>JAGPOW010000304.1:28466355-28534096 GCA_030014935.1 Caiman crocodilus
GGTTTCTGTTAGCCCTACTAAGTTGTAGGTGTTTTCTGCAAGCAGGAGTGCTAGTTCATCCTGCTTGCTCCCCATGTTCCTAGCATTAGTATATAGGCATTTGAGCCCTGTGAGTGGTGCCTTTCCTGCTCCCCAGCTCTGATTCCCAAAGGGCCCCTTGTTGCTTACCTGTGCTGTACTGCTGGCTGCCCCATGGATTGCAGGTTCCTGATGTTCTTCTTCAGGCTGGGCCGTCCTTGTGGGTGCCACATGGTTTGGTGGTCCAAAGCTTCTCCCGCCCTCATCTTCCCCTCCTCCAACAAGCCTAGCTTAAAGCCCGCCGGAGAAGATCCACCAACCAAGAAGAGAACACACATTAGGGGACAGGTGAAGTCCTCTGGGACCTGACTTGAGCACCAAGACTGTTTGAACAGCCATGCCAGTGGTTCTGCTATGACACTGGCCAATTTCTTCAGCACCCTTGGATGAAGATCATATAAGCCTTTGACTTAAACACATCTAGCCCCTCCAAGTCTTTCTTTACCAAGTTGGTGTTAACATTTGGTGGGCTGGTTCCCCCTTTATGCCTGTCTATGATACAATTGGGTAATTTGCCCTATTTGAGTTGAGGAATGCAGAGGCAAAAAACTCATTTAAGAGCTCAGCTTCGTCCCTCCTATCCGTGCCCTCTTTTTGCTCACTATATACCTGAAGAAGGACTTTTTGTTCTCTTTAATTTTTGTTGCCAGCCTAAGTTCCATCTGTACGTTGGCCTTTCTGACTGCCTCCCTGCAAGTGCAGGCCAAGTAGGTATGCTCCTTCTTTACTTGCCTCAAGGCTTTCCTGGATTTCCCTGTTCAGCCAAAAGGGTTTCTTGGCCCATTTGCCCTTTTTCCTGCACAAGGGGATTGTCTCCTGTGCCCTTAGGACTGCTACCTTTGGGAACGACCATTCTTCCTGAACTCCCACCTTACCAATTCTCCTGTTCTTCAGTGCCTTGCTAACTAATCTCCTGAGCACACTGAAGTTAGCCTTTCTGAATTCTAGCACTTCTTCCCTACTGGTTATCTTTCCCCCCCTACACTGGATAGTGAATTTGATCAAGTGATGGTCACTGTTCCCTAGGTTACCTCATGTCAGTAGATCTCCCACCAAATCATCCCCTATAGCCAGGACCAAGTCCTGTAAGGTGTTTCCCCTAGTGGGACAGTATACCTCCTGTGTTAGGTAAAGGTCCATATGCAGATTAAGAACTATGTGAATGTTTGGATCTAGCTGACTGCTCCTCTCAGCAGATGTCTAGGTAGCTTAGATCACCCACAACAACCATATCCCTTGACTATACAGCCTCTGAGAGCTGTCTGGAGAATTCCATGTCCAACTCCTCCTGATGTGGTGGTCTGTAGTAGACCCCAACTACCAAGTCCCTTTCCCCTGACCTCCTTGCATTCTGACCCACAATAACTCAATTTGCCCCTCCTCTGATCCTATCTTGATTATGGAAGATGTATATTGCTCCTTCAAATAGAGAGCTACACCCCCACCTTTTCTCCCTACTCTATCTCATCTGTACAGCCTATAGCCCTCAATGTTTACAGGCCCAATCAAGGGGAAGGGCCACACCACGTTTCAGTTTGCCCAACTAGATCAAAGTTTTCATTTGCAAGCAGGAGTGTGAGTTCCTCCTGCTTGTTCTCCATGTTCCTAGCATTAGTATAGAGACAGTTGAGCCCCCTCCCCTCCCAATGCGTGCCCTGGGTGCTCCCTGGTCCTGATGCCCATTGGGTCCCTTAGTACTTATGTGGGCTGTTCCACTGCATAGTTCATGGTTTATTGATCCTAGGTTCTCACTGTTGTCTGCATCCCTGTCCCCTGATGAATCTAGTTTAAAGCCCTGTGTAGGAAATCAACCAACCTGTAAGAGAACCCACTTGATGACACCAACTCTGGAGCCACAGGTTGACTTCTCTTATACAGGCATTGTGATACTGACCATGACTGCTGACTGGAAGGATTGATGAGAAGACTACCTGTCCCCCCCATCTTCCTAAGCCTGGCCCCCAGAGCCCTGTAGTCACTTACAATATGGTTCAGACTCTTCCTGGCTGTATCACTTGTGCCCACATGGATGAAGATGATGGGATAGTGATCAGAG
This sequence comes from Caiman crocodilus, assembly GCA_030014935.1. Classification (NCBI taxonomy): domain Eukaryota; kingdom Metazoa; phylum Chordata; order Crocodylia; family Alligatoridae; genus Caiman; species Caiman crocodilus. The sequence goes on from JAGPOW010000304.1 coordinate 28,468,490, forward strand.
GGCTGTGTGAGGCCGGGAATCCTTGCAATGATGTCGTGGATCCAAGCTCCAGGCAGGCAACGTACCTCCGATGCCATTGGATCAGGGTGACAGATAGACTCCTCCCACCATGATGACTCAGATTAAGATCTACCTTAATCCTCAGCAGTGCTATTACCTAGCTAGTTATCCTCCATTCAGTATTTTTATATTTGCTTTTTCTTCCCTACATGTAGTATCTTATATTTATCTTTGTTAAATTTAATTTGAATTTCTACAGCCAAGTTCCTTGGTTTATGCCACCTTTGAATTTTAATCCTGTGTTCCAAAAAGCTTGCAGTTCCTCTCCATCTACATAGTTAATAAACATGTTGAACATGACTAATCCCAAAATATCCCTATGTGGAGCCTCACTTAAGACTTTTTGCCAGTCTGACAATGATCCATTTTTAGATGCTCTTTGTTTGTGGTTATTCAACCAATTCTGGAAACATCTAGTTTCACAAGCTTATTTCTGATAATGGCACGTTAGACAGGGTCAAAAGCCTTACTGAAGTCTGGGTATATTGTGTCAGCTGCATACCCCTCATCCACTAAACTAGTTACCTCATTTAAAAAATGAAATCAAGTTGGGATAGGAACAGGCAGAAACTCCCAGGCCTGTTTCACTTGTCCTCAGCATACTGTAATTCCTGGCTTACCATCCAAATTAATGGAAGCTTTAAGATGTGTAGACCATCTCAAATATTAATCTTTGCATTGGTAAATTTGCATCCACCAGTGAACATTTGCATAAAGGTGACTGAACATGTCTATGAACAATCATGTTAGGTGATACAATATTGGCAATGACATAGCGGTTGACATACATCAGTATTTAGTTATTAGCTGCCCATTTGCTGAATGTGACTTGTCCTGACTGCCAAGCTGAGCTGAGGTTGCCTTCAGTCATGTCACTTGATTTTTACAACCATGTTCCAACACAGTAAAATTGTGTAACATAGACAAGATTTGTTTGACTGGGTTTCTAGATTATACAAACATTTCTTACTCCATAGTCACATCAAGCACAATGGAGATGCACCAAAGGAAATGTGCAGTAAGCTAGCATTGTTTAAGGCCCTTTGGTAGATAAGGAAGTTTGTAGTGAACTGTCTGGCAGGACAGAGACAAGTGATGCATAATTTTTATGGCATTCTTCTTTCCCTTCCTTGTCTCAATAGAGAAAGGCAGCTTTGGAGCTGTACTTGTGCAAGAGATGTTGCTTGCAAATTTAAATGTTTTCCATGCTTCCCCTATTGAGCTTGTGTGTGTGTGTGATGTTAATTCTCTAATATGTCTATGTAAATAAATGTATTAGGAATATGTAAATATACAGTTTAGGGAATTAAATCTGTATTTTCTTTAAAGTACTCTATTTTTGTATGTGCTGCACTGACCTGAGGGAAGTCTAAAAAGCCTCTGTTCCTCTGCTAGAGAAATCCTATCATCCTGAGTAGTCAACATAAATGTCTCTGTGCCTCATTTTTTTAAATGGAGGTGATATTTCCTTACCTGATAGAAGAGCGAAAAGTTACATTGGTTAATGTTTGTAAGGTGCTTTGAGATCCTTTTACAGAAAATTCTAGAGAAGTGTAAAGTATTAATTCACACATTTACAATTCCCACATCACAAGACTTCTCAGATAGGTTTAACTTGCACTAAAGAACATAAGAAATCTGGGGTCTACCTTACTAAAAATTAGACCATATTTTCCAGTGGTATTCCTTATAAGAATTTTCATCTGTTTTGCTTTCAGGTTGTTAGCATCCTAAGGCCAACAGACACTTCAGCATGAAGGCTGTGTGGAAGGAGTGAGTTATATGTGAAAAAATCTACACCTGCCCACTTGGGATCCTCATGAATGATCTGTGGTCATTGTTAGAAGATGGAGAATTTCACAGAGAATGTTTCTGGGAATAATTCAATAAACTGTACCATTAACCATGGTATACACCAGACTTTATCTCCTGTCATATACATCCTTGTCTTTGTACTAGGTCTCCCAGCTAACTGCCTCTCACTATACTATGGGTACCTGCAGATTAAGGCTAAAAATGAACTGGGCATCTATCTTTGCAATTTGACCGTGGCAGACCTGTTCTACATCTTTTCTTTGCCCTTTTGGCTCCAGTATGTTTTACAGCAGGACAACTGGCCATACAATGAACTCTTGTGCAAAATCTGTGGAATCCTCCTGTATGAGAATATCTATATCAGTGTGGGCTTCCTCTGCTGCATCTCCATTGACCGCTATCTAGCGGTAGTGCACCCTTTCCGTTTTCATCAGTTTCGAACAATGAAGGCTGCTGCTGTAGTGAGCATTGTTATCTGGTCCAAAGAAATTCTGACAAGTTGGTTTGTCTTTAAGCATGGTGAAGTTAGTAAGGATGCCGAAAGTCATGCTGTATGCTTTGAACATTATCCCATCAAGAGCTGGGAGCATAATCTCAATTTCTACCGCTTCTTTGCTGGTTTTTTTTTCCCTTTCTTTCTTCTGTTTTTTTCTTACTGTGGCATTTTACAAGTGGTCCGCAAGAGCCATGGCACTCAAAAGAAGAAAAAAATCCAAATCAAACGGCTTGTTTCAAGTACAGTTGCCATTTTCTTGGCTTGCTTTGGACCATACCACATCCTCTTGGTGGTTCGCAGTATATTTGAGAACAACTGCACATTTGCTGAGAAGATCTTTAATATTTACCATATTTCACTCTTGCTGACTACTTTTAACTGTGTTGCTGATCCAGTGCTGTACTGTTTTTCCAGTGAAAACACCCATCAGGACTTTGTCAAAATGCGAGACTCCTGTTCAGCATGCCTAAAGTGTTTAGGGACTGAAACCAAAGAATCATACCAGCTGAGTACTCCAGAAAATTTCAGGAAAAGTAGCAGGGCACATGCTGAGCAAGAGCCAGGATTATTAAATAATGTACATGATGTTAAGAAAATGAAAGTGTCTCCCGTTACCGGTACAGATTGACAGTAGCACCAACAGGAAAGGGAAACAAATATAAAGTTTCCGAGTATTAGTCTTTGCATTAATCTTTGGTTTATGAATTTATTGTAACTAATTTACTTTCCAGAGACTTAAAAGCTCAGCACTATAGTATACAGAGCTGAGCTTCCTTGAGGAATCTGGATCTTTAGCTGGGACAAAGGAAATATAGACCTGGTCAGTTTAGTTGAAATGTTATACATGTATTTCTGACTCACAGGAGTATTATTTTTGGGTAAGCTGCTGCTCCAGTGACTGGTCTGAATGATGTGTGAATTGGCCATAATGCTCATTAACTGCTTGATGTCTGTCCATGTAATGATGTTAGGATAAGGTTGTCAAACCCTATCATCACCTTTTTGAGGGGTAAGGTGGAACAACTTAAGTGACTTCATGAGCATTTTCAGGAAGAAAATTGTATGTGTACATGTCTATGTGATGCTTGTAACTGACCCAGTCATCTCATTCTTAAGTCATGTACCAACAGCCAGCAAGCAAGGAATACAGAGACCCAACCAAACAGAAAAAAGCAAAGAAGCAAGATCATGTGATGTACACTAAGAATTGCAAGGGTTTCTGGATAACTAATAGTTAAATTAACGTCATAGGTTAATTCTGGGTCTTGGTCCAGTGCCCTTCAAAGTCAAAGGAAGAGTTCCCATTCAGGAGGAACTGGATACAGTACTTTGCAAGTAATTAATTCATACTATGGACTTCAAAAGGAATCCTAGCTTGGAGGTACTTGCATTGTTGTCATTGCATATCACTGCCTCAGGTTATGGTATTTGAAGGCACGCTGATTTAAATCCAAACTCTGCTAACCTTTCATAAGATTTGGATTGTTATGTTTATCCAAGTTTCTTTATCTTGTACAGAAAAAAACTTAACAAGTAATACCATGTAGTAGAGCCTGGTGTACAGGATATGTTTAAATGCTGCATTACTCTACAGACTTTTTTCATTTTATGGTTTAATGATTTGTTGTAAAAGGAACTACTTTTCAGAGAATGGAGTACACAGATATACTGTAGAGAAAGAAATGTATAATATTTTCTAGTTTATGTAGAAGGAACAGAAAAAAATAGGGACCGATGCCACTGCCAATGCAACAACTGAGTCATATGCTCTGCACGTTTCTTCCTTCCCCATGTTTCTTACCCTTCTTTGCTCTACCAATGAATCCTGTCTTGCTTATACTTCATCTCATCTTTTGAATTATAAATTTTCTTTTTAATTTTCAACCCAACAACCTGGATTCTTGTATCCTCTTGCTCCAGGTACTTACCCTCTCGGCTTTCAGATCTTTCCATAAAACAAAGCAACACTTCTGCAGTTCACAGTAACTCACTGCAGTGTAAATATCTGTTTTATATAAAAGATTCTCATTGACCTTTTGCATCTTCTGTCTGGTGAATGTTGTCTGCCTTTGCCAAATGTATGCTTCTTATAATGTCAAGCACTGTGACTTATACAGAACCATGTTTTTTATCAGTTCATAATAAATTATATATGGAATGTTGCACTGGAAGCCACCTGGAAAGTATAACACTAGAAATAATTAAGGGTTACATTTAATAAATTATTTATTATACTTTCAATAATATAACATATTTTCAATAATGTCTTTATTATACATTCCTCTCATACTCATGCACTTTGGACTTGGAATAACTATCTTTTGGCTTTAGACCACACACTCCATTTGGAATAGTACAGATGGTTCTCTTTCCTCCTTTTGCATAAAGGAATCATACCCCACTTCCAGGAGAGGATTAGATTTGCTTAGGTTAACACTCAGTTTATTTAATTCTTTAACATTTCTTTATGCTTAAAGCTCTCACCAGGCTGGATTGATTTCCTCAAAGATGCATTTTTCTTCTAATTTGTAGTGCTCTTCAACATTATTGTAATCCTTCCACAATTCTATTCTGCCTATGTCACAAGACCACTGGTTTCAAATTCCAATAAGCAAAATGAGTATGTTGTTAGAAACAGAGCCTACACATGCACTTCTTCTACCACTCAAGCTTTTTGTACAAGTGAAGTCACACACATGCTTTGTCCTAAGGATACATTTGTTGCTTTATTTATGTTCGGCTTCCTTATAAGCATTCATGGTGCTTAAAATATAAGACAGGAATTCACAGTATGACATATTACATACAACTGTTGTCTACTTATTTGAGCTGATATATTTCTGGGGCCAAATTATGCTCAGCTATGCTAGCATAGCATCAGATAATAATCTGCATAACAGAGTCCAGAATTTGATCCTTGGAGCCTTACATGCTCGCTGCTACTGCCAGAAGAGAAAGGGTTAGGGTTTTAGAAACACAATTGCAGCTTTTGTTCTTCAATAAAATTTACCCTGCAGGACAGCTGAAATTTTAAGCCTGTACAACTACATCCATAATGCTATGCAGTTATATCACCACAACTTTCCCCTCTGACAGCCTGTTACCCTAAATGTCACCTAAAGCTACAAACTGCTGCCAGGGAAATGCTGTCCCTCACCACTAGATTAAAACCAGGGACTCATCAGTGAGAAAGAGATGGAAATTTTTGGGTAATTTTTTAATAAAAATAATACTGTATGATATGTGATATTTCCCAATCAAATCTGGCTGTCATATCCTATAATTAGAAGTAATAAAATCACAGAGACTTACTAACACAATCTTTCTTGGCAAAAGCTAGTTTTTGAAAATATACTGCATGTTGTAAGTGATAATCAACAGCCTATCTCAATGTGAGACAGACAGACAGAGAGCATTGTTAGGTGTTAAATTTAATGGCACAATGAGATCTAGTCCTGGATCCTAATAATTTGGTGTCCTGCTATGACGCATATGCAAGGCAGGACACAATTTTGGGGGTCAGGAATAGATTTAATCACATCATTAATTTAACAGCTGCTGGCACCTTCTCTCTGTCTACTTCACATGGACATATTAAGCTGTCATTGATGCTATGCTTCCTGCAGTGCCCTTTCAACTTGCTGGCACATGTGAAGCTTGGGATCTTGATCCTAAACCCCAAAGCATGGGTAGAAAAAGTCCAGATGGGCCAGCAACTGAGAAGGCTGGACCGAGTGGGGAAGGGGCCCATTCCTCATACCTGTGAAGCAGAGCACTGCAACCTGCCACAGGGCTGTGCTGCTCAGCTTTAACATGCCACACATGCAAATAGCGCACAATACAAGACTACAGTCATTCACATGAAATCATTTTCTTACTCTTTATGCTGTGGTCCAAAAGTAAATTAACATTGTCCTTTTTTATTAAATAATAAAAAATGCTTTCTAATCATTAAACTGTAAAGATGATTTTGTTCCAAAATTCTTCATCACAAGGATGTTTAACATTTTAAATAGCATAGACTTAATCCCAAATCATAGAACTGAGCCTTGCAATAAATACAAAGAGCCTTGAAAGCTCTGTGGTGGTTGTCAGTGAGCACTTTTTTTTAGACTTCAAAGATTCCAACCTAGAGCATAATTTACACTCTGCCTTTAACAGCAATGTATTTCACTCAGCTCAGGAAATTAATGTTTGAAGTACAGCTGATTTTCCTCAGTTACCAGAAGTCATATGATCCTTTTAACAATGGTAACAAAAGCTGCCTGTTCAAAGGGGAAGTGAATGCAAGATGTCTCTTTCACTGCAGAAACTTCACAGTGCTGCTGCCCAGCCCGCTGGAACAAGAATAGGCTAATCAAAATTATTAGTCTTATGCCATTATGGGGGAATTAGCTGATGCTATCTTTGAGACATTTTAATATTAATGCTATGTTGGCAACAGCTTTTAGTGTATGCAAGGTACTGTACAGACTATTATTTTCATTCAATCACTGGGCTTGGTGTCTAACAGAAGCTCAGATCTGACATATCTTCTTGGGTTACAAAGCCAACACATTTTAAATGGCCAAAGCTGTGTACAGACATTCAAATAATCTGGGAGAATTCTCTCAGGTTTCTTCTCGTGATAGAAAACTTACACAGAACCATGTGTACAGACATTCAAATGGTGAGTCCCTGAAGAGTGAACAGCTTGCAGTAATGACACTGTGCAGTGAGGTGTGTAAGGGCTGGGGGGCTGTGCTGTGCACATATCTCAGTATGCTCTGCAGGCTCCCTTAATCTGCCTGGCAACAGATGGTAGTAGTGCATAGTGTAGCCCTCATTGGGTAACCAGACTACCCATGGTCCACCTATGTTGTCAGGATGCAGACATTTGCTTGCCCAGGAAAAACTCTCCTGGAAATGCTTTAACCCTGGTTGTACGCAGGTTATATTTCTTCTGGAGTGGCTTTTTTACTCTGAGATAAAAAGCCTGAACTTCTGTATATTCATGGTTTCTCCTGGGAGAGCAGCAACTCTCCCAGGATAAAATAAATGGCTGTAGGAGACCCAAGTCATTGGACTTCCTCCTCTGTTCTCAGCTAACTGTTCCATAATCTAATAGACCTTAGTGAAAAGTGAGCTTTCTTGATATTTAAGTTACCTTTCCATCATTGGTTTTCACCTAGGCCTGAAGAGCACCTAGGAGGAAATAGCATAATATATTTGTTTTCTTCACAATAAGTGCTTTACATTTATGTCCTAGCCTTTCCTGGAAGTCATGCAATGATATACTTATTACACTAGCACCAGTTAAGCTTTCTCCTCCTCCCCATTAACTAGCTACAACCAAAGCAGCACACCGTTAGAGGGGCTGCAGGAAATGTGTAGGTGAGTTATACTTAGGCTTTCACTGCTATAGACTACCTTTTTTCTGTTTTACACCCATCCTGTCACTGCAGTAGCTTTCTCCACCACCATGGTATTTTAAAATCCAATTTGCTACAAGTGTTACTTCCTGCTGCAGTTGTGAGGTTTAGTAAAACAGGAACAGTAATCATGATAACATTTCTATTTTTAATGCAAGGGGACTTTCAATTTGTACATAAAAAATGGATCACCCATTATGTTATATAATACCCCAGTGTCTACTTGTGTTTCATTATAATTCAAATAGTAGTATAAAATTGACACCATGACAAGAAAGTATTGTGATGAAGGCACTGTACTGGATTCACAATTAAGACCTTAGAAGATTTTTATTTAATTCTTATCTTTGCCACAAACTTCCTGTGTGAGCTTGGCCAAATCATTTTAGTTGCTCTTTGTTTCTATTCTTCATTTTTCAGATGGAGATGCAGTTTCACATTTCACAGTCACGCTGTATGGCTAATAATTAAAGAATAAGAGGTGCTCAGGTACTAGTGAAGGGTTTCTAGGACCATCTATTTTGCATGTTCCCAACTTCAGCAGTACCTTATTAGTAGGTGGGGGGTGATAATCTAATAGTAACTCTGGAAGTCTGTAAAGGAAAGTCAATGTAGTACTCCCAGAAGCTTTTCAATCATATCTGAGTGTGTGCTATAGAAGGACAAACCATCCACTTCCATTTCAAGACTGGCAGTTACTCCACTGCGAACTCCATGATGTCTAAGTATTTGCAGCAAATTTTCTTCCTTAAAAAGAAAAATAAAACACAATGAGTACCCTAATCAAGCAAATGGTATCACACTCTTCCAGTTAAACCTTGGGGTAACTGTGACCACATCCTCTTCAGCATTTATTTTAGCTAACAGTATTGAAAACATCACCATTTTACAGTGATCAAAGAGTATAGTTAGCTGGAAATCTTAACGCTGAGGGCCTGAAAAAAGACTATTTTCACGGATACCTTTTACTGAGCACTGTTAATGATCCTAAACAAAAAAAATTTATTTGTGTTCATTCAGAAATCTGAATTCTCTTTAGTGACATGTTCATGCAAAGTGTCTTAAACACCATTTGGATCCCCCCAAAAGTAATGGTTTAAAGCAGCCTGGATCTGACTGTAGTTAATGGCCAGAGCTGATGTACTCATGCATGACTGCATGTCTCTGTGTGCGTACATGCATTTGTATGCATGTTTGTGGTTTTGCTTTAGTTGGCATAAATTAATTTCTCATTCCTCAATAAATAAATGTATTTCTTAATATAGAGAGCAGTCAGAAATAGATACATTAGTAAAAGAAGGAACATAAGAAAAAAGAATAAATGAAGAGAAAGAGGGATAGAAAAATACTGGAACAACACGGTACCCTACCCATCATTTTTCCTCAGTTTCTCTCAGGGATTCCTATCTTGCCTGCAGGGTCTATTAATTTCCTAGAGACCTATGGAAGTTTACCACCACATGTTGTAGACTGTAATAAAATGAGAGAAAGACAAGCAGGAAAGAAAAAGAAAATCCCTACTCTTTGTAGGGGTTAAAATGTGCACTCTCCATGATTGCACATTTTAAATTACTGTAACATAATTCTCTTTGTTTGGAATTGGATCCCAAATCAAAGTTTATTTGGTGTACTATCTTGGCCAGCAGTTTTGTAAATATATGAGAAAATACATTCCAAGTTGTGCTGTTGGAGTATACACAAGGAAAAAAAACCCTTGTCTCTGTGGGATGCAGGCTAGTAGCAATATGATGTGAGGAAGCAGGGGAAGAATAGGTTCTCAAGAACCCTAACTCAACCTGCAAAATTAAAATGCCTACAGTCATATTTTGAAAGTGTGTGTGTGGGGGGACCATATAGACGCTACATAAAGAGCAGTGAAGCATTATCTTCCATGGATTATACTTCATAAATAACTCCACAGGCAACAGCCTTTTCTATTTTTCTTTTCAAAGGAAAATGATCTATTCCTTTACCAAGTGTATGAGAATTTTGCAAATACAGTAAAATGTCATTTCAGCTGCTCTGTCTTTTGACATTTAAATTTAGGTGTTAGAACCTTCTTGTATTAGCACTGACTGTAGACAAAGACCTCATTTCAATACCCATGTTAATAAAAAGAAGTAAAGGAATAGGAAAAGCCTAGGCACTCTCTATTTTCTTCCTCTTTGTGCAGTTCACTGGCTTTTTAAGTAATGTCACACAATCAATCTCTCTTGCTAGGGAAGTTTTTTCTGTTATTATTCTAATATTTTTCTTTCCATTTGTGTGAGATCTTGTGCTTGGGTAGAAATTACTAAAGAAACTTCCTAACCTTGACAGATAGGACTATACTTTGCTTTCATATGTGAAATAGCCCTCTGTTTGCACTTCATGCAAAATTATACATAGCAAATTCCGTTATAATCTTTACCCAAAAGTCTTATACAATTCTTTACAAAGCTAAACTGTCAATCATTTGTTTTATCAAATGTTACAGTATTTGTGTAGGAATATTTCAAAATCCTACCTCTAACAGTAATTTTACTACAACACACAGTGCTGTTAACGTAGTATACTGTAGTATGATATTTATGTTTAGCATAATTTTGTATGAATGTTTAAAATAGCAATATTTCTGGAAGCACTGAAATACACCCCTCCACAAGCCAATTAGTTGTCTTCTTACTTTTCCTATTAATTTGATATAGTTCATAGCAAAAGCAGCCTTAAATAAGCAGCTGCTTTTATGTTAAAGAACCAGTAAATGCAAAGGTATGTTATATCAAACTGAACGATCAAACTACTACATACCATAGTTACCTGAGTCCAAGATGCCTTTGAATTTGAGACACCCCTTTCCCCCACAGTAATTAGATTCTACACATGGTCAGTTTATAAATTAATAAAAAATGCCCTGGATAAAATCTAATTATTGGAGGGTTGTTTTACATTTGCCCTCCCCACACTGCTATGATAGAAAGCAGTGGTGGAAGCAGGTAGAGGGGTGGCAAGCAGCAGAGTTGTCAAGCAGCTGACCCCCCTCCCCACCTACCATGGGGGTGCCATGCCTGCCTGAATCTCTTGGCACCCACTCCTCTCCACTGGGCCTGTGTTCCCTGGTGTCTGCCCCCCACTGCCACCTGCCCCCTCTGTGCCTTCCCCTTTCCTGGCAGGGCCTGCTCCCCCTTGCCACTTGCTTCCCTAACACTACTTACCCTGAGTCTCAGCTCCAGCCTCATTCCAGCCCAGGGCACAAAGCACCTGCTGGCTCTAGCCTGGCTATATAGCAGCAGCTGGGATGATGGCAGCTCCAGCTCCAGGCCTGGAGTTGGGGCCTGAGCTGCCATCACTGCACCCACAGTTACCAGGCTGAGCAGGAGCCAGAACCAGCATGTTGCTCCATGCTCCCAGTCAGAGGTGTTGCGGGGGGAAGGTGGGAGGGAGGGGTAGACAGCAAGGACAGGTGTGAGGGGCAGGGCATTGCAGGGTAGAAGTGGGGAGGTGTGGGGCTGGTGGGGAGCAGAGGTGGTGGGGGGACAAAGGTTGCCGGTGAGGGAAGGGGGCATAGAGCTGGTGGGAAGCAGGTGGCAGGGCCAGAGGCAGTTAGGAAAAGGGCAGTGGCTGTGGTTCTGATGTCCCCCATGAGAACCAGAACTTGGAAACTTCTGCTATCTGTCTAAAGAAATAGCAATCTTCCTCATCCTCCTGGTCTGGTGGTCTATAGCTGGCACTCACCACAACCTTACCCTTGTTGCCCTCCCCTCTGACCCTAACCCAGGGACTTTCAACAGGCCTGTTTCCAGCTTCATATTGTCCCTCTGAACAACCATACAATCATAAAGTAAAACTCCTTCTCCTCTTCTCCCCTGCCTGTTCTTCTTGAACAGTATATCCCATCCATCACAGTACTTCAGTCACTTATAGTGTATTATTTCTTTCTAATTAAGAATACAACATGGGATAAAAGCTTCCCAATGCTTCTTGTTGGAGGAAATTGATTGACTCAGAATCTGTTCTTTCTTCCATTGTAAAAACAGAAGGACAACCACACCTTTGGTCTGCTTTGCAGTGCAGGCAGAATGAGGTTGCAGCATTTTCAGTGGGAAATGACATCCATGTTTCCATAGCAGTCTTTTTCACTGTAGTGGATTATTATTCATTGATTTCATAGAAGTGTCATATTGGGGAGAGTTTTGAATGCAGACAAAGGAAGCTATTTGGTATACAGAGGCTCATTCAAATATCTTATTTGCATTTAGATTTGCTGTTCAGATCTTCTAAGCACAGAACAGCATTAACAGTGTTGGCTGGGGGGGAAGGGAGTGAAAACGGTGCTTTTTTTATCTTTTCTGGGCAACTGGCCAGAGTATAAGAATCTGCTACAGTTGCACAGAAACTGTCCATTGAAAGCATAGCTTATCTGGAATTTCTTACTCAATTCTATTTTTTATTTTACACTAATGGAAAAATGTGTTGAACTTCAGGAAATCTGCTGCAGTGTTTACTGTTTCATGGCTTACAGTTGAAGCCCCTTGTCATCATTTGTAATTTTCTTTATCTGTACCTATCTTGCTCTTTCCATGAATTTTAACTGAATAGATTTTATTATTGACGTTTCAAGGGTACTTCCCATTATCAGACCATTAGCTGTAGAACTTGGTAATATAAATGCAAGACAGACTTTTGCATGAGAGACTGAGTTTAATTACAATATTTCATTACCAGGGATTCTGATTAAATTAAACTAGGTTTTAAGTCATATAGCATTAAAGGGAAATGAAAAGTTACTGTATCTGAAAAAAATCAGTGAAAAATGAAAAACAACATGTTTCTTTCAATGTGGAGATGATGGATACCGCAAGTTATGTCAAGTCATAAGACCACTACATACAAATAAACACCTAAAGGAGCAGTTTCAATAGTCTCCTCCTAATCTCCTCATGACTTGTAACAACAAGAAGCAAAACGTGCATGTTCTGGGCTGAGAAACTCTTGCAATAGTCAGCTATTCAAACTCATGACATAAAGAAATAAACTCTGAGTATCTGGACTTTGCTGTGTTTCTTTGGTGTGGAACAGAATATTTGTGTGTGTGTGTTTGCTAATAAAGCCATGATTGTCATCAGCCTATGTTATTTTTGAGGAATGTTGAGTAAAACCTATTATGATCTCCATAGAAGTACTACAGTGATAAGCTTGATATATATGACAGGCAGATAAATAAATGGATGTACTTGCAGATCATGCAAATTGTACTGACTTTTCCCAAGCCACAACTGTGGCCATTCTTCTCCTGAACATTTAAGTGCTCCAAACCATTGTGCTAGCACACCAGGGCAGATCCTGTTTCCTTGCTAAATTTACCTTTTATGTCAAATAAAAAATTAAAACTATAATTTTGTCACATGCCGCAATGAGTTCAGATCCTTCTCTACCATTTTATATTTTTCTCATTTTGCAAATATCCATAACTACAGAATAATACCTAGTTCTGAACTATATTGGTAAAACTAATGAGCTTTAATACTCTTTCCTTCCTTTAATTTTGAATAAGCTAAAAGAGCAGGTATTACATCTTGTATGATCTTGAATTCCATGTGCTAAATTTCATTCAACAGCATGTTTTATGGCTGGCTTCTTTAAATGGAAAATATTGCAGATTTCCAATTAAAATTACACTACCAGGCACCAGTGTAATAATCTTGGTTTCTAGCAACATAAACATATTAAAGAGGGAAGTTAGATTACATCTGAAGATGGAAGGTACTGATAGTGCAAGTTGAAAAACAGCAAAACCCTACAGTTGTTTATATGCACCCTTCAGATTGTTTATATTAATTTAATCCAAATGCTCAAAGCAGCCCAACAGCTGGTGTGTCATAGAGATCAAGTCTACATGTTTTTAAATTATTGTAGTTTAGTAAAAGAAGTCTAATTAGCAACCACTGAAATCTTGTTTATATAAAGACAGACATCTGCAACATATACAAATTTTTATACTGCCGCATTCTGGAAGGCACATCTATCTTTAAGAAATGAACAATTTTTTATGGTCACCTAACCCTTAGACTTTTTTGTAGAATATGCCAGTGGTAGTGTGACACTTATCCACCAGGATTGTATCTAAAAGTTCAAGTATGATACCAATGGCTTTTGACCCACTCGTCTGGGCTGGATTAGAACCAGTGATCAACAGCTGATTGGTTCACTTTCCTATAGCAATTTGCTGATGCTGTTAATCTACCAAAATACCTTCGTAACAGATGGAAGAGCTGATGCCCAAGCCACCTTTTTGGACAATCTGGGGAATCCAATAGCTTTCCTCAGATAGCGATCATGTATTTCACAGGTGTTGAGGATATAGAGGGAGCAAGCAACAGCATAACCTCCCCAGTTAGAGACCCCTGCAAGAGAAAGTTGTTATGAAATTAAACCATAAAAATTAAATGTAAAATCTTAAAGAAAAAAAAGCGAATGAACATAATCTGCAAGTCCCAAAGCAATATGAGTTGAGTCGCAAAGACTAGGAACAGAGACTACACTTGTCCCTGGATAAATTGTGCCTGTGTTTGTCCTCGAACAAAAATATCTTGCCTGCATATCATCCTTCTAATCAGGATTATTAAATTCTTTTCTGCCTTTGCTTCAACAATGCAATCACAGATAACTATACAAAAGTATAATTGCAGTATCTTAGGATAAACTGTTACTACCCGCTATCTGGGAAATGTTTTTAGCATTTATCCCAGGAAAACAGACATGCGTGTCTATACAATTGTACTTTGTCCCAGAATAAATGTGACATGTTTACAGCCAAATGGTGGTGAGAAAGGTAGGGGAAGGTGTAGGAAAGGCCTAAAAACATTTCTTTGGAACTATTAGAGGTTTTTAATACCTCACATATGACACTATGTACACTAGTTTGCTACATCCTGGGTGTGCCTACACATGCATTTACTTTATCCTAGATTTATGCTACTGCACAGTAGGTGCATCTATACATGGCGCTACAGTGCCATTGTTACTGCACTGTGCCAGCTGCACACAGCTATTTTTAGCTGCTATGTGGCTGTGGCAGTGTGCTATAATGAGGGAGCGCATTGCTATGGTGACCACAGCTAAATTATGTCCGCCAACACTGTCACTATAGCATCATGTGTAGATGCGCCCAGTAAGGGTTTTTGGGTAGGTGTCTATACATGCAGCAATTAGGGAATAGATTTGGTCCCGGTTCCCTGCAGCCAAGTAATATACCCCTGCCATCACCAGGGGGAACTGCAGGCTCCCTCTGGGTCAGGGGTGGGCAAAATGTGGCCCACAGGCCAGATGCGGCTCACCGGGCCATTCTATCTGGCCTTCAGGGCCCCTCAAAAATTTAGAAAATTAATATTTATCTGCCCGTAGCTATCTGTCATGTGGCCCTCAATGGCTTGCCAAAACTCAGTAAGCAGACCTCCACCCAAAATAATTGCTTGCCCCTGCTCTGGGTGCTAGCCCAGGGGCTGACAGGGAGCACTGGGAGAGCTGCCTGCTGCTGGGGTAGGGACAATGTCCCACTGCTCTGGAAGCAGGGAGCTCCCGGCCCTGGCTTCCCAATCAGAGGCACGGGGCTTAGAAAGAGCTGCAGGTGAGGGGCAGTTCCCTGTCCCCTGGCCCGTTCCACCAGTGGGGAAGCTAGCAGCTAGCTCACTGCTAGCTGCCCCACCGGTGGATTGGGGCATGGGGCTGGGACCTACCCCTGACCAAAACAGTTCCTGGCCAACTCCCATCTGCACGGGAAAGTCTGCATGTGCAGCCTGGAGCTGGCTGGGGATTGCCCAAAACAGAACAGGGTGTACTGCTCAACAAGACTGGGAACTTCCCAAAACAGGCTGCACTGCTTCCCTGTGAAGCCTGGGTCTGGCTGGGACCTGTCCTAGTCCGGGGCAGGTCCCAGCCAGCTCCAGGCTTGGCAGGGAACTGTCCTCATGCAGGAAACTCCCAGCCCCTGCTCCATGATTACAATTGCAACCATGGTGTAGGGGCTAGAGAGCTTGTTCCCAGCCCCGGCTCTGCGATCCTGGAGCAGGGGCCAGGAACAAGCCCTCAGTCCCCACCCTGTGATTGCAATCAGGGAGTGGGGGCTGGAAGTTCCCTGCTGCTGGGGCAGGGGGACATTGTCTCCACCCAGGCACACAGGGTGGGGCCTGAGAAGTGTGTTCCCTGCCCAGCTCTGTGAGCATGGAGCTGGGGGAGGCGGGAAACAAGCTCCCCAGCCCCTGCCAGCAGGGAGCTCCCAGTGTCGGCTCTGCAATCGTGGGGCCACTGCTGGGAGATAAGGGTCTCCTAGTTCCCCACTCCCCAGTCATAATGGCAAAGCAGGGGCTAGAAGATAAGGATCTCCCAGACACCACTTCCCAATTGCTATCTTGGAGCAGGAGGCTTGGAGCTCCCTGCTGCTGAGGCAGAGGGACATAATCCCCACCTGGGCTCCTTTGGCAGTGCCTGCCCTGGCAACTATCTCCTGCCCCCTAGTGGACGGCTGACAGAGAGCAGATTTTGCTCCTTGTCAGGCATCTACACGAGCATTATGGCGCCATTACTAATGCCAAGTAAATTTGCTACTTGCATTTGCAGGTAGCAAATTTAATCAGTATTAAGGAAGTTGGATGAGAGGTAAGCATGTGCATGTGCTTACACACATGAGTACTTTGCAGTAAACTATATTCATGCAATGTTAAGTGTCTTGCGTAGATGCACCCTCTGAGAAGTTATCTGTTACATGACATAGTTTTATGTTTTGAAATGTACTATGTTGAAAAACTCAGCTGCAAGTGCTACAGATGAGTAAAGTCTAGCCTTTATGATTACTAGTGATGTAGAGTGAAACACAAAATATAAATTATGAACCAATAGTAGAACACATAGTTTGATGTGTTTTATTGGCATAGTTTTCCCTAATGCCTGCTTTGAACTGAAATAGACAATAGGAATAGCTGTGTATTGTATGATTAAATATACCACAGAGATTTTCTATTTTTAAAATATAGTACATCAGTTTATTTTTATTCTTACAGGAACAGTCTAAGGAAAAACGTTTCACATGGAATTCTAAAGCCCCAACAAAATTCTCCAAATTAAATTTAGATTACTTAGATTGCACCATTTATAGCATACACTTCTTGACGGTCCTGTCACATCAGTTCTTTAGTGTACATAGAAAGAGTACGGGGGGTAACAGAGGTCATTTTAATACTCGGGGACTGAGTCAAGAATAGAGCTTGAGAATCTTGAGCAACATATTTTCTCTCATTTGGCTGATACAATAATTTTGCCACTCAAATTCACATTTATTCTTTAGGATTCCTTTTGTATTGGTATGTGTTGTATGCTATATTTATGTATCTATTTTAAAGGTGAACACAAATATTAACTGATGGTTTAAATTTTATTTCAGATTAAATTGATACAGGTTTATATAACCCCACTTTAGTTTTGCATTGGGGTTTGAAACAAAGGCAAACACTCAAAAGGCAAATAGTTAAAAAAGAATTCCACTTTTTTGTGAGACATGAATCCTGTGTAGCTTTCACTCAACCCAGTTTTGTCATATTTTTAGTAAACTTAAGCTACATGACTAGATTTTGATACAATTTTTTTGTATACAAAATAATAATTTTTTGATACAAAAAAATAATTTTTTTGATACAAAAATCAGAAACAAAGTGGGTTTTTGTCACTTAAAAAAAGCCAGTTTAGAATTAACTGCAACATACTTGCTTTATTTTCACTTCTTTTTCATTAAACATTTTTCTTTTTACTTACCAGCTACAATAGTGAAATCAGCTTCAACGTCACAAGCTATAATGTCTCCATTTTTTATGTGCTTTTTTACGGCTTCTTTTACTTTCCCCATTCCCAGTTCATTTCCTCCATCTCCAATGCCTTCATTAAAAGGAAAATAGATTGTATGAGTACCAAACTGTATCTAACAAATATAAACTCTTTTATAAGCTATTCATTGCCTTTCACAATAGCTTGTGTTACCGCTCTGTTCTCCTTTCAAGCTGAGTGCATTCCTATTTTCAGAAGTGCCACAAAGCAGGAGATCATAAAACATAGGTGGAGGCGTAATGTTATTATGCACTTATCTGTAAGGTGTTACAGATGTGTAGTAATTAAACATACAAGCTGTAGACAACAAAAGGATGATATTTTCATATCCTCATGAACAGATACTCTGTCTAATAGAAAGTAGTGGAAAGGCTTAGATAAATGTATTATAATACAATATTGTATAGACAACATGTGAAACATGAAATGTAACCGCAGTCATTTGGAAAATGCAATTTATAAAGAAAATGAAGCAAACTCTGTCTTGTTCCTAGCTGTTAGCTTAGAGAAAATAAAACAAATGATAACAGTTTTTGTACAAATATACAAAAAGTTTACACAATGATTTTGGAAACAGTGGGAGCTCTTATGAAAGAACTTAAGAATTTGTTCTACCAGACGTGTAACAGGGCAGCTCTACACCCAAGGCAGTGTTAGTTATAGGGATGTAGGTAGCTACAGCAGTTACTGTTTGGACACCCTTCCTCCCTTCTAAGTGGGCACCCAGGGTTGCTGCCCCTGTCACCCCCACTTATTTATGCTACCTGGTCCCACTGTGCCATTATGTATAGAGACCTCTTACTTTTTCTGCTTATTTTCCAGTCATTTTTCTCTCCCTGGTTTGAGAGCTATACTTTCTCAAAAGTAGCCTCTGATTTTGGGTGTATGTATATATTTTAGGTGCTCAACTTGATTACTGATTGTCTTTCAGAAATGTAAAATATCTTCAGTCTCAGTAAAGCCAACAGTAACTGTGTTACTGGGCATGTTAGGAGGAAAAAATGTTGGCTCTCCCAGGTGTTACATGTTAGGCATCCAAAAATAAGGCACTTTTGAAAATACGTCGGATAATCAGAGCTTTAAAGAACACAATGCCATATAAATGTTTACATATCAATCTGAGCAAGTTCATAAAATCTGCCTCTTAGCATCAAATAATTATGCGGTGACACACACTACTTAATCAGGAATTGATGTATTTCAGTTATTTGTTAATTTAAACTGAAATTTTGGAGTTTGAAGATTGTAAGGAAAATTACTAATTCATATTCTGTAAAATAGAAAATGTTTATATTTACACAACAGTACTGTGCACCAAATTCTTTATCACTACCTATTATTTTAATAACTGAAATGTGTCTGGTTGCTAATGCATATTACATAATAAAAATAAAATTCCACTGATCATATTTTATTCTTTAATTGCATTCTTAAGTGGAATTTGATAAATACAGAATTTTTCCAGAACTGTACTGTATCGGTTCCAAGTAAGCTTGTGAGTACATATAATTTATTTGACAAGTAGAAAGTTATTTTTCAACAGGAATCGACTATTTAGCTCCTAACTTCTATATTTTCAGATCCAGACAGGACTAAGCCCTGAGAAGATGGTGAATTAAGTCATTAAGTCTCATGCAGATCCATACAAAATGAGCAAAATACAAAATATTCTGTGGTGACTGTCTGATGTTTGGCCCACACTTTGTTTGCTTCTTGCCATTCAGTTTACTCTACCTTTTACCCAACAACTTCTGCCTCAATATTCTGTTCAACTATATAGCAATACAGGAATGGAACATCGAATCTTATTTTATTCACTTATTAAATAACTTGCTTAAACCATTCCTTCATTTTGCTGATACTACATTTTGGGTGTGGCTTCTTTGGAGAGCTACTCAAATGGTTTTGGGTCTGCCATTATCTGATCTTGATGAAATGATGATTGTTGTACTATAAGCTTATATAGCTGCTCCTGATACATAGATCTCTTGCCTCCAGGGACAAAAAAAATCAAATCCCACAACTTTAGATTTCTTTTAAATTAACTCTTGCCTTTTAATGATATTGCATAATTTCTATAGTTACAGATACTAATCCCAAGGATTTGCCTTCATTTTCCCTTGCTTTAGTGTGGGATATCTGCTTCAGGTATGGTTGTTTAGTGGTTGGATGTATTGTTTTGGAGATATCCCACTGGTTAACCTATTCTTGGGCAGGGAAAGATTCCTCATCTTCCTCATAGAGATTTCTCCTTCTTTGACAACTTACTTCCTTTCCCTACTTTTCTGCATGTCATACTCATACTTTAATGGCTCCTTTCTTATAAGCCCAGCCTTCAGGAAGTAGTGTTGGGGAAGCAGATATGTGGTTGTCCTCTAGATTTTCTAAATGAGCTTTCACTGTCTGTCTTAAGCCTTGAAGCCATGATAGTTAAACTTGTCTAAAATGTCAGCCCTTTGTGCCATAAAATACAAAGAAAGAACAAAAAGCTTGACTGTTTTTTATTCAGGTCTTTCAGTATTTCATTAACTGCTGCTAAAGGGATCATACAGAAGCATCATCAGCACTAAATCAGGGGTGGCATGGGTAGCCTCTGTACAGTGCACAATGCTTTGGGGAAGGAACAGGCACCACAATGGCAAATAGAGCAAGGAACAGAAAATGGAGCATTATGCCAGGCAGAAACCACAGTGTAGGAAGCAGAAGTCAGAGCAGCAGCTTGGTTATGGAACAGATTGCAGGAAGTAGAAAGCTGAACAACAGAAAAAGTACAGTAGAGGTGGCTTACAGTCGCATGATCTGACCCCCCAGTGCTGCCCCTGAATCTGGAATTGACCCATATGGTGCACACTGGACTGGCCCCATGCACAGGGCCCAGGACACATGTTGTACTTGGTGCCCACTCCAGCCAGGCTGCACTGCATGTGGCACCCCACCCTCACCTGGTTGGGAGAAGGGTGTCTGTAGGCCTGATTCAGCCTGTGGGGCTGGCTATGCACCATTCATCCAGCCTATGGACTAGCCCAGGGGTTGGCAACCTATGGCACGTGTGCTGAAGGTGGCACACAGCATTGTTTCTATTGGCACACAGACTGCTTCCCACCCAAAGGGGTGAGAAGATCTGTGCCCAGATTGAGCAGCATGTGGCTGTTCAGGAACAACCTTGTGCTGCCACTGACCCGTGCTGTCGATCCCAGCCAGGTAAGAGCCCCTGGCCCCAACCCTAGCCTGGCACCACCACCGGCCCCAGCCCCAGCCCCAAGCCAGCAGCTGGTGGCACTCTGATGGCCCCAGCCCCGCATTGTGCTGCCGGCAGGCCCCAGCCAGCACCACTGCAGGCCCCAGCCCAATGCCAAGACTGGACCGGGGCTGTTGGCAGCATTGGGATAGAGCTGGGGCTGGAGCTGTGGACCTACACGGGCCCTGGCCCCATCCTGGCACTACAGACAGCCCCAGCTATGTGTTGCCAGCAGGCCCGGCCCCAGCCAGCACCACCGCTACTGCCTGTCCCCGCCCAGTACCTCCACCAGACCAGGGCTGTTGGCAGCATCAGGATAGGGACCAGACTCACGAACCTGCCATGTGCTGCCAGCAGGCCCAGCCTCAGCAGGCACCACTACGGGCCTCAGCCCTGTGCTAGTGCCAGTGTTGGGCCGGTCCGGGTCCATTGGCAGTATCAGGATGAGGCCAGAGCCTGGGCCCACAGACCTGCATGGGCCCCGGCCCTATCCTGGTGCTGCCAGCGGGCCCAGCCACATGCTGCCAGTGGGCCCGGCCCCAGCTGCCACTGTCACTGCCCGCCCCAACCCAGCCCAGCCCAGCGCTGCTGCTGGGCCGGGGCCATCAGCAGCGTAGGGATGGAGCAAGGGCCATGGACCTGCATAGGCCCCGGTCACATCCCAGTGCTGCAGACAGCTCCATTCCCATGCTGCCGGTGGACCCTGGCCTCAGCCCCATGCTGCCCATGGCCACAGCCCCATCCCAGAGCCACCAATGTCCTCAACCTGCTATGTGCTCCTGCTCCTGCTATGTGTGTCCAGCTATGTATTCCTCTGCCCTCATTTTGTTTTTTTGCAGGGATAATTTGTGGCATGCCTGCCAAAAGGTTAGCCCCCACTTTCTTAGAAGATCAGCATGATCTTTTCTGAACATAATCTTTTAATGACCTATTTCAGTACATCTGTGCTGCACCTACTGTGCCCCTACTTGTTCACATAATTCTCACTTTGACTAAATCTGCTCCTGAGGGTCCACATTTCCTTTATACCCTTTTATGACATTGGTATTCAGAGAAGCTGTGGATGTTGTTCATAATTTAGCTGTAGTCATACTCCCAGGCTAAGGGATTATTTTACATAGTGAATTGAAACTAATATACTTGAATCTTGTTTTTTAATAAAAATGTTGACCACAGTATATCAAGGTAAATACAGGCAGCAATGCTCCAACACACTCAGGTTGTCCATCTGTCAAAACAGTGTTCCTTGCAACTGAACATGCTGTTATGCTAAGAGTTCTTTTCTTATCCCTTTCTATTCTTTACAGCCATATTCAAGAGATCACACCTCTCATACGTGCTATAACATATTCCTAGCAACTCTCACACTCTGTGTTAATCAATACAGTTTCAATTTTCTCTTTAATATGGAAAAAATCAGGCTTTCAAATCTTTCCTCCTTATCATTAGTTGAGATTGGTACTCCACTAAGAACTGTACAAATATGCACAAAAATGTTGTCCCCTCACTAAACAGCTATGATCAAATTTAATACCAGATACAAGAGGTTAGTGTGACAAACAAGAGGAGGGAAGAAGGCAAACAGAAAGAATAAGATAGAGTATTGTGCTAAAGATGCTCAGTTACTTTGTCAATATGCAATTTTTGCCCAACTTTACAGGAGATCTTCTCAGATACTTCTCAGATTATCCACTGAAGTCAATGGCTGATCCAGAGTTCTGGAATATTTAACTACTAAGCGAACTCTGTTTAGAAAAAACACTATCCTAGATAATCCTTCTTTCTGGATTATTACTGCCATACTGCTAATTACATTAGAAAGTTTGTGTATTAAGTCCTCCTCTTTTAAAATGCCTCTCCAGAGAAATTTCAAAATATAGCATAGGAGACAATGACTTGGGATCACTACTTTCTTAATTTATTTTTTTTATTCAAAAAGTATTGTTTCTTGGTTCTTCTTTATTGAAGTTTTAAAGGATAGTCTAATAACTCTGAAATTTTTAAAATTAAACAGTACTGGTAAATGGTGTTGGTTTGTCTGTCATGGAGCCTGAAGTTTGTGCAGTATAAACTTCCCCAAATCAGCAATGTACTTTAATTCTAAAGTAAAAGTCTCAAGGGATCAGGATACTTTATTAACTATTCTCCATGTGTTTGATGTCATACTGAGGAGGAACTAAGTCCCTGCACCAACTACCTTAAAACATAAAAACAGACACAAAGATGTAAACATGTGATTTTTAAGTCAAAGATCTAACCAGTTTGAATGCAGCATATTTTGAGGTATTTTATTGAAGGGGTTTATGGAAGAAGTATAACTCTATTCATATCCATTTAATCCTTGGATTCTTTGCTGAAACAGTCAATAGGATACTAACTATAATGGTGGCTTTGTTACTGGAAATGTATTTACGTGGAATTGGACAAAGACTAGCTACAAATTTCACCACATTTATCAGGACTTTAAAATAACATCAAACAAACAAGAGTTTAGTTCCTCTGGTTTTTTCATTCTGCTTTCCCCAAAACAAGGTAGATTTCTTATATGGGGACATGTGCTATGTGAGAAAATACTGTATTTTGTAGTAAAGTTTGTAGTAAACTATGCTATCTTAGCATAGTTTATCTGCATGGGAATTTTCTAAGACGTTCTTCTTAGGAATAGAGGTAGCCTATGGTATAATTTTAGAAACATGGTTACAACATGTTGTTCAGGGTTACCCTGCTTGTACTATTTACAGTAGGGGGAAGAAAGCCAAGCTAATAACAGTAATGCTTAAATATCTTTGTTCATGCTAACAGTTTTGATAAAAAGTTTCATGGGGAGCCTTACTTCTATTATGGTAGGTCCTAGTTAGGAGAAGACCCCACAGGGCAGTGCAGACACGCCTTATTTGTTCACATACCATACTCATCTTTCCCCAAAAAATTAGCAGTTGAACCTTGGGCTGTGTATCTTAAATGACAGAACTGATTCTGAACTATTTGATTAAAATGAAAAATCTTTCTTCCCTTTCATTCTGCCTTCCCAAAACAAGGTACATCTTATTTGGGGCACATGGTATGCAAATAAATACAGTATTTGTTGCTAAAGAGAGCTTGCAATATAAAAGGACTACATAAGTGTAGCTAAGAGTCTTTTTAAATTTTGACATTATTTCAACAATCATAAAAAGAACACAAACATGTAATATTTGCTTTATATATTTTCATTCAGTGATTTAATGGTGTACACTAAGGACAGCAAAGAGTTGATGTACCTCGGGCTGTGTACATAGATATACATCCTGGGCATAATTCTTGTTTCCATTTGTGCACCTAAATGGTAGTTTTCTAACTACGTACCTGAGTAATTTTTGTGCTTCCCCAGGCATTGTGGATGTGTAAGTGTGTACATACAGACTAAGCATGCATAACAGGCTCTGCTTTGACTGGGCACCTGTATACATACCTGAGTATAAGTCTTGGAATACACCGGGTGGGGTGGGGTGGGGATATAGTGATAACATTATGATACACTTAATAGATCAGCCTCAAGATTGTAAGTTGTCAAATTTGATTGATTTTTTTCTTGTTGTGTTAGATCCTAGTAGGAGCATCACACCTACCTGTTGTTGTGACTCCAGGTATTGTACGTGCTGCTATAAACAACTCATCTATGGGATCCACCAGATGTTTAATATTAATTTTCCTTGCATTGTAGTAATTGCCATCAGCAGCCATCCCAGCTCTCTCTATTGCTATGAGGTGATCAAATCTGGTCAGAAATAAAGTGATAATTTATTTTAGTTGGGTCAACCCTTCTGGCAGGCATCCCACAAATTAGTCCTGTATCTTCCCCAAGAGCCATTATGATACCCTTCCCCTGCCTGCTCCACAGTTCTCCATTCTGCTCTCAGCCCTTTGCTCTCTGCCTGAACTGCTCCTCTGCTTCCCGCTTCCTTCTCTGTGTTCTCTGCCTGATCTGCCATTGTGCTCCCTGCTTTCTCCGTGATCTGACACATGCCACACATAGGTGGATTTAGCTAATGGAGCTGAGTCTCAGATGTAAAGCTTATATCTTAGACTCTACTGTCAGGTATTTACCCCCATTCCTTCTGTCCACTTATGGTAATTTACATTCATTTTACACAACCACAGAATGCTAAAATGGACTTCTTAGTGTACATTTACCTCTGACTTACTCCCAACAAGTAATTTAGCCCCAGTGTGTGTCACTAGAGAATTTAATCTTGTATAGTTTAGTTACAACGTTTCATTTTGTTTTCTTGATGCCAGCAGCAAATGGAGTAACAACTGAAACTCTCCACAACTAATGGAGTTTTGGGTGAGTCACTTTGATGTGCCTTGCTTAGAAAATTAAGTAATACCTCCTACAGGAGTGTTGCTTATAATTTCTTAGTGTCTGCAAAGCATTTTAAGATCTTCCTAAGGAGGTTCTTAAAAGTTCAGTTCATTGTAAATATAATCCCACTTTAAAATACTGCTGTGCTTGTAAATTATTCAGTTATTTCATGTCTTTCATTTCGTAATTTTGGCAAACTTGCTGCTTGTGAAAGTGAACATGTGAAAGGTCTATTTGAGGTCCTTACTTAAGAATCTTCTCCTGTGTTCTGCTGCTGTATCTTGAACCTAATATGTAACACCTCTGCCAGGCCAGGTCTACCGAACAGAGATTTGACTGAATAGAATCTACTGATTTCTAATTGTGCCAAGTTATTCTTTTTTTTTTACAGCTATCTACCATAAGCCCACAAGACTTCATGCAACTGAAGTTCTTATATAAAAATATATATATTCAGTTCAAGTATATTTTTATATACTTGGGATTAAGGGATCGACTGAGGTAGAAACTAGCTGTAGCTAAATTATACTCCCTCCTGAGTCTAATGTGTGAGAAATGAAGATAATGATTTGTTGAAACTGCAGTATATATTAACCTGCAGAAAGAAATGGGACTAGAATGAACTAAAGAAATAGATATTTAGATAAGTCTTCTTTTAAGAGAATTGGCTAAAAGAATGTGACTGATTCAAAAAGGTCAAAAAAGATGAAACAGTAAAGTCTATTAAAAGGAGACTATTAAGTCTCTGGCAAGATCCTTAAATGCATATGTACATTCTTTTACTCATACAAAAGAATGACTTTTTAAATAAAATGTGATTTATTAAATATAGTAATTAAAAAAATCAAAATAATTAATTACAGGCTCTTTGTTCTATAAGGATTTGTTTGCAACCATTATATTGCACGTGATCATGACTTCTCCTATTACTAGGACTTTACATAGCCCCAGTCCTCCCACTTTGGCTACAGACATGGTTAGAAGTTACACATAAACAGATTAAAATGAGCAGAAACTGGTTTAAACCTGTAACAGAATGTTAGTTCAATGCACATAAACCAGTTTCAAAATGGCTAAAACTGGTTTGAGATTAAGTCTGATATTACATTCAACCAGGTTAACTGATAGAGCTCAAATCGGTCTATGCAACTTCTGTCCCAGACCCCTTCCTAGTTTAAGTTAAACCAGTCTCCCAGGATCCCAGAATACTTTCTGGGCTGGGCTGCATTCTCTGCTTCAGCAGAGCAGGACTGGCCCTGCCCCTCCCCCTGCTCTCTGCTCCCTAGCCAGAGCAGGTCCACTCCCTCTCCTGTCTCACCAGTGCAGACCTGCATTTACCTGCTCGCTGCTCCACCAGCAGAGACATGACCAATCATGGCAGTAGCTTGGAGTGAACTGGAGGGGGTTTAATTCCCCCCTCCCTGCC
Source organism: Caiman crocodilus (assembly GCA_030014935.1). Lineage (NCBI taxonomy): Eukaryota > Metazoa > Chordata > Crocodylia > Alligatoridae > Caiman > Caiman crocodilus. The sequence goes on from JAGPOW010000304.1 coordinate 28,495,133, forward strand.
CCACTGGCACAGAACCGGGCCAGGGTCCACCAGGTGCTTCCTCACCATTGCTGCAGTGGCAGGGCTAGGGCACAGCCAAATGCTAGCAGGCATTGCCCCCTCCACCCTTATTGCCCCCTCCACCCTTATTCTCCCCTCCACCCTTATTGCCCCCAGGGGACCACAGCAGGGTCTGCCTTCCCCAACCACCATTGCTGCCACTAATTCCCTGTGTGTGGTAAGTAGCAAAATAAGCCCACTCCTGCGCCCTCCACCAGATGTTGGAGGAAGGGGGTAATAACCCCACTCCCTCCTCCTTGCCTAAGGGACCCTGCTGGCTGGCTTCTGGATGCCTGCCCCCCGAGCCTGCCACTGGAGGACAACGGGGCAAGGCCTTAATGGGGCAGCAGCCCATGTCCTGGTGTCCAGGGAGCGTGAGCCTCTTCCCAGCATGGGGACCACAAGTGGGAGGTCAGAGCTGCTGCAGACTGCGCAGGGTTAGCAGTAGCACCAGGGCTTGGAGGGGGCCATAGCGCCCCAAGCCCCACTAGTGCTGCCACTGCTTGCCCCACACAGTCTGCAGCAAGCCACCTGCCCCTTCCCCACCAGCACAGCTCCCCACCAAGAAGAGGCTTGCACTCCAGGACACTATGTGACAGGGGCTGCAGCCCCCTGTCAAAGTTGCTCACCCCTCATTGCTTCAGTGGTAGGAGTGGGGCCAGCGGCTGGCCAGGATAGCCCCCTGGCGGAGGAGGCAGGAAGGGGCTTATCCCACCATTCACTCAGTGGTTGGGGAAAGCAGATGCCACTGTGGTGCCCTGGGGTCAGAGGGAGAAATAACCCTCCTCCCTGCCTCCCACTTAAGGGGGCCATGCTGACCAGCTTTTAGCCCCGCACTCTGGAGCTGTGAGAGTGGAGCAACCCTAAGGCAGGTTTCAGCCCGTCATGGTGTGAGCCTTTTCATAGTACAGGTCCATGCTGCAGGCAGGGGGCCCGTGCTTTAGGCAAAACTGCCACAGATTCTATGGGGCAAGAGGTGATGGTGCTATGTGGGGCTATGGCTCCCTCCAAGCCCTGGTGCCACTGTTCACCCTGTGCAGTCCACGGCAGCTCTGATCCACCACTCATGCCCCCAACCCCTCCTCGGGAAGTGGCTCACACTCCCAAGATATCAGGAGAAGGGCTGCTACCCCAACAGGTTCCTGGCCCCTCACTACTCCAGAAAGAGGGTCAGGGGCCCAGCCAGAGGCCCCTTGGGTAGGAGGGTCATTTTCCTTTCCTTCCAGCATCTGGCGGAGGGGGCAGGAGTGGGCTTATCCTGCTGCTCACCCTATGCAGGGAGTGAGCAACACCAGTGGTGCCAGTTGGGGTAGGCAGACTCTGGCTCTAGTCCCTCGGGGCTGTGTCACTGGAGGGGACAATAACCCCCCCTCCCTGTCCCCTCTGCCTCAGAGGCCATGCCAGGCATTTGGCTGTGCCCCGGTCCCACTGCTGTAGCAGTGGGTGGGGAGCACCAAGTGGACCTTGGCCCAGGTCCATGCCGTTGGGACAGGGAAGGGGGAATTAAACTCCAAGCTACTGCCAGGGCTGACCATGCTCCCCCAGCACAGGTTCCCTGCAGCCAAGGGCTGCTCTAGCACCCCCTGGCACACGTGGCTGCATTTTGTGAATGCCTATTCACTTGCAAATTGGTTCAATCTAGGTATGTTAGACTAACCTGCAAAGACTGAATCTATTCAGGCTCCAGCTTTCTGAATGTCTATCCCTAGCCCTTAAGAACATACCTGGGTTTTTTAACATTTCCATCATCACACAAAAACATCAAAGCTGACTCCGAAGCATCTCCTTGATAACTCATCAGAGGGACTGATGCCTTCAGTATCCCTAAGTCAAACAAGAATTCAGCACAGGTATCATAAATCTTTTTTACATGATCTGTTTGGATGTTTAAAGAACGGAACATAACTAGTGTGGGCTTCCTGACACAGGGAAGTTCATTCAAATTAAGACAGTATGTGAATTTAAAGAAAAATAGCTTTTGTTAATTCCCTTCCCATGTGCGCATTTTTGTTGTGGGGGAAATAAAAAGGTTTTATTCCAAAGTAGCTTTATCTATTTCACATTGTTTAGATGGGGACATTACTGAACAATTACCTAAGGGTGTAAATTAATGTAACTCCAACTAAACACTTGCCCCAAATCTTTTGAAATCCACCTTAGGGCTTGTCTATGCAGGAAGTTATTTTAGAATTACCCTTTTGGAGTTCTCAGAGTGCAGTAAGTAAAAGCTAGATTTTTTTTTAAAGTGGAGTAAGCTACCTCACATGAAACGGGTGAGTCTACATGTGATACTATGTTGCCATAGTGACGTAGTACGGCAACATAGTGTCCACAGGTGTCTACACATAACCAGCAGCTACTTCACCGTAACAAGGTCATTGTAGGGCAACATGTAGATGTGCCCAATGTGTATTAAAACTGACTATAAAGGGAGTTAGTACAGAAAAGGCACTGCAATGTAAATTTACACTTTAGCTTACTTGGCAACTTCCCTTTGCAGGTAGGTTCTTATATACAGATAAAAAGGGCTTGGGAAGCCAATTAAACTAATACGGAATTAGATATACTTATTCCAGCATAAGAGAATTCATGCAGGGCAGGGGTATCAAACTCAACTGGCCCTGAGGGCTGTAGGGGTGTTACTGGGGCAGTCCCAAGGACCAACCCCTGTGCAGCATTCATGGCACCGGTCCAGCCTGCATATCACATGCAACATGCACGGGCCACCAGGGACAGCACAGAGTGCACACTGGCTGTGACATGTGGACTGGATCTGGCTCTGCAGACAGCACGGGGACAGTCCAGGGCCCAAGAGCCAGCATGCAGAGCTTATATGGTGGGCTGCCACATATAGCAGCACATGCCCTGTGCCGGCCCCCTTTGCTGCCTCCAGTACACAAACTGCATGCAGCATGCATGGGACTGTGGCTGGCACATGGGGTCAATCCAGCAACCCATGGACCAGATCATCAAAATCAAGACCAAACCAGACCAAATCTGGACCACAGGCCTTATGTTTGACACTCAGGGATTTAAACAGGAATAACAATTCCAGAATGGCTCCTTGCACAGGATCATAGACTAGTAACCCTAAACTGGATTTAAAAAAATCTGGGGCAAGATGCTCAATTCAAGTCAATGGACGTGTGGCAATTTACCATATTTTCTCACAAACAACACATACCTTTTCACCAAAATCAGCACCCCCCCCAAAATTGGGGTGCGTGTATTAAGCATGAAAGCTGTTTTCTTCACTGGAAAAGACACGTGGATGGAAACACTGCTTGACATGCAGCTGCCAATATTCCTGCTGCTTGTGTCTAGTTTAGCCAGCTAAAGGGGCAGGGTCCTGTGTTAACCATCTCACAGCTGTAGCTATTGGCTGAGCACTGTTGCTTGTGCCAGAAGCAGCAAGGGAGCGGCTGTAAGTATCCTGACGTGTCATGTGATGTAAAGAATACTTTGTTGACAGGAACTTAACTTAACGGACTACTTACAGTTAAGAACTAATCGTTTTGCTAACATTAATGCAAGGTTCTGGGACCAGCCTTGTGTGACAGAAAGTAAGTACTCCTGGGAACTAAGAGTGTCCCGGAAGCGTGGTACTTCAGGAGACCATCTAGGTGAGGTGGCGGGCAACAGAAACTTCCTGGTATGGTAAGAAGTTCCTACCGCCTGCTGCCTCACCCAGATGGTCTCCTGGGATGCCAAACTTCCTGGACTTCTATGTTCACAGGAGCACATACTGTCACAGTCAGCCATGACTCCAGAAAAAAAATGTTGTTTCTATACTCTGACTTCCAAAAGCAAGGTTTCATTAGGGGGTTGTGGTGGGTGCATTGTAAGTGAGAAAATATGATGAACTGATTGATTTTCTGGCCCTTTTAGTCTATACACTATAATACTTCTCATGGCCTTGATCTATTTTAAAATGTGTTCACTGAAACAGAGCTTAAACCACATCAGCAAATTAAAACAGAAAAAACTGCATGCTGTACCTTGCTGAACAGCTTCTTCAATAATCTGTTTAAATAAATTCATAGCTCTCAGGTCTGTTACTATAACAACGTATTTCCCCAAGGCCTGCAACATGGCTGCAATAGCAATGGCTCCAGGAGGTCCATCATTCTCTTCAGGTGGTTCATGGTTGAAGTGTGTAGGAAATCCTGTGGTTATGAGCACTGATTGGGCATGTGAAATGGACAGACAAGCCTTTAGCAGCTGGTCCTGACAGAACAAATGTTTCACACCTCGATGTCCTATAAATAATAAAAGCACATTTTTTTGAAGGACAAGGCTAGATTTTTAACATGTTGCTCTCTTCAGGAGATTTTGTCAGAGCCAATCCCTGTCCCTTACTGCCAGGTATCAAGATGATACAAAATGTGAAGCAGCCAAAAACCCTGCTCCCAGCTCCCTCGGCAAAAAAGACAGAGAAATGAATGGGGACTCTCAGCAAAACTCATCACCTCCTGCAAGGTTAATATAGGAAAAGAATCAGCAATGGATTGAAAACATATTTTAGCATGTATTAAAGGACCACTGAGGAATTTCAGAAGCAGATGCAATTTCAAACTTAAAATCTCTGTTAAATTCAGTTGCACATTTCAGATTTGATTAAATTAAATCTGTTCAGAAAGATTCAGAGGTCTTTAATCTTGTTATCTATAATGTGGGCACAAAGAAGATGATTGATTTACTGGAGGCTATATAGACAGATGGTACCAGAGCTGGGAATCCAGACCCTGAGACACATTATAACAGAGCTGCAGCATTATCTACAAGAGGAAAAGAGTCTTCAGGACCATGACAGAAGTAGGAGAGAAGGTTGGGGTGGCACTGGGTCAGGGAAAGTGAATACACCTCTATTGGAGCAGACATCCACACAATGGATATTTACCTGCCAGAGAGAGGAGAGGGGTATAAAGTAGCCCAGAAAAAGAAAGAATGACCAAAAATGCAAGGGAAAATGTCAGGAGCACATGAAGAGGTATAGTAATCATAGGCATTGCCCTGATGCATCCTGAACATCTTGAGAAAGGAAACACACACACCTCTTACAGGAGATTTGGAGAACTTTCTGGCCAGTCTCAATAAGAGATGAATCACTGGCCCTTGATTTCTTCCAGCTGTTCTCAGGGGAAAGTACAGAATCATGAGAAAAAAGTGACCATGAAAGTAAGACACACATTGGTACACATATTGTTATAATCCCATGGAGACCCAGAAGAGATGTTGTGATTAAGCACAGGGGCTCTCAGCTTGGCATAACTGATGATGACACCATGGCTCCAGACCCATCTCCATTGGCTCTGCCCATCCAAAATATTGCCTATGTGGCAGAACAATACCTTGGGGTGAAACATTCTAGTGTTTGAAAGGATGGATGACAGGAAAGAAATCCAGGTCACAGGGACAGATCTAGGTTCTGATTCCTTGCACAAGCTAATGCTTTTGCAAATGTACATCTATACATGTGGAAATACTGCACCAGGACAGAGCAGTGGATTTTGTAGGATGGGACTACCTTCTAACTAGGAAGATACAGACATCATTGAAACCTTCCCAAACAGTATGAATAATGACCAAATGGTGGTGGGTCTTGATTCCTGCTGAGTCAGTAAAGGTAGGGGTAAAGGTGGAGTGGTATGAGTTTTGAAATAGTTCTACTAATGGTCTGTGATTCCAGGCTGAGAAATTCAATGAACAGAATACTGGTTATGACTATATTTATATTTTTAAGTATTAACATGAATCATTCTTATTTCTGCACTAGAGCAATTTGTTTTGTTCTTTCAAGAGCATGATAAATAATATCTTTCCTTTTTCTTTCAGTCTGTATTCATATCTGTGCTAGAGTGAATTCCAAGTCAAACCTCACAGATTTTAGAAAAGTTATAGTTCACACCCAAACTGTGCAGCCTGGCTGTATTTCTATCTTTATGTCTTCTTTTTGTCTTTTTTTAATCTTCTTCTATCTTTCTATCTTCCCATGAGAAAAAGGCAAATTCCTAAACTGATTTAACTTGGCAACTAGGTAATTTCCAAGGACTGGATGAGATTGTGGGATACTAATGGATATTAGGAATTTTATTCTTGGATTGAACTTTTACACCCTCACTGAAGTAGAGATCAAAATTTTAAATATCTCTTGCTATTGATAACCCACAGAATACTCATGCTAAGTAATACTTTTGCAGTATGGTGATATTAGCAGATGATCAGATCCTACACTCCTGAAATAAGGCAACTATTCCATTAATGGCGCTTACCCTTTCCGTAAGTCAGCCATTACAGAGTAATATTATACAGTTAAAACCAGTATATCCATATTTCTGATATTTTCCTAATGGAAAAGAGGAAAGGAAAAATTAGATTTCTTATTTTTCAGACTTGCTGGTATGTGTGAAAAATGAAGGAAATGGCTGGATTATAAGGTTAAAGACACTTCTCATTACCTTTATTTACCTCATTCTCCTCTTATCTTTATCTCCTCCCACCTTTTTTTTCCTCCTAATTGCTTTCTTCTTTTAATTTTACCGTTTGCATTTTTCCTTCCTCTTGTATATTTTCTGCGGCCAGCTGAGGATAGAAACCATGCCAAATGTGACGGCATGGACTGTCACATCATTGGAGAACCCTATGCAAATAGCTGGATCTACTTAATTAACCAATTAAGATGTTGCTGGTGGTCTGAGGCTCACAAATGTCAGTGAGAGGGAAAAGACAACATCAAAGACATTCATGAAACTGAGTTACTGTTAAGGGAAAGGAGTTCCAAAGGGGCGGAAGGAGAGAAAACGTCTTGCTTGAGGAGAGCAGTACACAGAGTACAGCACTCATGGAAACACTGGGAAATTTCCACAGAAGTAAGAGTTTATGAAAGAAATGGGAGTGAAAGAAATAATAGCATTGAAATAATGATAAAATAAATACCAATACACCCCTTTTTAGGAACTGTCACATCCTTCGTTTCTTTCATTCCTTACCTCCACAGCTACTTCTTTGGTATTGGTCAGATGACTGTGAAACAGTCCTTCCAGATCCTTTCCTTACTGATATGAGAGGTGCGGTGCTCTTGGGGATGAGGCAGGTACATGAGCCAGTAAACAGGAATGACTGCAGTTTCTGAAATCAGCAGGGATGCTAGATCTCTTTCTAAAAGAATATTGTCCACTCAATGTGAGGGTGTAAAAGGGAGGGGATAAGATGAGAAACTGGCAATTCCTGAATCTCATTTTGTTTGAAGAATATTATCCTCAAGAATCAAGGTATCTGTTCTCCATTTAAGTGTTTTTCATGTAGTTTGTGGAAGACTAAGATAATGATGAAACAGAGAGAGGCCCAATATGAGGCCATTCAATAACTGAAGAGATTGCTTGACTTGAAGTGATTTTTTTTAGGGGAGGGCCTTGTATGAGTGCTTAACACAAGTATAGACAGACTGAGTTTGTTGGGTAAATCTTTTATTAGACAAACTAAATAGTTGGAAAAATTGTTCTTTGTAAAGTCAGTAAACAGAAACTTTTCAAAGAATTTGTTTTCCACTTCCTTAGCTGGTCTAATTAAAGATATCACATTTGTCCAAAGGTGGGGGTCTACTACAGGCCACCCAACCAAGGGGAAGAACTAGACCGGGAATTCTTAAGTCAGCTCACGGAGGTAGTTAGGTCAAAAGATGTGGCCATCATGGGGGATCTGAACTTTCCAGATATCTGCTGGGAAGAGCAGTCAGCCAGGTCTAACCACTCACGTAGGTTCCTAGCTGAGATACAGGACCTCCATCTAACTCAGGAAGTGCACAGCCCCACTAGGGGAGACACCTTGTGGGATATGGTGCTGGCCACAGGCGACAACCTGGTGAGGGGGCTGCAGGTGTTCAACCACCTGGGTGACAGCAATCATTGCCTGCTAGAATTTACCATCCAGCACAAAGTGGCAAAATCCTGCAGTGAGGCAGCAGCCCTGGACTTCAGGAGGGCGGATTTTAATAAGGTAAGAAGAATAGTTGGGAAAGTACTGAGGTCCCAGAGGGGAGGGGAGTCGGGTGTGCAAGAAGAGTGGTCGTTCCTTAAGGAGACGATCCTCCATGCCCAAAGGAAGGTAATCCCAATAAGGGTCAAAGGCAGCAAGAGGGCACAAAAGCCCCCATGGCTCACCAAAGGCTTATGGGAATGTCTCCTAGCTAAAAGGGAGGCGTACACCCAATGGAAGGAAGAGGCCATCACCAGGGAGGACTATACCTCTATTGCTCAGGACTGTAGGGGGGCAGTCAGGAAGGCCAACGTGAAGATGGAACTGGGACTAGTTGCCCAGATTAAGGACAACAAGAAGTACTTTTTTAAATACGTAGGGGGCAAAAAGAAGGTACCCGGTAATGTGGGGCTTCTGCAAGACACGCTAGAAAATCCAGTTTTTGTACCAGACAACAAGGCTAACCTATTTAATGATTTCTTTGCCTCCATTCTCCTGAACAGGGACCAGATCAGCCCATCTGCCGGGACCCCCTCAGGCCCTGGGGGAGGCGCACCCAGGCCTACGATCAGTGAGAATCTAGTCAGGGAACTTCTGGAGGGACTGGATGTATTTAAATCAGCTGGTCCTGACGACTTCCACCACAGCGTGCTGAGGGAATTAGCAGTGGTCATTGCGGGACCCCTGGCACAGCTTTATGAGCACTCGTGGTGCTCTGGTGTGGTGCCAGAGGACTGGAAAAGGGCCAGTGTGGCTCCCATTTTCAAAAAAGGGAGGAAACAGGACCCAGGGAACTATAGGCCAGTTAGTCGGTCCTGTCAGACCAACCTGGTGGCCTTCTATGACCAGGTCACAAAATCCTTAGATGCAGGGGTAGCAGTGGACGTAGTCTTTCTGGACTTCAGGAAGGTCTTCGACACTATCTCTCACCCCATTCTCATTAAACTAGGAGACCATGGTGTCGACACCTACACAGTCAAATGGGTTAACTGGCTGGAGGGCCACACCCAGAGAGTGGTGGTAGATAGGTCATTTTCGACCTGGAGGGATGTGAGCAGTGGAGTCCCCCAGGGCTCGGTCCTTGGACCTGTGCTGTTCAACATCTTCATCAGTGACTTGGATGAGGGGGTAAAAAGCACCCTATTCAAATTTGCCAATGACACTAAGATGTGGGGAGATGTGAACACGCTAGAAGGGAGGAATAGGCTGCAATTGGACCTAGACAGGATACAAGGGTGGGTAGATGAGAAACAGTATGAGTTTCAACACTGACAAGTGCAAGGTGCTGCACCTGGGGAAGAAGAACCAGGCTGGGGAACTCCTTACTTGTCAGTGCAGAGGCAGAAAAAGATCTTGGAGTCATTATTGATGCCAAAATTAACATGGGCCAACAGTGTGGGGATGCAGTCAGGAAAGCCAGCCGTACCTTGTCATGCATCCACAGATGCATCTCAAGCAGGGCCAAGGAGGTGATCCTCTCCCTCTATGCAACACTGGTCAGGCTACAGTTGGAGTACTGCATCCAGTTCTGGGCGCCGGACTTCAAGAGGGATGTGGACAGCATTAAGAGAGTTCAGAAGAGGGCCACCCACATGATCGGGGGCAGCAAGGCAGGCCCTATGAGGAGAGGCTACAGGACCTGAACCTATACAGCTTCCACAAGAGAAGGCTGAGGGGGCATCTAGTAGCCTGTTACAAACTAGTCAGAGGGGACCAGCAGGTATTGGGGGAGTCCCTGTTCCCCCAAGCACTACCAGGAGTGACTAGAAATAATGGTCATAAGCCGGCAAAGGGTAGATTCAGACTAGACATCAGGAGGCGCTACTTCACAGTCAGGGCGGCTAGGATCTGGAACCAACTTCCAAGAGAAGTGCTGCTGGATCCTACCTTGGGGGTCTTTAAAAGGAGGCTGGATGAACACCTTGCTGGGGTCATTTGACCCCAGTACTCTTTCCTGCCATAGCAGGGGATCGGAACTGATGATCTGTCAAGGTCCCTTCCGACCCTACCAACTATGAAACTATGACCTTGTCTGCCTATGTCCTTAGACCAACATGGCTACAACCAAGACCCCCGTAACACAGATATACAAATATCAGCTTCCATATTATGACCCAAGATGGACTACTGTAAGTTTATGGAATTGTAGAGAGCCAAAATCACTCCAGTTTGTTGAGAGAGAAAACATAGACTAATTTATTTACAAGTTTGAATGAATGGCAACAACAGACCTGGCTACAGGTGTAATGGCCCATTTATTCTGGTTCTGCTTTTGGTGAGAAAGGCTATTAAATGCATATCATGCCATGAGTGAGGTAGAAGATTGTACAGAAGTAAAGATGGAAATTAAGTAGAAAGACTGAAAGAGATAGAAGACATTGACAGCAGTTCTGAACAACAGAGATAGCACCAGGTGAAGTCCCTGTTGAGATGCAGGCACATCCCATTTGCTTACTGAGGCACTATTTGCAGCCAGAACAAGGAACCAAGGAGGATGCCCTAATTTAGTGTAGATGCAGCAAAGTAGTAGAATTTGTTTTATAGAAATGTATCAAGCCACAGCAACATCACCTTTAAAATGTTTCAGTTACTCTAAGACTTTGGGAATTAGTGAGATAACTAAGCCTATGGGCTAGGATGGTCCTTAAGGAAAATGAAACGATGCATTAAAGGTGAACTGCAAACGGCTTTTGCAGTATTATTCAATATATGTAGATTATTTACAATTACTGTAGTCAGACTAAACACAAAGGCTGGAATTTTCCCATTAAGAAATTGTTACAACATATGTTATCATCAGGGATTTGGGTTTTCTTTGATTTAAAAACATTCCCAATTTGGATTTAAAAAGTAACCCCAAAATATATATATATAGTGGTGTTTCATTATAATCATGGAAAAATGTGGACTTGGGGTTACTTTTTTTAATCCAAAAATTGGGGATTTTTTTAAAATCAGAGAAAGCCAGGATTCCTGGTAACCATAGAAAATGATATCACGTCCCACAAAAGGAATTCTTTTCTCAGAAGAAGAGCCTGTAAATGTTCTTTGCTACTTTGAATGCCAAGGCAGTAAAAGCACTATTGGATAAAGAAAGCTCATATACCTACTCCTTGGATTTCTATGGAGAAGTTAGATAAGAGGGTTAGAGGAAAACTGGTTGTTTAGATACGCTTTACAGCATTGCTATTTTTGCTGTAAAAAGCCATTGATATATTATGCAGGTAATAGTAGAGAAACATTTCCCATGAATTTGGGATCACTGTGGGGAAGAAAGGACTAAGTATGAAAGAGCTAATCAGAGCTTTTTCAAAGCACTTGGAAGAGAAGGAGATTAGGAACAGTTAGCATGGATTCACCAAGAGCAAGTCATACCTGACCAACTTGATTGCCTTCTGTGATCAGATGACTGGTTCCGTGGATGCCGGGCAGTGTACATGATATACATTGACTTTAGCAAGACTTTAGCAAAAGTCTCCCAAACCATTCTTGCAAGTGAGCTAAGGAACTATAGGTGGATTGAAGGTGGATAGAAAACTGGCTGGATCATCAGACTCAAAGAGTAGTAATCGATGGCTTGATGTTTAGGTGGCAGCCAATATCAAGTGGAGTGCCCAGGGGTGGGTCATGGGGCACTAAGAAGAGATTTAATAGGAGCTTTCAACTACCTGAAGGTGGTTCCAAAGAGGATGGAACTAGACTCTTCTCAGAGGTGACAGATGCCAGAACAAGGAGCAACAGTTTCTAGTTGCAGCAAGGGAAGCTTAGGTTGGTTATTAGGGGGGAAAAAACTCACAAAGAGGGTAATAAAGCACTGGAACAGATTACCCAGAGAGCTTGTAGAATCTCCATCATAGTAACACAGTTTCATAGTTAGTAGGGTCGGAAGGGACCTAAACAGAACATCAGGTCCAACCCCCTACCCCAGGCAGGAATGGGTGCCATGGGCATATCACCCCAGCCAAATATCTGTCCAACCTCCTCTTGAAGAACCCCAAGGTAGAAGAGGGTACCACCTCCCTTGGGAGCCCATTTCAGAGCCTGGCAGCCCTAACTGTAAAGTCATGTCTCCTGATTTCCAGCCTGAACCTTCTCTCTAACAATTTGTGGCTATTATTCCATCTTTGGAAGTTTTTAAGATCATTGGATGGGATGACCTAGTTGGGGCTGGCCCTGATTTGAGCAGGGGGTTGGACTAAATAGTCTCCTGAGGTCCCTTCCAACCTAAATTTTCTATGATTCTATGATCACAAATGCAGGCCTACTTTCTCCTTCTAAAATCCATACCCCGTTCAGTGAGGCAGAAGAACATATGGGTAAAATAGGACTAGAACTAATGGGTTGTAGGGGACAGAAAGGGAGGCTTGCCAATACTGGTGTTAGGAACTGTTATGTGCTTTGTCTTTCTCTATCCCTCCTATTGACTTCTGAGATACTCAGGTAATCCTCATCCCAGCTTGACATTAATTCATCTAGAAGACATCATTTTTTGAAAGAACAGATACAAAATCAACTTCTAGAATGTTCTACACTTGAACCACTAGAATGGTATTGCAAAAGTTTTAAGGGATGTTGTATTACCCACCATAAGGAGTATTTTTTGAGCTGGTATTAATGTTATCCTACTCCGCTATTCACAGATGGGCAATTCCTACTACCCATCAGTTTATACATAACAATTAGACTCCCTTCAGATGGGAGTAACCCTGTGGGTCTTCAGTCATGCTGGAAGCACAGGTATAAGCCAGATCTAGAACTTCGAGATTGACAGCAGTATATGTTAACATGCGAGTAAAACTAGGAATGGAAAGTATACTGATGCCCCATCACCTAAAGCAGACTGGCTGGCTCAGACTGGTCAGACAGAAAGGTAAGATAGAAAGGGAGAATAACAGTATCATTCAGAATAACCTTACGAAGGCATTGTAACTTTTGGAATTGTCTTACTGCATTGCTGATTTCAAATACTATCTGAATGAACTGGATAGATCATGTACACTAATCTATATGACAAATCTTAGTTTCCAGAACTATTTATTCTTGACTAAGTGAAAAGCAACTTAGAAACTGTTTTTTTTACCTGGATCTATTCCAATTAGACTTTCTAGATCTCTTATCCTTTTTACTGCTGCAGCTGATACAATGCTGTAATACAAAGGACTTTGAGAAATGCAGTGGACCTCAGGGATTTCTTTCAGGTAAGCTTCAGCATCTTCGTTCTTCTGATCAGTAATAAACATGCAGCCAGGGGAATGAGTGAAAGCTAGTGGAGATTCTAAAATAGATGAAAGATTTCCACTTACTGTATATAATAATAAACACTCTAAACAAAAAATCATTAACATGACAAAAATGATGAAAAGCTACATCATTAAACATGAATCTGTTGCCTCTGTCACAAAAGTCTTAATAAATTAAAACAAAACAAAAAACTCAAGTGACACATGGGGCGCGTCCCCATGAGCAAGTACATGTGTTTACCAGGGGACAACTAGCAGCGGCACATATTTATGTTGCTGCTAATTGTCCCCTGGGGAATGCCCCTACTTACTCTCTGGAGTGCAGCAAATTGCCCCAAATGGGGTAGGAGAGGCTGGGGCCAGCACCTGGGCTGGACCAGAAGCCTTACCTAAGGCCCTAGAGGCCTCCTAGGACTGCAACAGCAGTGATCTGGGCATGTGGAGCCTGGGCAGCAGCCACAGTATGGCTCTAGCTGACCAGGCTCCAGTTTTAGGCAGTACATGCTGCAGTCACATGTACCACCTCACTTTTTTTTGCCCTGTTTGGTGGGGGAAGGTTGATACCAGGAGTTCTAGTTATCTAATTTTACTCTGCAACGCAGAACCTATTCATATGTGCTGTGTGCATTTTGTGGCAGCACAAAAGCCTTTGAGGTGCCACAAAGTGTGCATTCTCACTTGTGGAGGCATAGCCAAGGAGTCCAGTGAAAAGCAACAAAAATGACTAGAAGCCTCAGAAGCAGGACTTATGAGGAAAAGCTGAAAGAGTTAGGGTTATTTAGGTTGGAGAAGAGAATACGGAGGGGGGATTTGATATCAAACCTCAAATACCTGAAGGGTGATTACAGAAAGGATGGAGATGGCCCTTCTGTGTGGCTGCAGGAAATAGGAATTTTAGTTTGGAGATTTGGAGGACCTTTCTAACTATGAGGATGTTTAAACATTAGGCTACCTAAAAAAATTGTGGACTCTCCACCCGTGGGAATATTCCAGAGCAGGTTAGAAAGATTACTTGGCTGGAATGGTATAGTCAAGGATAGAGGTGCATTGGCTCATCGGTCCATATCGTATCAGCACCAATAAAAGGAAAATTAAAATTATTGGCAATCGGCTTTTTTTGGCTTATACCGCTGATAAAGTCACCAATAAATGCTGTATGCATGGGTGCAGCCTCAGCATGCGTGTGGCCAGGAGTGCAGCCCAGCAGCTTGGAGAGCCGTGCCCAACCAGTAAGACTGTTAGGAGGGAGAAGAGGGGTCTGTGGAGGTGGAGACAAGTTGGAGGCTTCCCTGCTGAGGGAGGGGGTGGGGCAAGGGCAGGCAGGACTGAATTAACCCTTTAGTGGGCCCTAGGCAAACAAACTTGTGGGCCCCTAATTAATACTGTATATTTATATTACTTTTAAAACTCAATAATTATAATATGTAAAATAAATACAACCGGGTTCCTTCTTCACTTAGGGCCCTAGGCATGTGCCTAATTTGCCTATGTGTTAATCCAGCCCTGGGGACAGGTGCTTCGTGGGCAGGGTGGGGCATGGGACAGAGCTGCAAGCAGATCATCTTGCGAGGCAGCTCCCACCAATATCTGCACCTTCAGTGGAGGCATAGCAGGGCATGTGTGTGCAGGGCATAGCAGGCTGCCTGCTGTGGGCTGGGGTGGCACCAGGCTCTTTCCAGTGGAGGAGGGGTTGGCCCGGGGCTGTGCTTGGGGCAGGCAGTGGCAGCACTGGGAGGAAGGGTTCGGGGAAGCAATGGCCACCCCAAAATTTGCTGTAGCCCACTCCCAAACCCCATCCCAGCACCACCACCACCCAACCTGAGCATAGACCTGGCCCAACCCTCCCACCAGGAAAAGCCTAGTGCTGCCCCAAGTCCAAGCCTGCAGTGGACAGCCCGCTTTCACCTTGCACACAGATCCAGGGGGCACATGTCCCCCCATGCCTCCCTTGGGGGTGTACACAGTGGTGGTCCCTTCCCTGCAACCCCAAATGAGCCTCTCCTGGCTCCATCCTATGCCTCACCCCACCTCGTCTGGGCAGTGCCTGCCTCTGCCCCTCCCCCAGCCCCACTCCCTCCCTCACCATGCCCCCCCCCCGCATGCTCCTTCCCTGCCTCCACCCCTTCCCCACAACAAACATACCAGCCAGATGCTGCTCTCCAAGCTGCCAGGCTTGCATATTGGCAGTCAAATCAGTATATGCTGATATGGCTCGTCAATAGCCATTCATATTGACCCAAAAAATCTTTATTGGTGCACACCTAGTCAAGTATGATCTTGCCTTGAGCAGGTGACAGGACTAGATTACTTCCTAAGGTAACTTCCAGCCCTACTTTCATAGGATCCTACAATCCTATTAAGGGTTAAAAGCACCTAATAAAAAGTAAAATGTATATATAAAATTGTTTATATTGGTACAAAACAACAGCTCTTTTTGTTCAGCCAACATAAGATAGTTGTTTTCTTACTAGCACTGCAGCAGGTTTTGGTCTTGGGAAAAGAACCGTGTAATTATGGATCAGATAATGCATTTTGCATTTAGGAAACATCTACATGAAAATTAATATGAATAATAGCCGGTTTTACATTTTCAAAAGTGTTTCTATGTTTTGATATCCAACTTGAGTAACCTAGGGCCTGACAGACAGTGAGCACTTTGACTTCCCAATTAAGTCCATTAGAATTTGGTACCTGTGTTATTCAAATTTTAGATATTTTCAGTTGGAAAAAATTGGAAACACATAGTCCACAACTGTAAGCACAGTACCAGGCTATGTTACTGAGCTCATTTTTTGACTGACCCTAAAAAGATGCTGGATCTTATTCTTTGTTATCATGCACAGTATAGTCATTTAGCTTAGTGACTAATATAGCCATTTTGATTTGGAAGCATGTCCTGTGCATTCATTTTGCAGTGCTATAAATTTATAAGGTGGAACTGCAGAAAAAAATTCTGTATTGTGAAAATGTCAAAGTTTCAATATTTCTTTTCATTCCAATTCGGAACAAAAACTTAAAATTTTGAAATTCTTCATAAAATAAATTCTGATATTTTTCAGATCAATCAAAACATTTATTTTGACTCAATTATTTTACTTGATTTTGAATTGCTATAATGAAAAAATAACATTAAAAGAAACGAGGTTTCATACTAAGCAATCTAAACTTCTGGTGTTGAATTCTAAAACTGAATGTCTGACGCTCTGGCATTAATACTAACTCTTCTATTTCACACACCAAACATTTTTTAGTAATAAAATATAGTTCCACTAAAGTGGAAATAGTTAGAAAATGTTGGATAAAACTAGCATAAAGCAGGGAAATGGAAATGAAACCCAATAACTACATCACACTAATTAGAAATGTGTAATGAAAACTATGTAAAAATGAACTTCAATCTAAAAATTCTATTATATACACTACATACTGCAGTTGCTGATTGCTTCAATTCCTGTTACTCCACAGGCCCAAAACACTGGAACATCCCCACGATGAGGCTGTACTGGATCTCCATAGTCTGGGTTGGAAAAGTCTTGGATTCCTAATAAGCCTATGATTAGTAAATAGTAAAACCACATTACATTCTAGTTCATAGATTCACAGAAGTAGAATCAGAAGGAACCTTGTAGATCATCAAGTATGACTCCCTGCCCTGGGCAGGAGAGAAAACTGGGTTCAAATGATCCCAGCCAGGTAGATGTCAAGCCTAATCTTAAAGACCTCCAGTGTAGGAGCTATCACCACTTCCCTTGGAAGTTGGTTCCAGACTCTAGCCACCCTGACTGTGATGTAGTGCCTTTGGATGGCTAGACTAAACCTACTCTCTAACAATTTGTGATCGTTATTCCTTGTTACCCCGGGGGAGTACTAGGAGTAACAGGGTCTCTCCCAAACCCTGCTGGTACCCCTTAGTGAGTTTATAGATGGCCACCAGGTCCCCCCTCAGCCTTCATCCCAACCTACATCCAAAATTCCATAGTTTTCCTTTTGTGTGCATGGCCCCCATACCTGTCTTAGTACTGCACTCCTTAAATTACCTTTTCTTGTTTTATTATCATAACACATACAAAAACAAAAAAACTCATCATCCATGTGTCAGCACACTCTGCTTCTAGAACAAAAAAACACGGGCTTCTCTGAGTACTAAACTTCTCAGGAAACATTTTTATAATAGCTTAACTATCAGTTCACCGAAGACCTATATTCATAAAGTGTGATAGCTTATTCTTATTTCCCAGTTGAATATGTTCTCTGCACCACAGTCTAGTTTACTGTGTCCAGTCTACTTTCTTGAGCTAAATCAATAGGCCACTCTCATTGTGGATTATTCCATATGCTATTACATTTCACTGCTATGAAAATGCTCTGCCCTTCAGCTAAATTTTCCTTTCCTCGATTCAATCATTATGGGTATTATTCTGGACCACAGCTCCTTCTGCTCTGAGTGCACATTCTTCAGATACTTTCATTTCTGCAATCCCTCCACTTGTCTTGGAATTAATTTAAGTAGGCAATACATATTACTATTTCAATTTCTTGTAAGATCTAATAGCCCCTTTATAATTTTTTGGTCTTCTCCAAACAGCAATTTGGAGCTAGCTTTGTCAGCCTTCAACCACCAGGCTGCTGACACCTGACATTCAAGAAAGAACCTAAGAGGGATGTTTGTGTTGCCAGATGTACCTTGTTGCCAGAAGTACCTTGACTCTGTGAACCTGGGACTAGTAGATATAGAACTGTTTGCATTATTCTCATGTGCTATCACTGTGTATCAATAAAATTTGCCTATTATTGAATGGAAAAGTTGTGGTTGGTCTGAGGGTTTGGGCCAGTCCAGATCAAGGTATCTGGGTCATAAATCCAGTGCCAACATTAGAGACACTATAGGTATCCAAATAGATAGCTCCCCATGATGCTATTTACTGATACCCCTTTTCTGGGAGCCTTCTAATGATGGGCAGTGTTTATATATAAGCTAAATTACATAAATATTTACAAGTTTTAATTGAATCCTTTATCAAGACCAAACAGACTACTTCACTACTTCCCCTGTACCAGACATTCACTTCTTTATCCAACACTTTCTGTGCTTAGTCACTTCAAACTTCCATTTTCAGTTAAAACAAGTCAGTGCTTACCTACCTATCTAAAGGTCAGAGTTTGTTTTTTTCATTTAAGAAGAATGTATTATCCCACCATTTTTTATCATTTTCCCCTTAGATTTAAGCAACACAGACATAGTATTAAATAAATGGAAAGTACACTGACCAGCATCACCAATGTGAACTGGCGCTCCATGAGAATCCTTCAATGGATAAGTTGCTAGCACAACTGCTTCTAATTTGTCTTCAGGAATGGGTCTCATTGTGACCACTAAATTGCAGCAAAAAGTAGCAACACTGAGGCAAGGTACATCTGTCTGATAAAATGTAAAAAGGACCCAGGATGTTAGCAAGAAGCTGCGTGAATACTAATTTTCAGTTAAAAACTGCTACAATATGTGCCACTTTATCACAGTCACATATTTCAATTGTTTGCATAATTCCTCATAAGACAAAATGTGTCCTAGATGTTCAGTTAATTTTCTTCCTGCTTATTTTCATTTTGGCTTTGAGTATATTTCAGTTTATTGAATAAGCCAAAAAAACTGTGCGGGGGGGGGGAACCCCAAAGCACTCAAATATTGCTCAATTGAATAACATAAAGAGTGCATTGTGGACAGAGACAGACTTCTATTCACAACAGAATTTATATAATATCTTGCATTCAAAAATGTGTCTAACTGTATCTCAACTATGTAGTTGGTCCAGTAAAAGATGTTACCCTAAGAAATCCTTGCCTCTCATATCATAAATGTTTCAAATTGTGAAACATTTTTGTAATATGGTGAATTTTGTTGTATTAAATTAATAAGCACATTTCACCTAGAGGTATAGTTTGTGTTTCCGGTCTTTAACTGCCATTAGCTTCTGTATTAGAATACTCATTCAATGGCACATCTAAGAGAAACAGAATTAAATTTTAGCGTGTGAGATTTTGTTTCTTAATTTGACCATAGGCACATGGTCAAATTAAAGGGTACAATGGGGCCTGAGATACAATTGAACAGCAATTATCGAACTATTGTACAATTGAACAGCTATAATTTTCAATGTATTTCTAGAAAGTCTAAGCTGACCAAAAAATATGTGAAACAACTTGAAATGCTATCTTAGGGCACTTGCACAGGTGATGAGGGCTTAGTCCCCTAAACTGATATGGTGTGTTTTTAATTGCAATAATTAAATAATTGCACCATTTCAATGTAGGGGCTTAAATCACTGTTGCAGCAAGGAGCCCAATTCTTTTTTTTTCTTGTTTCACAGAGCCTGCCCATGTCTCGTTAAAAAACTAGGCGACTGTGGCATCGATGACTACATGGTCAG
Source organism: Caiman crocodilus (assembly GCA_030014935.1). Classification (NCBI taxonomy): domain Eukaryota; kingdom Metazoa; phylum Chordata; order Crocodylia; family Alligatoridae; genus Caiman; species Caiman crocodilus. The sequence continues at coordinate 28,514,811 of JAGPOW010000304.1, forward strand.
ATGAATTGCTAATTGGCTGAAGGGTCATACTCAGAGGGTGGTGGTGGACGGGTCATATTCGACCTGGGGGGAAGTGGGCAGCGGAGTCCCGCAGGTCTCGGTCCTTGGGCCTGCATTGTTCAATTTCTTTATCAGCGATTTGGACGATGGGGTGAAAAGCAACCTGTTCAAATTCACTGATGATACAAAATATGAGGTGAGGTGAGCACGCTAGCAGGGAGAGGAAAGACTGCAGAAAGACCTGGATAGGTTGCAAGGGTGGGCTAACAAAAACAGATGCGTTTCAATACAGACAAGTGCAGGGTCGTACCCCACGCAGGGGTTGGACTTGAAGATCTACAGGGCCTCTTCCAACCCTACTATGATTTTATGATTCTATAATCTCCTGTAGTAGGATGGCAAGGTGCCGGCAGGCTGAGTGGCCCCTGAGCTGTGGGGGCCCCAATCCTTCTTTCAGTGGCAGCAGCACCCCCCAGGACTGTCCAAGTGAGTTGCTAATGGGTGGGTTCTGCCCCAGCTCAGGATCAGAGAACAGTTGGATTGGGCCAGGTGCTACCTGTGAACCGGGCCAGCACTCACCCACTAGCCACTCGCTTGGGCAGCCCTGGGGGGATACTTCGACCATGGAGGGAAGGACCAAGGCCCCCCACTACTCAAAGCCTGCTAGAAGCTCACCCCCTGGCTACGGGACAGGTAAGCAGGCTCCACAAAGAAATAAAAAGGATCAGGCCCCTTGCTACACAAGCTACTGCTGCACCATGCAGCCCCTGAGTTGCAGGGGGCCCTGGGCCTTTCCACCACAGTGGTGGTGCTCCCCCGGTGGCTGGGGGGGACATGGCGGTGACAGGAGCATGGCAGTGGCAGATGGAGCACAGCAGCGGTAAGCAGGGAGCTCCTGTAGATGCTACCAGTGCTGACAGCAATGGTGGGGTGGCAGTGGGTGGTAAGCGCTGACCAGGGATCAGTGATCACCTGCAGACACCACCGGCATCGTTGGCGGCACCTGTGGGCAGTTGCTGCTTGCCACCCCTGCCACTGAGACCACTGGTGATGTCTGCAGGTGGCCAGCAATTGCTGCTGGCCGCCGTCAATGCTGCCGGCAGTGTCTGCAGGTGGTCGCCAACCCCTGGTCAGTGCTCGCCACCCCTCTCCCCCCACTGCTGACAGCACTGGCAGCATCTCCACTTAACGCCACTGCACTTCCTCTGCCACCATTGTGCTCCTGTTGCCACCATGCCCCCCAGCTGCCAGGGGCACATGTCGTTCATGCAGGTGCTGCCCCAACTGAGAGGCAACACCTGGCCCAATTCAAGCCTGAGCTGAGGCAGCACCCACTCACTAGCAGCCCACCCAGGTGGTCCCAAGGGGCACTGCCACCATGTAAGGAAGAACTAGGGGCACCCCACAGCTCAGGAGCCACTCATCCTGCTGGCAGCTTGCTCACTGGCCACAGGAGATGCAGGCAGGCTTTACAGGCAAAAAAAAAGATTGGGCTCCTCACCACTGCTGCCTTCAGCCCATCTTTCCTATGGTTGGGGGGGGAGAGAAGGGGGAGCTGTTAAAAGGCTCCACATTACAAATCTCTACATTGCAAACCAAAATATAAGCTAATGTAGTTTACTTTGCAATGTAACAACTCATTTAAATTGTAACCCCACCATACGTGCACAGAGTGACTCAAACTGCAAAACTGGCCAATTTTCATCATGTATACAAGCACTCCTAGGATCAGGAATTATAATACCTGCTTCTGGTGTATCTCCCCTGTCCGTTCTGTTTACTGGCATAATCCGTTTATTTGCATAATTTTGTTAAGAGAAAACGGCCATGTAAATAAAAGGAATCTACTGTACTATTTGTGATATAATTTAAACGCTCTTGTGAATTTTCTATCTTTCGTCCAATTAAAATAATCAGTTTTTCACAACAATCATTAGTGCAGAAACCAAACAATCTACTCTTTAATTCTCATTAGCAAGATGCATCATACTGAAACATTCTGAGTAATTTTAAAATTTAAATCCATATTCAGTACTTACAGTATACAATTTGGCAAGAACATATATGTCAGATAGACTTTCTATAGTAGCCCTAGTGCTATTTCTTACAGAAGGTTAATGAAAGCACACAGGCACAGACTGATGGGCCCAAACAATTCTTGCATGCTAGAAAAAAAGGAAACTATAATCCAGTCAAAATTCTATAAAGTGCAGGGGTCAAACCTACTGATGTCAGGTGCCCAATACTAGTAATCTCATATTATCATAGTAGGAATACACAAGTTTCATAGGGCTATTGCCTTTTGTGATCCAAAAGAGAAGCCACAGATTGACCTGAAGGAATGTTAAGGTCCTGACTATCAGGATGTTGATGAGTCATTCCTATTCAGAAAAACAAGTCTGGATAAAATGGCACTCAAGAAATGGTAAGTCAATTATATTATCTGTATGGGAAATATTTAAATGTCATTAGATTTCAGTTATAAAGTATAGAAATATAATTAAGAAGACAAGTGCCACACAAAGGTTAATTACCATGTTGTCAATACTGCAATAAAGTTGTTTTGCTAATTCTAGAAAGTAATCCTGCTTTACAAATCACTGCATGTTTTTCCTTCAAGCTAAAGTTTCACACAGGGTCTCAATATGAGTGATATTTTTTTCTCTTCATTGAGAAAAACTCAGTGAGCACATCTACACAAGATGTTTACTGTACAGTTGACTAATTAACTGCACACTAAATGTCTTAGAGTCTACATGTGAGCCCTTATTAGGGCACATGAAACTAATAAACTCTGTAGCAGGGTAGTGCTTGTATTTATAAGTACTACCCTGCTGCAGAACGTTTTTGTGTTCAACAGTGCATGGGTAGATGCTGTCCCAGCAGGCTAGAGCATGAGGGTGCTTCAGTGAGGGGCTAGCCACCAGGTAGTCCCTGCACTGAAGCACCTGCATACACCAGCCAGCCAATCCATAGCACATGGAGCCTGGCTGGAGCAGCCCTGGGCTGGCAAGCTAACCCCCGCCAAGCATCCTGACCGCTCAGGCTGCTCTGACCAGACTCCTTCACATGCTGCACATGAAAAAACTCTGGAGCATATTTGCTCCAGAGTTTTTTGCTCCTGAGTATACATTCAAATGGCATGCCTGTGAGTGAAAAAACTCCAGAGCAATAAGCATTCATTAGCATTAATCATATGTGTAGATGCAAATCATTGCCTAGTAGAGCTATACTTTTTGAGTGGTCTGCAAAAAGCATGCAAAGATGGTTTCTTAATCATTAACATTGTATTTTTTGGACATGGTCATCACTGCACATTTTTACAGAAAAACGTGCTAATACAATTGCCTGAACCTAGATGTAACTTAATGACTTTCTTACCTTATACATGCTTACATTACTTTTCTGCTCAATATTCCTTACAGGAACACCAAGTTTCTGGACTGCCTTTTCAAATGAGAAGCTGCAGCCTAAGTAGAAAGTCACCATGTCTTTAAGCTGGTCAGAATACTCGTTCAAACTTGTCAGAGTTCCAGTACAAAGTCCATACTCGTATATTCTGTACTGCAGGCAATCAGTTCTAAATGGCATAAAGGAACAGTCTGTCAGTTTCACAGCTGTCCTAGACTTTAAGTAGGATGAGATATTATAAGAAGAAATGCTGGTTAATCAAAATTAATGAAACATTAAAGTGCATGATTTTTCCTGTTCTGTCCATTTTGTTTTCCTTTTTGGTGCCAGTCTAGGTCACAAGAATAGAAAAGTCTGTGTGTTTCACACATTTGCTACAGAAAGCCAGAAACCAGGTACATATGATGAAGCAAAATGCCCTTTTTGCTGTGAACAGATGAAAGCCCTAGAAATACCCCATTTTGCTCAATAAAATGTATAGGAGACTCCGTTTTTAAGTTCTGTCTCTGGCTTTGACCACTTGCTTCAGAAGTCCTTCTAATTTTCAGACTATTCCAAATAACAGTCACCACGTCAGTGCTGTAATTGAATGGAATTAAGAAGAGGGGTGAGGAATACTGTCAGCTGACTCTCAGCCGAGAGATCTTTGATCTACTGGAAGATCTTTGCAACTAAACAAAACTTCTTTTTTGCTGTCAGTGAAACATTGACATTATGGTAAGGATCATTTTGTCAAATTGGCAAAATGTTAAGTCTATTATGCCAATGTAGTCAATTGACTGCTGTAACCGAGAAGAAATAAAGCTTCCTGTGTACAATTCTGTGGATGGCCTGTACTCTAGAAAATGTTATCGTCCAATTAATCCTAACTTGCACTTAGACCTTGTGACAGTTCATGAGAGAGTCATGTCCACACCTACCTAATATCGGAATTGCTGCTCAGCGAAGGGCATTTCCAGTCACCAGGCTTGCTTCTGTATAACAGTGGCAGAGGCCCATTATTTGCATGGCAAAACTTTTCAAAGTTGTCAGCAAGGGATTTATGCAAGATTACAACATTTGCCTGTTTATAGCCTAAAATATTATAAAAAAGAATTATCAGTTATAAATTCAATTTGTATATGTTTTACAGTATTATTTCTGTATGGATCTTACCTAGGGATTTTTTCTTTCCCAAAAAATCCCCTTTTGTTATTTATTTTTAATTATGAGGTAGACTACTAAACTTAAATAAAATTTAATTTTTTCCCCAAAGGGTTGCTCAAATTCACTCCTAGATATACCCGCAATAGACAGTGCCCATTACAGCCATTTCAGTTTTTTAAATACTTAGCATTCACATTTCATATTTTAGACCAGGGTTGACAGATTTTCTCTAATTAACTATTTTATGAGGAAACTTGAAGTTTACAATGGGACTATTTGCTGAAACAGTGTGGCAAATCACAATGCTATGAAACATCTTATTTGATGTAAATGTTGGCATAAAAACACTGTAAAGTATCTTGTATATTCAGCATTTTTCCAGGGCAGACAAAACTGTGATACAAGGCACATCTAATGAGTAAATAGCTGCTTATATTTTTTGGTACACGGCTCTTTTTTTCAAAAACAGGAGGGTGTTTCTTGGTAAAGAAAACATATCTGGGTTGCAATTTAGCACAAGAAGTTGTAGTCCAAGAGTTATATTTTGCCTGTTAGACATGAGGAAGCAAGATTTGCTGGGTAATATCTTTCATTAAACCAACTATTTACTTGGGAGAAATGTTAGACAAGCTTTTGAGCACAAAATGTCCTCCTTCAGGCCCGGGAAAGAGGCAAATACAATTTATGCTAAGTACCAGGTATAGAAATAAAAATAGGGATGCAGTCAAGGGATCTAATTTGATCTGTGCTGTAAATAACATACAGATTAAGAATTCCTAACCATGTTATTAGCACAGTCATATATTCTCCAGGGAGCATTCAGCACAGAAATAAATTTTATTACTAAATACAGGTACAAAATAGACATATTTTATTAGTAAGTAAATGTGCTAAATTTATTACTAAATAAATATACTAAATATAATACTAAATTAATATAGTCCCTCATCACCCACCATGAAATCCACGGGCATTTCCTATATCACTGAAAATATTCCAGAATGCATAAATCTGTTTTAATTCCGCTTTCATTCAGCAGTCATGAAAATGTCCACATAGGGCTTAAAACACTAATCACATCATCTGACATACTGTATCCAGAGACTGTATAAACCTACTATAAATTCAGAATATGCTATTTAAATGTCTTGTACTTAAGACAATCCATCTTCTTGTGACCCATCCTTAGTATTTTTTAAGCTAAAATATATTTAAAGGATAAGTATTTTTCCTTTCCAGATCAAACAAATTCTTAGATGACAGAAACAAAATGCAGAAACAAAATGTATCCTTCAGGTAGGTGAAATGCTAGCAAAATTGGGTGCGCTAACCAACTCACACATAAATTGCTGTATTATTTGGTTGCTCTCTCTCAAGACAAGTTTTGGAAGCCTTTCTACTTCTGTTTTGTAGAATGACAAGAAGGACTTGGGCATGTCAGTACACCATTTATAAATATAAGACTCTTTAAGGAATTCTGAGACATTTCCAATTATGTTCATTTCAAAATCTCTGAATAACAGGGTTATATGTATGTGAATGGTTAAGAGCCCAAACACAACTTATATTTAAACTAAAGATTTTTTCATAAGTAGGAAAAACATGCTCTTTGAAGATAAAACAGATATATTAATACATATATTTTAAAAATATATTTAGAGCAAATTGTAATTAAATAGCATTAAATATTTTTAGGCATATTGATCAACTTAGTGGTTAGCTCATGCCAAAGGAAAAGACAACTATAATGTCAAGATTCAAACTATGTAATTATCTCAGATGAGCCCTAAAAATAGAAAGAACTCATCCTCAGTGGTAGGTTTGGAGTGTTATAGCCATGACAGTGCAAGAAATGTGAGAGGAAAGGGTTTTTATGGTAACTTTTATTGAACCAGTTGCATAGAAAGTCTCTCACAACTTACACAGTTGGTCCAATAAAAGACATCACACAAAAAAGCAACCCTGGCCTTTTATTCTCAGTGAGTGCATCTATACAAGGCATTTACTGCATATAGACTAATTGCTGCATAGTAAATGTCTTGGCATCTACATGTGTACCCTTATTAGGCTGGAGTAAACTAATTTACTTTGCATCAGGATAGTACTTGTAAATACAAATATCCTGCTGAGGAGAAAAACTTTGCAGCAGTACATGTATAGACACTGGAGGGGCTGACTGGGGCATGAAAGTACTATAGTGCAGGGGCTGCCTGCCAGCAAGCCCTATGCTGAAGCTCCCTTGCACCTCAGTCAGCAACTCCACAGCACACTGAGCTGAGGGGAAGAGCCCCAGCTGGCAGGCTGACCTTGCAGCCAGGACTGCTCTGACCCAGCTCCATATGCTGTGCATGAATAAACTCTGGAGCTTATTGCTCCAGAGTTAATTGCTTCCAAGTGCATGTTCAAACAGTGCACTAGAGAGCAATACATCTCTGCTCAAACTGCCCCAGAGTTTATTGCTGGGCATTAATAGCACATGTAGATGCACTCAGTTACATTAAAGCCTTGAAACACAGCTCTGGTAAATCTTCATTGTATTTCTTTTTCTACAGCTGGAGTGGTGTAAAGTGGCATTAGTGAAAAGTAAATCAAGTTAAGTCTTGACCACTTTTTCATATTAATGATCTACATGATTTTTATTGCAAGGCATATGAATCAGTTTCCTCACTAAAATCCAAATTAAGGAACTACTTGCTGTCTATCTAAGATTCTCTCATGTTTTGGTTCAAAATCCCTTCCTCTCATATCCTGCAAAGACTGACCATTGAACTACTTATGACAGTAAAGTTGAGCACATGCATAAACTTTGGCAGCACCTGGCCCATAAGTCTCCTTGGACTTCAGTTTGGTCAAAATTTCATCCTTAGTATGCTCTGCAGTGCTGTTTTGTTAGCTTTATTTATTTTTGTTTTGTTTTGCTTTATGTGGTGTATGTTTTACAGATAAAAGCATACATGTAACTAAACCCTGACTAGAACTTTATTAAACAAAATAGCATATAATGTATTTAACCCTTTTATTAATAAATATATATAAAAAAATTGGAAAAAATAAAAAACCATTCAATTTGACAGTGAAGAACTCAAAATGTAGAAAATGTCAGAATTAGGCTGGTCTGTATTTGGGCATCCTATGCAAAATAGTTTTTAATTATATTACCACATTTTTTTTTTCTGCCAGGCTTCTCTGTAACCCAGTGCACAAAATAGGTGATGTTCACTGAATGAGCATCTGTTCCACATTTAGCCTTATCTTCACTATTCAGTGTGTGTCCCTCTCCTTATTTACTACATGCTATTGAAAATTGCTTTGAATATAGGATTACTAAGTTATATGTAGACTTTTCTATGGTGCTCATTATTACTGCATCAGAATGCTTCACAAAATTTAATTTATTTATTTTGACAATAACCCACAAGGTGAGAGATTACCATAATCTCCTGTAAAACAGGACTCTCTGGCTGCATTCAGATGAACACGGCTGTGCCACTAGTTCTGTTGTTCTCCATGCTGCAAAGGAGCAACACAGGGGGGGAGATTTACCCCCGGATATCCATCCCAGTATTGGACCCAGCCTCCCCTACCCCACCAGGGGTAACTTGCTACAAGCCAGCACACACGTGGCACAGGCGTTCCCCAGGGACAACAAACAGTGGCGCAAGGTGTACTGCCACCAGTTGTCCCCAGGGAATCAAACATCCACACATGTCTGGACAAAGCCTTTAGGTATTAAAATCAAATATGTTCACTAATTCTGGGTGCCCAAATATCAAAGTACTTAATATTCTGAAGGACTTTATATATTCAGAGCACAGCTCCTGTAACTTCAGTTGTGGCTGTGAGCACTTAGCACTTGTGTAAAATAGAATCCAGATCTTGAGTTGGCCACCCAGAAAATGAGAGATACACAAATACAGTAGAAACCAGATAATTTGTACCTGGGTAGTCCACAACCTACTGAAGTCACAGTAGGTTAGCAAATTAAGGATAAACTGATCAGCTGTGTGCTGAAGCTTTTACTTCAGAGGGTATCAGTAATGCCAACTGTTGTGAAACCATTGAAAGACATGGGATTTCAGTCACAATAACTCCAACTCTTGATCTCCTGATCCAAACCTCAGATCTCTGGATTTTCTAATCTGGTAAATGGAGGGAAAGGAATGAGGGATGGGAAAGAAGGAGGCATAGGGGTATGGTCTGGGGCTCTAGGCCCTGCTGCCTTGCCCCAGGAGCTCAGTCACACTATGCCATTGCCACCCATTGGGTGGACAGGGACAAGGGGCGCGCTGGCCATGTGGCACATTCTCTGCCCACCCGGTGGCAGGAGGCACACTGGGGTCTTGCGGCTGAGCTCCCAGGGTAAGGCAGCAGGGCTCGGAGCCCCAGCCCACAGTGGGCAGCCCACCGCTACCTCCCCTTCATGCCTCTGGATGACCCACCCTGGCCTCTGCTCCTGGCCTACTCCCTCCCTCACCGCAGGGGCCTTGATCTCATCTTTTCAGGGGATTAGAAACATAACCCTGAAAAGTATCCAGGTTCTACAATAGTGACAACTTATGAAAAGTTACAGAAAAATGTGCTGGTACACCCTATAATACAGGCAGGCTGGATAGCCTTAATGACCATTGATGAGACTATTCTTTTTTTCCCAGAAATCTTCTCCATTGCTCACTATGCACCCTTGCAATTTTTGGACCAAATGAAACAGGGTTCTACAACTAATTTTCTCCTTCACTCAAATCCTGATGTCTCCCCAAAGCAAATGTATCCTATGTACTAAATGAGGCAGGAGCCCTTGAGGGAAAAAAATCTATATCATAATGCATGTATACAGGAGGGCTGAATTTGGAGTAGTTTTTCTAGGTGTTCAGCACCCATTAACTCTCTTTCTGACATCACTGGTAGCTGCTGGATGCTCAGCATTTTTTAAATCAAAGCCATTTATTTAAGTGCCTAAATATGGATTTAGAAGCCTACCTTTATACAGTAGGGTAGGATTTTTAAAGTACCCAAATGATTTAGCAACATAATTTTAGATACCTTGAGTATGATTTTTAAAAACATCCAAATGACTGCAAAAGTATTCTAGATTTTCAATAGGACTTTTTCTTCTCATACTTGATGCTTTTTAAAATCTAACATCTGCTCCCCACAAAATCCAAGCTTTGTCTTATTATCTAAATAATGGAGCCCATCTACTTAACAGATGTAATGTTCACTTACCCTCAGCCATTCCAGAAGTATTGCTGGTATTAAGTTTGCTGAATCGAATAAGATTTCTTACTCCAAGGGGAAGAAGAGATCTCAGGCCTCCTGTAAAAACCATCTCTTCACCCTTGAACAGAAGAACCGTAATGCTGTTGTAAGACTTGAACACATAGCTGCATTTTACTAAAAACTGCATTTTGCTTTAAAATCAAATTTATTGCAGGACATCAGTTTCAAGATTACTGTTTCATCTTCATATTCCACAGAAATATCTTTCTCTGAGGAATTCTCAGTCTCAACAAAAAATGCAAATAACCAATTCAAAGGTTTTTTTCACAGAACAGTGTGTGATTAAAGGGAGTGTGAATCTCCTAACAAATTAATCAGAGTACAGCTTATCTGTTTGACTGGAATGCAAAATCAAGTTAGCTTTTTTACAGCAGTGTACAGTGTTATTATCTTTGTTAAATTTTCAAATTTTAGAACTGAAATAGCATAAACAGTTCACAAGTTAATTTACAGAATTGATTTACAACTGAAAAAGCCCTCAGATAGAATATTAAAAATTTGATTTGGTGATTTCAAACATAGTTGTTTTCTTAATGTTTTAAAATAAATTGCACTTTGAAAAGTACCTACCATAGAGAAAAGTATATTTTCATACTGATTTTTTCATAGACATCAAGAGATTTAATTGATTTGTCATACAATGAAAGTTGATTTACACTGGGCAAACTGACCATAGTTAGGTGTGTTGCCTACTTGACCCTTTTTTGACATTTTGTTGATGTAGGTTAACACCTTTTACCTTGATTTAGGTAAAAAGTTCACACTGGTTCCTCTTTAACTTCAAACAGTTTAACAGAGGCAAAAGGAGTTAATTAGATCTATACTGGAGAAAATCCTGAGAATGGGTTAACTAATTCCTTAGCTGTAACAAAACCTTGACCTTTTCCTTCTTCTAAGCTAAACCTGAGAGAAGAGATACTTAGCTCTAATCATTAGCCAATTCCAGTTATCTAAAACCAGGTTCCACTCCTCATTTTTATAAATAAAATTTGTAATGAAACAAACATCCTCCAAAAAAAATCAAATTTTCTCACCTCCAAGGCTATTTTTACTTCTGGAGAAGCCATTTTTATTATGATGCTTTAAGAAGTAATGATAGTTTTAAGCATGGAAGACTCACTGCTGTACTTTTAAAAGCTGGTAAGTTAATATACAATGAGGTTTGGTTTTTTTTAGGAAATGTTAACTCTTCTGTTAAAGTTCTACTGTGTTTTGGGTTATTACTGTAATAGCATAAGATCTACAAGATCCTTTTCATAAGAGGTAATCCACAAATGACTGTGAGAATGTACATTTCTTGATAACATATTTCTTGTTAATCTGCAAAAATAATAGATGGACCTTGATTGTAAAATTCTCAGCAGATGTTATATCCACATTTCAAAATCCCTCCAAAAGTATCAGGAATTCCAATGTAGTGTTCTGATTTGCTCTACTGTGAAACTGAAATAAGATTTTTTGGTCTAGTTTTTTAACTTTCTACCATTAATTTAGAGGTGTTTATATATTAGGTTGTCAGCCCAGATAAAGAGTGTTTTTTCTACATTATTTTAGTGAATTAATCCCTTTTCCTTAAATTCCTTCCTTTTCTCAGTTTATTTGGTAATTATTTTACAGGAATGTGAGAATTAAACACTGCAATGAGAATTACACATTGTCATGTTCTCAGATACTATAGTAATACTTTAGATAACAGAGATAGAATAGATCTATTACTGTGTTCCAAAATTTAACTTCCAGTTAAAACTGCTTTGAAAAATCTTGATAACTGCCTGGAAGGATATATTTTACCAATATAACTCCTATCTTTCTAAACGGCTCCAGAGGAGACCCAGGGAACTACAGGCCAATGAGTATAAATTCTGTTCCTAGTAAATTGGTAGTAACAATAATAATAAAAACGTATTTTTAATACATGGATGAACAGGACTTGCTGAGGACAAATCATCAAGCCTTTATTAAAGGAAGGTCATACCTGACCAATCTATGGTGAGAACATTAACAAGCATGTGGTCCAGGTGACCCAGTCAATTGCTTCTCAGCCTTTTGGTTAAGATCAAGTAATTTCAACCTGGCCATAGAACAGTGGCAATAGGCCACAGAGGGCTCAGCCTCTATGGATGCAAAACTGATCATCCTGGCCTATGCTGACAATCTTATCCTCATCACCAGAGACCCTGAGCAACTGGAAAGGATGTCTAGGTGGCCAAGTGGATGGAGATCTGCTTCAATGCCTTCAACTGTGCCACTCTACACATCAACTGCAGGAAGAATAGCAACATTCTGGACTCCACCATCACCATGCAGGGCAAGCAGATGAGGTGCCTGAAGGATAGTGAGAGCTATCTCCACCTGGGAATGTCCACTGATCACTGAGCAAAGCAGATGTCAGAAGAGACCATCTGGGGGCTGTGCTGTGGGAGACGGGAGGGAGGGGGGAAGGGAGGGAGGAAAGATCCTTGCTTGTCCACCAAGTAGTGAGGGAGAGGTAGGGCAGGGGGAAGCCAGCAGACCCTGCTGTACCTGCAGTCTCTGCTGGAGCTCCAGCCAGGGAGCAGAGGGGAAGGGCCAGCCCTACTGTGAAGCAGAGAGTCTCACCCAGCTCAGAGAACATGCTGGGATGCTGGGGAAGTCTGGTTTATCTTAAACCAGCAAGGGGTCTGGAACAGACATTGCAGAAACCGGTTTGAGCCAAATCAGTTAAGTCTGATACTACATTCAATCAGGTTTCTCTCAAACCAGTTTCAGCCATTTTCAGACTGGCACTGAACGTCTTTTATGTTACAGGTTTTGTCACAGAGCACTTAGGTGCACTGGTTCTAAGAAGGGAGAAAACTGCTAGGTAAAGAGCCCTAGCAGTGAGGGACAAGCCCAGCTGCTGGTTGTCAGGGCAACCAGAGGAAGTCAGTTGACCAGAAGGGGCAGGGCCTGGCTCCCTTATAAAGCCCAGGGCCTGAGGCCAGGCTAGCAGTTCCCTACCAGAGGCCAAGGGGAAAGAAGCTCTCTCAGGGAAGAGTGGGGAAGCCTGACTGAAGGAGCAGCGTCTGACATGGCTGAGGGACGGCGTATTCCCCGGTAGGCTGGAATGTTGTTATAGCCGGGCAACTTCAGTTTATGTTATAGCCGAGGGGCTTGCGTTTTGTGTACTGTTTAATACTGGCAGTTTGGGTGAGGCTAAGAGGGGAGGGAGAAGGCCTCATAGGGGACCCACAGCAGCATGGGGACCCTAGTGCCAGTGAGGGTGCAGCAGTTGGGGTATACTGACCCCAGCCCCAGAGAAGGGGGCAGCACGTAGAGAAGCCCCAGAGGAGGGAGCAGCCTTGGGGAGAAGCCCCAGAGAAGGAGGTGGTGATAAAACCCCAGAGAGAGGGCACAGAGTGAGACAGGGCTGTGGAGAGCTCTAGCGCCAGAGAGAGTGCAGATCAAAAGAGGCAGGGCCCAGAGAGGACAAGGGGCCCACATTATAACAAGGCCGTGACTGAACAACGTCAATTCCAGCTGTGAGGCTTGGGGCATGGTAAAGAGGTGATTGGAGCCACAAATAGCCCATAAGGCTGGGTGCCCCTGAAGCACCCATTGCAAAGCAGGACCCACGAGGGGTCTGGGAAAGTACAGGGTCCGAGTATCCAGCAAGACATGACCAAGAGGGTGTAAAAGGCAGCCTCCCAAATATATTTTGTCATCAAAGATGTGGCGGGCGAGAGTTGAGGGTGCCCATTGGGTCAAACTGACATGGTAAAGGGGGCCTTAGGGAGATTACGGCCGTCCTACTGGACCCCATGCCGTGACAGGTTTAAATCGGTTTCTGATCACAAACCAGTTTGTGTAATGTCTGTCCCGAGTCTAGGGGGCAGTTAGTGGGGCTGGCAGAATTACGTTCTGTTTTTGTTTTTTGTGCATGTTCTAAGAACACATACATGATCATATGGGTAAGACTGAAGGGCAGTGTCAAGTGAGCCAGAGCATACGAGTGAGCAAGGTACTAAACCTATGCAATAGTTTTAAGAGTTCAGCATTTGTGGGTATACCCTGCACCAGAAATTTAGAGACCTCAGGAACTTTATAATTAAAAAGTGGGCACATAAGGGCTCTAGGCGTCTCTAAGGTTAGGTGGCAGCTAATGTGGAGTTTATAAATGTAATTGGGACTGGAATATTGGACTTAGGTGCCTAAGTCCCACTTGTGAATCTAGGCCCCTAGTTTTAAAGTGACAGAGTGTTGGTGAATTATTAATGAAAACTTTAAAAGTTAACTTTCCAAACTTATCCTGCCAGATGAGCCTGATTCACGTATGTTTAGATGAAATCTAAAATCACATGACCATCTGTAGCAATTAAAGTTCCTCTCATTGGTTTTCAGACAGAGGTATCACTTTCACAGTTCTTACCTTAACTTTAAAAAGTTATATTTTGCTTCTCTAATTTTCCTTTCCAGTTTCAATAAGATTATTGGAGGGTTTTTTTTCACTGGATCTAAACACTGTTAAATGGCAGCAACTGAAAAGCACACTAGCACCTTTCTGAAGCCCTTAAGACAGGGGTGGGCAAAATGTTGCCCTGGGACCAGATGCAGCCCACCAGGTCATTCTATCCGGCCCGCAGGGCCCCTAAAAAATTTAGAAAATTAGTATTTATATGTTTCTGGCTTCCTGTCATGCAGCCCTCGATGGCTTGCCAAAACTCAGTAAGTGGCCCTCCTCCCAAAATAATTGCCTGCCCCTGCCTTAAGAAGTGTTAGATTCTTAGCAACTTTGAAAACCAAAGCACTTATTTAACTGCCTGTTCAAATATAAGGGGATTTTTGTTGTTGTTGGGTTTTTTACTTCAGGTACCCAGGTTTGAAAATCTTATCCAACGTCAAATAGTTTTCATCATATTGTATAAGTTTAATGTTACTTAGGAGCACAAATCTTTAAAGATTTAATTTAAATGGTCAACACTAAACAAATAATTGTCTTTTTTGGCTTCTAATATGGAGGTCCAACATATTCCTTGCAAAGTTTACATTTTAGGAGTGTTAATTTTTTTGATCAGTGTTTATGCTGTCTAAAATATTAATAGCTCTCATATTTAATGTAACAACACAATGAAAAACAGGATATTCTGAACTGCACTACCAAGTCTTGGCAAAAGGTGGAGCTTCAAATCTGGAAAACATGATAATCCATAAGAATTTATATAAATACAAGTATGGATTGGAGTGAATCCTGAGCTATGCCACTTAGAGGATGCCCACAGCATCATCAGCAACACTACTGCATTCAGATTACATATTTTTTGTTTTTAAAAATATGCATTTAGAAAGATTTTCTCTCCTTAGTGATGCTAATCTGGGAAGCACATCCAGGAATAATAGTTTGGAAAGCTGAACCCAGTGGCATTATGCAAATTTATACCAGATAAGCACTTGACCCTGATTTTTAAGGTAGGACAGATGTTGAGCCTGAATAGTTTTAGGCTATCCATATAGAAACCTAATGTTTTTACATTAAACTGATTAATCTATGCCTGCCCAAATACTTGAGACTAGTCAAAGTTGTAGTGTCATCTTTTTAGACACTCAGAAGGAATGGAATTCCTTTTTATTACTAAAACTAAACAGATTTAGAAATGTTAGAGAAAATTGCAGATGTTTAAACAGAGTATTCCTCTTAGGATCACAACTGGGATAATATTTTTCACTAACAGCTTGTGTAAGCAAAATTGTGTGTCAGAAAGATTGAAGCGATGCAATGGGTATGTCTATATAAAGAGGTGCTAAATTACACCAGATAAAATTGCAATAAATTGCTTCAGATAAAAGTGACTGAGTAGAATGAAAATATCTTCAGAATTGGTGGTACCATTTCAGATTACAAATACTTAAGAAAATAATGTTTAAAAATCAGTGCTATAGAATCAAATTAAAACACTTCAGACACCCTTTGTTGGGCGAAAGCGTGACACTATCAAAAGAAATAAGAACAACACTGGTGACTACAGAAAAGAAAAATAGTTTAAAGATAATTAAACATTATTTCACATCTATTTCTGATATTATGGAACACTGAATTACTTCTATGGATCTACCAGTACCTTAGGCTAAAAACTGGTTAATCTCTGGACTGATCGTCCCTGGCTTTCTTTGACTGCCACCAAAATTGGCCCCAGACCATTGTTTACACAGGCAGTTTGAATGGCAATGAACTGGAATTAGCTGCAGTTGTCCTGGTGTGGGGGAGGTATTACCTTAATATTTCACAGTCACTTCACAGGTACTCAAGAGTGAGACAATGGGTTTATACTCCCAAAATGCAAGGCTTTCTTTTGGGGAAATCAGTCACCTGTTTTTAGCTTTAATGTTTAAGAACAATTCAGTACAGTGGTCTAATCTCAGGCCTTATTTTAGGAAATTTCATATTTCATCTGTAAGTATGGAGCCTTTTTAAAAAGGAAAGGTTCAACAGGGCAGCAGCTGTTACATTCTAATTGTTACATGTTGACAAACTGGGAAGGATACAAATGTAGCAAAACAGCTCCAACTTTACTCATGCTCCTTCAAATGTTAAAAGTTGGAGAAATTTTGCTACATTTATATTCTTCCCACCTTGTCAACATGTAACAATTAGAACCTAACAGCTGCTGTCCTTTTGCAATGTTTCCTTTTGGAAAGGCTCCAAATGTACTGTGTCAATATCCTCAAACTAAACTGCAGTTATGTGAGAGAGTATAAACTGAAGCAGACATGCACCACTTGCCTTATCATATCATTAGATCTAAGTGAGCTTTATCTTCAGTATATCTCTCCCAGTACAGCTGTACTAGTAGTGAATAAAAGTTGCAGAAATTACTAATGTAGAGCCAGTCTAAATTGCTCTGTTGCTGAATTACTGAGCTGACTAGAACATTTTGATCAACTACGTTTCTAAAAAAGGCATATTTTTGAGCGTGCTCTTAGTATTTATTATCCATTTTCTAATCAGTTGCATAGTTTCTGAGTTAAAGAATCAGTAGATGGTACTTGTGCCTCCACAGCTATGAATCATGAAAATATATATACAAGAGGTACTTATGTGCCTCTTCACTAGTGCACTAATTCACTTGTCAATTCATTCAGTTAAACATGATGTTAGATGACGTTCAGGGCTATTTGAATTTGCTGTTTTGCTTCACACATTTCTCAGATAAAGTGAGATGAACTTAGCCACATATTGTTGCCTCCTTTAGCCAATTCAGTTAACTGATATTTGGGGCCTTGTGGGTTCTTTATGTCAGAAAAAATTGATAATTGAACCTTTTTCTGGTGCAATCCTATTTATTTGCAGAGATGTACACAAAGTTCAGTCTCTGAGTATAGTAAGATCAAATATAAAATGAGGCAATATCATTGCTTATAATTTCAGGCTGGACATTTTAACTGGTATTGTACTCAAAAAGCATTCTCATTTGGCTTTCTCAAAGGGCACTGACAGAAGTGGCATTTGTCAGGCAATCGGCCCCTTGAAAGTGCTCTAGCTATGCCCTTACAGAAGTGCATGGCTATAGAGCACTTTGAAAGTTGACTTCTGCATAGCAAATTAACCCTCACTATGTGAGGGTTCAGATGAAGCCATGCCAAAGTGGAAGACCTTCATTAATTTCTGTCTGATCAGGGTTGATCTGATGTAGGCCAACTGTACCCACAGTACTGTCTGCATGATGGGAGGGGGAGAAGAGAGGGGATGGAGCTCTAGGCTGGGATTTATCCAGACTATGATGGGGGGGAAAGGGGGTGAATTGTTGGGTTGTGGTGGGGAGGTCACTGTAACTCATGGCATTTGCTGTAAAGCCATGACTTACATCAGGAAGCTGCATGTCTGTCACTGCCCAAAAAGGCCACACTACCAATGCTTCTTCACTGTCTCCTACTTCCAGGCTTCTTTTTCTTGGCTGGCTGCTTCCTTCTCTTTTTTAATCCACACACAGAGAACTATAACCAAATTAGTTCCCAGTGTTTGGATTCTGATGAGTGGCTTCCATTGTTTTACCTATCACTAAACAAAAAGGGGCACTTACTAGTTCCCTCATTTAGCCTGAATGGAAAGTGGTTAGCACACCCATCAACTTTAATATGTTTTTTATTGCCAAGAGCTAGAAGGCATAGTTTCTGGGAGCCAACTAGCCTTCCACATAACAATACTTGCTTATTTTGTGCTCTTTTAAACAGCACAGTATTAGAATCCTGTTTCCTGCTATGTCATATTTTATGTTTTGGAATTCTACTGAATATCAGTCCAGTAATACTTGTCTGGCAGTTGTCCCTAATTGTTGCATGGAAGGGATTAGATATTACTGGGTGCATCTACAAGTGCATATTAATGTGCAACAATAAATTCTAGCACATGTACTGCTGGAGTTTATTGCTTCTGGGTGCCACATTTACACAAGCACCTAGGACTGCTGCATGTTGAACCAAGTCAGAGCAACCCTGGCTGGCACAGGGCCCAGGGGATCAGCCTGCCAGCCTTGGGCTGCTCTGACTTCACTTAATATGCTGCAGAGGGACTGGCTGGGGCACTAGGGTGCTTCAGTGTGGGGGCTAGCCAGGGGCTTGGTCCTCCTGTCAAGTGTATTAGTTTCCTGAAACCCAAAGGGACACAAATGTAGACACTGAGACATTTATTATGGAGCTGATTAGGTAACCCTGCAGTAAACTCAATAGATCATCGAGTCTGACCCTCTGCATCGGGGGGTCAAAAAAATTGTTTTTTAGATATATAGGGAGTAAAAGGAAGGCCCAGGGTGGAATAGGACCTCTTCTAGATGGGCATAAGCAATTGCTGGCGGACAGGGGGGACAAGGCTGAACTCCTCAATGAGTTCTTTGCCTCAGTGTTCCTAAGCGAGGGGCAAGACAAGTCTCTCACTGGGATTGTAGAGAGGCAACAGCAGGGCACCAGACTACCATGCGTAGACCTTGAGATGGTGCAGAGGCACTTGGAGGAACTGGATGCATTTAAGTCGGCAGGCCTGGATGAGCTCCATCCGAGAGTAGTGAAGGCACTGGCTGACATCACTGTGCAGCCACTGAAGGGAATATTTGAATACTCGTGGTGCATGGGCCAGGTCTTGGAGGACTGGAAAATGGCCAGTGTGGTCCTCATTTTCAAGAAGGGGAGGAAGGAGGATCCAGGCAACTACAGGCCAGTCAGTCTCACCTCCATCCTTGGTAAAGTCTTTGAAAAAATTACCAAGGCTCACTTTTGCAAGAACCCGGCAGGAAAAATTATGCTGAGGGGAAATGAGCATGGGTTCATAGCAGGTAGATCATGCCTGACTAATCTAGTCTCTCTTTATGACCAGGTTACAAAATGCCTGGATGCAAGAGGAGGGGTGGATACTTAGACTTCAGGAAGGCCTTTGATACGGTATCCCACCCCATACTGGTGAACAAGTTAAGAGGCTGTGACTTGGATGACTACACAGTCTGGTGGGT
>JAGPOW010000304.1:28537120-28562443 GCA_030014935.1 Caiman crocodilus
AGTGCTGCAGCATCAGTTAGATGACTTGAAAGAGACGTTAGTGTCATAATTTCAATTTTCATTGCCAAACAATGAAAATCTCGGAAATTATCTAAAATATCTGTTGCCTCATTGTAGAAATAAAAAAAACAACTATGAGAAACAGATCATATTGAGATACAAACTTCTTAATTTATGAGAGAATGGAGAGGTACACAGTACCATTCTGAGGGTAAAGTGAATAAAGGACATACATGTTTACCACATGAGGCTCTAAACTACGCACAACACAGTGAAGGCAAGCAATACAATAGGGTGAAGTAAAAAAGAAAAGTCAAATCAACATTGCAACAACATTTCATAATTACTCAGAAAAGCTGCAGAACAATCACTTTATATGAAATAAATTACAAACCAAACTAGTAAATGATTTATTTCAAGGCAGTGTTGAAGGAATGCATAGAACAATTTGGGCTTGTTCCTTTTTTATTGGTCCATCTACTAATAGGTATGTAACTGCTTCAAAACTCAGTATGATAACCAATTCAAAATAACCTTTAAATTGCTAAGTCTTTATTAGTGCTGTATATTAATGATTCTCCTTCTTTGAACTTTACTGATAAATGTGGCTGCATTTTTTTTTTGCAAATGGAAACAGACCCATTTTTCAAAGCTGAGTTTCAGAATTTGACCTACTGAACCCTCTTCCTCCTTCCAAACTGATTGTCTGTGACCTTTTCCCCAGTGTTTCTTAAGAGTTGTATAAAGTGGAGTTCTGATTAATACATGAGCAAAGTCCTCAAGAATGCAAAATATTTTTAACTGTGTTCTTCAGAGGATAAGAATTGCATCAAAACCACAAACAGTTAGGATATATGTGCACTGCAAACTGAAGTATACAGTGTGTAGATACCCAAACTAGTTAAAATGAATTGGCTTGGGTGTTGTAAGCAAGCTAGCTGGAGCACAGAGCTCATCACAGGATAGTTTAACTTGTTTTCACTGTTAAAACTTGTTTATTTAAAGCTATTTATCTTTAAACCACAATATAGTTTGTCAGGAACAGAGTTCTGATTGGGAAGGAGTTATCATTACTTGCACTAATTTACCAGATTTTGTGAGATGTTAAGCAGCCATGATTTCCACTGAAATTAGTGCAAGTTGAAAGCACTCTGTGATACTGGGCTCTCTGCCAGAAATTAAATTGGGGCAAATATTCAAATTCTCAAAATTAAAGCTGTGAAAGCTTGCGGGTTTTCTTTCCAAAACTCTATGCAGATGATGTCAAGTTGGATCCAAACCACCTACTTTCATCTGGTTTGTGAAACTGGCAGTCTTTTTTGATACTGAAAGACCTCTTGGAAAGATAAAGTATGCGTAGCCTACTTCCTTAGGATGGCATGATGCAGACTTGCTCACTCCCAGTACATTAACATTAATGGAACTGTCAATTAACCCATTAACATGGCTCAGCTTTACAAAGATACTTGGGCACCCAGTGGAATTCAAACTATGAAAGGAAACCCAAGAAAATCCTTCTGTAGCCTCATTCTCCTATGTACTTGAAATTGGCATCATTGGCACATTTCCAGATTTTGATTACATGCCCAGGAATGTGTGGACAGGGAATATTCAGGGGTGTCCATACTGGGAAAACTGCTGCCATAACACAGACAATTCTTGTTACTACAAGGTTTTTCATATTATATTTAAAAGATTGTACTTAATAGTGGCTTTTCCAACTTTATTCCTTCCTGTGTATGGTAAAACTACCCTTTAGATTAAATTAGCATTCAACATAAACTAGTACACAGCCTATTTTCTCACATAAAACACATTTTCTCCAAAAATTAGCCCCCAAAAGTTGAGGTACATGTCTAAGTGGGGGGAGCTCTTTTCTTTGTCGGAAAAGAAGCAAACCTGGGAACTGTGCATGTCATGAGACTCCCAACATGGTACTGAGCCACATGTGTCTAGTTTAGGAAGCTGAAGAGGCAGAGACCTATGTTGACCCTGTTACAGCTGTATCTATTGGTTGAACACTGTAGCTTGTCCCAGATACTGCAAATTAGGTGCTGGTATTATCTTGATGAGGCTTGTAATATGGAAGCAACATTTTGGGCGTGTCTACACATCGGCACATGGTGATGTTTCTACTGCACTCTATTTTAGTACTTCCTTTTAAGTACTGCCCATATTGTTAGTTTTAGCAACACGCAAAACAACAGTGAAGTAGTTGCCAGTCATGTGATTTACTAAGTTGCCCTAGCATGTCAGACAGTGATGTAGTGCATCACTACAGTGACATAGGGTAACATGTAAATGTGCCTTTTATTTATAGGAACTTGCATAAAGGACTACTTACAATAAAAATCTAAGCATTTTGCTATTGTCCTTCCAAGCATCTGGAGTCTAACTTTTTGTGAACATAGGGACTGCTTACAGATATAAAAAAAACCCCAACACACACACACACACACACACACACACACACACACACACACACACACACAACAGTGCTTTACATTAAATCTGACATGCCTCTGTTCCAAGCCCAGCACATGCCCAGGAGAGTCATTGCATTAGTTGGAACCAGCTTGCCCAAAGTCTATATACATCAGGTGCTTCAGCAGGGCTTTTTTGGTGCCTTTATTTAATAGATGATTGAATCAACTATTAGATAAAAGCTCTGAAAGCCCCTCTGAAGCACCCAATCTATACAGATGCTTCAGAGCTGGGATGAATCTAAAGTGCTGTCTTTTCTGGCAAAGCATGTTTTCTGTTTTTGTTTTTTTTTTTCACATCTGTCAAAAGCCAGGGTGTCTGAGAAGCATGCCATCCCAGGAGACAGTCTGAGTCAAGCAGGAGGAACTTCCTGCTATATGACATACAGTAAGTCCTTCTGGAAACATAGGACACTTTTACATGTGCTCCGGGACAGGGGGTGACATTTTAATTAGAGTGGCTCTGAGACCCACTTTAATTAAAGAGCTGCCATGTCCTGTGTATCAGTGTCCCTGCACTTAAAAATAGCAGCAGGGGCACTTGAACTAAAGCTCATTCAATGAACTATAGTTTCAGTGGCCCTGCCACACTTTTTAAGTGTGGGGATGCCGATAAATGAGACATGGGGCTGCTGGAGTGTGGTAATTGCCACAATGCAGCAGACTCAATTAATCAAGTCTGCTCCAACACGCTGGAATTCTAGCCCATTGGAGCAGCCGCTGTGCTCATGTATAGGCACCTATAGTGTCAGGAAGTGCAGCATTCCAGGAGGCAATCTGGGTGAGGCAGCAGACAGCAGGAACTTCCTTGTGCCAGCTGCCTCTCCCAGACTGTCTCTTAGGATGCCATACTCCCTGGACACACTGTTTTCCCAAGAAGACTTACTCTGTTACACCATGACTCTAGGAAAATATATTTTTTCTGCATTCTGCCTTTCAGAAATAAGAAGTTTTATTTTGTGGTGTGTTGTACACAAGAAAAAACTGTATATGTTCTATATTTACTCTCTCTCTAGTAATATGACTATATTATGAATATATATGTATTGTCTTTGCATAGAAAAACAAAGACTCTTCAACAGAGAAGTTTTGGTTGACAAGGCTAGTTGTGAACCTAGCAAATCCCTCAAATTGTAGTTATATGATGATGGGTGATCACTTGCGAACAAGTAAGATTGTCTTTCAAGGATCTTAATACAGCTTGACCTGCAGGCCCCTAACCATTCAAGGTTATCCACATCCCTCTGAACCTTCTCGAGGTTGTTCACATCCCTCTTGAAGTGGAACCCAAAACTGGATGCAGTATTCCAACTGTGGCCTGACCGAGGCCTCATAGAGAGGAAGTATCACTTCCCTGGACCCGTTTGTCGTGCATCTGCTAATGCATGATAAAGTGTAGTTAGCTTTACTGATCACTTCATCATATTGATGACTCATTTTCATCTTGTTGTCAACAATGACTCCAAGATCCCTTTCTGCAGCTGTGCTGCTGAAAAGGTCATCCCTCAGCCTGTAAGTGTGCTGGTGATTCCTTCTCTGTAGGTGCAGCAC
Organism: Caiman crocodilus; assembly: GCA_030014935.1. Classification (NCBI taxonomy): domain Eukaryota; kingdom Metazoa; phylum Chordata; order Crocodylia; family Alligatoridae; genus Caiman; species Caiman crocodilus. Next base: position 28,541,155 of record JAGPOW010000304.1, read on the forward strand.
CTTGCACTTGTCCTTGTTGAACTGCATTCTATTCTGTTCTGCCCACTTTTCAAACCAGTCCAAATCCACCTGGATTAATACCCTACCCTCTAGTGTATTAACTTGACCTCATAATTTGGTATCATCTGCAAATTTGGACAGAGTGCTTTCCATGCCCTCATCCAAGTCACTGATCAAGAGAATAGCACAGCTCCAAGGACCAAGCCTTGAGGGACTCTACCACCCACACCTTTCCAGGTTGATACTGACACATCAACCACCACTCTCTGGGTGCAATCCCTAAGCCAATTTGCCATCCACCTGACCATATAATCATCTACATCACAGCCGCTCAGTTTATCTGTGAGAATAGGATGAGATACTGTATCCAAGGCCTTTTTAAAATCCAAGTAGATGACCTCTACCTCAATTCCTGCATCTAAGCATTTTGTGACCTGGTTGTAAAAAGAAACAGGGTTAGACAGGCAGGATCTACCTGCTATGACCCATGCTGGTTGCCCTTCAGTGTTGTTCTTCCCACTCGACTCCCACAAATTTGATCCTTAATTTTTTCAAAGGTTTTCCTAAGAATAGAGGTGAGACTAACCAGTTTATAGTTACCCAGATCCTCCTTCTGGAGAGATTGAAAGACTTGGATCTCTTCAGCCTCCACAAAAGAAGGCTGAGAGGTGATCTTGTGGCCACATAGAAATTCATCAGGGTGGGGCAGCAAGGGATAGAAGATGCTCTGTTTACCAGGCCATTCCCTGGGGTAACTAGGAACAATGGCCACAAGCTGATGGAGAGCAGATTTAGGTTAGACATCAGGAAGAACTTCTTCACGGTAAAGTTTGCCAGAATCTGGAATGGGCTTCCAAGGCAGGTGGTGCTCTCCCCTACCTTGGGGGTCTTCAAGAGGAGGCTAGACATGCACCTGACCTCAGCGCTTTCTTTCCTGCCCAGGGCAGGGATCAGACTTGATAATCTGCTAAGGTCCCTTCCAACCCAAACATCTATGAATCTAAGAACAGTTATACATATTACAACTAGGCATCAAACAGACCCCAAATAAGCCTCTACAAAGTTCATAGAAACATGAGAACTTAGATCTAGAAGGGACTTTTTAATCACTGAGCCAGCCCCCTGTTATCCCAGGCAAACATATCAGATAACTTTCTCAAATTGATCAAGTATTATGATGAACAAGATCTTCTTTCTCTGTTCATAATATATTAATAAGAAGGTTCACATGCATGTGTCAGATAATTTGGTACATACTATTCAGATATCAGAAATCTATTAAGCAATCATGTACCTTTTCTAAGGTACCAGAATGGAATCATAACAGAAACACAGGGAATTTTTTTCTGCTAGGCATAAAAATTGTTATGGTTAGCAGGATGTATATTAAAGGGATACATAACAATATTAAAAAGTTAACAACTCGTTTCTTTTCTTTATCTTCCTTCTAATCAAATCCTAAATCTGCCTTTTCTCAGGTATTAGAAAGATCAAAAACAAGCATTTTAAGTGGAGCAAAGCTCACTTTGGAAAATACTGTACAACATTTTCTCTTCACTTCAAAGAAGGAAATTGAATTACAAGCTGTTCTTCATTCCAAACCCTCTGCAAATGATTTTGTATTCCATGGCAGACTATATTAAACTGTTCTTAGTTACACGGGAGGTGGATCAGAATTATTCCAGTTTAACTGAGAACACAGTTTGGTCCCATATATATAACATTTTTGTACCTCAAGATATATTAATATATACAATATGGAATACATTTAAAACTTGACATATATGGGCTTGTCATCTCAAATGTTACCAAGCATAAATGAGAGAGGATGCAACAATAGGACACTAGAAAATATTAACAGTGATTGATTACAATGTAATTTCTCTACCTACTAAAATAGTGAATATTTGAACATATTTTTTAAATATACATCCAAATGTTGTGGTCTCAGAGATTGTGTAGTGTGCAGGAAAGTCATATTTCCAAAAATCTTTTCTAATTACAAACAGGAAGAAAAAGAGTTGTGTATTTATATGTTCCATGTCCCCTTCCTAGCAGACATACATTTGCATCAGAAAGACAGTACCACAACTAACAATCTCACTGGCAAATCTCAGTAAAATATTCAAGGATTTTCTCTCTGTGCTGGGCCCTGCAGATCCACTGGTATTTGAATCTGCTAGGCAAGCAGTGTCGATATAATAGGTATATTAATCTCGGCCCCGATCCTGCAATTCCAACAAGCAGAGGTGCATACATGAGATACTTGATGAGTTATATTCAGAAAGTATAGCTCAAATGGAGGGAGAGCTAGACTTACAACTATGACAATACCTTTTTTTAAATCTATAGTTAAAGACCATCCATGCTGTTTCTAGATATTTGTGGTTCAATGTTCAGAAAAGCTAAGCTCTATAGCAACTTCTAGCATCTGGAGACCAAACCAGTAGCATTCACAAATGCCAGACTTGGTTTTAGAACTCTGTGATTCAAATGCCTGAAGACCAGTTAGACACGGCTCTTGCATTAAGCCTACTTTGAAAAGATACAAAGTGTACTAGATTTTTAAAAGGCTTAAAATATATTTTTTTAGCTGTGGGGTTATTATATTTAGGGAATCATAGAAAGCTACTGTGGGCCCTGGAACCCTTCCAGTGACTTCAAAAGGAGTTGTGGCAGGTTCTCAGTCAGATGTCTTTAATTATGTAACCAGCTTTTATAAAACAGAATAACCAGTTGAAGCTTGAAGTTTGGCAAAACATGTACCTAGTAGCCTGACTTGTAAGGAAGATACATTTCCTTTTCCATGTTTAAAGATAAACACCCAAAAATATTTTAGAATCTGCAAATCTGTTACAGATTTAATTTATGAAGTTAATGTACTCTCCATCCCACACCAAAAGTAGAATTTTTGACCTACTTTTAATTGGTACCCTCTTCACATCTTAGATGCAGACAAAGTGCAGCTCCCTACTGTAACTGAGAACACTTTGCAGGAAGCATTTTGAGTTACAAGGATCCCTTGGACCAAACAGAAGTTCACTGTTGGTTCCAGAGTGGGGGAGGGAATCTAGCTGCTGGCTGCCAGCCTGCTGATGGTTTTCCCTAGAAATGGCCCCTCCTTCTGTGAGCCTGGGTTGTTTTCAGAATTGGATTGGGGAAAGGGGTAGTGGGAGCTGGTTCTAGGAGTTCACCAGCTGGCGCCAAAGGGTGAGGTGGGTGAATTGGAGCCCTACTCCACCTAGGGAGGGGGATCCAATGCACCTGCCCCAGCCTTCAGTGGGGGCTGAAAAAGCCCCAAACCAAACTCCTTCCATTCCCTTTCCCCACTCCCATTCTTAAAATGGCAATAGGCTGGGAGGCAGGCAAACACAAGTTACAGAAGACACTTTGCTTTGAAACGTCTTCATCTGTACACTCATGCAATGAGGGTTCAGATTTTCACCCAATCGTCCATTTTTTAAGAAGTCTGCAGCTGTGCATTTTTTGTTTGGTTACAGCTATAAACCGCTTTCTGTGGCCAGACCAGGCAAAAATTGTCACTTCTGTCAGTGTCATAAAAGTATTAATTCTTCTCACATTTCCATTTTATATCCCATTATTTAGCACTGATTCTTCACTTAATAGCTGAATGTAGTTCTGACATTTGTTAGTGCTTTCTAGGTAGAAAGATATTAGTTCATTAACAGACAGGTGTGCCATTTTCTGTCATAAAAGGGTTGAATGCTATTTTTGACAACTCAAAACGCTACAAGGGAGCTGAAATATTTATAATATTAATTTTAAATTATTTTTGGGGACAGAGGCCTTGCTCCACTGAATGAGATCAATTATCTCATGCTTGTAGCTTGTTTGTAACAATGGCCATTCCAATACCAAATGTTTCAAAGGAAGATATCCCACTGTGACAATCAAAGAATTGCCTATAGGAGAAATATCTTTAAATACCATCAGTTAATGGCTGGATTATGGTCTGAGGCATTATCATTTATAAAGAAAAGTAATATGCTCTAAAATTAAAAATCCTAGTACAGGTCTAGATGGGCTCATTATCAATATACATTTTTAGGCTATTTTAAAATTCTACTTAGCTTGATAATACCTTGTAACAGTTTCTCAGGTTAATTCTGTGTTGTGTTAAAAATAATAGATATGCATTTCCTTCCATCACTTTTAAATCTGTTTCTTTATATTTTAGGTGAATGTTCTTTAGCTTTTGTATTATAATAGTGAATAAACTAGAGAGCTTTTTTTTATTATACTATTTATTATTTTATATAATTTTCTAAGATAGAGTCTCAATCTTCTTAGTCAACATGTGGCATCCTTTTCATGCCTTAATCATTTTGTTCATCTCTGAACTCATATTACTTTTTCTAAAACAGCTTAACCAGAACTGAACAAAGTATTCTGGATAAGGCCATTCTGTTGGTTTATATATGACTCTTTCTCATTTTCTTTATTACTTTCCCTTCTTTTCTTCTTTGCTTCCACTTCTTATGCGTTTGTCCAAAATGAATTGCTTGTTGGACCAATATTGTTCTCAGAGCAGAGATTTCCATTGAGCTTTCAATGGCCATCCCAAAGTCCTTTTCTTAAGAAATTATATTTAAATTAGAACTCAGTTATGAACAATAATTGTTCACATTATTCCTTCTAATGTGCAACAGGGGCAATGCATAGGGAGTGCATGTGGCACTTCATTCCCTGCAAAAAGCCTAGACAGTGCAAGGGGCTTAGGGCCTGGGGTTGGAATGTGAAGTCTTAGGGCCCTGGTGGGGAGTGGGACAGGACCACAGGTGGCTCGTCTGGGGGATGGGGCTGGTTCCCCAATGTTGCATGCAGTCCTGGGGAGAACAGGGACAGCATATGCCTCCCAGATCTGTGCACAGGGTAGGCATGGTCTGCTCGCTGTGTGCTTGGGCTTCCTGTCTTCCTACTGTCCCTCCGAATCCCAATGGGCAGGGCCAGGCAGGGAAGCTCCTTGCCACTGCTGTGAGGCCTGTGCTGCCATGGTGAGGTGCCCCCTGCCCACCCAGCAGAAACAAATACAAATTCATCAGGATGGGGCAGCAAGGGATAGGAGATGCTCTGTTTACCAGGGCATTCCCTGGGGTAACTAGGAACAATGGCCACAAGCTGATGGCCAGCAGGTTTAGGTTAGACATCAGGAAGAACTTCTTTATGGTAAAGTTTGCCAGAATCTGGAATGGGCTTCCAAGGGAGGTGGTGCTCTCCCCTACCTTGGGGGTCTTCAAGAGGAGGTTAGACATGCACCTGACCTTCTTTATGGTAAAATTTGCCAGAATCTGGAATGGCAGAATCTGGAGTGGTAGTGCAGAGTTGTGCCCCTTGCTGCAGCCGGACAGGCAGGGGGTGCCTTGCCAGGGGGGTTGCACTTTACCCGTGAAATGGCTGACCTGGCCTGTGTTCTGCCTGTGAAACCAGTAGGTTCCTATTAATAGCCCTTCTAATTTTTGTTTTACATTTTACTCAAAATTTCTGTTTGCTTCACTATGTTTGGATATCCATTTTCTGGAGCACCTCTCTCTTTCTGGAATAACTTCTTTTCCCTCTTATCTTTTTGCTTTCTTTTTTAAAGTTTTTATGTGCCTTCTGCCCTTCTTACTTTGTGCTCAAGTGATCTCCACAATGAACGAAAGTTTTAATTTCCTCATCTTTGGCTTTTAGATTATTTTGACAACTTCCTTTTTTTAAATCTTCCTTTCTAAAGTTTAATGTTGAAATAGTGGCAATTTGTGGTATGATTCCTCTGAAGAGCATGTTGAACTGAATTATGATCAATATTACTCAGTGAGTTATGTTATGAACCAACTCTTCTCTGTTTCATAAGATAAAAATGAAAATAGCTTCCCTTACGTGATCTAGAAACATCTTTTCCAAGAACTTGTTTAAATTATTGAGACACTCTGCCTATAAACCTCAAACTTAAAAAATGACTTTTGAGCAGGCTATATGTACCTAGTCAAAATTGCCTCATCCTGCTGTTTTATTAGGTAGAGATCAGTGCCTAAGCAGTCTTATGACCAGGAAACAGAACTCAGGACTCCCTATGCTGCCTCAGCTGACTGTCCTCTTCACTGGACTGTAGAGTTACGCTCTGTCTTGATCCCTCTTGTAGGTGCTATAAATCTTTCACTCTTTGCTCCACAATGGCACTTTTCAACCACTCTTGTTGCTAAAGCTCTCTTCTGGGAGCTGAGAGATGTGGGTTTGAACTCCTTCAGGCTAAGACAGACCTTAAAGCCCTTACTTCTTGGTGGATGAACATTCTAACCCAGAGATGGCCAGCCTGTGGCCTGAGGGTCAGATCCAGCCCATGGGGCCATGTCAACCATGGCATTCCCCACAAATACAGAAATTTGGCAGTGGGGAGTGCTGCCAAATTTCCAGACCTGTGGGGAGCCCTGGGGTCCTGAGCCCTCAATCCAAATGCTTGATGCCAGCACTGGGGCTGGCACCAGGCTCTTGGGGTCCAATCCTGGAGTGTGGGGCAAGGAGGGGGGTGCTGGGCCCTAGTACCCAATCTGGACAGGTGCAGATTGATTCGATTCATGAACCAGCTCCATACCAATCATATGGCCTGTGGAGCCAAAAGGTTGAACACTGCTGTTCTAACTCTTAGGATATTATACAAAGGGTGCATCTACATATTGCCATGCTTTAGCACTTCCTTTTGAAAGTACTAAAGCACAGAGCAGTATGGGTGGTTACTGTGCTGTGCATGCAGTACATAGGAAAATTTTGCCACTATGTTGCCTTAGTGACGTGCTATACCTGGGGAATACACTGTTGCAGCAACATACGTAGCAATATCATGTAGACACATGTGATCAATACATTCCTGTAGCATGTTGTACAGTGACATAGCATGTTGCTATGGCACCATAGGGCAACACATAGATGCACCCAAAGGTGGTTAAAGGTATCATTTCCTCCTCCTCCTCCAGACATGTCTTTTAATGAAAGTAGCCATAGCTGTTGTGCTTTGTGGTGAATTCACTGGTGTTGGTGTATGCTGGCTATGTCCAGAGGAGATTTATTGGATTGGGGACTTAGGCTCAACAACACTTAGTTTGTGAATTCCCATCAAGCATAGGTATGAGAAATATGCTGAGCCACTTGGATCTGCCAAGATAGCAGTTCTGTGCATTTACAGCAGCAAAAATTTAAGCATCTAGGGAAATTCACTGATGAAACATGCATACTTCCCAGTGCCTTAAGAGTTAGGTAAGGTTTTTGTGAATGATGCTTTTGACCTGAGGCACCCAGATCCTGCCTTAGTGCATTTGTGAATCTGGGCATTAGTAGCCTATGAGCTTCCTCAACACTGTGGACACAAAACGATAGCTCCATTAAAACAGTTTTACTTCTGACACTACAGACTTACAGTCATACAGAGTCTTAAAAGTTAAAGTTTTAAGTTTTCTGTACTGTAATTAGGGTGAAGGGCAAAGCAAAGGTATAAAGGAGAGCAAAATCAGACAAATCAGAGTAATTAAACTGTTGTGTAAAGATTTAACTTATAATCAATTGCATACCTTTTTTACTTAGAGTTACTCTTTAAGGAAATGATCAGTTTTGTGCAAAACATATACCACTGCCATTAGACAAATTATTCAGTTTTGGATTAGTTTATTAACAAAAACCTCTTTTGTCATGGCACTACTTCAAGTATTTTGCAGAAGAAGACATTGCTAAATAATAGGTTAGATCAGCCTTAGACCAGAAAATATATTTTAATACAGACTCAAGAAACATTCAACTACAGAAAGTACACATAAGCTATAAAACAAGCAGTATTATTAAACTGCTGTACTGTATTGACAAACACCTAACATGAAACTAAGATTACTGGTTTGCAATTGTATTGTGTAAGTATCCCTTTAATGCTATATTTCCTGGTTTCCTAGTGCATACGTCTTATTTTTTCTGCAATGCTGATGTTCTAGTTAGTGGTAAATAAAAGAGACCTTAATACCACGCTTACTCAAATCTAAGATGACTCTGAATTTAAGGTGACTCCCAATAATTAGTTTCTATTCATGAAACATTTATAAATTTGTTATAATTTCCCATGTATAGAATGTAATTATTGGAGGGTTGTCTTTAATTTATCCCCCTGCCACAATGGCAGAGGGAAAGCCAGGGGGGAGGGGGTGTGCAAACAGCTAGCCCCCTGCTTGTGACTAACCCTTGCCACCTCTGCTCCCTGCATGCCCCCCTGCAAACTCAAGCACCCCCTCTGGTCATGCTCTCCTTTCCCTCCCCCTACCCTGCTGCTGCATCTCTTTGACCCTTACATCATCATTTTTTGCTGAGTCCACAAATCCATCTCAAAATACTCATCTCCATCACAATCACAAGCAATTTTTGTATAGACCAACACTGAGCTATACAACAGCACTATTTTGTACAGTTTTTCCTTCTTGTGTATTGGCATTTCCTATTTAAACCATTCCAAACACCTTCCTCAGTTTCACCCAGGCTTTATTTATTCTTCTGCTCAGCTATTTCTGTTTTCTTCCACTATGGACCCTAGGCACTTAAACAGATTATATGTGCTAGTCACTCAATGCCACAGGTGTATTCCCCTTGCTATTGCATGACAATATGTATGACATATGCTCTTGTTTATTTCCCTTGCTGATGTATAGACTGCACTTTTCCAAGACGCGACTCCATCTGTCCAAAGCACTCTCTGCCTGTTCTCTACTTCCTGCAATCAAGATCAGAACATCAACAAACATCATTCACTGGGGCCACCCTTCCAAATATTTTATACTGGGTGTAGGACGAACAGGGATGGATTTAATGCTAACCCTGATGGACCTGAACCTTGACTGGGAACTCCTTGATCTTTCCCCATGTGCTTCTAACTCATATTATTGAGTTTTTATGCATACCTTGCATAAATCTCACAAAACTTCTGGTACTGGTTTTTCCCTCAAAATTACACCATTATAACACTTCTGTTGATATGTGAGTCTTACACTTTTTCTGTGTCAATGAAAACCAGGTAAAGAAACAAAACTTTAAGTTGCAGATGCTCTTAAACAGGTTTCTCTAATTTTCCCAAGTGAATTTTAGAGCATTTTGAAAATTCAGCTTTAAGAAATACTGTTGCTTCAGCTATGCTGTAGTTGTATGCCATCTCACACCGTCACCAAGAAAAGTTGTTCTGTTATACTAAACATTTTTTATTTTCCTCTGCAACACTTCCTTATTACTTGAGCAGCCCTGGCCGCTGCTTCTCATGCTGCATCTGAGGGGTCCCTCTGCCCCTCCCACGGCATTGCCACAATTTTCGCAGGGCCTGCAGGGAGGCGAGTCCCGCACAGCTCTGCACAACCTGTTATGCCCCCGGGCTGCTTTGCCCTGAGCTGTGGGGGCTCAGAGAAACTGGAAGTGCCATGGTGGGCACTTCTGGTTACACTTTATTTTACAAGCTGGCATGCCAGTTAGTGGAGAATGCTGGCTGGTAAGATGCCGGATAACAGAACTTTTACTGTCACTAGTTTGCATAACAAGAGGTTGCTTTTCCTCTTTAATCCCATAAAGGAAATATCTTCAAGGGTATTCTGTTTGCTCTTTGGTTTGGAGTTTTCTTCTTGCTTCACAAAATCAAATGTGGGGTTATTTTCATTCACCTAGAAACAGCAGAACAGCTTTGGAAGTAATGAAATAAGAATCTAGCCCTAAAGCTCCTGCACCACTGAGGTCTTTGGTAGTTGTTAGTATAAGGAATTCTTTATTATTTCTAACATAATTATGCTGTTTAGTCACTTTTTGAAGAGTGTGATCACAGCCTCCACTGACTGGTCACACTTAACTCACACCTTCTACAAAAGCGCTGCATAAACTCAGTCAGCTGAAAACCTGTTTTGGGGCTGTTAAGCTCTTTGCAGTAGGGACTGTAGGTTCCTATGAGCTTATTTAACACATAGCAAATTGGGACACTGACTTTTCAGTCAACCACATACAACACATTTATATCAAGAATATCAAGTTTGCAAAACCAAGCATTTAAAAGGTAGGAATCTACTATTAAGGTTGCCTGTACAACCTAAATCATATGCTTGATGATATAGCCTTTATTTACACCAGGAGTAGCCAACCTGTGGCATGGGCAGTTTCCATGTGTGGCACACAGCAGATTAGGAAGGGAGCAGGCAGCACAGCGGTGGACAGTGGATGGAGCAGAAAGCAGATCACCAGCTTCGGTAGGTGTGGCAAGGCACTGTTGGTGCCTGCCACTTTAAGGGCTGAGCCAAACAGCCAGCAGGTGCTTGATTGTGGCAGCCATTTTGAGACACTAGCTACCTATATAAATGGAGCAGATTGCTGCTGGCAGGCCAGGTACAAACATTGTGTGGATGAACTGTTGAATGGAACATCTTCAGGTAGGAGCAGGAGGCTCTTGGTCCTGGATATGACCTAAAACTGCACCCTGCCAGGAGTGGGTGGCCTGGTGGGGCTCCCAGTGGCATGGGAGCCTGCAGGGAAATACCAGACCAGTTACCACCCTGGTGAAAGGCAGGTCAGGGTGCCTCAATAACCCCTAGCCCCCACATCACTGTGGGTAGCACCTGGGGCCAGGCATGGCTACACCCACCTGAGCCCCCACTGGGGAGGGAATCCCCACTGTCCCAGTGAAGGGGGCAAAAGATGTGGAGCCCCATTGAAGGGGGAAGCTAGAGGGCTGAGAGCCTGGTGTGTGTGAATTTGTGTAGAGTTGCCCTAGGAGGAGCCAGCGCAAGCTTGGCCCTGGTTGGGTAACTGGCTGGCCACTACCTTGGTAAAGGTTTTGGGGGAGGCCCAAAATATGTTACATCTGCCACTGAAAGTGTGCACTAGAAAAAGCCTATGGCTGAAGGGGCCCGCTTCAAGAGGGAGCAAAGTGGTATAAGTTGTCAATGTGTGAAAGAGAGCCTGTGAGAGGGGGGTAAAGTGTGAGAGGCCCTAGTGAGAGGAGGGAGGTATGAATGCATGTGTGTCTGAGGCCTGACAACACAGGCTAAGCTTGGTCCAGCTGTAGCCTGGGAGCATTGTCACCTGGATGCCACCTGCAAGGCTTGGGCTACAGTGTAGGGGAGGAAAGAGCCACAGAGTCCCCTGGCATTGGGGCAAGAATGGGCAGGTTCCCACCTAATTAAGAAACAAGGCATGGCAGAACAGGAGGCAGGCAGTTGGCCCAGAAACAGGTGGGCGGGCCAATGGCAGATCGGCTCTGAGAGCCCCCTGTTATAGTAGTGAATACAAGCAATTCTCAAAATTGCAACACGGTTGGTTCCTGAAAACTGCATCGTAAGTCAAAATGTTGTTAACTCAGAACTAATTTTTCCCACAGGAACAGTGTTACAAATGAGGTATTGGTGCCTTTACAATGGTCGATACTGCATGCAGCTGGTAAGTGGTGGAAGTGGGGGGAAGGGAAGAGGTTTGCGGGGGCAGATCAATGCTCCCCGCAGTGATGGAGAGACTGGGGCTGGGGCAAGTGCTGCCCAGCTGGCGCCAGGTGGCCACAAGAAGGGGGGCCTTGAGCAGCACTCAGCAGTGGGAATCGCATCTGTCGGCTTGGTAGGTGGTTCCCACCGCTGGCCCAGAAGAGGATGGGGGATGTGCCCCTGGATCTGCACACGGTGGGGTAGGTGGAGTTGAGGCTACACTGGGCTGCACTCTGGGTGGGTGGCAGGGGCTATGGCACATTTTTGGGTGGCTGCAGTCCCTGCCCCCCCCCCCCCCCGATAGCCCTTGCTCTTCTGCCTGTCCTGCCCTGATCCAGGGGCACATGCTCTATCCATGCTCTCCCATCTCTTGCCCAGCCAGGGCGGAATGGGCACAGAGAGGAGCCGCTGCATTGTCTCTGAACAAGTGGTGCACAAAAGCAGGAGCTGCTGTCCCCTCCCCACACTCCCTGGACAAGTTGCAGCTTTGAAGGCATGTGGGGGCATGTACCCCCAGTTTGGGATGGGGGTGGGTGAAGGAGTGGGGGCTATAAGGAGTCTGCAGCCACCTGAAATTTTGCTGTAGCCTCCCACTGCCTGTCCAGAGCAGAGCTAGGTGCAGCCCCAGCCCCATCCACCTGCAGAACTGGGGGCACATGCCCCCTCATGATCTTCCGGAACAGCGGCAGCAGCAGCAGCGGTGGGAACCGCCAGTCGAGATGCCAGACAAGCAGCATGCAGCAGCAGGAGTCTCCTCCCCCTTGCCCTGCACCCACCTGGTCCCAGTTGGGCTGCACTTGCCCCAGTCCCAGCCCCTCCCTGACTACAGTGGCATTGATCTGCACCCTGATATCCCTTCCCTCCCCTTCCACCACTTACCAGCTGTATGAAGCTGACTGTCCTAAAGATGAAACCCACATTGGAATGTTGAAATGGGGTGTTAATTTATAAATGTTGCAAGTGATGTTTGTCACAACTCAAAGTTGTAAGTTGAAGACTGCCTGTACAGGGCAGGGAGAAGAAAACAGAGCAGAAGATCAAGCAGGGGAAGGGGATCAGAGTGATACTCGAGGAGGGTGTGGGGCTTACTTTGGCCTGCCTGCCAAAAAAGTTGGCCCCAGTGATTTTACACAATCCTATAACTTTTGCCTAGAGAAGTGCTGTCTCATACTCTGAAATGGCTGAACCCATCTTGGTAAATTTCAGCTTAATGGCTAGTTTAGCAAACTATAAATATCTGAAAACAAGGTTTTATAATGAAGACTGTTTTGTAACCTTAACCATATGGTCAACTATCACCACCAATACGTCCATTGCTAATACATGGACAGACAGGAGGTAGTTTTCAACTGCTCTCCTCAGTGGCTTTTGTGATCCAGTTTAGCTTCCAGTGCAGGCTAGAACAGCTTTCAGGTTTCCCTAATTTGTACTAATTTTACAAAGACCAATTCAGGGAAAAAGGTGAGTTAGGGTACAGTTATATTTCCAAAATATTCCTTGTATCACCAGCAAAGAATGTAAGTACAGAACTGACATTCTTTGCTGGTGATACAAAGTGCACATCTACATTGCTGCCACAGCAGGTTCTGGAATCCAGGCCTGAGCATGCCTCCCTCATGCATCCTTTGACATGCTCCAAATCTGGAGATTTGTTAGTGAGGCTGCTCTGGTTTCATCCACAATGTTTACTCTTGGGCTTCCTGAAGACCAAGAGCAGAGAGGGTTGAGCATTGAGCAACCTCCCAGGCACATTTCTAGGTTTGGAGCATTCTATGGGTGGATGCTGAGTATGGATGTGGGTGGGTGACGTGTAAGCAGAGTGTGCAGGAACCTGCAGCTGCAGCAGTGTAGTCCAAAAGAGACCTCTGGCGTTACAGACTCAGGATAACAAATGCTGTATAGTTTTTAGTGCGAAAATATTTTCAAACCTTTTAATAACATATTCTGAATTAAAATTTTAGTGCATTAGATCATCTGATACATGATTTATCATCTCTGCGTTAAAAATGTTTTCTCATTTTTCTAATCTGTTCATATAAAACACACTCTAATTCTAAAGACCAATTTTATATGACATTTTGATCAGAAAATTATGTGCTTTCCAATATTAAATGGAAGTAGAAAAATATTCCTATTTTTTCAGTTTGAAAAATCTGTTTACAAACAGCACTTTGTATATATGCAGTTTCATTCTTTCTACTGATTACCACTAAAGCCCCCATCCAGTAGAGTGTTCTGTGTGGGCAGATGCCCTGTAAAGTTATAGAACCCCAGTGAAGTTAAAGGGGTGCTGTATGTATGTATCTCTTTGTACCCTAACAGAAGACCTTGAAGGATTACTTCCCTAGTGTGGATTTTGATTCCTTTCTGGATGCTTGAATGACCAGATTTGTTCATCTAGATGTTATGTACAGTCCAAAACTGCTATGGGTTGGTCTTCTATTTCTGGGTGCATATGTAGCTATTCATGTATCAACAAACCCTTATTTTTTTCCAGAAATTATAAAGATCTACAACAAGATATGCTAATAAATGAAATATTTTGAAGGAAATAACTTGATCTTTCTGCAAGTAATAAAGTTAATTTTATCCTTTTTAAAACAAACATTGGTGACTACCAGGGACCCTGGTTTTCTCAGGGGGGAAAAAAATGCCCGTTTTGGATTTAAAAAAGTAACCCAAAATCCACATTTTTTTATCAAAATGAAATCCCCGTAATATATATAAAGTAGTGTTTCATTTTAACTATGGAAAAATGTAGATTTTGGGTTGCTTTTTTTTTTTTTTTTTCAAATCTGAAAATTGGGGAATTTCTTTATCAGAGAGAACCAGGATTCCTGGTGACTATGTATTAGTATATACCACTGGCACTCCACTTCCAGTCTGAGGGTTAAATCTGGTGTATGAGACTGTCATCCATCCTATGGGGAGCCCTGCTTGTGAAATGACACAGCCCCATGCACTGAATTGGGCTAGTGTGCCAGGCTGCCCTGAACCTGGATCCAGTATGTGGGGCTAGGCTGATGTGTGCACCTATGCTGCTTGTGGGTTTTCACCTGCAGATTGGCTTCATGCTCTTATCTTATCTTTGGGGCTGAAAGGCTGAGCAGCACTGGTACAGACTTTAAAGCACTGGGATCTGAAATAAGAGAAAGATTACAAGAAAATGTTTATTTAATTTAATAAATACAACTGAGCTAGTTGTATCATTTTGGGCTCTCTGCCTGAATTAAGCACAGCTGTCAAATATGTTATGACAATACAAATTGGCATCTTATTATATATTCAGTCTGTAATGGAGAAACCATGAATAAGAGCCAGCAGCATTCTGCACAAAAGTCAAGAAAGACCATAAGATTTGGAAAAGGAGAGACAAGGAATTTGAGTAAATGTTTTAATGTGGTCCATACACCATTTATTCTCTCTATTCAGCTTGACAATAAGGTCTACAAAATTGATGACAATGAACTCTGTGAAAAAGATACCTGTTTTCTTGGAATTGGACTGAATTCAACATTGTGTGGACCAGATATTACATGTTAATATTTTTCTATTATTAATGATCCAGGCCAGATATGAACCAGCAAACAAGAAATGAAATGTGTATAAATATTACCTGAACCAGACATTTCTCTAAGCCTGTCAAGAAATGTAGTGGTCAAAAGGTTCAGTAACAAAAGGTATTGTCTTTTCACTTATAAAAACACAGCGTTCTCCTTACACAATCACTACTCAATAATAATGAGCTATAGCATCCTGTTGTCAAGCTCTGATTAGGGAAATGTAGTAAAACATGAGCAGACCTATTGGTCTAAACATGAGAGGGCACAGTAATTGTCATATATAACAGCAAGTCTTTCACAGTGGTACATCATGGATATAAACAAAAAGAGAGGGGAGAAGAGTAGAATAACTAAAAGCGAGAGTTACTATATGTGTCTGTAAATCTAAGGGAGCTGTACTTCGTCACTAAAAGAATTACTTCAGGATCAGAGAAAAACGTAGGTGACTTTCTACATTGTATACAATATACAGGTGGTATATTGCTTCCAAAATAAAAACTTTGGGGCCTTAAGTAAGGTAGAAGACGCACCATAATTTAGGATACTGCACATTTCCTTGAAAATTAACTAAAACCAATTTCATGCTAACACTGTTTTCCCTCAGTCTGAAAAGGCACAAATTTATACAATTTGGGGTGCACACAGAAGTGTAGCTCCCTGCTGCAACTAAGAATGCTTTGCAGGCAGCCTTCTGAGTTAGGAGCAAACAGAAGTTCACTGTTGGTTCCAGGGGGAGGGGAATCTAGCTTCTGGCTGCCAACCAGCAGCTGGTTTCCCCTAGCAACAGCTCCACCCTCCAGAGGGGGCTAAAAACTCCCCAGATCAAACTCCCTCCACTCCTTTTCCTTCCCATTCTGAAAACAGCAACAAGGCTAGGAGGCAGGCAACCTCAAGTTACAGAAGACATTCTTCATCTGACCCCTCATGCAATGAGGGTTCAGATTTTCACCCAATCAAAGCAGTCTGCAGCCGTGCACTTGTGTTTGGTCACAGCTATGAACTGCTTTGTGGCCAAACTAGGTGAAAACTGTCATTTCTGTTGGCACCCCTACAAGTTAACAACATCCCTTTTTAATGCACTCTTTCCACTAAAGGCACATATGCACCTTGAAGACTGTTGTAGAACAACAAGCCCAAAGGGCTGGAGACAGCTGCCCTGGGGGCAGAAAGGCGATGGGGAAAAGCCTGAGGACCTGGGGAGATGGCCTCAAAAGAGCCATGACCTGGGAAAACCAAGAGTCGTGACCAGCACTGGCAGTCAGCTACAAAAGCTAGCTGCAGAGGGAAAGACAGGGAGCAATAGTCATGCTACAGTTGTGTACTCCTGGCCGGCACATTTGCTTGTGCTACATATCGGGGTTGCCAGGGATGGTCCCAAAAAGGATTCTGTCCTGCTGGGGAGCGATGCTCAGTACCGGGGAAGAGGAGAAAGCCAAGGGCTTAATGTCTATGAAATCAGTCTATGAAATCAGGGGCTGATGGTCCCGCAGTCTGCAGGGAGGCATGAGTAGAAGAAATCACTGCCTCCTTATTGTTTTTTCTTTTTCTTGTTTATTTGTGCATTACTCCTTGGGCCAGAGATACAGGCCACATTTGCTTGGTACCCTCACCAGAGCCAAGGAACCAGAGGCCCTCAGGGATTCAAAGGTGGAAGACTGTTTTTCCAGGCCAGCTGACTTGCCAACCCTGGGAAATGGTCATAGGGAGCAAGACCATTTTCCCGTGTCCTTTGAGCCTTTTGCAGGCGAGTACAGCAGAGAGAGTGACCAACCAGCTGCCATCATGCCCATGGATACCACGCCTGCAGAACAACTCAGTAGGAACCTACTAGAGACCCGATTGGTGGGGGTGACACTGCATGCCAGTGTTTAGAAGAGCTGGAGTCATCAGCTACATAGCAGAGACCACCAAGTTGGTGCATGGAAGGGATGTACGGGAGACAGAACCCCAAGGACATCTGTACACAATGCCTCCAAGCAAGTCTGAATCTAATGGGAACCTCTCGCATCTGAACTCAAGAACAAGACGTGGCAGTTGAGCAACAGCAGCTTCCCTTAGGAGGCAGCGCACAATGGATATTGGTGCTGGAGAGACAGGGCCTGAACAAGGACCACCAGGCCCCAAGCTGCTCAAGCATAAGTGGACATGCAGGCATTAAAAAGAAAAAGCATGCTTTATCAGAAGCAGCAGTGCATTACTTTGAGCCCCAGAGTGTCTACAGATTGGGCACTTTAGTGGTGCTTTTTGGTGCTTTACACTAAAGCTTATTCAATCAGCTATTAGGTAAAAGTGCCAAAAAAGCCCCACTAAAGTGCTTGATCTTTACAGATGCCAGGTGAGCTGGGTCCAACTAAGGTGCTGCCTCATCTGGGCATGCACGTAGGGGGCTTGATGCAGGAATATTCCAAGTTTAAAGTAAAGCACTGTTTTTTGCCTGCAAGCAGCCAAACTTATCTGTAGATATTCTATTTCAGAAGAATCACTAATATAGTTAAAAGCCTGATAACAAACAGAGCCTTATTGTATAAACAAACCTCACTTTTATTTTGGCCTTTCCTATATTACAATGGTTGTTTTTATTTTCAAGTAAATGCAACCTTTGTATTTCTCTTTTATCATTAAGACTGTTTACTTTTTACTCTCCAGAGAAGAATCTAATGCTCTTTAACATGATCAGCATTTCTCAGTAAATGCAACGGGGAAATTGTCTACCCTTTACATAGGGCCACCCGAATACCTTCATAGCCCATACTCTTCTTAGTTTCTCTTTCTCCCTCAAGATTAAGTGTTTATGCAAATAAGTAATGCAAAGTCATACACTTTAAGATATACACTTACACATCACTTCATCCCACCTTGCTTCTCCTAAACAGGGGTATTCAAACAGCTTCCCCAAGGAGGCGTGTACTGACAACTTCCTAGGAATCTGCGGGTGGCCCTTACTTTGCCTGTGACTTGGCAGAATGGACCTGCTGCTGTTTTTAGTGGGAGGTGCTACTTACTGAAAATGAAAGTCCCAGCATGTGGGCAGTGCATCTACACTATGTAATGTAACCAATACTGGTTTAGTAAAATGTCTCTGTTTTGAGGCAGTGTAAGAGTAATGTTGTAGCTGTGATTGTCCAGAAGTAATGAGAGGCAAGGATTTCTTAAAGTGGTATCTTTTATTGGATCAATTGTGTAGTTGGGATAAAGTTAGATAAGCTTTCAAATGTAAGATGTGTCTCCTCAGGTCTCTGAATGTAGCAGAGGTGTAGTTTTGTCAGGATTGCCAAACCTGGCTACTCATTGGTGCCAAGAGTGTGGAGGCCCAAGGGCCCTGGGCTCTGGTGGGAAGGAGCATAGGCTGACTACTCATCCCTAATTGGGCAGGACAGTCCCCAAATGGGAACATCAAATCCTGGTCCTGGGCTGCATGAATCTGGGACAGCATTTGTCTCAGATTCCCAGTATCATGCAGGGATCCAGGTTTTCCATTCACTGTGGAAAAACACAGGAAATGGTGGGTTTCCCCTTCTGGCTGGAAGCGTTCCAGCCTGCAAGGGGCTGTGGTGAGCAGGATGCAAGGGACACCACATGCATGTGTGCTGCCCTGTGCACAAATGTATGTGGTCAGGAATACAGCCCTAGGCAATGGTGGAGAGCAGCTCTTTCAGCTGCCTATGGGTAAGTCAATGGGGAGGGGTGCAGATTGAGGCCCCCATTGTGAGGGGGTGGGGCAGAAGCTGGGCCAGGAGGCACTGAACAGCCAGGGACGGGTGCATGGGGCCCAGGACAGACCCGGCTCCTCAAGAGGGATGTGGGGGGCAGCTCCCTGCTGCTGTGTACATTCCCAGAGGGGAGCATGGGTGGATACCTGCTCCCCAGATTTATGTAGGGGCAGAGGAGGGCTGCCTTCTGCAGTCTTGGATCTCCCTACCCTGATGCCCTTCCCTGGGGAAGCTCCACGCTGGCTGTACCGCCATGGTTACTGGTCGCCCACCAGGCAGCAGCACGTGGCACAAGCCTGCATCACCATCCTCGCTGTTGCTGGGCAGGTACAGGGTGCCTGGCCATGGCTTTGTGGCCAGCGTGGAGCTTCCCCAGGGAAGGGCAGCAGCAGGCAGCCCATATCCAGCCCCACCCACTCTAGCTGTGGTGTTGGGGTGGGGCATAATTTTAGCCCCCTCAGCAAAATTAAAAGTCCATGCCTACGGCTCCTCAAACATATCAGTCCCCTCTAAAGCATGAAGATGGCTAACAAGTCATGAGATATTTTTTCAATGATACATTTTGTCCTTGTCGTTTGCTTTCTAGTTTTCCAGCCTACAGGGGATAGTGCACGCTTTCTGGTCTTCTTTATATCAAGGACCAGAAACGCATGTTTTCCTAGAAATGAAAGCTGAGACACTCTTGCCAACCCTCGACTTCGGACTTGACTTTCCGACACCTGCATCCTTATGAGTGGGTACCAACCACGGTGCAGCTGTACTTCCCCACTGCCTTCAAACTGGGATTTTAACCCATTTCTCTGCCCCCAGGACCTCATCGCCGCGCCCCGGCTGTGGTCACAGGCCCCAGGTGCCGCAGCCCGCGCTCCTGTCCTGGGGGGGGAAGCGGGACACGAGCCTGGGTTGGTCCCGCATCACTCCCGCTGCACTCGTGCAGCCCAGCCACGGCCCCTTGCAGACCGAGGACGGCGCACGGGACCTGCCTAAAGCCCTTGCACCCTTGGTCTCCGGGCAATTCTCTCCCGCTCTGGCCCAGCCCGGAATGACTGATAGGCCGAAGGGGCCAGTCACCGCCGTCTCCTCGTCGCTAGGGGCAACCGAGAGCCCGCCCCCCTCGGGGCAGGAGAGAATGTTTACAAACAAGTCGGGAGAGGGCGGAGCCAGGGTTTGGCGCAGGCGTCGAGCCAATGGGGGCCCGCACCACTCGGAGGTGGCGCCGGGGGGAGGACGGCGATGGAGACAGAGACAGAACGTCCTACAGGCGCTACCCAATCACCGCAGCTGGCTGTGAGCGGGCGCGCCAATGGCAGCTCAGCTCCTTCCGACTCTTCCGGGAGGGGCGGAGCGTTTGAGGGAGTGGAATCTCCGCCCGTCCCCCCTTCTCATCTTCCCTCACCCCGCCTGGGCTGGGCTGGGCCGGGCCGGGCCGGGCCGCGCGCCTGCTGCTGGGAGGGTGGGAGCTGCTGGAGCCGGTGCCGGGGCACGTCAGTCAGCGGCATTTCAGTCTGCTCGGCTGGGGCCATGGCGCGCCGCGCCTGAGAGCAGGTGACCTGGGCACAGGCGGGCGGGGGCAGCCGGCTGCGCTCAAGCCCGGTAGAAAATGGAAGGGCCGTCGGGCTGCGCGGAGCAGCCGCTGCTCACAGTCACGCACGAGCTGAGGAACGGTGAGCAGCGGGGGGAGCCGGGGCGCGGGTTGGAGCGCACTCGAGGGCCCGGGTCGGGGCGTTCTGGTGGGGTTGAAAGTGCACGGGGCCGCGGCTAATCCTACACCCCTTCCCCCCACCCACCCCGGGCCCGGCCCGGCACTGCAGCGCTTGTGCTTACGGTGTCTGGAACGAACGCGCGGGGTCCCCGGAGTGGTGCCACATGTGCCGCGCTTTGGTCTTCCTCCAAACCCTGCACTTCCGTTCTTCTACGTAGAGAAGCGCGGGGGGGAGGAGGGCGGCTTTTGAAATGCGACCTGTAGCCAGCAGACAGAAGCTTTCTAGGGAGTGGGGAGGCAGGGAAAGTCGTCTTCAGGGTGGAGAAGCTTGAGCTTCCCCTAGATGTCCTGCATGCTCCAGTTGCTGCACTGTGAGGTGGTTTATATAAATCACACAGAAATGGGATGGAAGGGACCTCCAGAGGTCACCTAGTCCCAGCCCTCTGGCTGAGGGAGGGCCTTGCTGTACAACTTCCCAAGTTGTTATCCAAGTTGGATTTCTCCACTCAATGTTTAAAATCCTCACCTGGTCTGATAGATATGCAATGGTTTGGTGTTGAAATGTTTGAGCAAACGAAATACTAGATAGAGTGATTGAAAACACAGTAAGGATTTGTTGTAAGTTGCAACAGGGCAGATTTGAGCTAAGACTTAATTTTAATAAGGACTGTTGTGGAAGTCCTCAGGCAACATGGAGGCTTGAGGGGTTTTACAGTGCATGTTCTTTTGACCCAGGCCTTTTCCTCTTGGCTCTAAAATAAAGTAAAAATGGAAACCCTGTAAGTTGATGTTCTTAAAGCTTCAGGGAAAAAGAGGTTGCTTCTAGATGTGTCCTGTAAGTTAACA
>JAGPOW010000304.1:28562543-28578306 GCA_030014935.1 Caiman crocodilus
AAAAAAAAAAAAAGTTGTTACATAAAGAACATAATTGCCTCCTTTGGTTTTGATAGACTAATTTTTGTGTAGCGTAGGGTGGTGAAGGAAATACAACTACTAGCTTATATATGCATTTTTAGTGAACTATTCTAGATCTTTTTACAGAACTCAAACCTGATGAGAGAACATGTAACAGTTGCAGAATGTAGGCCCCTGGCAAACATTGCTTTTTGCATAACATTAATGTGTGAATTGCTTGATAAATATCTTACCTGTGTGGTAAGTTACATTTAAAACAGATAAAACACAAAGCCAACCACAAAGATGTTCCATATTAATCACTCTTAATTTTGAATGTGTGGCATGTAGGCATTCAGGAGCAGTAGATGCAGTCCAGCTGCATGGGCATACCCTTTGAATACCTTGGTTTGTGGGAAGCTGGCACATTCAAAAGGAAGTGGTACAACTGGACTTCACTGAGCTTTGTAAAAGTCTCAAATCTGGAGAATCTGAGACTGGGAAGCTTCCCCTGTTTACCCAGGACCGTTCAAAAACAGGATGCAGCTGGACCCTGGGCATAAGGTCCTGGGGCAGTGTGAACTTGACATAAGCTCCCATGTTGCTCACACAAGAGGGGAACTGGTCTGCCTGTGTTGCATGTGGCAGCAGAGGAGGGGAGCTGCCATTGTGGCACACAGCAGCAAAGGGCCAGCTGCAGGGTGAGCTTGCACACGCAGTGCCAGGCAGCTGGGCTGCCTGTGCTACACTTATGTTCGGGGCAGGGTAGGGTGGTCCTCTTGGCTGTTGAGAACTTGGACTGCCCTGATCCAGGTGGTGCCTTAAAAGAGGAGGCCCTTTTGGAGAACCAGAGAAAGGAATTGCACTAACTTTTCTTTTTTTTTTTTTATTAAAAGTATCTGTCAGCTGACGAACGGAAAGGATGGTAGCTTCCATAGCAGTTGAAAGGATCATAATGCTGTGGCACAAATACTCTGTCAAAATGACTGGTATCTCATTTACACATTTTAGAAGATGCTGTTCAGACCTTTGAAAGCATGTCAGTTGTCAAAAGAATGATATCCAGTTCTCTAAACTTAGCGTTAAATTGAGCAAAGTAATCTAGGTCTGTGTACTTATTTGCCAGGTAAAAGCTATGTACAAAATTCAGTTTAGTCAAATAAATTCCAGTGATGTATATTAAAATTTCAGAGAATTGCATTTATCCTCCAAAGTAGTTCTATAAAGTATGAAAATGCACAGTTAAGTTGATACAGTGTTAACTCTGCCTTGTAGTAACACCATACAGTGATCATCTAACCCAGTGTGTTCAAAATTTTTTAACCAGTAGGCTGAATGGTGGGTTTTGATTCAGCACCTAGGGCCAGCATGACAGCCACCATCTGGCCATGGAGGCCAGCTCTGCTGGGGTAGGGGGAAGGTAGGAATATGATCTGGCCCTGTGTAGGGGGGGGAAGGGGATGTGGCCTGGCCCCAGCTGATCTTTGTGGAGGCGGGCAGGGGTGGCATTTCCTAGCCTTGGGGTGAGGGGAGAATGGGCCATGGCCTGGCCCTGCTGGGAAAAGGATATGTATCAGCCTTGTTGGGGGGAGGCCTGACTCCAGCCTGCCCCTGCATGGAGAAGGGGGCATAACCTGGCTCTAACTGGGCATGTGAGGCTTGGGGTTTGGTACTTTTACAGCGGGGAGTGAGAGAAGTTTAACCACGTTAGTACAGCACTAAAGGAAAAATAAATACCACTTCTCAGACTTTATAAGCAGGTCCTGTTGGCACACGCACAAAGCCATGCTAACATAACTGTGCTATTTCCAGTCCTGGAGATAAGAGCTTGTACATAGAGTGGTGTGTCTTTGTGCACTCCTGCCTTGCACCACCATACCAACATACCTGTTAAGCCCAGTTTTTGTTCTTCAGGTGACAGGCATGGCTTCCTGCACCTCTTTCTGGATAGAACCCTGCAACCCTACTGCAGTCCTACTGGTGGGAATCCACCCTGGCCAGATGCAATAGCTCTGTGAGCCATGTTTGGCCTGTGGGCCAGAGTTTGAGTACCCCAATCCAGCTTCATTATCTTTCTCTTTAATTTTAATTATGCATTTCCAGTCATTAGAATGTTTTGTTTGTGGGGTGTGGGGGTTTTTTTGTGTTTTTGTTTTTTTGGATTATTGCAACATTTTGATGTAGCTTATTTAAAATGATTTCTATGTATGCTCTGTTTTCACTCCTTTTTCTGTTAAGGAATTTCCATGTCTCTTTAAATTAAATAGTTCATAAATATCATACCTAAACAAAAAACGTATAAGAGTCTGATATTTTAATTATTTGAAGATGTCATATCAGTTTTTTTGAAATTATGGGTGTTATTACTAGTACTGTTTAATTATTCCTCCTCCTCCTGAGCAGTGACAGTTAAACAGCAAGGAAGTATTGCTAATTAAGGTAGATATGGACAGCTGCTTTGCATCACCAAAACAACCAGCGCATACACCTCAGTTTCTTTCTTTTTTTCTGTATTCCATATTTTTCTATACAATTAATCCCTCCTATGTTTAAGTTGGTAGGGTGTTTCAGGTAGTTTGTAGAAATAAGTGATTCAAGTTGATGTTAATTTTTACCATTGTAATTCATAACTAAAATGTCAGTCACCTTTAAAAGGACAGATGCATAAAATCTCTCCTTCATGCAAACCTGGATATTGCCCACTTCCAGAATGGCCACTAAATCCTATTTCCACTGGTGGGAATGAAGCAAGGGACTTCTCAGAGAAGATAGCATATTATTCCCTTTAAAGGGGGGAAAAACTTTGCTAGGAGCACGTTAGGAAGCAGTGGCTATCTTTACTAAGAAAGCTTGTGGCCATTGCCCCTTTGAAAATAATTGGAGATGATAGTTTTTTTTAAATGAGCAGTTCTTGGAAGATTATAGGAGGTCTTGCAGAATAATAAACTCAGAATTACCAAGACCATTACGTTGTGTAGCAAACTAAGAAGTTATGTAATATTTCTTTTTATAAATATGCCTTGCAAGTAATCTGTCTGATATAAATTTTCTTATGACAGAAAGAACAAAACAGTGATCAGGTATATTTCCTTAAAGGAACTTTGGGTAGGTGTTGGGGGGGAACTTGTGCCCAAGGAGAGTCATCTTCTGTGGTTCAAACAGGCAATAAGCACTTTACACAATAATAATCACTTGGCATAAGATCCAGACTGTAGGCTGGATGTATTAAGATTTTGCAGTCCATGGAAAGACACTAAAGTTGCCTGTGCACAGTGGAGCATTGCGTGGTTGTACTGGAGCTTCATTTGAGCTTTCCACGCTATGGTTGGCTGCATTGCTGGCTTCAGGTAGTTTTGCAGAAAGGGGCAGTCACTGTTGCTGTTAATTGTGTCCGTGTGTTCCATGAAGTGGACAAAGTTTTTGTGTGCAATCTCAACACAGGATGAGCAAGACTTTGCCAAAGGCTAGTTGAGTGCAGAGTTTGTGGGCAATGGTGGTAATGTGCATTTCTACTGCATACTTTGCCTCTTGCTTTTGGAATTGAAGCATTTGAACCAGGTCTGGTCCCGAGTGATGATTTACTAGAGAAACCTATCTTCTTCATCCCAGATACACTGCAGAAGCTGGGTACTCACTTCCATATCTTGTTGTTCATGCACATCTGTCAGCTGTTGTGACTATGTTAGAGTATCCTTCCTGGGGATCATCTGTTTTGGAAGTGCATCTATTTTTAACTTCTCCACTCACAGACTTTCCATTGAGCCATATAGTTTCCACCGTAATGTGTCACAAACTTATGGAGATGGCAATGCACCTTTGTCCCACAAAAAAACCCAGTAACAGAACAGTGTTCTTCTGTGGTGCACATTGACAGCTGAGTAGCCATGCTGTTTATGGGCTCACTGGTGTTGCATGTGTTCTGTGACGCACAATGGCCACATTTGACAGGCACTATTAATATTCTCTGCCGCTGTGTATTTTCCCATTCTTTTTCAAATGTATAGCATGGGCAGCTAGTTTCTGAATCGCTATTGTATTGAGTGTTTCAAATGGGAGGCCTGTCTGGCTAATCAGAGCTGAGAGGCTAAACGTGTGGCTGCCAACCTTGGGTTACGACCCAAGTCAGGGTTGCGGGGAGTCTGCCTCTCACTTTGCTCCTCCCGCCTGTGGAGTTCAACTGGCGCATGGTCTGTGTGGTTCTCGCTGTCACTGCCCCCTGTGATCCCAGCCTGACCTGGTCTCTGCTGGTGCCTCCGGACATGAGTGAGTCAAGGGCAGGGGTAGGGATTGTGACCTGGATTTAGGGTCACAGCTAAAAGGGTTGGGAGCCACTGGGCTAAGCCTTTAAGGGTATGGATATACACAACACTCTGGGTATGGACACACACAACACTCTGGAACAGTTTAAGTGTGGTTCAGACTTGAAGCAGACAAGCCTATTGCACTGATCTAAGCTCACTGGGAACAGTTCAAAAGTATACCTGGAAAATCAAGTACTAGTTTGAACCAGTTCATTGTTGTGTGTAGACAAGTTTGACACCACAAGAGGCATGCTAGAAATGAAATAAATGTTCCCAGTGTAGACTCTAATTTTGATACCAGGAAATCTTTGTTTAAAAAAAAAAAAAATGCTTGAAAAAATCAGTACAGGGCACCCTCCAAGAAAATGCCCTGAAGCAACTGGAGGCCGGGTCCTCCAGAGAAATGCTGTAGCACATGGCTAGAGCATCTCTGCCTGCTGCATGCCTCTGCTGCTCTAGCAGAGTACCTCAGGATGTTGGGGGAAATAGAAGCAGGGCAAGGCTGGTAGCAGTGGATTGGACCCAGGGTCTGTCCCCGGTAAGTAGGGATGTGGAGGTAGGGGAGACTGCTCAGGAGAGGTGGGTCCCTTGTCCATTGGCCTGCACAGCCCCCCTGCAGCTGTGAGCTGTCAGGGTGTTCATGGCCTACTACTGGCAGAGAGCCCCCCTGCTCCTGGCAGTGCACGGCACTGCGTAAGACCCAGGGGTTACATGTGGCACATTGGTACCTGTCCAGCCTTCAGGCAGGAACAGGACAGCTCTTGCTGCCACCTGTGGCTCCCAGCACTGCTGGCAGTGTGAGGGGCATATGGAGGGAGGACCCAGCCCAGCCTGCTGGTGTGCAGCTCCTGCGTGTGGTGCTGGGACCCCTGGGTGGCAGTAAGAGCCGGCCCAGTCCTGTTTGAAGGCATGTGCCAGCAGGCCAGGCCAGTGTTATGCACCATGTGTAGCCCTTAGGTCTCAGGCAGCGCTGCATGCTGCCAAGGGGGCTCTGCTACAGCAGGCTGTAAGCACCCTGAGCATCTGCTGCGACTGCAGGAGGGCTGTGCACTGTGCAGGGGGTGGGTGGGGGACCTACCCCTCCTGAGCGTTTCTGCCACCCTCAGTCCCTGCCACTGCAGCCCTGTCCTGTGCTCACACTGGTGCTGGGACATGCAGCCCCAGGATGGGGGGTAACATTCCTGGTCTTAGGAACCACTTGGATTTGTGATGGGCTGGGGGAAAGGGTGGAGGTGGCAGCAAGGGTGTGTGTGTGAGAGATTGGGGTTGGGGATTGGAGGCAGAAGAGGCTGCCAGAACCAGGTTTAGAATCCCCCTGTTTCCCTGTAGTAGATGGTGTAGGGGGAGGCCAGCCTGGAAGAGAAGGGACTTGCACAGCCCAGTCCCTGAGCCCCAGTTGAGGACTTCCCAAGAACAGCATGGGGATTGCTAGGGCCTGGGCACAGGTTCAGGGAGCAGAACAGCAAGGGCTGGCACTGCTCAGAACCAGAAATCAGAGGGTGGGATAGCTGCAGCTGGACTTATCCTGATTTTGGGATGGTGCTGCTGCCGGGAGGGGACTACTGGGGGCAGGCAGGGGCTACAGGTCAGGAGTGAGGGGCAAGGGCATCCTTGTGCTGCTCAGCATCCCACACCTGGGTGAGTGAAGGAGGTAGGGGTAGCTCTGATTTTTCTATGATAAAAAAACCAAAAGCAAATGCTGAAGTGTATGGATATTTATAATTCATTTTATTATGATAATAGAGGCACTGGTAGGCTTCCAAATTGCTTTAAAATTGTAAATGTATTAATAAAACATTGCTTAACTGATCTGTCTGTATATAGTGGCACTTCATTTTAATTGCAGAAGAACTCAGATTTGGGATATTTTAATGAGAGAATTTGGGGTTTTTTTTATCAGAGAATTCACAATTTTTAAATGGGGAATACCAGAGTCTGTGGTGGTAAGGCAACTGGCAGGCCTGGGCTGAGGAACATGCCCAGGGCAAGCACTGGAAACAAGGAGGGCAGACAAGGTGGCTGACTTGGCCATTTAAGGCCAGGAGGTATGTGCTTCATCAGTTCAAAGGGCCACTGCAATGAGCACATCTGGGTGATAGCTGCCCAGATGACAGAGCGGGGGTACCAGAAGACGTGACAACAGTGTTGCACAAAGACCAACTGTGCAGCCATGGCCCACTGGCGGCTGACCCAGAGGTGTAGGTAGCTCTGCTGCAGTGCCTGTACCAGAGCCCAGGTGGCCGTACTGCCCCAATCTGGTTCTGGCAGGTGTGCAGCCATGGGGCCGCAGGTCCAAGGAGGAAGATGCTGTTGCAGGTGGGAACAGGTCACAGCCAGGCAGCAGCCTCCACTGCCAGACTGCTGTAGTGGTTAGAGGGTGCAGAGGCCACTGTAGGTTAGGGCTGCTTCAGCAGTCCAGCTGATTCAAGGGGCTAGTGTCACCAGATACCAATTGACTGGACCTTAGAAGCTCCTGAGGGCAAGTAGCCATGAGCTACTCACCAGGGCAGCTTTATATACTGCTGGGACCAGCACAGGTGCTGGCTTTAGCCTCTAGCTCTCCCTGGCTGAAGATCTGGGAGGGGCTGGGCAGGGTTACTTTCCCCCAGGTGGCACAACTTGCTTCACACCAAAGTGCATGTTCAGGCATGTGTGTTGAGGCACAAACCTCCAGCTTTTGTGCCACTACTTTTTGAGCTACTACAAGTGCATGTGCCTGCATGTGTGGATGCACCTCCTGATGGTGGGAATCTATTACAGGCCTCCCTCTCAAGAAGAGTAGAACAATCAGGCATTCTCTGGAGAACTGACTGAGGCAGCTAGCACTAGATACATGATTGTCATGGGTGACTTCAGCTACCCTGACATCCTTTAGAGGGATCACTCGGCCACCTCTAGCAGGTCAGCCAACTTCCTGGTAACAATAGACAATCTGTTTCTGACAGGTTGTGGAAGGGTGTAGTAGGGGTAAGGCCACTGGATTTGGTGCTGACCAAATCAGAGGACATCATAGGTGACCTGAGGTGCTCTGGGTGACATGGATCATGACCTGATAAGGTTCCCCATTCTCCGTAAGACTGGGAAATCAGCAGAATAGAAGTCCTAGATTTCAGAAAGGCAGATTTTGGCAAACTGAAGAGGCTAGTTGGAGGAGCCCTGTGCAACCAGCGACTGGACAGTTTGGAAGTTCAGGAATGGTGGTGCTTCTTTAAGGAGACTCAAAAACAATCCATCCCCATGCAGACAAATAGTGGGAAAGGAGCCAAGAGACCTGCTTAGCTCAACAGGGATATCAGGGAACTATTGAAAAAGAAAAAAGAAGCATATAAGCAATGGAAGAATGGCTCAGCAACCAGAGAGGAACACACCTGTATTGCCAGGACCTGCAGATATGAGAAATGGAAAGCCAAGGAAGCTCAATGTCAACTGTAGGCAGTTGTTCCCACCATGCACATTCTGAACCTTATCTAATCTGATTTTCCCCTTAGTTTGATTTTTCTCCTTGGTTTGGATAACCCTGCAAATTATAGACTGGTTAGCCTGACTTTGGTTTTGGGTAAAATCTTTGAAAAATGTGTTAAGGAGGCCATCAATTACAAGCTAGTAATTGATAGCATGTTAAGGAGCAACCAGCATGGCTTTGAGTGTAGATCATGTCTGACAAACCTAGTGTCCTTCTAAGACCAAGCATCTAGCCATCTGGATGAGGGACATGAGGTTGACGTCATTTACTTAGACTTCAGTAAAGCCTTTGATGCTGTTTCCCATGGGATCCTCTCAAACAAATTGGAGGGTACTGGGCTGGACCAGTCTACAGTGAGGTGGGTGGACAACTGGCTTAGAGGCCACTCCCAGAGAGTTGTAACCGATAGGATGGCCTCATTTTGGAGGGCCGTTTCCAGTGGTGTCCCCCAGGGTTTGGTGTTTGGACCCATGCTCTTTGTATTAATGGCTTGGATGAGGGGGTAGAAAGCTCACTGATTAAGTCTGCAGATGATACCAAGCTGTGGGGAAACATAGGCACATCAGAAGATAAGGTAAAGGTCCAGGACAACCTTGACAGACTGGATTTATGGACTGAATGGAATCAGATAAGATTTAACAGGAAGAAGTGCAAGGTTCTTCATCTGGGTAGGAAGAACAGTCACCATAACTACGTGATGTGTGGTGGTCCACTGGCAGGCACAGCATCTGAGTGAGACCTGGGGGTCATAATCGACTGGAAGATGAACACAAGCCAACAGTGCGATGAGGTTGCCAGAAGGGCGAAAAGAACTCTGGCGTGCATCAGCCGATGTGTGGCCAATAGATCCAGGGAGGTGCTCTTACCCCTCTATTCGGTGTTGGTGAAGTCACAGATGGAGTACTGTTCTGGACACCATGCTTCAAGAAGGATGTAGATAATCATACAGGTGGCCCTTCTTTGTACCCTCTCAAGCTTAAGAGCATGGAGGATAGGCTGTATGGGGAGAGACTCCAGGAACTGGAGTAAGAGAAGACTGAGAGGTGACTTGATAGGCGCCTACAAGTACATCAGGGATGAGCATCAAGATCTAGGGGAGAAACTCTTCCGGAAGGCACCTCAAGGGAGGACAAGGATCCACATGCATAAACGAACAGAGGGTAAATTCAGGTTAGACATAAGAAAAATCTTTTTCTCTGTAAGAGTCCCCAGAATCTGGAATACACTTATGTCGGAGTGGTGCAGTCACCCTCCTTGGAGGTGTTCAAGATGAGGCTGGACAGGCACCTTGTTTAGCTTGTCTGAGCCCAATAACTTCCTGCCCATGGCAGGGGATCAGACTTGATGATCTTAGTAGGTCCCTTCTGGTTCTATGATTCTAAGTGTTTTGTGACATTGCTTTGGTCAGTCCTTCAGGCATCCCACATTGCATTGCTCCTCACACCCTGCTACAGACTACTGCAACTTGGTGCTCCGATAAGCTCCTTTACTGCATTTTTTTTTTGTTGGCAATTTTTATGAGTGAGCTCCTTTGTACTGCTTGTTCAATAAAAGCATCTTTCTAACAACCAGCTGGTCCTTGCTTTCTATTCAGCTGTGGCAGCTCATCATCCTCCCCCTGCCCTCCTCCTCCTCCTCCCCCTGCCCTGTCCCTGGGAACCAAAAATATAGTTCCAAGTAGAGGTGCCCTGATACATGGTCCCTTATTGGATTGACACTGATATGAAGAAAATTGAGAGTATTGGCAATTTGTTTTTTTGTCTGATGTGGCCGATAAATGCCACGTGTACCCATGCAACCACAGCACAGCACATAGGTGGGAAAGAGTGCAGAACCGGCAGTGTGGAAAGGAGTTGATGGCTTGTAAGTCTGTTCGGGGGGAAGGAAGCACCGTGGGGGGCAGATTGAGGCCCCGGCCCCTCCCATGCACCCCTGACGAGCTGCTCGTCCCAGCTGGGCAGCACTTGCCACTGCTCCAGTGCCAGCTCCACCTCCTCCCTCACCATGGGTGGCCATGATTTGCCTCCCACCCCATGCCCCTTTCCTCCCTCACCCTTTCCCCTACAACAGACTTACCACCCAGACACTGCTCTCCATGCTGTCCGGCTGGATTGGTATCAGCCAATATGGCTGATATGGATATCGGCCCCCAAAATCTCTTATTGGTGCATCCCTAGTTCCAAAAACTCCCCCTCCTCTTTCCGTCCCCCTTCAAGTTAGGCATGCATACTTTGGGCATCTGCAGGTTATTGAAGCTTGTTGAACTCATGTTTAGGAAACAAGGGAAAACAGAAAAGTGATAATGCCCGAGCCACAGGTCATTACTCTCTGAGACTCCTGAAGCACAAGTGCAAAGACCCCATTCCCACCTCCATTCCCCACTCTCCCTTTGTTCCTAGGCCTGCTAGGCTGGATACCCACTCTCACCCCCTGATCAGAGCCACAGCACTTCACACAGTTGTGAATTGGTTCCTACTTAGTGATACTGGAACAGTTTGATTATGTTCTTCTGTATACTGTCTTGCAACAGTAATTAGTGAACTAGTTCCTAATCACTGACATTTTAGGATGGCTTGTGAAATGTTATGTGTGCCTATACACTAAAAACAGATTCTTAACTGGAATGCTGCAGAACCCTTGAGGTCCTGTGAGATCCTTTTAAGGGTGCCATTCAATGTTAGCACTGTTAGATGTGCAGACATCTACATGAGATTCATGTGATAGACCCAGAGATTTCAAATAGGAATTTATAGCATCAGGACCATTCTGACCTGTTGTGGTCTGTGTGAGTTCTTTGCAGAAGAATTGCTCAGTTATTTTTTCTGTAGTCAGGAAAGGAGGAGTGAAAGCTTCAGTACCAGCATTTTCTGTGAAGTGCCTTGAATCTAAATAGGAATCACTGCTTTAAGGTAATGGCTTCAGGAAAAAAAGTGAGTGGCTTGTTGGGAGATGGAGAACATGAATGTGGATGGATTCTGGAAGTCTTATATCTGGTCAAAGATGGAAGTAATGGGTGCCAGCGAAACTTAAAACTTACTAGGAAAGAGTAAGATGCAGGTGTGGATGTGTGTGTGTATGTGCACGTGGGTAAAATGACTCTTTGTTTTCCTGAATGCTGTCGTCTTATTGGTGTTTAGTGAGCCATTGTCATCAGAGACCTGGATAAAAAGGCTTAGAAGTGCAGACTGAACTGAATTTATTCAGTTAACCATCATCTTCCTTTTCCCCCAAAAAAGTTAAGTCCAGAGAGTAGGACTGCAGTAGGGTTGTAGGGTTCCATCCGGGAAGAGGTTCTGTTGCCCAAAGAAATAAAACTGGTCTTACGGGTATGTTGATATGGCGGTGCAAGGCAGTACTTCATGTAGATGCACCACTCTGTGTACAAGGTCTTATCTCCTGGACTGGAAGCAGCATAGTTTTGCTAGCATGACTTTGTGTGTGACAACAGGACCTGCTTATAAAGTCTGAGAAGTGATGCTTATTTTCCTTCAGTGCTGTACTAACATGGTTAAACTGTTTCCAGTTTGAGACATAGGGCTGACAGAGCT
The DNA here is from genome assembly GCA_030014935.1 of Caiman crocodilus. Lineage (NCBI taxonomy): Eukaryota > Metazoa > Chordata > Crocodylia > Alligatoridae > Caiman > Caiman crocodilus. Next base: position 28,573,856 of record JAGPOW010000304.1, read on the forward strand.
AATTCATTACATTTCAGTAGTCATACCCTTAATCAGGACAGCCCGGGGGCTGAGGGCCACATGTCTGTACAGTGTACCAGGGCGAGCTGTGGGCTCTTTAGGCCACATGCTGCACAGATGACTCCTCACCCCTCCAACTACTGCACCATGGATTTACCCACTCGCATAGCCCTGGATTCAGCCTCAGCTTCCTGACCTGTGTCCATGGGGCACTAATTGAGCAGCACTGTCTGAAAACACAGGTTGCCTTGCAACCTTGACAATCGTAATTAAAAAAGAAAAAAAGCATCTGCACAAGATAATACTCTTTCAGACAATGATCTTAAACTATAAGAAATTATTAGTATCTGTTTAAATTTGCTTTAATTTCAACTAGAACTTATTTATTTATAAAATATCAGATGATTCATTCTGTATTAAGAAAGGTAGTTTTGATGAAAATTCTTTGAATGGAAATTTTAAAATTAATAACTTGTCATCCTTTGCTGTAAAGCTGCATCTGGCACTTGTAATAAGAACATCCAGATTATTCTTTACAAAAAATAGGCATTCTTGTAAAAAGTTAATAAAAAATAGTTTAATCTAACCAGATTTCTCTTAGATGCTATTTCTATTTTGTATTTAGAAAATAGAAAGTATTTCTGATTAGTAGAATCTTTTTCAAGGAGTAAATTGTTGCAAGTTTAATGCATATTTTGTGTACTTAACTTTGTTTACATTCTAGTAATACCCTGTACATTTATTCTATGAAACAGGATTCATTTTTATCAGAATTTTAAAATTGTAAAATAATTTAAGTCTTTAGGGTTTTTAGATTATTTTTTGTCTTTTGTTTTAATATTGAAACTGTTCTGTTTTTCTTTGCTATCAAGGAATGTCTTGATAGTTACCATATGGCTGGTACTAAGTTAATTTTACTTATCAAGAGGCACAGAGTATACACCCCAGTTAACTCCCTCTCTCCCTCCTGAACTCCATAATTCTCTAAAATTATACATGCATCCCCAATTATTTCCTTCTCTCTGTGAGTAAATTGGGTTTAGCAAATGGCTTTTGAAAATACTTATATCACATCTCAGACAAATTGGCAGGGGCGGGGCAGCAGTGCCTGCCTGCCCATCTGCAGTGCGCTCCATGCTGCTCCGACTTTTGGCCAGACTATGCCCTGCACCCTTGCATTTCCTTGGATGCCTGTTATGATTCTCAACAGCTGACGGACCAACCTCTGAAATCCATGACTCTCCCAGCCAAACTGGGATACATTGTCACCCTACTTATTTACTTAAGTAGAACTCTTTGAAATGGCTAGTGTAGACACATTAGTGGCTACCTGTGTAGTCTAATCATATTTCAATGGAGTGTAAATCATGTTATGATTAAAAAAAAAAAAAAGGTGACTAAGAGTGTCTTGTTTACACTAAGGTGTAGGTTGTACCTGTGTTGGTCTAAGGACATAGGTAGGCAAGGTTATTTGAGTAAATCTGATATCTTTTATTAGATCAACTAAATAGTTGGGAAAAAAAGCAGATACTTCCTCAGCCTGAAGAAGGATTTTTAAACCCAAAAACTTGTTAACAAAATGTTGCCAACAATTTAGTTGGTCTAATAAAGATATCAGTTTTAACTAAACCTGGTCTACAGTAGCATTTTCTCTGTTGTGCTGTCATTGCTGCTGTGATTTACATATACTACTCAGATGTTCTCCAAAACTAGAACTGTGGAAAGGATACTGACATTTTCGATTTATATTTTAAAGAAACTATTGACCAGTACTTCTCAGTGATACTTGATTAAGCCCTTCTCTGCTTTTTTTTCTCTTTTCGTTTTTTCTTTTTCTTTTCTTTCGAAATACACTGCATTACACTAATCCTTTTAGCCAGGGAGAGATACCTGTAGGACTATTTAATGCCATTTCCAAACTGGCTGCAAGTCATGAAAGAACCAAATATTCATTGCTTTCTGTTCATTCTCTTGAGGCTAAACATGATTCTACTGTGACTCAACCTTAAGGATTAACCAGTTAATTATGTCTTAAGTAGTAACCCAGCCACATGTTTGTACAATTAATGGCATGATAAAACAGGGAATAAGTCACAGTATTACAAAAATATGTGTAATAACTTTGACTGGTTTCCATTGCACTTTAAATTGAAAATGTGGCCAGGCTAGTCAGCTCATTGGGGCTCTCAGCCTCAGGGGCACATTGAAGCCCTTGACTCCAATGCACTTCTGAGGCTGGGAGCACCGATCAGCTTGCTGGCTTGCTGCTTGCTAGTGCTAGGGGACCCCAGGATGAATTCAGGCTGTCCCTGCACTAGCAAATTGTGTGATTGAGATGTGATCTCTGATTCCACAATCGGACTTCGTATCATACATGTGTAGTGTTGCAGGAGATGTGATTGTTGGGATCACAGATCAGATCCCATTGTGCCTTTAACTGATTGACTTCCATGGGCCTAACAGATTTTAAAGTAGTTTGAACTTTAAGGCTGAGCTACTTCGTGTTGTCCCCTTAAACAACTTTGCAGTCATTGTGATTTGTTAACCAAAGATGAAATGAAAACTTCCAGCTAGGGTTATAAATAGAAATAAAAGCTGGTATTGGCTCATAGGGATGTGAAATGTTAAACGATTAATCATTTAACTGGTAAGTGCAGTGATAAGGGATTAGCTTACTGGTTATTATTTCATGGGAGCAGGGCACATTCTGGCAGGGAAACTGGGAAAGGGAAGCTATGCAGTGCACTTGCAGGAACAGGAAGGTGTCAGGGCAGGGAGGCAGGAGGGAAGCAGGAGTGAGGGGGTAAGGGGACTTAATACTGGTAGCTGATGTATTGAAGAGGAAAAAGGCCAACAGCCTAATGACTTGTAAATTAAACTGCTTTTTCACAGGTGCTCCTTCCCTCCTAGTTTTGGGCTTTAGGTGGGCTGTGTAGTCTGGCTAGGCTTGCCATTGCCACAACCCACAAAGGGACTCGGGAGCACGCTCCCAGCAGTATTTATATCTCTACTGCATCAATTTATAGAACAGGAAATAAAAATAACTGGATTGATGAAAATGTTCCCTCAAAATAGCATAAACAGTAAGTATAATAATATTGGAAGTAATAATTAGATTAATACCTTGGAAAAGAAAAGGCAAGGTTCTTTGGGTAAATGTGATATCATTTATTATACCAACTAGAAGGTTGGAAAAGTTGTTCTTTGCAAGCTTTCTGGCTCAAACATGTGCCCAAAAGCTTGCAAAGAAGAATTTTTCCAACTTTTTAGTTGGTCTATAAATGATATCACATTTGCCCAAAAAACCTTGTCTGCCCATGTCCTTAGGCCGACATGACTACAACCAACAACCCTTAGAAAAGAAAAGTGATTTTTTTCCTTTTATTTGCTACATTTAACATCTAGTAAACTGAATTCAGTCATCTTATGTTGCATTATTAGTACTTTTCTTAGTATTCATCATAATAGTATACTAAAGCCATAGATGCACGAACAAATTACTCTGAGCTAAAGGAGGGCAGGGCTTTACAGCATATCAACTGCTTCATGGTACCTGCTTGCATGTTCAGTCTTAACCTGTGATAAAAGAAAAGCTGTAGTACTTAGCCCTTAATGGAAAGAGCTTTCATTTACTACGAGTCAGGAGTGTGCGTACATAGGCAGTTACTGTAGAGTAGCTGACAGATTGTAAAGTTCTGCTCTCCTTTATGTTATGGTAACTTTATCATGTGCTCACGCCCTTGTTATGAGGCTGTTTATGGTAGAAATGTCGAACATGAGGCCCGCAGGCTAGATCCAACCTGCAGAGCTCCTTAATATGGTCCTCAGTGCTGTCTCATACACTGCTGGACTGGCTCTATGCACAGTGCTCAGGATGTGCTGCATGAACTTCATTTGGGCTGGGTCCTGGGTCTGTGTTGGGGTCCACTTGGGCAATTATTTCAGACCGGTAGGTGCTGTCTACACTGGATGAGGCATGTGAAGGGTGGGGGGGCAGGTCTGTGGGTCTGATAAAAGCCGATGGGCTGGCCTCATGCCATTTGTCTGCCCCTGGTTTATAGGAACATCAGAGCATTCTAATTTTTGTGGTTGTTACGAGTCAAAGCAGTTTTTCAGGGTTTTTCTTACAGTGTTGAAATAGCTAATTTGGTAACTCAACCTGACATGACCAGCAAATTAGAGGACTATGTATCATAGTATCATATCATAGTATCTAGGGTCAGAAGGGGCCTAGAGCAGGCCATCTAGTCTGACCCCCCGCAAATGGCAGGAACAAGTGCCAGGGTCACAGGACCTCAGCCAAGTACCTATCCAATCTACTCCTAAAGATGCCCAAGGTAGGAGAAAGAACAACTTCCCTAGGAAGCCGGTTCCACATCCCAGCCACCCTAACTGTGAAGTAGTGTTTCCTAATGTCCAACCTAAACCTGCTCTCCAGTAACTTGTGACCA
>JAGPOW010000304.1:28578406-28597744 GCA_030014935.1 Caiman crocodilus
CTTCCATAGATAGTAAGCCTCCCGCTTTGCCCTCAGGGACCCCCGAATATCCCTATTAAGCCACAGGGGCTTCCAGGCACTTTTACCTATCTTGCATCGAGCGGGAACGGTCTCCCCTTGGACTCGGAGGATTGTCTCCTTGAGGAGCACCCACCCTTCGTGAACGCCCATGTCCTCAACCCTACAATGTAATTGTACTGTATTTTTGACCTGTCTCTAATCAATTTAATTTCCTCTGTCAACTACTTTGCATTATTCAGAGTCATCCTGGGATCTTTTTTAATACACTCTGGGTGGGTTGGATACTTCACTTATTCTTGAAGTTCTGTTGCTTGCTGGCTCAGGTGAGGACAAATTGTATCCTTCAGTCCGTGAAGATCGAGGACTGCCTGCATGCACACCTTTCTCCATTTCCTTCATACAACCAAGAGCAGTAAGTGGCCTGGGATAGTTTCCAGCTCTTCAGGAGGAAGATGGGTAAGGATCCATGTAGAGTAGAGGAATAAATGTGCAGTTTAGGTGTGGAAAATTTAGCTCATGAAACATTTGTACAGGACTGGAAATGCATGTTCTACCATCCGCTCATTGGTCCTGTGGAGACATCTTAGAGAAGTGCTGGCATAGCTGCTAGGTGATAACCATCTGTCTGACCTGTCTCCTCTACAGAATTTGGAGCCTGGCCACAGTCTATTTTTTCTTTTTCCCTCACAGAATACAAAGATTGGTAAATCAGCATGGATTTTTGTGTTAAAACACAGGGCAAGGCTAGAATTTCCTTAAGAATTTCAGTTGTCTCATAATTAATTTCTTCTTAAATAATTTCCGTAATAATTATTTTCTTCTTAAATAATTTTCTGTGGTCTTGGATGAGTTTAATAAGTGGAGAATGCAGACCTTTTCCAACTATTATGTACCATATTTCCATATGTATAACCATCTTCCCAGATAACTATACCCATTTAAAAGTGTTGTTAATTTAAATAAAAGTATTGCAATAAAAAATAAGGGTAGTATGGGTCAATATTAGCACATCTGTTAAACTTAATAAATTGATACAATTTCAGGCAATTTTCAGAAGTGATAGAATGGCCGCAAATTGCACTCAAATACATAGGACCTGGAATTCTTGGTGTGGCTACAGAACACATGTTGTGTGTTAGGTTTGAGAGCTGCATTGCTTTCATCATCTCTCTGTGATTCACACTTGGTTTTTGGCAATGGATTTAGGTTTTTCAGAGAAGTTGGATGAGTCTACTGTTGAGTTCTGCATGCATACTGTGATGGAAACCAGTTCTAGTATAAGTTTTGCTGAAACTTCCAGCCCTGTGAATTTCAAGTGAGTGCTTCTACAAAAATTGCATGTTTCATTTTGTCATTCTTTGTTTATTCACACAGATCTTCCTGCATCCATTCTTCCCACCTTTGGTAGACAACATTTTTAAAAATATAGTTAATTACTTACTGTGCCAACTGGTTGCAGCATTTTTTTTCCTGAAATAGCAACCAGCTTAATTCTAACTCTGTGGAGTTTTTTCTTGATGCCATCTTAGACATAAATGAAAATATAAATCAATATAGGGCAACATTATGTATTAAAAAATCCTACTTGAAGCTTATGCCAACAGCTTTTGGTCCAGTTTATCACTTTTTACTTGTTCATCTATACTCTTTTGTTAACTGACCTACAAGCATCCTGGTGGTTTCACAAGGCATAGTTCTGTGTTTGAAGATGAGCATGGATTTAACCTCTTACTCATTAGCAGAACAATGCAACACAGTTGTAAAATGAGTTTTCTTGTATCCTGTGGTAGAAACAGTAATGATTTTTATACCCATTTCGTCAAATGTTCTTGTCATTGGGGTGCCAGTTTACAGGGGAAATTAGTCCTACATTGTACAAATCACTTCCTTCAAGTTTTAAGTTTAATGTGGTTGTAACAAGAGGGTGGATGCTAACTACCTTTTTAAACCAGACGTTAGTCAACTACTGAAGTTGAATGAGTATACATGGGTAGACAGTCAAAACGCCTGAGGTTGAATCAGCTCAATTTAGGCAACTTCCTTGAAGCTGCAGAGGTTGAACCGATAAATAACTAAACTGATATTCAGTTTTCAATTGGAAAAGGCTGGGAGAGGCCTGCACTGACCCAAGCCAGTAGGCAGGGGATGCTAGAGCACATCTCCCAGCCTGCTGGCCATTGCCAGCCCAACCAGGCATCCTTAAAACTCTGCTATCCCACAACAGGGGTTACGAAGCCCTCTGGGGGGGAGCCTCCCCCCAGGAGGTTTCCCCTAGCTTAGGTTCCCGAGCCCAGGCGGCTCTGGGGAACTGAGGGGAATTTGCACTCCCCTCTTTGCAGTTGCTGATTGCTTGAGTCCCTGCCACAGGAAAGAGGGAGGAGTCCTCTGGGCACATGCAGCACACCGTAGGGGTACTGAGCTCCCACCTTGGGGGTCTTCGCTCCACTCCAGCCCCAGACAGCCCTAAGGGGTTGAGGGGAGTTCTTCCCCTTCCAACCTGCAACCCCTTGCCTTAGCTGCTACAAGTCTTGGGGATAGCCCAGGGAGTAGAGGGAAATTTCTTTGCTCCCCTGCATTAGTTTTGCCTCACTCACAGCAGCTAAGGCTCCTCCCCAGCTAAGGCTGGGGAGGAGCAGGAGAATTTCCCTCCTCCCCCTAAAGCTGCCTGAGACTTGCAGGGGCTGAGGCAAGCAGCTGTACCAGGTTCTGGAGAGGAAGAATGTCCCTCAGGTCCCTGGGGTGGTGGTTGTCCCTCAGGTCCCTGGGCTGGGAGGACTCTGGGTTGGGGTGGGGGGAAGCCCCCGAAGGTGCGGGCTCCTTAGTGCCCCCATGCTGGGCTGCACTGGCAGGCACCTGGCCTGGGTGACTCCTTTTCCCTCCCTCCTGTGGCAGCCTCTGAAGCAATCAGCATCTGGGAGAGGAGAGGGGTGGGGATATGGCTGCAAGGGTCTGAAAAGCCCCTACCACAGGGGCTTTCCCTTTCCCCACATGCTGTGTGGACTGTGGCTAGGGAAGACTAGGGTCTGTTCCTCTCCCTCCCCGTCCCTGTGGGCTGATGGACACAGGCAGGAAGCTGTCTAAGAACCAGAGGGGTGAGGCAGTCCCTGCTTCACTGGAGCAGGCAAAATAGCCCAGGGCTACAAAGCATCCTGGGATGCTGGGGGACTGAGAGTTAATTTAAACTGGGAAGGGATCTAGGACAGAGGTTCCATAAACCGGTTTGATCTAAATCAGTTAAGTCTGATGCTACATTCAACCAGGTTTATCTTAAACCAATTTTGGTCATTTTGAAAGCAGTTTATTTGGACTGAACTTCTGTTTTGTTACAAGTTTAAACCAGTTTCCAATCACTTAAACTAGTTTGTGTAATTTCTGTCCATAGCAATTGTCAATGAGTTTTACTTCATAAATTCATTGTGCCAACCTTTAACACTGGTGACTTTTTTTTCTTGCTTTTGTAGCCATTTCCTTGGGCCTTTGGATCATTACTGTTGAGGCTTCCCAGTCCACAGCAGCAGCCTCACCCCCCACCCTGCACAGATCCAGGAGCACGTGGTCCCCATGCCCTCCTGGGGTGTGCATTGCTGGACACCCACCAGACGAGCCACTTCCAGCTCTGTCCTGCGCCGTGCCTCAGCTGTGCAGGGCCTATTCCTTCTCCCTGCCCCTTCCCCCACAGACTTACCTTCTGGAGGGTCACATGTGCTCAGCCCTCCCAAATAATTGTTTCTCCCTCTGCCTATGACAGGAAGTAACCCCCTGCACCCCGTTACGTGGTGAGTCCTGTCTAGTGGGCACCAGCAGAGGGGCAGCCTGACTCCTTTATGACCATGATATCCCACCCCTCTGGGCAGTGTGAGGCAGTGGCTGGGCCCCGGAGACACCCCCACACACCATGCCCTGAGCATGCAGGGGCTGGTTGGGCTTGGCAGGAGTTTGGCACTGTCCTGAGGATCCAGGGGCTGGGCTGGGCTCAGTGGGAGTTTGCCACTTGATCCCCTGCTAGGACCTGGGCAGAACAAGCAGCTGGTGGCACTGGGCTCCTGGCTGATGGAGACCCCACAGCAATGTTCCCTCCTCCAGGCTCTGTCACCAGCAGCTGGCATCCAACCAACCCCTCTTCCCAGCATGGCCCCCAGCTCCTGCAGTGGCTGCCTGAGCCACTGCTGGAGGAGCAGTAGCAGGTGGTACAGCCAGGGGCTCCCCCCACCCCACCTACAGTGGCTGCCGAGTATGTGTGTGCGCAGGGTACCCCCCAGCCCAGATTTCCTTGCCCCCATCTTGGATTTTTTTTCATAAGTCTGTATTATTATACCAATGGAAATATTTTGTGTGTGCGTGTTGAAATTGATGTTTAGTGATAAAAATTGAATCCTGCCAAGCCTATCCATAAATTATGCATGTAAAAATTATTTTAATGATAGTTAAAATTTACTGGAAACTTCTGAATAAACTACATCAAGATTTTTTTTTTTTTTTTTTAAAGGATTTTTTGTCATTAATGTCAGCTTTTTTGCTGAGTCACTTTCTCCTTTGGAAAAGTTCTGCTGAATTGGCCTTTTAAAATGGCAGCCAGCTCCTGTTGTCAGCAACAGTCTGAGACTCATTTCTATTTCCATGTCCCTAATAGTTTGCTGCTTTATCTTGGGATTGTAGAGCACCATCTGTTTCCTTAATGGCTGGCACAAATAAAAGGTAGTTATTATCTTAACTCAGGATAACTTGTATTCTTTCTCCTTGTAGAACAATGAAAGATGGCAGAATTCTTTTAATTTGTCCAAACAAGACATTTTAGGGGAGGAGGATGGGGAGAAATGTATAATGTAAGACCATTGATTCTTAGAGACTGGTCACTGCACTAGATTGTTTGCTGGGGGCAAGAACCAAGACCTGTTAAATCTGTGGAAAGACTCTAATTGGCTGAAATGGGCTATTAATCCCAACCCTCGCCCTCTGTGTTTTTGTTACTCATCTATTTAAAAAAAAAAAAAAAAAGATGGTACTCCACTATTCCCTTCAGTGTTCGTATTGTATTTAAAATGTAAACTTTTATGCTCGGGTACATTGCTTCCTATATTGTGTTGTTAGTATTTTTAATATTATCATGTTATCAGTATCATCATTAAGGACTAAGAGGATAGAACTGAGTGTATGTTTATTAAGTATGCAGATGACACCAAGCTGTATGGGGTAGCGGGGAATTTGAAGGGCTGTATTAAGATTCAAAATGATCTTGATAAATTTGGAAAATGGGATGCAATATAGATTATGAAATTCAGTAAGGTAAAGTGTAGAGTGCTACAGACTAAAGGGAATAATCACATGTATATATACAGAACAGGGAATGAGTGTTTGGGCTACAGTACTGCAGTAAATGATCTGTAGTTTATAGTGGTTTCTAAACTGAAGGTGAGTCAACAGTGTAATGTTGTAAAAGAGAGCTAATTATCACACTGAGGTGTTAACAGGAGTATTATGTGCAAGTCATAGGAAGTGATTATTCCACTTTTACAGAACTTGTGAGGCTTCACTTGAGCTACTGTATCCAGTTTGGACACTTGATTTTGAAACCTTGACGAACTGAAAAGCGTTCAAAGGCGAACAGTGAACATAACTAGAGGTCTGGAAAAAATGACATATGGCAAAGGCTAAAAGAACATGGAAATTGCTGTTAAAAAGAAAATGGCAATGAATTGCTCTCTTTGTTCACACAGACATGAAGTCAGTAATAGTCTTAAATCACAATGAAGAAGGCATAGGGTTGATATTAGGAAGAACCTTCTAGCTGTGTATGTGGTTAAGAACTGGAATAGATTACTTAGAGAATTTGTAAAATTGTCAGCATTAGTGCACATTAAATAAACATTTGTCTGGGCAGGGTTAGGCTGGAATAAACCTGCTTTGAAGGTGGGGAGGATGACTTGAAGTTCATTTTTAAACCCTATTTTTATGATTCTGTGTACAGAGCCATGTACTCTAGAACGGTGCTTCTCAAAGTGGTGGTCCACGGACCGGTGCTGGTCCACAAGCCACCAGTCGCTGGTCCTCAACAAGTTGCCAGGAAGGAAAGAAATATATTTTCAGAAGCATAACATTGATATGTCATATCCATAAATAGGGCACCGGTCCCTGCCTCAGTGGAAAAAAAATTGCCGGTGTGCCACATCAGATAGTTTGAGAAGTACTGCTCTAGCAGGCTAATTTCTGTTTGAATCTTTAGACATTACAGTAAGACAGCAGTGTCAAAGTCATAGACCAGATCTGGTCTGCAGAGGTGCATCACCTGACCCATGGGTTTCTGGCCATTGCTGCCAGCAGCTACGAAGTTAATGCCACCTCATCGTGGCTGTTAGAGCCACTGTGTCCACGTGGCCAGCAACTAGGAGGTGAACAATACTGAATTTAGTGTTTTAACTTGCTGCTGGTGACAAACTTACAGCAACTGGTGACGGATTGAGCAGGGCGTTACAGCAGCACTGACAAAGTGGGTCTTGCAGCTGTGGTGATCTAGCTTAAGGGGCAGAGGCATTAATTCCTTGGCAGCAATGTGGGTTTTCCAGTAAATTTTGAATTGGAAAATTTTCCAGTTCCCTAAATATAGAGCATGATCTGATTTAGCATGTTTATTTGACTTGTATTTAGTAAATAAAACTAAAAAAGTACCCCATGTTAATTTTGTGTCCCAATAGTCACAAGAAATTTTTGGTTAGGAAAAAAAAATCAATACAGGACACTTAATGTGCTTTAAATGTTATATTCAAACAAATGCAAAGCTTTACATGGAAAGAAATTATTTTATTGGAATACTTTTAAAAATGTAAAGACGATACACAATAGTATGTACTTCCCTTACATTGTTTGTTTAAATTGAAGGGAAAAAAAAGGCGGCACTGAAAACTGTCGACATGCTAGTTTTAGCACACCCAAAGAACTGTGCATGACATGCTATGGTTGTCCACGCATTTACTTCAGTAGAGTTTAACTCTCTTCAACTGAGGTCACTGCAGCACCTCCAGCTTCACTGTCACTATCTGTAGAATCACTTGCATTACTTATTAGTTCCACTTCAGAATCAGATTGAGGCAAATCTGATTCAGAACTACTTGAACCACATTCTTTCACTAAACGATGGTTTTACCAATGAGTCTATGGGCAAGGGCAACTTATCATCACTTATCTTCACTAATTGTGCTTCTGACTGATTCTCCAGAAGCAAAAGACTTTGAGAAATAGAAACAAGCTTAGCAGTGTATTCATTTGTTCATGTATTCCTCCTTTTTGTCTTGATTGAGCTGAAAACCTTCCAGTTCTGTTCACAAGAAGCCGCTGTTGGTGGAATGCTTAGGATCCTTAGCACAATGCTGGACAACAATCGGGTGTTACAGTATCCCTTCCACCATGTGAGAGGAGACGTATTCTCTGCGGCCCACAAAATGATGTCTTTTGGTCCAAAGTTTTTCTTTTGCACAGCGCTCGGCAATGACTGTCAGCACATTTGTTTCGTTGATGGTGGGGAACCTTCTTAGCTACTTCTATAATTGTAATTGATAGTAGTAGATAATTCATCTTCTGATAAATGTTGTAAGCTATTGCTAACAATGAACCTAGCATCTGAAAACAGAATATCCTGCACTCAAACCTTTTTTTCTAACTGTATACCAACCATGTAGATGGTTCTTGCATCTTCAAATTCTTTACAGTCTCCCAAATTATTCCCTTTCATTTAACAGCATGGCCTGATAGTTGTGGAAAATGGGACCACTTGGGATTGGAGCACAGAAAAAGGAGAAGTGAGCTCCAGATGCTCCTCTGCAGCCTTTTTTTTTTTTTTTTAATACAAGTGAAACTGTAACTTTGTAGAGATGTGGACTTATAGATAAATAGATTCTATTCAATATTGATATATAAAGACCTAAATGAAAGTCCTTAAAGCCAATGCAGATTTAAAAGCACTGTTTTGGGAGAGCAGGAGTGAGTCTAAAGGCTGCTGAATTTTGCATCTGGATAGACTGAACAATGAAGTTCTTCATCAGATTTCATTACTGAAATTAATTCTGAGGTGGTATAGGCATGCATGATGACTACAAGGGTACATCCAAAAGAAGTAGGTTCAAGTTCTTGGCCATACAGAGATGGGAGAGATGATTTGGTCATACTTGTTCTTTTTGATCTAGGCTGCTGACAGACATGGAAAAAACCAAAAAGGACACTTTACTTTCAGTTCAGTGCTCTCCTGTGCCCAAGCACAACACCTGTCCAAAAGAAGAACTGTGTGAACTTGACCTGGCTTGCCCAGCATCTATATAGATTGTGTGTTTCAGCAGGGCTTTTTGGTGCTGTTATCTAATAGCTGACTCAATCAGCTGTTAGATAGAAGTGCCAAAACCCTGCGCTGAAGCACACAACCTATAAAGATGTTGGGGAGCCAGGTCAAACTGATGGGATTCCTCTTCCAGCAAAGTGCTGCTTCTCTTCCTGCAGGCCCCGCCCCATCACATACATTTTTCAGTGGCCCTAACGTTCAGGTGATTGGTGAATACTCTATTTAGTTGTTGTTAGTTTGTTCAGGAGGAGGATCTAATTTAAACAGGATTACATTTCTTCAAACAGTTCTGTGAGGGGCAAGAATTTTTATGGGGGATATCTTTTTATTGAATATTTATTGAATCTTTTTACTGCATGTTTGGGATAGGCTTAGATAAATAGTTCTGGTGTTCTTTTGTAAAATCATAGGATATGGATGGGATACTTACAGAGCTAAGAAGCTTTGTTTCAGTTGTCTGCATTCTATTATTCTGGAGCTTCTTTGTATCTAAACTGATCAATTATTGTTCTGTTTGGTTTTTGGAATGCTTTTAACTTTCTGCATCATTTTATGAAGTTTGGGTTGTTAACTATTCAAAAGTACGCTCGCTTAAAAATAACATTTTCCATCAGAATTACCAGTGGGTGGAAATGATGAAAATATTCCAGAGATGTGAGATTTTTCTAAAAGCTTATTACAAATCCTAATTTTAGAACAAATTGGAGATGATGTTTTACTGTTCCATGGCATGGTTAAAGGTCTAACTAGTATTTCTTTAGAGGTTTAGGTTTTAATTTATTCATTAATTTTTGTATAATGTTGGCAGATGCTTTTTGGCACATATTTTATTTATAAGTAAATTTATGTCAATTCACACTACAGTAATTGTTTTCCTGCATCCTCTTCCTCAGTATTTAAAGATGCACAAGACTGAAGTGCTTCTCAATTTTTCTTCTTTTTTATGCCTTTAGAAAATGCTTAGAAGCGGCTGGGGCTGTGGCCTGTTTGTTTTGTTACTGATGGTAAAGTATTTAAAGATGGCATTACATGCAAGCAGATATTTAAAGAAAGGGTGGAACATATTGAAAAATGCTGCAGACTCTCTGGAAGCCAAGCTTAAAACCAAGCAGAAAATAATAGAAAGAACGTACAGCCAGACTTTGTACTGAATTGTCTGATAGGAACGAGGTATGGTGTTATGGTATATTTTGGTTGTGAAATGCTAGTGATTCTTTCACACAAGAAATAGTTTGCTGATATGGTTAGGTTTTTAATGCCCATGTTACACGCTCTATGGATGTGGGGAGAGCAGTGAATGTAATATGCCTTGACTTAAGTGAGGCTTTTGATTCTATCTCTCTCAATGTTCTTATCAACAAAGTTAAGGAAATACAGCCTAGATGAAAGTACTGAAAGGTGGATACGTAAGTGGGTTGGATCATTGTACTTGACAAGTAGTCATCAATGGCTCAATTTTTAGTTAGGAGGAGGTATTGAGTGGGCTACTGCATGCATCATTATATATAGTCCCTTTCTGGCAGCTGTGTGTGTTCACTGCAGTTTTGTTAAGGAGGAACTTACCTTATGTCTTCAGGTTCTTTTATTGGTATGGAAAAAACTTTCCCAACTGTTAGAGCACAACTTTTGGGACTTTAACTTTGTTAAGATACAGTTCATGGATATACCCTTATCAACAATGTGCTCAAGCATCTGTAGTGTCCAAATGTTGTCTTGATAGTCCTTACTGCCAGTAGAAGAGGCAGGGATCTCAGTTTCCTGACCATTCAGTCTCATTGTGATCTGTAAAGGCAAAGTCATTGAATTTAATTCCCAAAGTAGTCTCAGGTATACACTTATATTTCCATCTCCTTATTCTCTCACTCCTAGGCATTTAGTCAAAACACTGATATAAAGAGGGCACTCTTTCTGCCTAGAAAAGACTAAAAACTTCAGCCATATAATTATACCTGTCCACATGTGGGAACACCCTTTTTCTAACTGTATGAAGAGATGTTTAGAGGATTTGTTACACTTTAGCTATACTTCACACATCTCTTGTTTTAAAGGCACACTTTGCAATAGCCTCATTAGGTATGCTTCATTGCTAATAAAAAAAAAAAAAAAAAGCTACATCTTTACGAAGTATTACTTTTTGAAGTTAAAATCTTATTGTAATGCCTGGTTAGGGAGGGCAGTCCTAAAGTGGATGTTTAACCAGGACTCCTGGGAGAGCACTGTTTGCTAACAAGTGGGAATTCAGAGACGCTTGAAGAGAAAAGTTGCTCTTAGAGATCAGTTACTAAGAAGTGACTTCTGTGCTTTCACTATCTACCCATTTCCCTCTTTAGCTCAAATTTGTATTTTACTATAAACAGGACTTTGCCATTTGGGGTGGAGGGAGTGTGTAGGCCCTTTTATTTATGGTATGGTTCTGATCAGTATTGTTCAAGGACGTGCACCTCTCAAATAGGTACAGTTTTCAAGGGCATTCTGCAGTTTGCTGTACCATATTCCAGGAGTATGAGTGTACAGAGAGGTACCCAGTAACTGTTTTTTAAGAATTACCCACCTTTCCTACAAATAATAAAAGGCACTTTCAGTGTTCGTGGTCTTCTCCCTTCTTCTATCTAATCTTATATAGACTGCATGTATGTGTATGTTTCATCCATGTGACAAATTAGAGAGCTGCAAATTAAATATAATTTATTACTGGTTTAGATTAGTGGACTACATGTAGTGATCAGTGTCTTCTGGGACCTTAGTCAACATTTCTAACTTCAGTATCTTCAAGGAGTTGCTATTTGTGATAAAAGTTATTATAACTGAAGTGATTCTGTATTTCTTGTTCCCCATCCCAAAATGTTGTTTTCCTTGCAAAGACCACATTGAGGAGTGGCTTGAGAGGTCAGTTTTCAGGCCCAGATAAGTGATAAATTTAAGATGTAGCCTAACCTTGCAAAGCTTTTTGTACAAGACATTGGTTTGTTTTAACTTTCCAGTGAGCCACTGATTAATAGCCTTGAAAGATCCTGAGGAATCAGATTTTAAAATCTTAGCAAATTTGGTATAGTATCTCTAGTATGGATACAAAAAATTATGGACTTAATATAGACATTGGATTCATGACACATTACAACCTGCCTGACATCTGATTCACCAGGTACCTGCCTGACTCGATGTCTTTTATTCCTCTTTTCCTCCACCTTTTCTCCCCTCCCTGTCCCTCCCCTCCCCTACTTTTCTGCCCTTTGTCTCCCTGATTTACAACTATTTCCTTCTTTACTGACAGCTTCTTTTTCACTCTGTATTCTATCCCACCCAAAGCCCCTGCCCCCCAGCCTGGGTTCTGTGACTGTCAGCAGCTACCCTGGCTCTGGGTAGCTGCTGGAGCCCAGGCTGTTCCCAGCAGGGCTTGCAGCATCCCAGCTGCCTGCTGGGAGCAGCCTGGGCTCCCAGCTGGCAGCAGCTACCCATAGCTGGGGCCAGTTGCAGTCAGGAGGCTCCAAACAGCTGGGAAGGACTTCAGAGTCCCAGCATCAGCTCTGTACTGGGGTGTGCATCTGATTGGAGTAGGCGGTGGTGGAGGGGCCTAAGGCAGTGCAATGCTGATCTCTCTCCCCTACTTCTGGCACAGAGCTGGTGACTGGTGCCTGGTGCAGTGGCTTGTAGCTAGCGTGGGCTCTGGTCAGCAGCAGCAAGCAGTGGGCAGGCTGCAAACAGCTGTGCTGGGCTCCACAGCTGTGGCATCAGCTCCATGCTGGTGGTGACTGCATGGGCACCTTGCAGTGAGCTGCGCTGCCCTGCCCTGCCTCAGGCACCTTCCCCACTGCCTGCTTTGAGGTGTGCATGCTTGTGCTGGGTACAGAGCTGATCCCGGGGCTCTGAAGCCTGACACAGCTTTTTGTAGCCTCCCAGCTGCAGCTGGCCCTGGCTCTGGGTAGCTGCTGCCAGCCAGGAGCCTGGGCTGCTCCCAGCAGGCAGCTGCGATGCTGCAAGCCCTGCTGGGAGCACCCCAGGCTCTGCCGCTGGCAGCAGCTACCCAGAGTCAGGGCTGGCCCTGGCATGCTGAGCAAAATGGACTTGCGTGCCATGCTTGGCACACATGCCAGGGGTTGCCAACCCCTGATCTAGTCCAACCCCCATACAAATGCAGTGTGCTGTTCCTGTGCCATCCCAGACAAATGCTTGTCCAGCTTCTTTTTGCAAAAAGGAGATTCTACAATTTGCCTGGGCAGCTGGTTCCATCGTCCTGCTGTTCTGACCCTGAAGGACAGCATGTCCAAATCCTTGTCTGACAATCTCTCCCAACTATAAAAAATCCAATAAAAGATATTGCCAGGAAAGCCGCTTGCTTCTGGTACGTTTCCTGGCCTGCCATGGCTACAACGTTCCAACTCCTGTAAGAAATATGTTTATTTCTTTTTGTGTGCAGTGTTTTTTGTTCTTCCTCTAAGATTAAATCTGCCTTGCTGTAGTTTAAACCTATTGCTTTATGTAATACCCCCTGTGGCAAGGGAGAGTCCCCTGTAGTTCAGTGGTAAAATCCTTGTATGTCAGACAGGAGACCTGGGTTCAATTCAAACTATGTTTATACAAATACAGCCATGGAAGCACCAAATGTTTGGATCTAGTCTGGCCTTTGGATTCTGTCTGAGTAGTCTAAAGAGGGGATGGAAGGTCTGGGCAGCCTCCACTGCTCCAAAACTCCTGCCTAGGCATATGTTTCAAAGAGGGTGACCTCTAATGCATACACCATAATCTGGAAGGATCAACAGTTGCCAAGTGTGGCAAGGGAGAATGGCTGTTTTTTCATGTTTGAAAATTATCATGGCTTCCTTTCAGCACACTGTTCCTTTAGTTTTAGCTTAGACTCCAACCCCTTGCATTCCAACCTATTTTTCATCTTAGTTTCTTGCTTCTGGATCTTCTCCAGTTTGTCTACAATCTTAAAATGCTGGAGGGCTAACTTGCATGGTGCTTCCATCTGAGTACTAACCATCATTGAGAAGATTCCTATTATTACCTCCTATGTCAAACACACAGCACTGCAACTCAGAATTGCAGGTCCTCTTCTCCCCCCCCCCCCCCCAATGACTGCCTAAGACTGCTGACTTAGGTTGATTCACCAAAGCGGTTTGTACTGCAAAGAAGGGCCTGGCCAAATCTCCCAATCTGTATTTTGTACATTTGGTTTTTCTTTTTTCTTCCTTAGACATAGTACCTATATCTGTCCTTTTTTATTGAATTTCATGTTGTCCATAGCTCAGTTCTCTAGTTTATAAAGACATTTTTAAATTCTGATTCTTTACTCCGGAATGTTTGGAATCCCCCCCAGTTCTGTCTCCTCTGCAGACTTGATCAGGAAGCTCTCACTTTCTGAATCTAAATCATGAATGAAAATGTTAAAAAACTTTGGACCCAGAACACTCCTTAGTAGACCTGTACTTGAGACCTCTTTCCATCTCATAGTAAGTGCTTTACAAACAAACCATAAAAAATACTTTATTTTGTCACTTACAGGAAGCCCCCAAATAAGACATGCACCTTGTTTGGAGAGGCAGAATGAAGGAATTTATTCCCTTCCCCAGTACCTCCTCAGTCTTCCCTGCCAGACATGGGCTCACCATGCCCAAATGCACTTGGCTATATGCATCACTTACCCTTCTTCTAGTTTTGCAGCTCAAGCTTTAACCCCGTCATGGGCACTGTCAAATGGCCAGTGCCTGCACAGAGGTTAAAGCTTGAGCTGTGGAGTTTGCAAGGACAGAGCAAGTGACTGAACAGCAGAATCTGCTCCTACCTGTGCCAGGGAAGGGAAGGCAGCAGAGCCCCTGGCAGCCATTCCAGTGTCTCTGTGCTCCATTCCAGCATAGAAATCTGCTTCCTTGCTTAAAACGGATACCTGTTTTGGGCTAATTTTGCAGGGGAAGATGTGGGTGATATGTGAGTAAATGCAGTGTATGTATTCCAATAAAACTTAAATCCTGAAAACAGAAAATAGACGGGCATTACATATACTGTTTGTAATATGCTTTGAGAGCTGTAAATGGAGAATTATTAGTGCATTGTGTTATTACTACTAGTAGTTAATTCAGAGGTCATTTTTCTGTGCTGGAGATTCACATGCCTTTTATAGTGGGCTGCGTTATAAATCAGAAAGTGAACCAGATTTGTTTGCTCAAATAGACAAAGTAGACTTTGCCAGTTTTATCCTTCCTATTCAGCTGCAAGGGTCATTTTCTAGGCTCTGCCTGCAGATTAGAAACTGAAATGTAAAAAAAAAAAAAGGTTGGAGGTCTGGTTTTTATTTCATATATTTAAATTTTTACTATATTATTGTGCTTAGTCTTGGTGGGAGGGAGGAGGAAAGAAGTAAAACCATTTTTACTGGCCTTCCAAGGTCTATCAAATGTAAGTGGCTTGCATTTTAAAACATAAACAAAATGCAGACTCTTAGAGTATGATTATACTGTCTCTGCAAAGGCCCTTGACTGCCATCAGTTATAAGTAGGGGTCTATTGAAATCTCAATTTTGGGATTTTTTCATGGAACCTGTGATTTTGGGCAGGGTCTGCGAAAAAGCACAGGCTTTACACTTTTTGTGGGCTCCCTAAAAAGAACAAAAAAACACTTACCTAAAATATGAAATGGCTCTCTGGAGAGCCAGTGGTCTGTGGCTATGGCAGCATCACCATACAGCCCTCCAGGGGGGAAGAGGATGGAGGGGGGCTTCTGGCATGACAAGATGGCTGCTGCCCTTGCCCCTCACCACTAATTGGTTGTGAGGGCTGTCTGTTGTAGGGTCCTGTCCCTCACCACTAATCAGCAATGAGAGGCAGAGCTGCTGCACTCTGCCTGCCAAAATGGCTGCTGGCCTCACGATCTGTATGTGAAATTGGCTGGCTGCTGCCTTGAGTTAAGCAAGCACAGCTTATAATTAGAGGTCTACCTACTTCTGTTCTATGCACGGTACTTACAGAGTATAGGTCCTAATAGAACGTTCCTGTTGGGAGAAAATGTGTAGTTGCTGTGAAAATGGTGTCAGGTGCATCGAGTAGCACTCTCAAGATCACATCTGAGACTAAAACCCTGAGAACATCTTTGGGCATGCTCCAGAAAAACCAGACGATTAACAGTCTTCAGCGTGAGATGTGTGTGGAGCAGGAGTGAACGATTAGGGCTTGTCTTTTGATCGCAGTCTTGAGATCATTTTTGAGATGGTATAGATAAATCCGTGTATGTGCTGCTTCAGTTAAATTGGCAAGTACACAGCTCTTCTTAATGATTAATACCTTTCAAAGTATTATCTAAAGTTGTCTTGTGTAATGTAATATTTTAATTTGCTCACAGAACAATGTAATGTTGGATGGTCTGTGATTTTTGTTATTATTTTGTCCTACAAATTATTTGAGGAAGGCAGCCAAGATTCAAACTATAGTTATTTTCCCCCATGTATTTGTCTATATAGTTCCTTTGGCATTGTGGGTGAGCTAATTAGCTTTGCTGCAGTGTTGTGCAAAAGGAACTATACTTTTTTTAGTTCAAGAAGTATGCAGTTTAGCAAAGCAGTCTTACTGCTGTTATTTAAGTAGGCCTCTGCATCCACCACCATCGAACGGCAAAAATCTGTCTGTCATCTAAGGTAGTATATGATGCTATCCCAAAAAGATAAAGTTGTTTCTTTGGAATATTTTGTGTATATGAACCTCATGACTTACCTACTTCTCTAAAAAAGAGCCCTTTAAACATTAGGCCATCAGTTTTCAAGTTCTTTGAGCTGAGCCGTGCTTTGTTACAATTTTGTTTGCAGTTCAGGCTACCTCTGTGCTGCCGGGCACGGGCTGGAGGACATAGAGCATCTGCCTAGCCTCAGTGAACGCTGCTGGCCAATGTCTGATCCACCATGCTTTTCAAATTAAAATAGTTATAGCATTCAGTATTAAATATCCTTTTTGTGCTGTTTTTTCTTCTGTGAAAAGTTTTGCTCAAGTTACAGTAATTTGTCAATTAATTTGACATTTCATTGTGGTACATATGTGATAATTTTGACATGGGAGTTTTTCTTTTTCAGCAAATTTGACAGGCCATGCAGAGAAGGTGGGAATTGAAAACTTTGAACTCTTGAAAGTTCTTGGAACAGGAGGTAAGACTTAATTTTTATCTAAGTTGACCTTTTGAAGTAATATTGTTTTCTACAGTATTGTTTCCTGGATTTATTTTATAATTGGAGCATATCATCTAGGGAGATTTGTTTATTCATTGCACAATCTGGAAATACGTAAAGAACAAGTTTGCAAAATTACAGCATGTCAGATTTCTAATATAAAAGAAACATCCTTAGGTGCAGATGGGCAAATAGAACAATATTGCGAGGTGATTCACATGACAGTATAATCAAGCTAAATCTATGATCTGATTCTAAGATATAAGATGTTAGTTTGAAGATTTTATTAATTGCTTCAGATTTCTTCAACTGTTGAAGTTCATAATTTCCAGAAAAATAGGAAAGTCTGTACCTACATCAACTACACTTTTGAAGCAAACATTGATAACTTTATCCTGTAAGCACAGTACTATTTTTAGGAGGATAAGCAAAAGCATTCACTATTGAATTGTGTTTTTTGTGATGATGGAGGCTTATGCTTCTTGCGTGAGACTATTTAGAACTATTGAAAGAAACTGAGCTTATAGTTCTTGAGACCTGATATTGCTTCTCTGTCCATGGAGGATTGATAACAAGGGTCGTGTGTAGACAAAACGGGGGCCCTAAATTGAAGCTGTGGGTTTTAAAAAACACCACTTCAATTTAGGGCTGATTAAACCTCCATGTCGTGTACACACCTTGCTGACTTACCTGCCTCTCCAGTGGGCAGGGGAGGGCAAGCTGCTGGTGGGCGGAATGGTCCCTGGGCTTTGGGGAGGTTGGTAGCAACCTCCAACTAGGGGTTGGTTCCCTCTGTAGCAGTGACGACCCTTCTCCCCAGGTGGCATCTAGGTCGAGTGGTCCTAGGGGGTACCGCAGCCACAGAGGCCCCCACGCAGCTCAGGAAGGCAGGTGGCAGGGGTGAAGGGGTAGAGATCGGGCTTGCTGCTTTTCTTGGGCAGAGCCTGCTTTCCCAGGCTGCTGCCAGGCTGTCTGCAGGGCTTCCTGCAGAGCCCCTGAGCTGCATGAAGCCCGATGCTTTGGTTCGCAGCTGCAGGGGCAAATGTAGGGGTAAAACTACAAAAAAGGAGTCTGTTTGCTGTGCCCAAAGTCATTTAAAGCATGTTATGCCACCAAATTTCCTATAGCAGCTGGAATTAATGCGCAATATGCTGCTGAGGCATGCAAACAGTGACACCATTAAAGTGGTACAAAAGCGTTTAGCCCACTTTAGTGTCATGCAAACATGCTTCTCATTCCGTCTACACACGGGCAAGAGTAATAGGAGTATATGTTTCACCTTCTATGGTGCCAATGTGTTCTTCATGCTAAGATCTCATACTCAACACTAAGGGGGCTTATCTACACT
Organism: Caiman crocodilus; assembly: GCA_030014935.1. NCBI lineage: Eukaryota > Metazoa > Chordata > Crocodylia > Alligatoridae > Caiman > Caiman crocodilus. The sequence continues at coordinate 28,596,245 of JAGPOW010000304.1, forward strand.
GGAAAGTTTTGTTGACTGAACTCTATATGTTTCTATATGTAAAGTAACCTTATAGTGACAAATTCCAGGTTTCTGTCTGCTAGATAACACTACCCCTCTAAGCAGCAGAGGGTTTCTGCTGGCATATAGAAAATGATGGCACATATGGAGAGTCCCTCACTTTTATCAATCCTACTAAGTCTTGCAATAACTATTCAGGATAAGTATTTGAATTCTCATAGCCAAAATCTGAACCAACTTAAGCCAATAGCCCTCTATCCTCCCACCCCTCCAAGCCTCAGTGTTTTGGAAGATGCTTACTACCTGACAGTGCATGTGAATGTGTACATCTGTGGCTTTCATGGGTACTACCAAGGACAAGTAATCAGCTGAGCTCCATGCTCCTTATTGGTGCAGGAAAGATGATGGATCTCTTATGTGTGGTAGGAAGAATGGGCTGTCCAAGCCAAACTCCTTGGGAAATGTAGAAACTGAGATGTATATCAAGACCAGTACACAGGAAAAGGGGTAGGCATGTAGACAAAGGAGGATGAGGTGGTGTGTTGGGCCAATGATCTCCAACAGGCATGTCACAAAGTAGTCTTGTAGAATAAGCACTGTGAAATTTCCCTTGTTATGTGCCCCTTTTTCAACGAACTCCATGTCACCCATGGGAAGGGAGGGAAAGGGACCCAACCACCAACTTGCTTCTGAAAATGGACATAGGGATACTTCGTGGGATCCTCCACACCCCACAGTGAGTACAATGATCCCAGAGATGGGGAGATTGTGATGCTGAACCCAAGAACCCATGGGCAGCTAGCCACTGTTACAATGGCAAGGATAGCCAATGGAGAGCAGCAAGGACTGAGGAAGGCAGCTTTGGTGAGTGCTGCGCTATTTTCTCTTTCTCTCCAAGTGCATTACTGTTTTTAATCTCTCATACTCCTTGTCTCTTTCTCTTCTCCCCTTCCCCCTCCCCCTTAAATCTGTGGCCTTGATCAGGTGACATCTTCAATTGCAGCAGCAAGAATGACAGGCATGAAACCACAGAAGGGGTGTTCCAGAGAGAAGATGGTCTTGAAGCTGCTGAAATTCAGTTAGTCAGCCAAGAGGCAGTAGAGCCAACAGAAACTCTGGGCAAATGAGCCAGGGTGGATGCACACTACTTAACATTGTTGGAAGGGGAAGAGAATGACAACTTTGTATCTATTTGTCTGTTAGAAAAGTGCAAGAAGCTTCTTCTTACCTTCCTTAGAACTTTGCAAATCTCAGTACTAACAGTCTTAGAGTTGTTTAATGACTTGTTTGGCGGGGGAGGTGGTTTTGGGGTAATTTGTTTAGGTTGTTTGTTTTTTCAGGTTTTATCTACTTGAGAATGTTTGATGTTACCTTAAATAAAAACTTGTTTAACTCCAGCTTCAAAATTGAATTAAAAAATGTGCAGTCTGTCTACAGTACAGACATACAATGTCTTCACTCAGTCAAATGTCATTTTAAGAGACACTCACTCACTCACTC
>JAGPOW010000304.1:28597844-28620901 GCA_030014935.1 Caiman crocodilus
CACTCACTCACTCACTCTTACTCATTCTCAGATGATCAGGGATAATTTCCCAGGTTTGTTTTCCTAGTATAATAACTTACACGGAAACAGACATTTAAATTGCTGAGACCCTGAAGGGGAGAGAGCTTGGTGTGCTGCTTCTGGTGCACAGGCCAAGAGCTGGTGTAACCTGGATGGGGCTGAAATGTTCCCACCTGCCCAGCATGATGCAGCAGTTGGAGCCACCAGCTCCCCATGGGCTGGATCTTATGACTTTGCAGGCACTGACCTGCAGGCCAGATATGATCAGTTGGTGGGCCAGATGCAGCCCACAGGTTGCATTTTGCCCAGCTTGCTCTGTCCGCTTGTGGTTCCCAGCCATCTGCTGCAGTGTCCATTAGTTCTGCTCATCTGGCCATTCTTTTTTTCATGGATGCACAATATTTTTACTTCTTTTTCTTACTGTTGTGGTGCAGATACAAAAGTATGGTAGTATCCATGTTAGGGAAAGGCACAATTATGCTGGTAGAGCCATTTTGAATCCTGCTGAGGCCTGGAGAAAAAATCACAAGGCATGGTAGCCATTAAAAATAATGGTGGGCAAATGAGTGGAAGAAAAAAAAGAGAAACAGCATGGTAGAAAAAGAGCGTGATTGCACACTACTTCCTCAGGGCAGCTTCAACATCCTATGTTTTACCCCTGCCATGTTTAATAAGGCTTTGGAAGACTGAGAGTCACTAAGCTAATTTATAGAATCATAGAAAATTAGGATTGAAGGGAGGTCATCTAATCCAACCACCTGCTCAAAGCTAGAAGTTGAAGGCTGCCATCAAATCCCCTCTGTCTTTTCTTCTTTTCTGCAGACTAAAGAAGCCCAGTTCCCTCCGCCTCTCCTTAGCAGTCATGTCCTTCAGCCTCCTAGGCATTGTCATTGCCCTTTTCTGGACTTTCTCCAATTTGTCCACATCATTTCTGTAGTGGGGAGCCCAAAACTGGACACATTACTCCAGATGTGGTGTCACCAGTGCCAAATAGAGGGGAATAATCACTTCCCTTGGTCTACTGGCAATGTTCCTACTAATGCAGTCCAGTATGTTACTAGCCTTCTTGGCAACAAGGGTACACCGTTGGCTCATGTTCAGCTTGTTATCTACTGTAACCCCCAGGCCGTTTTCTACAGAGCTGCTGTTTTGCTAGTCAGTCCCTAGGCTGTGGCAGTGCATGGGATTGTTCTGCCTTATTTGCAGGACTTTTCACTTGTCCTTATTGAACCTCATGAGATTTCTTTTGATCCAGTCCTCCAATTTGTCAGTCTCTTTGAAGACCTCTAAAGGCTTCCTATAGTGCTTTGCATTTTCTTGATACAGTAATCCACAGTGAAAATGTGGGGTCAGCATAAGAAGAGTGGTGTGTACATGCTCTGGATGTTTATCTGTGTTAATTGCTGTAGGTCCACAGTAGTTCTGCCAGCAAAAGTTTCTTGTGTATGGAAAGCCTAAACAGTAGCTACCAGGATCAGACCACTGTTCATCTCTGTGGTCATTCAGTCATTCTGTGGCAGAGGTGTTAATTTGGTCTCATAGTCTGAATGAGTGTCCCTGAATCAGTTTGCATGTTGGACTAGACATCACTCCCTGTGGAGTGGCTGTGGTGCCAGGTCCAGCCTGCACCCTACACACAGCATATGCCAACCCCTGGAGCCTAGCATTGGGCACACGCTGCCCACCGCACACAGGCTGGATCTGGTACTGCAAGCAGCACGGGGGCAGTCTGGATTGCTACATGCAGCACGCTCCCCAAACCTCATGTATGCTCCCCAAACCTCATGTAAAGTAAAATGGTGTGTCCAGCCTGCACACCACAGGCAGTGTGTACCCTGTGCCGACCCTGGGGGCTGTGTGCCACAGTGAGCCCTGAGGCCAGTATGTGCAGGGAATTGCATAAAAGGCTGAATTGGCTGTGCACACTACACGTGGCACAGGGTGCATGCTGCATGTACTGCCCTGTGTGCTGGTTGTGGGGCTGGCAGGGCATGTGGCCCCCAGGGCTGACGGGGTACATGGGCTAGACCCAGGGCTGCATATAGTGCCCTAGACCCACCCCCTTGTGCTACCTGCATTGCGTATGGCATGGGGTCCAGCCTACACACTGTTTGCAGTGCATGGGACTGGGATGGTGCATGAGGCTGGGATTGTCCAGTGACCCACAGGCCAGATCATCAGTTCCATAGGCCTGATCTGGATCATGGGATATGCGTTTGACAGCTCTGGTCTATGGGGTCACCAATAAATTCCAGTGATGAAGATCATTTTGAATATTGGGGCACTTAACTACTGGCAGTTAGACTGAGTTAATTCATTTTGCATAAGCCACTGAATAATCATAATAAGATAACAAGGATTTTCTCACTACCAAGAGAGATAATATGGAATCCTTAAGTAAAAATTCTTTGAATTGTACAGTCATTTGGGATTATATGTTTTAATGTTTTTCTCTATTTTTGTCTGAACTTGAAGACCAAAAGGTTTATTAACTGAAGACCGTTGTTTTCTGAGTAGTATTTGAGGGGGAGGCAGTGTAGGGAGATTGCATGTTAAATGACTTGTGCTCCAGATACTCAGAAGTAGAATATTGCTTGACTATACACAATTAAACTGTCTGTATGCAATTGCTTTTATGAAGTAACTAGCCAATGACTCATCAAGAATGATGGGTGGGGGGCGTGAGGGAGGAGGCTGGGATGAAATGCCGCTACCTAACGCCCCATGCTGCCACTGTTCTGCCTCTGCCACCTGTTCAGTTCTTGACACGGCTTGCAGGGAGCAGGGTGGGGGAGCCAAGGCTGGAAGACAGACAGACTTAGGCTTTTATAATATTAGAATTCATCATAACTGCTTTAAGTGAGATTGTAAAATGATTTTAATAATTTACTGGTCTAGGCCTCCCTGTTGAGTTAGACCTGTAAACAATGGTCTGGTTTTTTAATAGTGGCAGAGAAGAGGGGGAGAGTGGAGCAGGCTATAACCTTCCCATCTCCTTTTTTCATTAATAAACATTAAATCCTATCACCAGTGTTAGGTTGTAGACCACTGTAACAGTTGCATCATTATTACATTGTATGTATATAAGCTGTTGCGATGTAACTGTAACATCTGCTTGCTCCTGTAATGTAAGTGTAGCAAAGCCATTGCAATTTTAATTTGTTTCATTTAGGGTTAAAATTGCAGTGATTTTGCTAACTTGTGTTGCTACAGGAGCACACAGATGTAACAGTTACAATATAAAAACTGTTGCATGCTCCTGACCATCAGCAGCTCCTTTCCTTTTAAAATAGTAACCTTAGCATATCCATAGGATAGTTTTATGTTACTTTCTCTTCACTGCAGAGCTTTGGAGTTTGAAAATACACTTCACTTCTAAAAATTAATTTTACTTAGAAGAATGTTGGAGATCTTTTAAATGTCCATCTTAGGGCATCCTGAGATTTCTTTGTGCTGCATTCCTTTAAGCTTCTGCGTTTGTATAAAATGAAACGTAGGTTCAATAGACAATAGATCTCCTAGGTCAGTGAGTCCAGCCCTTTATTAAAATCATAGACAAGTAGGGCTGGAAGACCTCAAGAGATCATTTAGTCCAGCCAGCTTGTCAAGGCAAGATCATCTCTGCATTAAACAAGTGTTTGTCTGAATGAGGGCTGTCCAACTTCTGAGCGCTTCCATCCTCCTTGTTGTGTGGGCTTCCTCCCTCTCAGGCACATGGGCAGCACAGGTTCTTCCCTGCCCACCCTGCAACAGAATTCCTTCCTTTGCCCCCTCTTCCTGCCTCCTCCCTCTTTCCCCCTCCCTCCCCCGAGGCAGGGGTAGGGAATGGAAGCTGGAAGAGAGAGGGGAAACCCAGGGACCCTGGCAGTGGTGGGAGCGGTGGGAAGAGCAGGGGCTGGGCAGAAGCCGGTGGGCTGGGTGTTAACCTGTTTCAAGGCTGCAATTTGGATATCTAATATATCTAAGATATTTAATAGGTTAGCCCTGGTCTAACCTATTAAAAACTCCAGGAACAAACCTCACGTACATCAGCCAATGCCAAAAATGTCAAAAACATCTTTTTAAGTTGCCGTAGATAAAAAAAAAAAATCCCAATAGTCCATGCCAGCCTAACTGGGGGTTTAAATGCCCTCCTGATCACAAATGTGACAATTGGTCTGAGACTGAGTTGAGGAACAACATTTTCTAGGTGGGCACCTCCATGTTTTTTAACTCCAGCAGGAGCATCAGAACACTTCAGTGAAAATTCCCAGCTTTGGCTGTGGTTGGCAGCCAGTGCTTCTGATGGAGGTGAAAAAAGTCCCGGATACCCATAGCTACAAGTGAGGGGATTAAATCCTCCCTGGCCTCATGTGGTAACCAGTAAACCCAGAAGCATGAGATGATCAGGAACCCTTCACAGTGAACTGAAATCTGGGGCCTGGAAGCAAAACTCTACATAGCATAAGCTGACTGGAGAGCCAGATCTCCCTTTTCTATCATTCTATAACCTCCATTAACTTATTCTAGCTCCTTTAATAACTAAGCTGGACACAGAGTTCTACTTAACTCTCCAGCTGCTGAATATGATCCTCTCTTATGATCTGGGCTGCAGATCTCTACTTATGATCTCTTAGGGAGTCTTTATACATGCTCCAGGGGGAGAGGGGGAGGAGAAGTTTTAATTTGAATGCTTCCAAGAGCTGCTCTAGTTATAGCACCCTGTGTCTTGTGTATTCAGTGTCTTGAGCTTCAAAACAGTGGTGGGTGCACTTTAACTAAAGCTATTTGATGAGCTTTAGTTTAAGTGCCCCTGCCACCATTTCAAGGTGTGGGGACACTGAATACATGAGATGCAGAGGCTGCTGGTGTGCTAATTAGTATGCTCCAGCAGGCTTGATTAATTGAGTCTGCTCTTGATGTGCTTAGTGATGCAAGGCCTCTGGGGCTTATCTTCTGGGCTTCCAGCTGTTGTTCTTCACATCACTCTCCAAGTATTACTACTCCTGGATTATCTCTTAACTAATGCTCCATGATAGAAAACCTGCAGTGATGGAGATTCCACAACTTCCCTAAAGCAGTCTATTCCACTACCTCATTGTTCTAACACTGAAGAAAACTTTCCTGATATTCAATCTAAATCAACTTTATTGCAATTTCAAGCTATTGTAGCCTGTCTTCTGCTGCAAGGAATAAAAATTGTTTTCTTTCCTCTTTATGGCAGCCCTTCCAGATGCATGTCAACTGCTATCATGTCCTCTCTTAGCTGCCTTCTCTGCAAATTGAACATGCTTATGTCTTTCAAGCTGTCCTTGTATGGCTTGTCTTCCAGAACCTGTATTTTTGTTGTTCGCCTAAGGTGTTTTCCTACTTCTCCATAACCTTTTAAAATGCAGAGCTCCATCTAGATGAGGACTACCAGTACCAAGTACAGTGATATTATCACCTCCTATGTCATTCACCCTTGTTGATGCAATCCAAAACCACATTCACTTTTTTTGCAGTTGCATCACTTAGAATCATAGAAAATTAAGTCGGAAGGAACCTTAGGAGGTCATCTAGTCCAGAGGTTCCCAACCTCTGGGCCACAGCCTGGTACTGGGCTGTGAATGGTTGACTGCCGGTCTACAGGAGGGTTGGCTGCCAGACCAGAAGTCTGGAAGTGACTAGGCATACTGTGGACCAGCAACCTTCTGGTCCACAGTTTGCCAGCCCGCTGTTACTTTTGATCCACAATTTGCTGGTCCATGGTCTAAAAGTTGGGAACCACTGATTCTAGTCCAGCCCCCTACTCAAAGCAGGACCATCCCCAACTAGATCATCCAGGCCAAGGCTTTGTTTAGCCAGGTCTTAAAAACCTCCAGGGATAGAGATTCCACAATCTCTCTGGGTAACCAGTTCCAACGCTTACCTTATATCCTCGTGAGAGTTTTTCCTCATATCTAAACTAACCTTCCCTTGCTGCAACTTAAGACCTTTGCTCCTTGTTCTGTTGTCTGTCACCACTGAGAACAGTTTAGCTCCATCCTCCTTGGCACCACCATTCAGGTAGTTAAAGGCTGCTATTAAATCTCCTCTCAGTTTCCTCTCCTCTGCTCTTTGCTAAATAAGCCCAGTTCCCTCAGTCTCTCTTCAGTAGTCATGTGCTTCATCCTCGTAACCATTTTCATTGCCCTCTGCTGGACTGCCACCAATTTATCCACATCCATTCTGTAGGGGGGCCCAGAACTGGACATTGTTCAACACTGGCGAGGACACCTGAAGTACTGAGAGAAATAATCACTTCCCTCTATCTGCTGGCAGTGCTCCTACCAATATTCATTCAGTTGGCTGTTCACTGTAACCCCCAGGTCCTTCTGTACAGAGTTGCTGGTTAACCAGTCTGTCCCCAGCCTGTACTGACCCATGCTTGGGATTGTTCCATCCTAAGTGCAGGACTTTGCACTTGTCCTTATTGAACCTCGTGGGATTTCTTTTGGTTCAATCTTCCAATTTGTCTAGCTCTCTGAAACCTAACCTGGCACTCAAGCATATCTGCTACCCACCTTCCCCCACCTTGGTGTCATTTGCAAACTTGCCAAGGGTGTACTCTATCCCATTTTCTAGATCATTGATGAAGGTATTGAATAAGACAGGCCCCAGGACTGACTCTGGGGGCACTCCACTTGATAGCAACTGCCAGCTAGATATTGAGGCATTGATTGCTACCTCTTCAGCCTGAAGATCAAGTCAACTTTCCATCCACATTGCAGTCTCTTCATCCAAACCTTACTCCCTTAATCTGCTAGTAAGAATGTTGTGGGAGACTGGTATCAAAAGTCTTGCTAAAGTCAAGGTATGTGGCATCCACTGTGCTCCCAACATCCACAGAGGCAGTCATCTCGTCATAGAAGGCAATCAGGTTGGTCAGGTATGACTTGACCTTGAGGAGTCTATGCTAACTGTTCCCAAACACCGCCTTTAGTTGACTCATGTTGAATCTGTGATCCACCAAAACCCTAAGATCCTTGCCAGTTATTGTCTCCTCCTCTGCCTTTTCTCTAGCTATTCCAAAACCTACTGTAGTAATTTGCAATCTGTATCAAGGACTGGGCTTGTTTTTAGTTCTGGATACATGCCAATATAAAATGGCTTTCATGTTTAAGGTATTGGGTTGTATTTGTCATCCCCACCCCCAATCTGGTAATATAGTCCATATTACATTTAAACACTTTGATATCTTATTTAAGTCTTTCCAGCATAACCCTCATGTTTTAGGTGTTCTTTGCAAGTGGTGCTGAAGATGGTAATCATCTATATAGGTTTCAGCGTAATCATACAGGCTTGCTAACAGCTAGTTGCCATGTCTCTGAAAAGTTGCCCTTGTGTTCATGAGTCTCTGAACTAAAGAAGCTTGAACCAGTACCTTGAACCCAAGTCTTTGAAAAACCATATCATAACCTTTTCATAAATCAATCAAGCCTCTCTTATAGGTATATTTTGTGTCTCCCCTAGTTATGTTGCCAGGCCATTCCATAATGTATATGTTAAACATAGTGGTTCCCAAACTCTCATAGGTTGTGCACCACCAATTTAAAAAGATACAACCTTAAGTACCACCAGAAAATTTTTGTCATATAAAGTAATTATAATAAATCTGTTAATTTGTACCACTGACAAGTTGTCTGTGTACCGCTGGTGGTATGAGTACCACAGATTGGGAACCCCAGTAATTAGGGAGATGCTAGTCTTGACTTTAGTTAAAGTTGAGTTCCATTTTGCAATAAATGCTCAATTCAGTTTCTTCATAATGTATGAAAAATGTAGCATGTACTCACCAAACTTACAACACTTGTAATTTAGTACAAGATTATTTTTCTGAAAATTTATAAATCTGTCAATTAGTTTGTTAAAATGAACTGAAAATGTGCTTCTCAAGGTATAATTTGTGTTAGTCTTTTTTTTGGCCTGAATTATTTTTCTACACTCTTAAAACTTCTCTTCTAGCATAGTCTATATTTGAAGAATTTAGGTTCTAATTAAGCAAGTTCTCATTTGAATAATTGTGTACCCATTCCATTGGGTGTACTGAAAGTAGGCTTTTGTTAGCAGCATTACTGAAATGGAATATGTGCCTTTGTCTTTGTGCTTGCAGCTGATGGCCTGAAAGGATTTGGTTCTTCCAACTCTTTTGCTGTTTTCCGATTACTAGTGGTAGTAATTGGAGCTCATTTTTTCTTTCAGTATCGTTGTTTTCCTAGCTTGTTAGAACTTTTTATAGTTTCCTTGGTGTAATAGTGCGTATAGCTGGATAGTTTCCCTAGGAGAACTGTTCTTGTTTCCCCCCCTCTGGAACTACTCTTCTGTTTAAAAAAAAAAAAAAAAAAAAAAAAAAAGTGTTTGAGGTGTTAAATATATTTGGAAATGGTGGACACTCAAGTTTAATGTATGTGGGAAAGGGGCACTTGAAGGACATGTGCTCAGTATACAGTGAGAAAAATTGCCATGAGAAAAATGTCATACCCACTCTCTTGCCTTGCCTCCTTATGGACCATGGAGACTTTAGAAGCTGTTCTTGTGCTAGATTCCAGGGTGACTGCTGTTCTGAACATTGACTGGTTTTCAAGCCCATGACCATTAAAATCTTACCTTGCTAACATACTTATGTGGTCAATGGGAAATTTTGCGAACTTATGATTTGAAACATCATCCTGGAAAATTTTCTGCTTACAATTTTTGCCCTAGCATGAGCTTTTCATAATACTCCTGACAAATAGCCTCAAGTCCTTACTTGAAGAAACGTGCAACTCTTTCCCTGTTTAGTTCTTAAGATGCTACTTCACCTCATTAAATATGGCTTTAATTCTATTTTCTCCTATCTGAATAATTTTAATGAGTCTCAATATGTTCTGGAATCCTTGTAAATACTTCTTAAGGAAGTTCAAGGATCTGCCTACAAATTATTAATGTGTTATAGTCTGCTACCCCTGGGGAAGAAGTCATACGGTTAATAATTGTGTAACAGCCTCAACATGGCTGTATTCCAATCTTTAGTCATCTAAGCGCTGAGATCCCACTATTGGATCACTGCTTGAGTGTTGTCTTAAGTGGAATGCATACATGGCTGGCGGAGAAAGAAAAGTACCTTATCTGTATAGTCTCTGGAGTTACTAGTCCATATACATATTCCATCTCCCTTTCTTTTGTTTCTTCTATTTTTCAGATTCTTGGTGGAGAAAGAACTAAGTAGTTGATCGCATGTTCTGTCCTCAGTGTACTCGGAGGGTCCAGGACAGTTAGGTCACAATATGTGGTCATAGTGGATACATCTGGCTAAAACAGTCCAATCTTGAACATACAAGAATATGCACTCTGAAAGTAGAATGCTTTGTTGAACATTATATTTCAAAATCGGACAGTTAAGCAACTTTTCTTGTAGTTTCAGACAGGATCATGATTGAATAACTCTTTAATGCGATCATTGTGACATCTCAGTTGTATACCCCAAGCCTGTTAAATAGTCACAAACTCCCTGGTGCCTGATGCCCTCTTGTGGTCAGATTCCCCTGCTTGTAGTCCCTGGTCTTCTCCTAGCTCTTGCCTGCCACAATTTGATCTTATATATATAAGGGGAGGCTGCCTTCAGATGCTGGGGTAGCTGCCTCTTTGGTATATTTTCCTCTCTGTCTAGCCCTAGGGGCTACTCCCCTCTACCTGAATCCTTGGAGCTACTCTGCCCAGATTCCACAGGATGTACTTCCCCTTCACAATGGTACTAGTCATGTTTTGGGGGCTATAATTGTGGCCTCCAGCTGCCACCATAGCCATGCTGATGCCTCACAGATATCTCTCGGTTGCAGTTTGGAAGGGATCTCAGGCCCCAGAACCCTTGTCTGGGCTTCAGTCTTCTTAGCTTTGGCCCTTTTTCTCTGTCTGAGTTCCCTCAGGTCAGGTCCACTGCCTTGGATCCTGGGCCTCCGTCCCACATGTCTGTGACCAAAGCTAATCTCAAAACAGACCACCCTGGCATCCTGTTCTGTGACCTCCAGACTTTCCACATAACCCCTATCTCAGGGTACCTTCTTTCCCCTGGCAGTCAGCTCTGTCCTTAGCTCCTTCCCCTGCAGGGATGGATTGCCTGCTCCAGTCCAGAGACTGGATTTACATGCAACCTGGCCTTGCCCCTTTTGGTCACCTTATTTTTGCCTATGGAGATGTGCCCATGGGTCCCTATTCAGCCTAGCAAGCTGTTTGAATTCCCCTGTCTCGCAGCCCTCTTTAGCTGCTTAGCAGTCCCAGGCATTGAAGCTTGGGTTTCTGTTAGTGCTGGCTGCTGTAGTAGTCTGCCCCGTTGGCTAGAAAGGTCTTGTTCCCCTGGGGACCCCACTCCCCACCCTTGTTTGTCTTCCACGTGTAGATAATAAGATTGGGGTTCCCTATTACAGAGCAATTACATTCTTCCTTTGTAGAAAATTTGTGTGCAACCATTCAATTGGTTATAAGCTGTTGTAGTATAAGGAAGTCCAGCATGCATGCTTAATATTTTTGTTACATTAGAGAGCACTGAATGCTAGACCAAGTAAAGTTTCTGTGATAGTGTGATAAGTTGGTATCAGAGCTTGAAAGATCATTTATGGCACTGTAGCGTTAACAGCTCTTCTGTGCTTCAAGGCAGCAGTAATGGGAGACCTGAGCAGAAGTACATTAGGATTCAGAGACTGGGTTGTCCCCATACTCATTCGCATATCATCAGTCTTGCTAATACAGAGCTCTAAACCAGTAAGTCAAATCTATGTTAAAGGTCAGACTCACCCCACATACTTTTGTTGGACTTTTACCACTTCTGTGTAGTAATGAGATTATATTCTTTAAATGGAAATATGGACTATATTAGGGGTGCATTGATAGATATTTTTGGGGCCGATACCAATCCGATTTCTGATACAGCGTTCAGCTGGTAAGTCTGTTGTGGTGGAAAGGGGGGTGGGGGGAAGGTGGGGAGGCAAATCAATCCTCCATCCCCTTCCACCACAATGGACTTATCAGCTGAAGGCAGCTCTCCATGCTGCCAGGCTGTGCTCCTCACTGTCTGAGTGCTGTGCTGCAAATGTGCACATGAACGGACATTTATCGGCCAAATTATCAGCCCCATCGGGCCAATTTTCAGTACAACCAGTTTTCTTTATATTGGTACTGATCTGATATGTACATATGCAATGCATATTATAGATATGTGTCATATTATCATAGATCGCATCATATTATATTTTGTATTATGGTCTTTCTAGATGGAAATGTATAGACCTGATCATCACTGATTTGGAGAGAGCACAGGGTAGCTGTGCTGGCTTCCTCATGGGCTTCTCTTCCCTATACCTGCTGTACTTGCTGTTGGAATTGAAGGAGGGTATAGTTGCACAACTGCACTCTCTCTGCATCTGTCACTGCATGTAGCCTTATTTTTATTGGTTCAGCAGCAAGTAGTATTCTTCCTACAGTTTCACTCATCAAGGATCCTGGCTTTCTCTGATAAAAACATCACAAATTCTCTGATTGAAAAACCCAAAGTCTGTGATTAAAATTAAAGGCCCCCCACAGCCTGCTGTTCCCCTCACTCCCCACTACAATCTCCCCAGCCCTCTTGGTATGCCTTTCATGTGTGCACCTGTGCAAATATACATGTGTATGCATACCTATGTGTACATCTGTTGGTGTACATGTGTGTATAAATCTGTACATGTATGTGTGGACACTGGACACACTCCCATTGGGAGCTGGTGGAGGGCTGAGGGAGCAGGGAGGAGTGGAGCAAAGATTTGGAGTGGCGCTCGAGCCAGCTGCATGTGGAGTGCGTCACACTATCAGCCCTTAAGGGAAGCTGTATATGGAGGAGCTGAGCCTGGTCCCATTGATAGCACCGTTCGGGTTCCACGTGCAGCCAGCCTGGCACTCCAGCCAAGAATGGGGAGGCTGTAAAACTCTTGCTTCCAGCCAGCTGCAAACCTCCCAGCTGGCTGCAAACCTCTCCACCCCCTCAGCCCTCAGCCAGCTTCTCCCCCAGCCCTGCTGGTTAACCCCTCAGCCCCCTACAAGCTCCACTTATCACTTCACAGGCTCCAGAAGGAAAGTGAGCCTGACCCAAAACTTGGGACTGACTAAAAGCCTCAGGCCTCACCTTTGCCTTTCTCCCTGTCCCTCTGGGCAGGGTTGGGGCTTTCTCACACTTTTTGCAATCAGTTTTTGCAGGCTGGAACTCAGCCCGCCTGCAGAGCTCTTTGCAAAAGGGGAAATCCATGTTTTCTCTGATGAAAATGGAAAATCCATGGTTTTTCTCCATTTTTCTGTGGGAAATGAAAAACTTGGATTCCTGCTCATCAAAGATACCCTCAGGTAGTGAGGAGCTGGAGGCCACTTGCCTTGGAAGGGACAGGGGACCTTCTTTTTCCCTTGCATCTCGCTGCCTTTCAAGCAGAAAGAGAAATGCATATGACCTTTTGTTTGGGTTAGATGGAAATACCTACCTTGAGGGAGTCCAGAAATGCAATTCATAAAGATCAGGGGTAGGTCATGTGAAAGGAGGAAGGAGATGTTTTTAGAAAAGGGAAAAAAACACCTGGGAATATAGGGATCAGCAATAGTTTGAAGGGGAGGCTGTTCTAACACAAGTCATCTCCAAGTGTAGGCTACTTCCAACCTGGCCTGTATTGCTGCCTCTGTCACTGTTGCCAGTGCCACTGCTACTAATCCACCCCAGTTAGGTGTCTGTCTATTCAGCTTCTAGCCTATTTTAATGGTTAACCATCCTCATAGTCAGAAAGTTCCAACTAATCGCTTACTTAAATTTCCTCTGCTGCAGCTTGAGGCCTTGCTTCTAGTCCTGTCCCCTACAGCCATGGAGAAAAGCCCTTCTTCATCCTCTTTATAATTACCCTTCAGGTATTCAAAGACTGAGCAGGGATTTGACAAGTCTTCTCTTCTCCAGACTCCATAACCATAGTTCTTTCAGTCTTTCCTCAAGTCATGTTTCCCAGACCTCCAGTAATTTTTATAGCTTTCTCCTGGACTCTATCCAATCTATTCTTCTCTTTCTCGAAGCATGGGGCCCAAAGCTAGACCCAGCACTCCAAGTGAGGCCTCACCAGTGCCAAATAATGGTAGAATCACTTTTCTTTGATTTGCAAACTACTCCTGTTAATGTAGCTTAGTATGCTTTTGTCTTTTTTTGGATATTCAGCATCTGATCCATTGGGGGTTCCTTGGAAGTTACCCTAGGTCTTTCTCTGCTGTACTGTAGCTTATTCAGGCATTTCCCACTTTGTATATGTGCATGCAGTTATTCCATCCCTTGTTAAATTTCATTTTTAATTGATTTTTTTGACCAATATTCTAGTTTATTCAGGTCATTTTGTTTTAGTGATTGAGACTGGACCATTTTCCAAAAAGAAGTCCACTGCAAATGGAGACATAAAAATAAATATTTATTGGGGCATAGTGGCAGAACCCAAGGCAGAACTCTAGACAGATTGACCAAAACAATTTAAAAGAAGTTAAAATGGTCTGATATATATAGCAACATTTCTATAGACTGATGAAACATTCCCCCTACTAGTTAAAGGAAGTTTCCTAACAGGAATCAGCAAATAGATTGGAGGATTCTTCTGGGAAGACTTCGAGGTTATTTTGGAGGCCTTCCATATTATACTTGCCTCTGCTTGCTACAGCAGAGGTATTATGGGCTGGGTAAATTTCCTGTTAAGAGCTGAAGCTCTTGTGCAGTTAACCTGTTTGAAACACCCTCTCTCTTATCTCATGCAGACAATAGGAAACTTGTGAATTGACTGGTGTAATTAAAAGTGAAGAACGTAGTTTGGTTTGGTTTGGGGGTTTTGGTGGGGTTTTTTTGGATTGATGCTGCAACTTTGTATGATTTTTTTCTTTGTATATGTTTCTTTTTCATAATGTAAAAGACAATCCTTGATGCATTTCTAAAGCACTTAGTGTAATGGAGATCTGATCCTATTTGCAGTTTCCAGGCACTGCCATAATGCAGTTAAAATGATATAAGAAAATATGCTTCTTTGTTTCAGCAGCTTGAGATTTGTACTATTATACCAACTATTGTGAACATTTTTGATGATGGTCTTTATATAGAGTCCCCAAAGTGCTTTCAATTTATTTAACAGTTAAGTAATCTTGAACAATACAGGATAGAACATGTTGATGTCTGAAGGCATGTTAATTGCCAACTATGGATATTATTTTACTTGCCAGATGATAGATAATTAACATACTGAAGTTATAAGGTGACAGGACTAAGAAAATACCAGAAAGAACTTCCACTAACTGCTGCCCTACAGAACTTTAACTATACATAATTTAAATTATTTCATATGGAATAGGTAGAAAACCTTTTCCATATAATAAGGGTGTATTTTATTCATTCAGATATCTTCCAGGTTTTTTTACTTTGTCATCTTAAGTAATTCTGCGAAGGAAAAAAGTCATTACATTAGTGGTTCCCAGTCTTTGAGACTTCTACCTTTTGACAGGTTTCCCCTAAATTTTCATGTTGTGCTACTGTATGCTACAACACAATTGGCACATTTTCTTTTGTTCTGTTTTGTTGTTTGGCTCCCTTTTGTGTTGCCTTTTCCTTTTGATGTTTTGCTAGTGTGCTGTGCTGTCAGTAGTATCCATTGTGTCAATTTAGAGGCATAGTTCTATAGTATTGGTTTGGTTGGCCTATAGCAGGCTCTCTAGGGGTGATTTCTTCAGAGCAGGTTACAGTATATGATCTTCTCTTTTTTTGAGTTCAGTATCAGGAAAAGGAAGAGAAGCAGAAACATGGAATATCAGTCCTGTGTGAGCCACTCAGGTTTCATACAGGTAAAATCTGTAGCCCCTAAGAGCCATTAAGAGAGCAAGGTGAGAGAACTATCTTGGATTTCCACAGGTTGCTTTACTCTAATCCAGGGTTTTTCAACCTCTTGTAAGGAATGTACCCCTTCTGGGTACACTTCTGGTGGAGCAGGAGGAGGGTGGAAGCGGCCAGATATAAAGCGGAGAGGGGAGTGGCAGCTGGATAAGGGGGGGAGGGGTTTGCACACGGCATGGGGTGGTGGGTGGCAACAGCTGCGTGTGAGCTGTCTCCCTTCCCGCGCCTGGTTGGTTGGGAGGTACCTGTGCAGCCTGAAAGGGGAGCCCTGCTCCTGGAAGGCAGCAGTGTTGGGTGGTGGGTGGCAGTGCTCCATCCTTGCCCAACGACGCGTACCCTTTAGCCTCTTTCTAAGTATTCCCAATGGTACACTTACCCCTGGTTGATAACCCCTGTTCTAAACAACACTTTCAGGTGATCTATGCAAGTCTTCTGTTCCATACCTTCTCATTAATCTGGGATTAGTAAATACACATGCAAGTGTAAGTGATCTAATGTATGATATCAACACTTAATTTTTCATTCTTTCTTTTGATGTAATTTAGACAAAACTGGAAGGCAAGATGATGAAAAGTAACCAATTATAACTGATGTTGTTATGTAACAATTCTTATCTACTTCAAGAAATTAGCACAATAAATTAAACAGTTTAGGGAAGTAATAGAAACATTTACTTCTGTCTGTCATAACCATAGCTTGTTGCCAGAGCCCGAAGGAACTGTCTTTGGACAATATGACTATATGATTTTTCAGCCAACCAGCAGAGATACTGTTTTTGATTTAGATAAGCACTGAAGACTTTACAGAAGAACAGGTACTAGAAAATAATGTTAGATGGTGTAATCATCAATTAATTAATGGATAAAGTAGTCTATTATTAAGGTCCTTGATCAAAAAGGGCAAACTGTGAAATTAAGGGAACTAGTTAGTGAAGTCAGCTGTACTGAAGAGCTCAAGGATTTGATTTTGGAGAAGACTTGAAATATCTTTAAGTCAAAGGTACAAAAATATCTCAAATTTGTATTCTAAACAGTGGGAAGAAAACTTGTAGAGATGGGCTCCAGATTAACAGTATTAATTGTCACGTCAAAAAGAACTCTTGATCTTGAAGCAGAGAATCCAGGAGGAATAGAAAAGGGAATGGATCAGCCAAGAAATTAATATCTCAATGATGAGAAAATATAGGAATAAATTGAGAAATAGTTAAAATAGCTGAGTTAGTCTTTGCAAAGAAATTAAAAACAAACTATAGAAGGTTCTTTAGCTATATGCATAAAAAAGAGAATAAGGAAAAATGTGATGATTCTGTACAGTGAAAACAGGCTTTGCAATTAAAGATAGTCTTGGTATGACCCAAAATTAAATTAATAATTTGCTTTAGTTTTTAATAAGGAGAACAGTATTGATTAAGGCACAGAGACAGGATGGCTAATAGGAATGAGTATAAGGAAATGGAAACTGCAAATGGAAATCTGAATTTGGTATTACTAACTGGGAAAGGAAGACATAATCACATTGTTGGGGTTTTTTTTCACTCTTGAAGCTTGGTTTGGTGTATTTGATAGAAGTCAAGTATACCGTATTTGCTGAAATACAAGATGAGGTTCTTTTTCCCCAATCAGCATGGGGGGATAAAAGCCCCATCCTTATATTGCATATAAGGAAACCACTTTAAATAAATAATCTATCAGTAAACTGCTGGCAAAGTCAGCAGAAACAACTTATGTGGTTGATAAAATGCAGCCAGCACTGAGCATGACTATAAAACACATGGCTCATATTAGTTGTACATAGTGATGGCGAATAGATTAGCACAGCCTATTTGAATAAGATATTGTCTTTTTTTTAAGATTGTGGCCGTCGCGCACAGTTCCCCTCAGTGCTGACTCTTTTTCCAATCGTGGTGTGAGCCACTACACTACATAGGTTTTTACTTCCTTTTCATTCCCATAGCTGTGCTGTGCCTTTCTTTCCCATTTCCAATGATTCTTGTTTCTTTACCATCTTAAATGTCTGACATACATCACTAACAGGGCCCAAACCCAGAATTGCTCTGTTAACTCTGCTCTCAGCTTGGTTGCATATGATTAGTATGGGCCTGCCCTTAATGAGGTGGAGCTGGACCAGGTTGCCTTGCACCTTCAGTGGAGCCAGACCTGGTTCCCTTGTGTGGGAGGTATCTGGAGTATACACACGTGCTTTGCTGTCGGGTCACCAAGACCTTAAACACTGTTGACTCTGTTTGGGCCCAGCCCAGTGAACGATACAGTAAATCATGAACCTTTTGGCCCCAACTTCAGTGAGCTTCCTGGCAGGAAAGAGACCATGATTGTAAAAAGGTGGTTGATACCCTGGTCAGGGAAAACCTCTTGGTGGGATCTCTGTGATTGACTGCCAAGTTAAGACATGTTTATTACTGACTATACATATTGCCCAGTTAGGCTGATAAGAAATGGATATTATTGAATATGTGTATTGACATTTTAGCATTTGTCTTTGGATTTAATTGGTAAGTTGACTGTCTATTGAAGTTTTTGAATTTGGTATTGAATTGGCTTAATATTTAATTGGCAAGCAAGTTTGGACTGCTAATAAACCTAACAATAAAATGTATAGGTTGTACTAGTAGGTACAAAAGTGCTGCTTAAAAAAGTATGCTTACAGAGTACCTGTGCTAAAACTTAGAGCAGTTTCAAAACAAGTAAAAAGCATCAGTGCTGGATGAATTAAGTTTATGGGTACCTGTAATAAGTTGCCTGTCTATAAGTTACTATAGGTATGTTCATTTCAAGGTCATTGTTTTGAAATTTGCTCACTTCCCTGTGCTCAGGAAGAGTAGGGTCTGACAGTAATGAGAGGGGGAAAGAAATTGGCAGGGGGTGGGCAAAGGGAAGCTGACCCCCTTCACCACCCCCAAGATTTATTTTCCCAGCTATAGCAGTGGGAGGGGGATAAATTCAAGGCTAACCTCCAATAATCAGATTATATACCTGGAAAATTGTAACAAATATATAAATTTTCCATATATAGAATCTAATTGTTGAGGAGTCATTCTGTATTCAGGATTGTCTTAGATTTGAGTAAATATGGTAATTAAAAGTCCCTAAACCCGAATCTTTTGTTGTTTATTATTCAGCATTTTAGTAATTCCTGTGAAGAGAGCAACTGTTGTATTTCTTTGCATAGCCCCTGCCCCAAACTAATATACATACCTTGTTTTTGCAAAGTCAAAATGAAAGGGCAAAAAAAAAGATTTTTTTTCCAGAGCCGTGACTGTATACAGCAGTGACAAAGCCTAATCTTTGGCTTACTCACCTTCCCTTTCCTACTCAGATAAAAGCTACAGTTTTAACCTTTTCACAACTGAAATGTCAACAGCTCTCGACTGTTCAGTCAAAACTTGAAATTGTAGCTGTTGCTGAAGACTCAACTCCATGGGCAGACCTAGGATTTAAAAAAGAACTAGAAACAACCTGAAGTGCTGTGAAATAAAGTATTGAAGGACAAAACTGATTTCAAAGCTGGGTTCAACCACACTCTTCTAGATCCTCCATTGCCCACCTCTACATCTCCCCCTCCCCACCCTATACACACGTATCTGCTCCTGCTGGAGTCTTTCTCCTGTCACACAGCTGCTGGCAGGAAGAGAAGGAAAAGGAACAACAACAATTTTACAGCATATCCAGGCTTCTATTCTTAGCAGAAAATAAGCTTCCCTGCTTAAGCCATGCACCCCAATTTTGGAAGGCTAATTTCTGGTAAACTTATACATGTAGTACACGAGTACATGGGATATCTGTGTTTTCCAGCCAAATGTGCCTGCAATGCAATATAAAAATTATTGCTTGGCTGTAGCATACTTTTTGTCAATATCCTTAAAAAAAAAATAAAACTTGTTTTTAAGAAATCCTGTAGCATGAACATCTCATATCAGGCACATCTCATGGTCTTTGGTTTGGTAACTTATTTTTCTCATTCTACCTCGTATCTCCTTACTTAATCTTGTTTACATTGTAAATTCCTTGTAAACTTTGTTTTTTCACTGTATCTGTAGTGGTGCTTAACTAGTCCAGCAATGCATCTGATTTGTTTCTTATACCCAAGGAAAGGTGAATATGAGAAAAACTTGATCTCTGACTATAAGTAGGGGAAAGGGTTATTAAGAATACTATAACCTGACCTGTGTTACAGTTTTTTACCTATTTACTTCCTTTTTTTGTGAAGTTTTCAGAACTACCAGAGCTCTTTCTGATTTTTGGCCAGTTCTTTCAGTGTAATTCATGTAGACATACTTTTGCAAAGTCCCAGTTACTTTGGTAGATGCTAGGTTACAAGATCAGGGTCTAAAGTAGTGATTTTCAGCCAAAGCGCTCAGACACCCTGGGGTGCCTCGAGATCTTTTGAAGGGTGCCATGAGGTATGAGGAGGTAAGTGCAGGCTTAGACTAGTCCACTATTGCCAAACCCACTGTGCCAAAAATCATGAGACGAACTCTTAAAAAATGAAGATTGGCACATAAATGAGGAGATGGTATTTTTGAAGTGTGGGTGGGTTATTAGTGAAGGTGTTGGGACCATAGGGGTGGGGTTGAAGCCCAGGGAGGGAGGGTCCCCACACACCCTGGCAGAGGATGCAGGATACTGTGGGTCAGAAGACTGTGCCTTGGGAGTGAGGAACACACGCATGCGTGCACCCCCTGCAGCTGGTAACTGGAGGGAAAGGGGTGTGGGGGGAAAGGAAAGGGGCAAGGAGATTGAAGTCCCTGCAGTGAGGGAAGGAGTGGGGCAGGAACAGAGGCAGGGGTGGGTTGTCCAGAGGTGCTGGTGGGGTGTGTGGCCATGTAGCAGCGCACACCCCCACGAGGGGAGTTGGGGCATGTGCCTCCCCACAGGCAGAGGCAGGCTGCCTTCTGTGTGCTTGGGGCTCTGTGACCTGCTTCCCTTCCCCTGGGGGCTCAGCTGTGACCCTAGGGTGCCTACTGCCACCAGGTGAGCAAGGGCAGTGTCACGTGGCCAATGTGCCCTGTGTCCCCTGCCTGCCCAGTGGGCAGTAGTGCCATCGTGCGGCTGAGCTCCTGGTGCAAGGCTGCAGAGCTCAGAGCCCCAGCCCACAGTCTGTCTCTGCCCCATTTGGACACATGCTTCCATGCTTTCCTTGGGGGGGGGGTGTGCCCCTTCCCCCCCACACCTCTGGATGACCCGCCCTGGCCCCAGGACTCCATTTACCCCAGTCCCTACTCCACTCCTTCTCTCACTGTGGGGGGCCTCAATCTCCCCGTTCCCTCCACTTACCAGCCGGAAATATCTGGAGATCTGAGGGTTGGATTGGGAGATTGCAGGTTGGATTTATTTTGATTTTGAAATCCAAAGCCTTGTGATATATTCCCAACAGTTGGCATTACTGGTAGTCCCTGCCTGGCCACTGCTCAGCCCCTCTTCAAGAAGGTAAGCACTATAATATTTTAGTGTCTGAGATGCAGTGCTGCTCAGTTCACAAAAGTTGTGAAGGGGTGCCTAAGTCTAAAAACAGCTGAGAACCACTGATCTAGACTAAGTTAACCAATATATGATGCTGATAAAGCAGGAATTTCTTGGTATAGACATAGTAGTGATTTGATACATATCACCCTGTAACAAAATAGAGATTGTTATTTTATCCGAGTCATATGGTAAAGCATACCTAGGTGTGATGGATGAATCACCTTTTACCATTTTTGTCCCTTACTATTTTTTTAATTGCCCTAATCATTTTACAAGTTTTTATCCTGCAAGCTAGTAGGCTGACATTAAACAAACAAAAATTTTTATTTAAGTGTGCAATCACAAAGTTGCAAGTTACATTTGGGTGCATATACCCCAAAAGTAACCCTTTTCTGTGTATGGGGTTTTATTATTTTTTTTTCAGGTGTTTTGAGAACAAAAAAAATTTGTACTCTTTCTGTAAGGAATAGTCAGTATACGAAGATGAGCTGTTCATGTTTCTAGAGTGAAGACTATTTAAGATGCTTCATGATTTATCTTTAGACATGCTTAGAATTTAGATTACCTTTTGATTTTCAGAGCTTTGTTTCTGATGGCTGGTATTTACTATTCATTTAGTTTTTGCTAATACAGGTATTAGTGAAATGAAAATCTTAATCTAAGGAATAGGAAGATGTATTTGCATCTTTTCTGTTTGAATATATAGCTATCAGCTAGTTGCCTACTATGAATTCTTGCAGTAAAATAACACATCTTTTAGCCCCAGCATGGTACAATAGAGTTTATTTTCTTTACTTGTCTTAACTTTATAATTTTACTAAGCCACCTGGATTTGTTTTATAT
This sequence comes from Caiman crocodilus, assembly GCA_030014935.1. NCBI lineage: Eukaryota > Metazoa > Chordata > Crocodylia > Alligatoridae > Caiman > Caiman crocodilus. The sequence continues at coordinate 28,619,082 of JAGPOW010000304.1, forward strand.
AGTGTTCAATGTTCTATCAGACTTGAATTTTTTGGGAGCAGACACATATTTTGCAATACTCAGTTTGTGTGTGTGCATCTGTGGGATGGATCCTCATGGAGTATTTCTGCTTATAAAGTAAATGGGATAAATTATTCAAGTGATTAATGATTCAAAGTAGTTGTTCCAGTGGAGGTTAGAAACCTTTGATAACATGGAGAGCGTCTTGCTTTTGACTCGGTTCCGTTGAGCTAAATGTTGTTATTCTGGATTTATCCTCATTCAGCATTGCATCTGGGCCAGGGCCTTCAACCTTTTGTCTGCTTCTCTTTTGTTATATTATTGTTTCTTTTAAGAGGACGTAGAGTGGTTACAAACCATTTATGTAATTTATGTTTACTTAGCCAATAACTAGCTGTGCACCAGTAAAGATTTTCTTAACCAATACTGACAGTGATGCTTAACCAACCATATTGGCCGATGTTGATCCAAAACCTGATATTTAGTACTAGTGCATGGCATTTTAAATTGCTGACATAAACCATTTTTTGTTTTACGTTTATCAAGCACATGCCCTCCTGACTACTCCAGCCCTCCATGAGGAAGGTGATGACTGCCTTATTCCCACACAGGTTGTACCCTTGCCCATGGCTTCTACCTGCAGTCCTGCTCTCTGCGCAGCCCGTGCTGCCATCCTTGGTGGGCGGAGCAAACACTTGTGGACAGTGATGCCTGGCATGTTTGGAGTCCTAGAGCTTGCCACTGGCTCAGTGCCACCAGACCCTGCACAGTTGAGCTCCTGCAGCTGCCGGGGAGAAGCTGCTTCTGCAGAGGCACCCAGTGGAGTAGAATGTCCCTCGTGCAGCATCATGCCTCTCCTGCGTGCAGCCCAATCTCTCAGCTCAAGCCCCTGCTGCGCATGCAGTGTTGTCGTGGCAGCTGAAGCAGCTGGTAATGGTCCCTTTGTTGCTGAGTGTGGTGCTCTGTGACTGCTTCCTGGTGCCCCTTGCCCTCCCCTGCTTCTTCCCAGGACCAGTAGTCTGCTGCAAGCTTGGGCAGGGACCAGACTCTGCTTAACAGGGTGCTCTGGGCACTCAGCCATAATCGTCAGCTGCAACAACTAAAAAAAGTCGATACCTAATAATGTACTTCTCCTTTTCCCGGTGTCAGTCCAACATTCAACTGATAAATCAGTGCACCCTTACTAATAACCTGTTTTATAAACTGTGTATTCATGAACATAATTGGTCATACTCATGTTAAATCTAGTGTTCTGTCACTTAATGAAGATGCATTAATGTATACTGTAATAAGGTATATTGGGTTATTCTTATGACCTTGAGGTTTTTCCTATTTAATGTTGTAGGCCCCCCTAAAAGCCCAATGTAAAGGAACCAAGTATTTAATTCCTATTGAAAGTAAACGTGATCTAAGCACTTTGCACTTTCTGCATCCCTAGAAAAATCTCAGCTCTTAATTAACACTTTTCCTCTCAGAATTGTTATTTTTGAAACTTAGAACTTACTGGGAAAATTTTAAACTGAGTAATATCACTTTTGGTTTCTGAGCAGTAATTCAGTAGTATAAATATGTACCTTTTATCATGGAAAATTGAATGTTTGTTTTTCTGTACTTTACCAATATTTTCAAATTGGCTTTTGTAAAAATTTTAACTGTTAAGTGCATGTGGCCCCCATGCCTTACAGGAGGCATGGGGGCCAGCCCAGCTTGTGGCACAAACAACTTCTGTAAGTGGCATGCAGCAGATTGGGTAGGGGTGAAGTAGCCTGGTGGCAGATAGGGCAGGCAGCAGAAAGCAGGGCAGGCAGCAGAAAGCAGGG
>JAGPOW010000304.1:28621001-28633318 GCA_030014935.1 Caiman crocodilus
AGGGCAGGCAGCAGAAAGCAGGGCAGGCAGCAGAAAGCAGGGAGCCTTACTGAAGACAGCCAGGCCCCTTACTTCCTGAATGAGGACTGCCTTGCAAACTGCTAACCAGTTTTGGAGGGAGAAGCTACTTGTTAGGGCTGGTGGGTGAAGAGAAACATAGAGTCCTGTGCTCATCCACTGCTCACTTTTTTTCACCTCTCCATGTCTGCGTCTCTGACCTGGAGACAACAGCCCCTTTTCTTATGTGTGTGGATGTGCCATTTCATCCCCGGTTCTTCAGTTTTCCTTGGAATAGTGGGCTGTCTTCCCATAACTGCACTTTCATTTTATTTTTCCCTTCACCTTTAGTTTGCCTGAACATTTTCTAGACCCTTTCCTTGTGCTTGTATCCCCATTATTGCCTCCTAATGCCCGAGAGACCAAGTCTTAACTTGTTGGGGACCGTGTCTGAGTCATGCATGAGGCTTCTGCTCTGCTAACTTTGCCCATGAAAGGAAGGTGTGACAAAGGGTTATTCTTATCACTGCTGTCTTCCATCGGCTTGCCTCTCCACCCAGCGCAGAGATCCTTAGCACTAATATAGGAAGGGACTCTACTGTCATAAGTACTGCTGAAGCTACCATCTCTGATGCATTCTTATATGGTAGAAAGGACTAGGGTAAGAAAAAGAGCAAAGACACTGCCTGAAAGCCCCTTTCTGCAGTTGTTGTCACTACCCTGGTTACACGATTCGCAGTACTGCTTTCCCCTAGCATGCCTCCCACAAATTCTGGGGGTACCAGTTCTCCAGCTACTGAGTCATGCCCAGAGAGCTGCAGCTCTTCTTGATCTTCCAGCATTTCCATCAGCTGTAGCTCCACCACTTCAACCATTGCCTCTTCCCACATGTGTAGCAGTCTTTTCCACCCTAACCAGGAGCCATAGTATCTGCTCTCTCCTATTGGCCATCTTTCCTCATGTTAAAATGTACATCCCAGCGAAGGTGGGAACAGTACGGTTCGCTACCACAGTGCCAGCCTTGGAGAGATATGGAGTGCTATCTTCGTTCTGTCACTGGAGAGAGCTGTTAAAAAGTTTATGAAGGAGGACATCTTGCTTTGTAATGCCATGAAACCTTGTCAGCAGCCCCTTCCTGGTACTAACCAAGAGGATTATACATGGGATTAGACGGGTGAAACTCTGTAATGGGTTTCTTTAGCTCTTTGGTCTCTTTCTTTTCCCTTGTTACCTCCATTATCTAGTCAGATTTCCTTTGGGCGATACCTACCAGTTTCTGAATGCCTTCAAGAAACTGTCTTCTCCTGAGTTGTCTTCAGTGTTCCCTTCATTTTCTTGATTATGAAAATATGATGGCACTCCTGCTCCTGTTTTCTTGTTCTTTATTTCCTACCTTTCCAGCACAGTGGGGCAGACCTTTAGTTTCGAGAGTGCTGTGGGTAGCCAGCATGTGCCCAGCTCCCTGTGCTTGTGTAAAGAAGTAGGGAGTATTTCTTTTCCCTGCCCCCTGCTTGCTGCTGCTCAAGAGACCCAGTCTGCACTGTGGCCAGGCAGTGTGTCCCTGGCTCCCTGCATGCATGGGGGGAGGGGGAAAGGATTCCATGCCTCCCTCCCACTTTCTGCTGGCTAGAGACCTGGGCTCTGTTTCAGCCATGTGGCCTCCAGTGCCATGTGTATGTGGGGTAAAGTAGGGAGAGGCTTGGTTCGTGGGGATGACTCCTTATTACAAGGGCAGGCAAAATACAGCCTGTGGGCCAGATCTGGCTTGCCAGCCAAGCCATTCTATCTGGGCTTCAGGGCCCCTAAAAATTTAGAAAATTAATATTTATCTGCTCCTGGCTGTCTGTCAAGGATGACAGGAGCCAGAGGCAGTAGGATCCAGGAGAAGCCAGCAGGACCCAGCAGCACCACCCAGAAGCCTCTGCCTAGTAGAGGCTTATAGCCTGAGACCATAAGGATGTTCCTGCCTCCCTGTCCTCTCTTTACCCTGAATATGCTTGTCTTATCTCTTTGTTCTTCTCTTCTCACAACTAGTTTGTGATCTCAGCCTTTGTCCAAATGCTACACTAAATTTTAACTGTGGATGAGAGGAGATTGACCAGTGAAACCATTCTAGTCATACCTCAAAAGCTTTATTAAGATATGCAATAGCAATTGCTTATGTAGCCTTGGATTCAGGGAAGAAATAGGTCTGCTGGCCAGGCTTCTCTGTTCCCCTGGGAACTACAGCTGGTGTGCTGAACTTCAGAGAAGTCCAAAGGTTTTTTTTTAGCCTATGTCCAGTATTTATAATGGGCTCTTTCATATTCTAATAAATGGTCTCAGATTTGGTTTTATTTACATTTTATTTGTTTTACTATAACTTTTAGAACCAGACTAAACTAGATCTCATCAGCTCGGAGGGCTTGGGAAAGTTCAAAGGGATGACTTCTCTTTTCTTACACTGACCTGGTTACTACTTTGTTCTAGTTTGTGGTCTTCTGGCAAGGTTGTTTTGTTTCTACAAATCATCTAAGCATTTTATTAAAAATACATCTATTATAGCAAAATAACATTTTAAATACATTTACTCACACACTACTTGTAATATTGTAAGTTAAAGCTAGAATATAGTATATCAGTTAAATATGTTTTGTTATATCTGTTGATGGTGTTTACGAGATGTACTTTGCCAGTTAAGTTTCACAGATATTTGCTAAATCTAGATAAATAATAATTCTCAGGGGTTTTGGGTTCTACTCTTGATTTGTAAGGGTGTTGTTCTTGTGGGCGCGGGTTCTCTTGGCCTACTTTTCTCCAAACTTGACCCCACCTCCCCAACCCTCTTCAGGCTCTTCCAGGATTGTCTCTACCCCACCACTTGGTCATTTTCCTCACCTATCTAATCAATCTCCATTTTTAGACTTCTGCCCCATTCATAGTCTCTCTGCCCAATAAGTCCCTTTTAGATTCACTAACCCCAAACTTCCCTCCCACCCCGACTTTTGCTTCCAATTCCTTGCCTTGTCATTCACAATCTTCTTTTCCAGCCTGTTCCAGTTTTCTACAGATCCTAACTACAGTTTTGTTTCTTTTTCTTGGTGGCCTACAATTATCACTTTCATACTATGTTTCCTGTTCCCACAGGCTTTGTTCTAGTCTTCTTCCCTAGACTTCTCAGCTAATATCATGGTTCCTTTTCCTAGTTTCTTTACCCAGCTAAGTCCATTTCTCTCCCTGTACCACTAGTCAGCTATGTCTTTCCCTCATCCTCATGGGTTACCAGTCTTGTTCTCTTGCATTTCCTTCAAGGCTCTTAGACACAATCCTTGTTTCCATACTTAACTCCCAGACTAATCCCTTGCCTATCCTATCCTAGCCTAGTTTCTACCTAATGCCTATCTTCCAGTCTCTAACCTCCAGGCTCCATATCTCTGTCTGTTCCCTTGGTCTTTCCTTGCAATGCTTTGTGGCTAGCTGAGGTTTCCCTGCATTTGATTTGGGAAGCTTCCTCCTCTGTGCTATTTGCCAACAAGGGGATTCAGGATTCCTATTCTCAGTCTTAGTGCTTGCTCCTCTGGCTCAGAACAGGCAGGATCTGACACTGTAAGGAAAGACTGGGTTCAGCCCTGCAGTCCATGTAGGAGGTGTATGACGTTTGAGCATACCTAGTGTGGCTGGAAGCTTTGGATATTTTACCTGTTAAGATCTAGCAACTCTTCACTGAACATGTCTAAACTCCTGCTCTCTCTCCCTCAGAGGCTTGTAATTTGCCCAGATAAGGCAGATTTTGATGGGGACAGCAAAAGGACACCAGCTTTTTTCTCCAATACTGAATGTCTATGTTTTTCTAGCTTTGTTTTGTTCAATGGCTGAACCATTTTGGCTTTAATTTTCCAGAAGAATACAGCTTAAAAGATGCTTGGCATGGAATGTTTGAACTCAAAGGTTTAAAGTTTGGTTAAGTTGTAAGCAGGTAAAAACAGTAATGTAAAATTTTGGGCAACCTTAATAGTAGGCAGTGTTACCATGTCTATCTACAATATGACTATTTAATCTCTTGCTATTCCTCTGAAATGCATTGAAATCTCCATTTCCCATCTTTCTCTTTTTCTTTTTTTTTTTTTTTTTTTTTTTTTTCTTTTAAAGCCTATGGAAAAGTGTTCTTAGTAAGGAAAGTAAGTGGCCATGATGCTGGAAAGCTTTATGCCATGAAAGTATTGAAAAAAGCGACAATAGTTCAAAAAGCCAAAACAACTGAGCACACGAGGACAGAACGACAGGTGCTGGAACATATTAGGCAATCGCCATTTTTGGTCACGTTGCACTATGCTTTCCAGACAGACACGAAGCTTCATCTCATTTTGGGTAAGTGTTTTCCATGATTCAATCTCTCTATTGATGAATTTTTATATTATTTATTAACGTTCTGTAGTTTTTTGGTGTTGTCTTGAGTTGTGCTTCTGTTAGTTACATATCTGAGAAGTAATATGCAAAATAGTGTATTATTTTGCTTCTCTCTAATGGAGGTTTTGTTGAATTTTAATAATTTGTTCATTTTTATTTTTTTAATTATGAATGACTCTCACATGGCATAATTTCTTACGATCACAAGAAATATAAGTATAGATGTAAAAATAAGATATATTTTTCAGTGGTTGGAATATTAGATCATTTCTTGATCTTGACCCAGGATTGGATTTCATTTTTTTGCCCTGCAAAATTTAGGATATTTTTTTCTTCTGTTTTCATCAATATTTGGGAAGGAGTTCTTACTTATGAATGATATCCACACGTAAATACCATCGTCACAGAGGAAAAGCTCATTTGACACCACATTTGCATGTTTGGGACTGAGGATTATAGGAATTGGAGGGAATTTTATTAAATCATGATAATGTTGTCTTGAGCAGGGGGTAAGAGAAAGTGGAACTGAGAAGCAGCAGAAAGGCTCCTTGTTTGTAGTAACGTATGTTTAAGCCTAAGAACACACAACAAAGTGTCTGCATTGTCATGAGACTTTGGAACGCGAGGGTATCTTTTCACAAAGACAGTCTCCTTTGCATTGGCCAGATGTTTACCCACAATTAAAATACTGTAAAGATATGGACTCTCATTTTAATGAATACAAATATTTGTAGGTAAGCTATAAAAGGGCAGAAGACGTCCCACGGTGTTTATACACGTGCTTTGGGAGTGTATGGGGGGGTGCTTTGATTAGAGTGGCTCCAAGAGCCACTCTAATTAAAGCTCCCAGAGCATCTCATGTATCAGTGTCCCTGTGCTTCAAAATATCAGCAGGGGTGCTTTCTCTAAAGCTCATCAAATGAGCTTTAGATAAAGCACTCCCTTGGCCATTTTGAAGTTCAGGGACATTGATACATGACACAGTGGGAGGCTGCTGGAGCTCAGGAATTGCCTTGCTCCAGCACTCTATTAATTGAGTCTGCTCTGATGTGCTGGAATTAGAGCGTATCGGAGCAGCCTCCCTGCTCATGTACTATATAGGCACCATCCTAAACTAACTTGTTCAGACAGTCATGAGCTTTTGTGGGTCAGAGAAAGGAATTAGACAACTTAATGGAAGACAGGTTCCTTCTACACCATGCAGGTAAAGATGCAGTGGTATATAATGTGTAATCCACACAGTTGTGCCTCCTGTCATGCTACATGCATGTGGCAGGTAGTGCAATTGTGGGATTGAACATTAGATCCCATTGCACCTTTTATTAGTGGTGCAGGGGATCTTGATCCCAGGCTGTCCCTGAACCAGCAAGAAGCAAGCTCCCATGTCTGGGAGCCCTCTGTACCCCACTTGAGGGGTTTCCAGCTGGAGAGGTCCTTACACACCCTCACAGCAGGGGGATTGCGATTCCTCCTTACCCAAGTGTGTATAAAAACCCCTGGGGTGGGGAGATCACCACTGTAGCAATACCACCAGCCCCAGGGGTATGGGAAACCCTTGGGGCACCCATACCCCTAGGGCAGCAGGATCACTACAGCAATAATCCTCTAGGTCTGAGAGTTTCCCACACCTCTGGTTTCGGGGAAAAAAATCACCCTGTGGCTACCCTTGGGTCCCAGGGTTTTTCACACCTGAGCGCCCTGGGGATGGTGGCAGTTGCAGCCTCCAGGGTCCAGGGGTTTCATGCTGGGCAGAGCAAACCCCTATGGTTGGAAGCCCTGTCAGCTGATGGGACTCCCAGCACCAAGGGAGACCCTGCTACATGTTTAAATTAAAGCTCGATAGCAACCAACTATAGAGTTAATGCACTTTTTTTTAAGTCTAAATTTGTAGCTGGTTGGAGATTTTTATTGTGTGATAGCTACTTTGCACGTGTAGCTGGTCTCCAGGTAACTGTACAACTAACCAGGTAATTGTGCAATACCCATACTGTGTAGAGAGGGTCTAAGGTGCTTCTCCTACCCTGTCTTCTGTCTAATTATTAAAAAAGTTATCCATTACTTCTAGTCTGTGTTTTTCTGTCTCTAAGGCAGTTTCTAATCCATGACTTCAAATCACACCACTATTAATTTTTTCAATAGGTTGTTATGAGGGCAATATAATGAAATGCTATATATTTCTACTAGCATCACTAAATTCTTAGGTTTCAGAACTCTTTAGGTATATGCCATTTAAGTCTGATTTCTTTATTATATCAGTTGCAGTGCTTTTTGCAGCGCTTTTTGAGACTGCAATCTTTGGCAGTTTTCGTTTTATTATCAGAAAAGAATAGGGGAAAAAAAAAAGGTACCTCCCCAATATACTCTGCTATGAAGGCCTACACAATAAGCTTATGCCTCTCTGAACCAGTTATTCTCTAAAGTGCTACTCTCCCTTTCTGCCTGGCTTCAAACTAACATGGCTAACTTCTAGAGCTGTGCGAAATTGACGGGTATATTATTTGGATGCAGCAGCAAAATCCAAGTGAAACAAAAGGCTTTGAAATAGCTTTGAAGTGAAATGAAAGCACTTGAAATGTTTCAAGTTTCAAAGCAGCCCGGTGGTGGGAGGCAGGGGAGAGTCAGGGCTGTGCTCTGAGTGGCTCCGCCAGCCCCAAAGAGCTCAGCCTGGCAGTGGGAGGAGCCAGTGGTGGAGCTGCTTCAAGTGCAGCCCTGGCCAGTGGCTCTCCACCAGGCTCAGGTCCATGGCGCTGCAGAGCCCTGGCTCTGCTCGCCAGGGCTTCACGCTGAGTGGCTCCTCCACTGGCTCTCCTGGCTGAGCTTCATGGAGCTGGTGGAGCCACTCAGCGTGCAGCCCAGCGGCAGAAGGTGGGGAGACCCTGAGCTGTGCTCCGAGCGGCTCTGCCAGCCCCACGGAGCTCAACCTGCCTTCCCAGCATTGTCAGACTCTTCCCAGGGGCCCCAGATTTGCATGTGGGATAACAGGCTGCCGCTGCTGCCTAGGGCCAGTGGCAGCAGCAGTCTTCCCAATGGTGGGCGTGAGCTACAGCCAGCACCGATCTCAGGCAGCAGCGGCAGCCTCCCGTCATCCTGCGCACCAGTCTGGGGGCTTGCATCCTGAGGAGGAGTCCAGCACAGCCCCACATCCCTTCTGGGCTTGTGGGACAACAGCATGTGGGACAACAGCAGGCTGCTGCTGGCAGCAAGTGATACAAGTTGTGCTCTCAGCAACTTGAGGTGCAGTTTCCCAGAAACTCCTGCACCCATCTCCTTGAAACTTGGCAGGGTTTATACTCTCAGAAGGGGCCACCATCCCTGCAATATTCATCCAAATCAGGCAATAAATGACAAAGTTATAGGCATTTTCATGATTCTCCATTATAGCCTATGAGCGAAACAGCAAAACAGTTTTGATAAAATGAAATGGAACAGTGCTTTGAAACCATACAATGAAATGAAATGGTGCTGTTTCACACAGCCCTACTAACTACCTCCCCCTACTTTTTAATGATTGAAAAGGTTAACAACAGTGTCCCTGAAATACGATATTGGGGCTAGTGATGTTTAAATGACCTGAAAAAACATGAAATGTTCAGATTCAGGTTATTTACAGGAGTCTTTAAGATAATTTTAGGAAGCAGTAACCAGCTTTACAAAACTGATATATTAATCTTTAATTTGAGTTTTCCAGCTGTCTAGAGATCTATATCTACTGTTTCTCCATTCTTATTTGTCTTTTGGTTTCCTTCTCTAGCAGATAACTGTAAAATTGAAGAGAGACAAATAATTGAATACATAAATTTATTATTTATATAGATGCCTTGGATCCCCAGAAAGTTCTTTAAGGCAGTAGTTTCTTAAGAATATTACTCAGATCTGGTTGGCATCAGGATCCATGAATGCACAAATCCATGAATCTATCTGCAGAAGTAGTATTTTCAAAAACACTCCAGTGTTAATTACATTGGATCAGAGTTGTTACTCTGCAGGTGTAGACCTTGGAAAGTATATAGAATTAGGGAGTTGGTAGATGGTCCCTGAAACTTACCTAGCTGTAGGGCAGGGGTGGGCAATTATTTCAGCTGGTGGGCCATTTAATTTTGGGGACCTGATGAGGGCCACATTCATCTGTTGCTCCCTCTGTCACTCGATCTCTTCCATGGGTGGCAACATTAGAACCTGCTGGCAGTGTTGCTGCTGATGCTTGCCCAGCGTGGCAGCAGCTCCAGCCTGAGCCCATGGCCGAGCACTGGGGTTCCTGGTGAACTTCAGCTTCAGCCAGGTTTGGAGCTGGCTGCCCAGTGCAAAAGCAGCTCCTGCCTCTGGGTTATGGCTGACACTGGATTGGGTGTAGTGGAGGTCTGTTCCTCTGCACTATTTTGTCTCCCTTTCCTAGTTATGAGTCATGATCCAAAATACTGTATTCAGTATGAATGGTGTGTGTGCTCAGTAGCAGGTGAGCTGACAGTTGCTTCTAGTATATTCTGTCAGCAGAGTTTTCGTTCAGTCACAGGAAAGAACAGAGGAACAGTCTTTCCAAGTCAGCCTTGTATTATGTAGTTTTCTGTTGATTTTTTTTCCAGCATAATGGAATAGATAACCTTATTTTTCATCCACATTTTATGAAATTGGAAATGTATTTATGAATGATACACCTGTATCTCTTTTCTAAGCCTCTCAGCAAATAATGGAAAGACTAATTTTTTTAAAAGGACATTTTTTAATAATTTGCTTTGTGTGTTTATGAAATACCAACAGTTTTAGTACTTCTAAACTGGTATATGAATTACTAGCTAGCTGACAGAAAACTTTAAATATGGATTTTATAAGTTTTTCACATTATTTCATTGAGTTGAAATGCTAGAACACACAATAAGATACTTTTATTATATTTAACTGTATTTGTATCTCAGAACACTTTTGTTTTTCTTAAAAATGCTAAATTGCCAGTCAGAGTTCAGCGGGGAAAAAGTTTTTAAAAATTCCATCATTAAGGAAAGTGAAATCACTCAATTCTCTATTTTACCTTATAGACTACATAAATGGAGGAGAACTTTTTACTCACCTTTCACAAAGAGAGAGATTTACAGAAAATGAGGTGCAGATATACATTGGAGAAATTGTATTGGCACTTGAACACCTACACAAGGTAAAGCAGTTTTTCTAGTAGGACTTTCTTGGCAGAAATAATCTGTATATTTTTTCACAATTAAAAACCAAGAAGAGCTTCAAGGTTCTTTCATTTTTTTTAGAAGTTTTTTAATAAGTGTTTTATTACATACACTAGAATTAAGTATGAATTATTTAATTAATTATGAATACTTTTTCCCTTCATCATATATCCACCTGTACTGTTCCTTCGCACTAGAATACACAGGGTAGTCTCTACAAGTGGAACCAGCATTTGTTAATTTAGCAATGCTTTCTTACTTTCTGGATCTGTTGGTTTCTGACAGTACCATACTTACATGACCTCTTGGTCAGGTCAGGATTGAAAGCCTGCTACCACTATGACTATTTAAGTGACTCAGACTGTACTGATCAATGCTGAGTGCTAGGCAGTGGTTACTTAACTTGGCAACCTCAGGAAGTGCCAACAGCTTTGGGCGGAGGATTGCCTGAGGAGGGTAGTGAAACTCTTGATGGGAGGAAGTGCCATCAAAAGGTGGATGAGCATAATTGCTCAGTGATTTTACCAACAGTATCCACACAGGGCAAATTGGGGTTGCCAGCCATGGTTGGCAACCAGTCTAGGAGTGGAGCCCTGAAAGGCAGGCAGATGGAATACCTTCTTTGCACTGGCAACTCCTGCAGTGTATATGGTTCCAAATGTATAGACTTCCTTCCTTCAGACCAGACCAGTGAAGCCGAGAGGAGGACACTGATAAAGGGACAAAGCAACATATCCATATCAACTGCTCAGGCTCTTGTAGCCACACCACGTGGAGAGGATACTCCATCCTTGTTGGCAGTGTTGACACAACATGGGAAGTGGGAGCTGTGAATCATAAGCTCTCACTTGATTGGCATAGGAGGGCACCGTGAGTCACCTTCAAATGGTGGGAGGAATCATCATGTTCCACTGGTGAGCTACCACCTGCCATAATGGTGGGCCTCCCCTGGACAGTTAGGTGCTGACCTGCAAGTCTGTCTGCTTCATTGGGTGCATGGGTCTATGCCAAAAGCTGAAAAGGAGACAGAAACCTCACACCCTACAAAAATGAGAAACCAAGAACTTTCTGGTTTAGAAGCTGGAATGTCAGGACTGTGTCCTGGCTTGACAAATGATGATGACCTATGGTACATGAGCAGCATACAGAAGTCAGTCTTGATTGACTGTGAGCTTTACCAACTCAATGTTGACGTTGCGGCACTCCAGGAAACAAGACTTGTAGATGCTGGTTCTAGCCAAGTACCTTCTTTTGGCAAGGTAAAAGCACTGAAGAAAATTGTCTGCATGGTGTTGGTTTTGCTATGAGTAATAAGCTGGTAAAGCTTATAGAAATACCCATTGGGAAGTCAGATCATCTTACTTAGATTTCAGACTGCCTTTGGTTCTGTGAACACTGTCAATGCTTGTGTACCAACACTCAACTCCAGTCTTGAGGATAAGGATAAATTTTACAGCACTCTACACCAAGTCATCAGAGGAATATTATCTACCAAACGACTGTTCCTCCTTGGAGGAGGAACAGTCGAAGGTTGGCGCAAACTCATGGCCAGATTGCCTACAACATTTTGATAATGCACAGGTTTTTTTAGGCAAAGAATTCAATAAGTCATTGGCCATTCTCAATTTATATTTTGCTGGAAAAGATCACCAAAATGTATCATTGTGACATCCATGATTAGGCTACTGGCACTAATTAGATCTTGTTATTAGAAGGAAAGACCTACCTCCAGTGCAGAAGAACTCTTGCTCTACAGTGCCAATTGTGACACTGACCACTTCCTGATCATTAGCAGAGTAAAGATTACAGCTAAGAAACTACTAAAGGTGCAGCAATATATCAGTCCGTATTGGAGCAGCAAAAATAAAAGGAAAATTAACATTATTGGCAATCAGCTTTTCTTGGCCGATTAATGCCACTGATTAAACGCCGTGTGTGTGCACGCAGCTGCAGCCTCCCAGCCCCTACTTTTGTCCTGCATAAAATTCTGGAGGGCACATGCCCCCCATTCCACCTTTTGGGGGTGTGTGCAGAAGTGGGAAGCGCCCCTCTCCCAACCTGTCCTGTGGTCCCTGAATGAGCTGCCCATGGCTCCATCCTGTGCCCTGCCCTGCCCTGCCCCCTGCTAGGCAGCCCTTGCCCTTGCCCTTGCCCTTGCCCTTGCCCTTGCCCTTGCCCTTGCCCCTCCCCCCCCCAGTCCCTTCCCCATCACAGACTTACCGGCTGGATAATGCTCTCCACACTATTGGGCTGCATATTGTCTATTGGCTGCCCGATTAGCTCAGTCGGTAGAGCATGAGATTCTTAATTTCAGGGTCGTGGGTTCAAGCCCCACGTTGGGCATGTGGCCCTGTGTTCCCATGTGTCCCTTTTTTTAAGATAGGCAGAGGTGCCCGGTAGCCCCTGTGGCTTAATAGGGATATTCAGGGGACCCTGAGGGCAAAACGGGAGGCTTACTGTCTTTGGAAGAAGGGAGCAGCCTCCAAAGAAGAGTACTCTTCTTGTGCTCGGGCATGTAGGAAGGCCAAGGCGGGAGTAGAGCTTCGCTTGGCAACTAGGATCAAGGACAACAGGAAGGCCTTTTTCAAGTATGTGGGGAGCAAAAAGAAAGCCCCGGGAAACGTTGGGCCCCTGAGGGACTCGTTGGGCAACCTGGTGCTCGCGGCCGATGGGAAGGCGGAGATTTTCAATGGGTTCTTTGCCTCGGTCTTCCTGAGAGGGGACCGGGACATCCCTCCCGTTGGAGGACTGTATTCCCACTCGGGA
>JAGPOW010000304.1:28641162-28680377 GCA_030014935.1 Caiman crocodilus
CCACCCCATACTGGTGAACAAGTTAAGAGGCTGTGACTTGGATGACTACACAGTCTGGTGGGTGGTGAATTGGCTGGAGGGTCGCACCCAGAGAGTCGTAGTGGATGGGTTGGTTTCGACCTGGGAGGGTGTGGGCAGTGGAGTCCTGCAGGGCTCGGTCCTTGAACTGATACCCTTTAATGTCTTCATCAGCGACTTGGACGAGGGAGTGAAATGTACTCTGTCCAAGTATGCAGATGACACAAAGCTGTGGGGAGAAGTGGACACACAGGAGGGCAGGGAACAGCTGCAAGCAGACCTGGACAGCTTGGACAAATGGGCAGAAGACAACAGAATGCAGCTCAACAAGGAGAAATGCAAAATGCTGCACCTAGGGAGGAAAAATGTCCAGCATACCTGCTACCTAGGGAATGACCTGCTGGGTGGCACGGAAGTAGAAAGGGATCTTGGAGTCCCAATGGACTCCATGAGTCGGCAGTGTGACGAAGTCATCAGAAAAGCCAATGGCAGTTTATCGTGCATCAGCAGATGCATGACAAATAGATGCAAGGAGGTGATACTTCCCCTCTACTGGGCGCTGGTCAGACCGCAGTTGGAGTACTGCATGCAATTCTGGGCGCCGCACTTCAAGAGGGATGCAGCTAACCTGGAGAGGGTCCAGAGAAGGGCCACTCATATGGTTAAGGGCCTGTAGACCAAGCCCTATGAGGAGAGACTAGAGAAACTGGACCTTTTCAGTCTCCACAAGAGAAGGTGACCTTGTGGCTGCCTATAAGTTCATCATGAGGGCACAGAAGGGAATTGGTGAGGTTTTATTCACCAAGGTGCCCCTGGGGATTACAAGAAATACTGGCCACAAGCTAGCAGAGAACAGATTTAGATTGGGCATTAGGAAGAACTTCTTCACAGTTAGAGTGGCCAAGGTCTGGAACACGCTCCCAAGGGAGGTGGTGCTCTCCCCTACCCTGGAGGATCTTCAAGAGGAGGTTAGATAAGCATCTAGCTGGGGTCATCTAAATCCAGCACTCTTTTCTGCCTATGCAGGGGGTTGGACTCAATGGTCTATTGAGGTCCCTTCTGACCCTAACATCTATGAATAGTAGTAGTAGTAATGACAAAGTATTCATAAAATAATTATAAAACTTGTAAAATTTAATAATTTTACAGTAGAAGTAGAAACTTGATCATATTACTAGGGAAGAGTGAGAGTTTTGTACAGGTGTGCAGGGATAAAATTAGGAAGTTCAAGCCATGATTTGGAAAGCAGCTGGCAAGGGACAAAGACAATGAAAAAGACTTCTACAAATATATCAGGAGTAGGAGGAAGACCAAAGAAGCTATACGTCCTTTACGGAATGCAGAAGGCAATCTGGTTATGAACGATGCAGAGAAGGCCAAAATATTTAATGCCTTTTTTTACTTCTGCCTTCACAAATAGGTATAGATGTCAAATGACAAATGCAGTTGGCAGCAAAGATGGTTGGAATCAAACAGCCTAGAGAAGGGGTGTCAAAATCCTTTGGTCCCATAGGCCAGATGAATAGTGCAGTGCTGGTCCGCAGGCTGGATCAGGCCTGTGGACAGTCCTCTACCCTCCTAGGATGCTGTATCCAGTGTCCACGCTGGAATGCACACTGCACAGGTCACCCTCTGTGGCTGGTCTGGGATCTGCATCACAAGCTTCTTCTGCCCCAGACCACTGTTGCATGGGGTGCCTGCGGGGACTGCATACTGTGCACAGATTCCAGAGCAACTGCGACAGGTATCAAGTAGCTGGGGTGGGCCCTGCATGTGGCATGGGTTCCAGAGTAGTTGGCATGGCGGCTGTGTAGGTTGTGGGTGCTGGGCCCCACACGATGGGCCAGTCCTGCACATGCTGTGTGCAGCCTGTTGTCTGTCCCAAGACCAAGGGTCAGGCAAGGCTCCATGGTTCAGATCTAACTCACAGGCAGAACAGGTTAGGGGTGTCTTAGAGAGTCTGCCTGCTTTCAAGTCCGCAGTTCCAGATGGGATGCACCTTAGAGTACTGAAGGAACTGGCTGAGGCAATTTCAGAGCTATTGGCTATATCCTCTTTAACTTGTGGAGGTCAGGTGAGGTTCTGGTTGGAAAAGGGAAAATAATAAGGCCTATTTTCAAGAAAAAGGAGGAGGATGAGAATTTCAGGACAATCAGTCTGACTTCACTACCTGGAAGGTCATGGAGCAGGTCCTCAAGGAATCCATTCCAAAGCACCTAGAGGAAAAGGTTGTTAGGAAGAGCCAGCATGGATTCACTGCCAACAAATGATACCCGACTAAACTAACTTCCTTCTATGATAATGTGGCTGGCTCTGTGGATGAGAAGAAAGCAGCGGATGTGACGTACTGTGACTTAGAGTAAAAAAAACCTTGCTAATCTCCCACAACGTTTTCATTAGCAACCTAAGGAAATACAGATGAGACGAGTGGCTTTCAAACGGTTGTGCAGAACCCTGAGATTGCACAATAGGTATTAGTGGTTCTGCGGATATATGGAGGTAAATGGCAGAGCAGGCAGGAAGGAAGGTGGTGTGCTGCCACTGCAGTGCTGGGTCATCTGACTCTACATCAACTCACATGGCCTGTGGAGCCAGGGATATGGATCACATGGCAGAAGAGGTGATATGAAAGTCTTGTGACTTTAGGAAGTCTGCAAACCACTGGCTTAGAGAAAACTTGGATACATAACTGGTTGGCTCATTGTACCAAATGAATAGTACTCAATGACTCAGCACCTCATTGGGAGTGGGTAACAAGCACTTCCCCAGGAGCACATCTTAGGTCCAGTATTGTTTAACATAGAATCATAGAAAAATGGGGCTGGAAGAGACCTCCAGAGGCCATCTAGTCCAACCCCCTTTCTGAGGCAGTATTAGCCTTATCCAAACCATCCCATACAAGCCTGTACTCTAACATCTGTAGAACTACCATCAACCCCGACACAATACAAGACATAACATCTAACCTGCTACAGGTGGAGCAGGGGAACCATGGTAGGTAGTGTCCAGCTTCTGTAAAAGGTTGTTAATATATGCTCAAGAGATCCCAGGTAGAGCTCATTAGTGATTTGGATGATGAATATAACAGGACGGTGCTCAGGGATAGCCATGGTCTTCTGTAGTGACTACCTCAATGCTGTGCAATTCCCACTCCAGCCTCTCAGGGTTGTGCCCTATTTCCTGCCTTCAACATGTTGGTGTTAGAGGTAATGAAGGGATCCCTCAGGTGCTCGCAAGCTCTAAACCTTGGGTTCCAATTCTCCCCTTTGGCTCCCCTCTCTTGCCTTGGGGCTTCTAACCCTGCTGACTCAAGTTGCCTTAAGGGGGAGCTAAATTCATGGCTTCTTTCTGCCCCTGTAGCCACTCCTATGCCTCACAGATGTTACTCTGTCCACAGTTTCGTCCTCTTGTAGAGACTTCAGCATTAGTTTCCTTTTACTTCCAGCCCTGGCTCACTGATTTAACCTCAGCTCCCCTGGCCTTAGCCCTGTGAGGCTCTGGGCCCCTTAGCCCCATCTTTCACCTTATCCCAGCACCCCTGGCATCCCTGACCCAGGGCAAAGCTGCATTTGTTCCAGGTTACCCCTCCCAGTGTCTGTGACTCAGGCAAGGTTGCTTTTGGTATAGCTCAGCCCACCTGGCATCCCAAACCCCAGAAAGGCACTGTGCTGGGTATCCCTGCAGCACCCCCATAGCCTCCAGTCCACCCCTCGCCACATCCAGCCTTCTGTTCTAACCTAGAACAAGAATACAAGCAGCTGCTTTAAACTTGAAGTCTCCTCTGGGTCATCATACTGCTGCCAAGCCACTTCCTTGTTTTTGGGCACAGCACTGAGAATATCTGGCATGTCTGCATTTCCTAATCTTCACCAGACTGAGCTGGCAGGAACTCCCCTCCTCAGCAGATTTAGAGTTGTACTGCCCCTCTGCCTTGGAGACCCAGGTTTATAATCCTGTACTCCTCTCCTTCCAGTCTGGTGATCCCTTGACAGGTATGCCCCATCAGCCTGCAGAGCAGCTTACTGCTATTCCTCCAACTGCCACAGCAGTGCCTTGCTGCCTAGCTAGGATGCTGCCCTACTATCCTATTGCTAGGTAGCTGACTGCCCTACTATCCTACCACTATGGGCCCCTGGCTGCCTACTCCTCTAGCCAGCACAGAATCAGCTGGCTTCCCTCCCCCAGCTGGGGGCATCTGTACTGCTGTTTCTCTTCAAGTAACAAGAGCTCCTGGCTCCCTGTTAAAATGGGATTAAGTGCATGCTTAGCAAATTTGCTCATGACACTAAGATGGTTATTGTTACAGACGCTCTCAAGGATAGGGCTAGGGTAAACATGACCTGGATAGATTAGAAAAAATGATCTGCAATCAAATGAAATCAAACACAGATGGAATTCAGCAAGGACAACTGCAAAATAGCGTATTTGAGATGAAATAATTGCATTCACAAAAATAGCCAATCATTCCCCGAGCTAGGCCGCAGAGAAGGAGCTGTGGGTTATGAGACCATAAGCTACATATGAGCTAACAGTATGTTCCTGTTGCTAAATTTGGCAGCAGTTTACTGGATTGTATCAACAGGAGTGTCACTTTCAAATCAAGTGAAGTGATTTTTCCACTCTTATTTGGTACTGGTGAGTACTGTATACAGTTGCAGGTCCCACACTTCAAGAAGCATGTTGGCATATTTGAAAGAGTCCAGCAGAGTGACAACAATGATTAAAGGGCCTGGGAAGCATTATGTAAGAGCAGGGATCCTGGTTTTCTTCATTTTAAAATTCCAAGTTCTGTGATAACCCCCCTGCTCCAATTCTGTGATTAAAAACCCCAAATCCATGTTTTTTTCACTGTTAAAATGAAACACCACTATATATGCCAAACACACTGTTTTATTGAGATATTTACCACCTTAAAGCAGTGTGGAAGCCTACCAGTGCCTCAGTCATTATAGTAAAATAAATTCTAAATAGCTATATATTTTGGCATTTGATTTTGGTTTTTTTATCATAAAGAATTGGAGCTCTCTCTGGCCCCTTTGCTCACCATGATGTGGGACCAGCTGCAGTCGTCCCACCCTACTGCTTTGTGCTGCTGAACAGCCCTGATACACTGGTGCCCTACCCCAACCCATGCAACTGTCCCTCACTGCCAAGCTACAGCCCTGCCCTTGCCCTTCACTCCCAGCCCACAGCCCTGTGGCCCTTGCTGCCCCTTGCTCCCAACCTGCTGCTTCCCAGCCCAGCAGGTGGGCACGTACTCCCCCTTTGGGCCACCTCCACTGCATTGTTTTCAGCCCTCATATTGCCTTGGGTCCCCTCCACTGCATTGCCCGTGGCTTCTTACCCAGCAATGTGATGCCTATGCTCCCTCCCCTCTCTCCACCCCCCAACACATTGCCTATGTCACCTCTCCCCACACTCCAGTAGAGTTACCTGGAGTGCTTGGCTGCTGCTTGGCTGTCACATGCATGTGAGCATACGCATGCATGTGCTGCCTCCTGCCTCCCATCACGCTTCCCCATGCCAGTTCCAAGCAGCCCCTTGCCAATGGGAACTGTGCTAGCCTACAAGGAGAAACCAGTGGTTTCCCACATTTTTCTCTTAAAAAAGGAGGAATCTGTACTTTTCTTCTCTAAAGGAGAAAATCTGTGTTTTTGTGCAGTGAATGGAAAACCTGCATCTCCACTTACGAGGAAAGGCTGAAAGAGCTAGGGCTATTTAGTCTGTAGAAAAAGCTGAAACAGTGTTTGATAACAGTCTTCAAATACCTGACAGGAAATGGGCTTTTCTCTGTGGCTGCATGGACAGAACTAGGACCAATGGCCTCAGGCTGCAGTTAGGGATTAGGAGGAACTTTCTGACTGGGGGTGGTCAAGCATTGAAACAAGCTACCTAAATAAGTTTTGGATTCATTGTTCTTTTATATTTTAAAGAGCAGGTTGGACAGACATGACTTGGATGATTTAGTCAGAAATGATTGTGCCTTGAGCAGGGGGTTGTACTAGATAACCTTGTGAGGTCCCTTCCTGCCCTACTTCCTTTATGATATTATGATTTTAAAAATGCCCTTTCAAAATGGCCACTTTCTGCCTTTGTGGAGCTAGCTGCTCTTGGGGAGAAGTGGCTGGTAACCTTTATTATTTGTATGAAGAACAATTTGGCTTTATTCTCTCTGGGAACAATAGGAAGTAGTAGCTGTTTTGAAAGACTTAGTCTAAAAAATATGCTTCTGGCTTAATAGTCATGAACAATAATACTAGCATATATTTTGAAAGTGGGCAGGTCTTCAGCAAAAGAACATTTTTGGCTTCTGCTAGAGAGTGAACTTTCAGTTATAAAAATAAAATAAAAAAATGCTATTAATCCTAACATTCATTTTCAAAATATACACCTTGTACCAGATTTACTGAACGGAAGGTCTGTGAAGGGGAACACAGGTTGATTACATGAAAATTTGGGAGATGGGATAGAGGAGGAAAACAGGGTATGTGGAAACAAAGTACTTTAAGGATCAGGAAGGAAGAAGAAACATACATGTAGAGAAATGTGTAAAAAATTAAGTAAGTTAAAATGTGGAGGTAAAGAGATGGGGGGAAATTGGTGCATATACTCTTCTACTGTTTCTTTGCAGTGGATATATCACCCTGAGGATATGTTGGTTAATTTATCATAAAATATAAAGTTTTTAGAAAATATTGCTTGGTGATATTTTTTACCTTGATGTGGTATTTAGTGCTTATGTATGAATTTTCTATTTTAAAGAAAAAAAGGAAATTTCCTATTAAAGTTGTAAAAACAAAACTAAGGTTGATTGCTTATCAGTAATTTTAAGGTAAAAATATTACCAGGATGTTCTAGGTATCTCCAAAAATAAGTACCAAAATGTAAGAAATCAAGATGTATATCAATTAAGAACTCTGCTCTAGCTAACAAGATTAGCTATTTATCAATATTATCTATGTTTTTATTTCATCTAATCTGGCTATTTTACTGCTGGTTTTGGGGGTTAATTTCAGTGTAATTTAAGTGTATTGTTTTAGGATTGAAAAAGAGTATGCAACAACTGCCCAGAGTATTCAGTTGTCTAAATTGCATCTTAACTACACTTATTGAGTAAACCACGTGGTCAGTGCTTCTAGCAATTTTAAGGAATCCAAGATTTAGTTTCAAGGGTGACATTAGAAGCCTTGGATGGTAGCTAGTAAATTTTGCGATTGCTCTCTGAAGCCTTGAAAATTAAGGGAGATACCCCTTTAAATGACTAGCTTCCATCCTTTTCAGGGCTTCTAACAGAAGCTTGAAAACTGACTAGTTCCTCTTACTTTCAGGCCTTCTAACTGCAGCCCTTTGAAAGTTGCTTTTTCTTTACCATTACTGATGCCGGTTGATATATAGTTAACTGTAGTACAATTACTTTACAAAGTAAAGTAAACAGTGGAGCTGAAAAATGCTATACATTAAGTTGCTTATGCATTTAACTGATATGCAGATAACCAATGTTTATTAATGTAAACAGTAGCCAAAAATTTGGACTGGTGTTGTTAATGCAATTTAGTGAATTATGCATATATTCAGTATGCACATATATCAAATACTGTTCCACATATCTGCAATGTGTTTTGTCTTTAAATTGTGGATCAGTAACTGTTAATGTTTAGACCATTTTGCATAAGTTTTATCTGAGATTTGAATTTAGCAAAGCTGATTACAAATTTAGAAGCATATTTTTAAATTGTATGTTTGTATTTCAACACTGATTTGGAAATACTGGTCTTATATTTTATTTGCAGTTGGGAATTATATATCGGGATATAAAACTTGAGAATATTCTTCTTGATTCTAATGGCCATGTGGTGCTGACAGACTTCGGCCTGAGTAAGGAGTTTCTTACTGATGAAGTGAGTATTTAAATGTTAGTCAATGTAGATAGAATGAAAAAGATCACAGAATCATATCCCCTCTTAATGAAAGCTGCAGGAATGTATTTGAGGGCAAGATATACCTCCTATATTGTTTCTTTGCTGGTTACCCCCTTTTCATCAAACAAAGTATTTGTTTTCACTCCACTATACCTATAGACTTTTATTTAATCCTTAAGTCTTTAATTCTGTCACTGCTCTGCTAACACTGTGTGGCTTTTTTGTCCCTAATTTCATTTTTTTTTTTCTTCAAATACTTTTAAACTTTCTCTCATAGTACCTCTTATTTTTGAAAGGCTCTTTCCTGAAAAGCTTACAAAGCAATGTATATTGTTCTTTAGATCACTCCTTAAATAGCTGTCACAGCACACTCCTAGAACACTTTGAAGTGACTAGTTAAATGGTCTGCTATAACTTTTCATGAAGTTAATCCATTATTTCATTTTTATCATGTGTTTTACTTTTGTGTTTTGTCTTTTCATGTTTTTAGATTGTAAGTTTAATGTAGGAGCTATGTTTTCTCCAGTGTGTGTTCAGGACCTAATACCATAATTCCTCAATCCCTGCTTAAAATCATTGGATGCTACTGTGAACAAATAGTCATTGAGCATGTGCTTGTCGAAGTACACTTATCTCTAAACATGCATTTAGATTTCAGAGAATCTACGCAAGTTAGGAAGAATTTAATTTGAAGAAGAAGGTTGAATGTATTTTTACTTTCTGCTTTCTTACAAGAGGTCAGTCTTACTTTCAGGTTTCAAACCTTTCTACTTATAAATAGTTTGGAAAGCAGGAAAAGAATTTTTTTTTTTTAAGGGGATCTGTCCTCTGATGCTTCCTCAAAGAAAGCTTAAAAGGCTTGAAGAAAACTGGCTGAACTTGGGAAGGGACTTCTGAACAGGAACTGAAAATGTTACTAATGTCCAGATGAAGAAGTACAGAAGGCACCAGTATTTCCCTTCTTTATTGAAGAAGGAAGCAGGAAGAACTACTGAAAAAAAGAGGAGCAGTAGATAAAATGCTGTGTTCTGAGTGATAGAGGAGATGTAAGGATGGTGTATTGGGTCCAGACAGAAGTGTTCAAGGTTGAAAGATTCTGCCTGATGCAGTAGAAACTGCTGAGGGTTTTGGAGAAAACCATACTGAGCAGCACAGAGGGATTGGGATTCAAGTTAACTACTGTAATGAGGAGAGTGGGAAAGAGTGGAGGCAATAAAAAGGGAGAACAGGGAGGAGCGTGCTTCTGCTCCTTTCCCACTCTTTGCTTCCGATTCTCTTCCTTTTATTCCCCCAACATCAAAATAGAGCCTACTAATTCCTCTATTTTCAGTGTTGCTACTTCTGATTTTCTCCTGTTTTACCACCACTTGCCACCTACCTCAGCCTTCTACCACCTCCTCCCATTCTGCTGTTTTTTCCACTTCTCTTCCCCACATCAAAAAAAATCTTAAGCATTGTTTAAAGGACAAAAGATATAAAATTATGATTAAAATACATTTTTTAAAATCTAAAAATTAATCAATTTGCTCTGGTTATCTAATTATTAAGAACAGCCATGAAAGCTAAATTAAAGTTTTAAAATCTGGAACTAAAATATTGATGCAGTGGACCAAACTATATATGGAAATTGCATTTTGTATTGTACTCTAAGTAGACAACTCAGCTGTAGCTAGAGTCTCTGCAGCTTCTCAAGTGTCAAATCACAGTCAGCAACTTATATGCTTCTATCTCTATAGTTACCAATACTTAGTGGAATATAATTATAGTTCTTATAATTTGGATACTAGCTAGCATGCATATCCATTTCCCTCTGTATACAAGTTGTATATCTCGTGCTGGTGCCTTTTAAAATATAAATGAACAACTTTTTAATACTAAACAGTGCAAGTATATTTAAAATGCTTGCAGTTTAATCATGGCAATACAAGAGAAAATAAAATGTAAAATTTATTTCAATAAAACATGCTTACACAAATATCCAGGCAAGATAATTTTGCTTGCCAATCATAATTTATTGTAGAATCAGTCAAATTGGCTTTGATTTATATCACCAGGTTTGTGTTCTTGTACTGAGCTACTTATGTAGTGTCATTTCTGAAAAAAAGCTATTTTTAAATAAGAGTAACATTGAATATCCATAGTTCATATTGATTTCAAGGTGCAGACACACAGGCATGATTATTAGGGAGTAACATGCCCCATATTTTACTCTGTAGTACATTTATTCTATACAACTGGCTCTCCAAAGCTAGTCACCAGCATAAGAAAGCACTTTTACAGCTCCTGGCCACTAGGGCTAAGTACAGACATTAAAAAAGCCCAAGGCAGAAGTGCTCTGACTATTGTGCTTTTACTTACCATGGTTTAAGTTAGAGCAGGAGTGGGTACTCTCCATGCCTCCCAGCATGTCCTGTGGAGTCCCTGGATTACTAAAGACTCCTGATCCAGAGCGTAATGATCAAGCCCCCACCCCAAGAGTAAACTGGATACTTATCTTGCTGGGATCCTATGACCCCAGCTGACTTCCTGCCCTTTGGGCAGGGGGCTGGACTCGATGATCTTCCGAGGTCCCTTCCATCCCTAATGTCTATGAAATCTATGAAAAAACCCCGATTGACTGCTGGGTATAGTCCACCATGCTCTCAATCACCTGCCATGTTATTGTACCTTTTACATGTGTTTTTAGAGTACCTATGTGTGAGTGCTTGCTCTCTCTCTACACATATGTAATTAAGTTAAATTTAGGCTCAAAAATGTGGGTGTATGGGCTAGTAAACCTTACAGTGTTGTTATCACTACACTTCTGCTTGAAAATGTGCAAATGCATTGTAGATTATAACAACAGTGGACCCCTCTCCAGGTTTGATTTTCTGATATTTGCATGGCATCTATACAGTACAAGAGAAGTTGTTATAGTAACAGATAAAAATCAGAGAAATTCTTTGAAAAACTGCTTAGCAGTGATATAATGAAACTGTTGAACACATTTACCAAAATACAGAGGAAGGCAGATGCTCTTGAAGAGTTAGAGAATCATTGTGACTTCTGGGAAGCATGGAAACATTTTGATTGTCACTATGCTGCTGATGAAGGAAATGAATACTAGGATATAGTCTCATGTGTTTTTTTCTGTTTAAGAATTATCATATAAAAACAGAATTCAAAATTCAATTTGAAAACAGCAAAACTCTGAGATTTAAACACACATCTAAGATATACAATAAACTTTAATTAATTGTGTTTCTTTTAAAAATGCAATATGTGACAGACTATGTTTTTTGATTGCTAAGGAAGTATTAAAAGGTCCCAGTGATGGATCAGGCCCCATAGTGCTAAGCATTAGAAAAGACTTATGGTAACTAGCTGTATTCAAGAAATAAAGAATTTGCTAAGAGAACATTAATTTATTTTTAAGTGATGACCTTTCATTACTTATTTATTCTGTAAGTCTGCTGGAAGAATATTTGGAAAGAAACACTAAGCTGAATCTTTTAAATATGTATATGTAAAAATATAAAACTTGTTTATTAACCAATTAAAAATGTAAAAAATTCAAGTTAAAATATTTTATCTTAATGCTATTTTAAACACTGAACTTCAGTTCCTCTTTTAGAGGACAAAAGCTTCTGTATATCTTACAATATTCTACGTAATCGTGTTTACATATTTTAAGAAAGATGAAATAGCCTAACCTCAGCTAACAAAGCTACTGAATACAAATGAACATATGATATTTCAGTAGCTCGTAAGATTTTCAAGAACGGTCTCTTTTTTTCAGTGCAAGGACTATGCTATGTAATACATGTTTTCAGCCCTAGGCCTTTTAACAGCTTGTTCTTGGTTTTTAAATTAAGAATGAATCAAAGAAATTTGAAAATTGCTATCTTAAGAAAGCAGGAAAATACAGTGGTCTGTATTCAGCCCTTAATTTTTAATGGTTGCATTACTTATCTGTCTAGTTTTGTAGCTGTAACAGGTATCTGCTCTGAGCCGAGCTAAATGTGGCCCGTACACCTGTTCCTGGTGTAACCACCCAACTTCTTACCTGCCATGCCTTGCTGTCAATTAATTGATGTGAATTAGCGGGAGGCTGCCCTTGTACTCCCCCACTGCCAGGGGGCACTATTTGCAGCTCCATTTCCTCCCCTACACCGCAGTCCACACCTCGCCGATGGAATAGCCATTCGGTCCCATCAGAATCTGGCCCCTCTTTGTCCCATCTGGGCCTTCCTTCCTTTGATATACTCTCTCCCTGGCACTAGGGCTCTCCCCAGCCTTCTCCATAACACTGCCCCCACTCTGGGGCCTTCTCAACTGCCCTCACTGGCGCTGGGGTCCTCACTCTCTGCTGTGAGTCCCCTGTGAGACCTCCTCCAACCCCTAATAGCCTCACCCAAACCACCAGTTATAAACAGCAACACAAAATGCAAGCCCATCGGCTGTAACTTAAACAGAAGCTACCCGGCCATAACAATGCTCAAGCTTACCGAGAAATGCTCCTTCCTCCATGATTGCTGGGAAGGAACTGCCTCTGGCCTCAGCTCCTTGGGTTTATAAGGGAGCCAGGCCCTGACCCTTCTGGTCAGCTAACCTTCTCTGGTTACCCTGGCAACCCACAGCTGGGCTCTTTATTCCCTGCTAGGGCTTCCTCCCTAGCAGTTTCCCCTCTTTGGGAGCAGGGCACCTCAGTGCTCTGTGACCGTAGCATAACAGAGAACCAAATAGATTAATGCATCTAGTCCTGGTGAAGAAGCCTATTGATATCCTGGTACCTTTTAAATTTCAATTAGATAATAATTTAGCAACTTTGATCCTGATCCCACAATAAAGACATTAAGTCCCAACCTGAAGACTATTTTGCAGGTATACTAGAAAAAAAATTTTCTTCAGTTTTAAAAGCATACCAAAATTATAATTTATAGAACATATAGTTTCAGCAATTGGCTGTGAAGATAAGGTAATCGGATGCAAGATGCTACACCGCAGAAAGACTAGTCAAAAGCCCAAATACAAAATGGGTAACAACTGGCTGTAATGGAAAAGGATCTAGGAATCTTGGTGGAACACAGACTGTATCTAAGTCTGCAGGGTTGATGCACTTACACAAAAGGCAAAAATGAGTTTTGGGCTGCATCAATAGGAATATTAAGTGCAAGACATGAAAGATGATAATGCCTCTTAACTTGGCAATGGTTAGACTTCATCTAAAGTACTGTGTATAGTTTTGGGGTCCCTATTTTAAAAAGGAAATGAAGAAGTTGAGAGGGTCCAGAGGGAGGCAACAAAAATCAGGGACTTGGAAGGCAAGCTGAATGAGGAAAGGTTGAAAAAACAAACTTGTTCATCTTGCAGAAAAAGCAGTTAGGAGAGGATATGAAAGCAGTCTTCAAATGTCTGAAGGGCTGCCATAAAGAAGATGAAAAACATCTTTTTTCCATTAGTTAGAGTGTTTTGTCCCTCCATATTTGGAATCAGGAAGGATTTTTACTCCATGATCAGATTGGAATGGTCTGTGCCTTCCTCTGTAGCCGGGAACATGACGCTCTTCCTTGAATTTTTCTCAAGTATATTTTAACATCCCCTGCAGCAGTGGGACACTGTTTTACCTGTGGCACGTTAGGGTTATTTTGGTGTCTTTGGAAAATATTCCTTGTAGTTGTGTGATAGGACTGATTGTGTTGCTGTTTTAGGAAAAGGTTAGACAGGGATTTGTCTGAGACAAATTGGAAGGGGACGATCCTGCCTTCAGTAGGGGACCAGATCAGATGGCCTCCAGACCTCTTTTCCAGTTCTGTTTTGGAACATCCAGTTAAAAATTATTTCCCTTCCCTTGGGTGGAGGGTTTGAGTTGGAATAGAAAATTGTGTAAGCCCCTAAATATGAACCTAGCCATTGTTACTGTAAGACCAAATGTCATGCCATGATCTTAGCTTTCTAGGTGAGCTAGAGGTTTACTCTCACTATTTAGCTCATCACTAGAAAACGATGCATAATTCTGTTATAGTAGTTTAATGGAGCTGTTAAGGTAGTTTTTGCTGGAAGGTGTTGTAGGGCTTTGGCCCCTTCTTGGTTGATGCCTTGACCCCCAGCCATGTCAGGATGAGATCTGGATTCAGCATGACTGAGGTGGTTTGGGTGCTGCTCCTACTCATCTGCCACATCCTTAATGTTTGTTATTATTTTTCTTAGGAGGAAATTCCCTGTAGGTGGCCCGAGGGGATCTTAACCCTGGGTTTCTTTATGGGGCTCCAACCTCCCCTTTACCCCACCCTGACCGCATCCATGACCATGACCTGCTTGCTGCAGGTCCCCCTCCTGGATGATCATGCCTTGACCACACTGCCTACCTCAAAAGGTTGGGTCTTTCTGGTTGTCTGTCCTCCCAAGGCCATCCTTTGTCTTCGGACTGGCTCTTGGGCAACTAAAACCGCCCCTGTCCAGGGCCAACTGCAAGTTGGGAAAAACTAAATGAAAAGGATCAGAGTCTGCCGACAAACTCGTGGGATCTCGTTTCCCAGGACCTTTGGTCTTGTGGGGGGACTCGTCTATCCCCCCAGCCTAGTAGGCATCGGGGATGGGTGGCCACCCTGTGCTAAGCCTCTGTTGGTCCTCTTGGGGCAGCCTTCCTTGGGCCTGTGCACTTTCCCCTTCTAGGCCCATCTGACGTGTGGCTAGGCTGTCCTGTTCCCACAAGCTGGTGTTGCTTGTTCTACCAGCATGAGGATCTGTGATCTTCTGCTCCTCTTTTGCTGCTGAATTGCCCTAGGGTCTCCATGGTTGCTTGGGTTATTCCCTGCCATGGCCCCTGGGTTCTCCGCCAGTTCCTTGCTGTTTCCTCAGGACAGTCCGGGGGGCTGCGTTTCCCTGGTGGAGCTCCTGGTGTCCATCTGTTCCCTGGGCTTGGGCACTTCGGTTCACCTGCCCGTGTCCTCTGGCAGATACTTAGCCTTCTTCCCCTGCGTCCAGGGCATGTGCTCCCTGGCTCCATGGCCGGTGTCTCCACCTGCGTTCCACTCTCCTCCTCCCGGTGCCAGGCCAGCTACATCCCCAGCTACTTCTTGAGTAGCCTGTGCCTCTCCGAGGCCATGCCCCTGGCCTGCTGATTTGCAGGCTCAGGCAACTCCAGAACTGCTAAACCTGCCCTGGCATCTCTCCCTACCTGACACTCTTCTTTGCCCCTGTGGCAAGTATTGGGGTGCATTGGGAGGAGGTCTGGGGGGAGTTGTGGGGGCTTTTGCCTCCCCACTCACAGTAGTTATTCTCAGAATATATTTAATAGAATTTCTCCTTTTATATACTTTCCAATAATTATAATTTCTTACTCTAAAGCCCTTGGTTTTAAACACTGTTATTCCCATGAGGGAGCTCTATTTCTTAATGTTGAATTGCCTTTTTGTCTCTCCTATTTAAGGGTAGTAGACATTACCTCATAACATAGTGTCTTTAATTCCTTTATTGACACTGAAATCTAGGGAGGTGAAGTTTAAAAGGATACACACGTGCATATACGTACCCCATAGATTAGGCTATATATTACATAGATACAGACTTGGGGTCATCTGAAGCCCCTCATACATCAGTTAATGAAATAAAGACGTGCCCCCTCAAACTTCTTACTTTCAGTTGTGTTTCTTATAGTTTTGCTGTTCAGGTTAGGACTTGAGTGGTACTGATCCTGTTTTATAATGCCAACTGCAGTGCAGAAGTTACATTCTACTACTTCTGCCTCTTCACTGTCTCTTTTTTGAGGTAAATATGTTTTATTCTTCCTCTTATTCTTGCAAAAGGGAAGGAATTAACCAACCTATTTCCTCAGATATCACTCCATCCCCCAGATTTTGATTATGAACAAGTGTCCCAATCTTGTAGGCACTGAAAGGATTACCAGGCTCCCCATACTCCATGGTACTCGTATGTTTCTTGTCCCTTCCCATAAAATCCTATTCTATGGCTATATTAGATTCCCTGTCAGCTTTATATAGACACATGTGTCAAACAGCCTCCCAGAATGAGAAAATAATCAAAAGACAGAAGTTTGTTCAGCCTTAAGGATCTTCTGTTCAGATTCAGAAGTGTGGTAAGCCCATAGGGGCTGGAACAGCTCATGGAAGAAGAACCTCAAGCTCCAGTTGCCATCTCCTCTTCATCTTGAAAGGAGGTGGCATTCCATTGTAGCATAATTTTATCTGGATGACTATAAGAACCTCTAAGAACCTATGAAAAGAGTGGTGGGATCCATACAAATTTATTTTGAAGAAGTACAGGAAGATATTAGATACTGTGTGCGCATTTATGTTGGGATGAGTTGCTCTCTCAAGTAACAAAGTTCTTCTTAGAAGAGGCGAATAGTATCTGGAAGGCATCACCTAGCATCATTCCAACCTTAAGGAAGATTGATCAAATCTACTATTTTCCTTCTAAATGAGCAGAGTACAGTGTGCTCCATGAGGACTTAGCATGAGGACTAAAAAGATGTTATAGACGCATCTGAACTTAATGGGTGCGTCCAGATGACTGCATATGTGCCTTTGAGGTGGGGCAAGAGGCACGTGCAGGAACGAAAAAATGTTCCCTGTGCTGCAAGTTTGCAGCGCGGGGAGAAAATTAGATGCCTGGATATCCGGGGGTCTAAAAAAAAAAGAAACAAAAAGAAAAATGGGGCTCCAGTGCTGGTGAGTAAGAGGGACGGGCTGGAGGAGGGGAGAGGAGACCATGGGGGGACCCCTGCTGGCCCTACCTGCTCCCCCAGCACCCCGATCCCTACCCTACCTGGCCTCTGCCCAGCTGGTCCCTGCTGCCCTCAGGGCCCCTGTGTTGCCTGGCTGGGCCAGGCCCAGGGCAGCAGGACCTGGTGTGGGGACCGGTCCTGGGGCTGCAGGAGCAGCCCCAGGGCTGGTAGGACCCATCTGGGCACAACGCGTGGTCCCCACAGGGCAGGAGCCCCAAGGGTGGCTGGGCCCGGCACACCGTCTTTGTGTGCCATGCCTGGTCCTATCACCCAAGGACCCAGCCCAGTTGATTGGCAGAGGAACCCCAGAGTTGGCAGGACCCAGCTGGGCCTGGCATGTGGTTCCTGCGTGCCACACTGGGCCCAGCCCAGCTCAGCAGCAGAGAGGCCCCAGGACCCGGCTGGGCCCGGCGTGTGGTCCCCGCATGCCACGCCAGGTCTTGTTACCATGGCTTGGAGTGCCCCACTCCCACTGCCGCTGCTATCGGTAAGTTATGGGCCCTGAGCCTGGGGCCCTCCAGGGTGCCTGGGACCCTGGGCTGGAAGGCTGGGACCCTCCAGGGGGAGCTGGGACTCTGGGTGGGGGGACTGGGACCCTTTAGGGTGCCTGGGAACCTGCAGGGGGTGGCTGGGGCCCAGTGGGGGATAGGAGCTGGGGCCCTGGGGCGGGGGGGGCTGCACCCTGTGGGGGCTGGGGGAACCATCCCTCCTGAGCAGCTCCCCCACAAGGTCCTCCACACCCACAGTCCCCCCAGCAATCACCCTGTACCTACCCACAGGCCAACCCACATCCCTACACACACCTTCCCACCCCCTTCCTGCAAACACCACATCCCCCCCATCACATACCCATCATGTGCAAAGAAAACCAAAAGTACAGATCAACACATATAGGT
This sequence comes from Caiman crocodilus, assembly GCA_030014935.1. Classification (NCBI taxonomy): domain Eukaryota; kingdom Metazoa; phylum Chordata; order Crocodylia; family Alligatoridae; genus Caiman; species Caiman crocodilus. The sequence goes on from JAGPOW010000304.1 coordinate 28,658,724, forward strand.
GTTTAGAATTAATTTCATCATGATAATAGAGACACTGGTAGGCTTCCACATTGCTTTAACATTGTAAATATACTAATAAAGCATTGCCCATCTGATTGCTGTCTCTCTCTCTCTTACTCTTACTCTGTGTAGATATATATATGTGTGTGTGTGTGTTTGTGTACAGAGTGGTCTTTTGTGTTAATTGTGGAAATACATGGATTTTGGGATATTTTTTAAAATGGATTTGGGATGCTGCTGCAGCAGTCCAGCTGACACAAGGGATAGTGTCCCCACGTAGCAAGTGGCTGCATCCCAGAAGCTCCAGAGAGTGAGTAGCCCTGAGCTGCTTGTCAGGACAGGTTTTTGTACTGCTGGGGCTAGGACAGGGTAGCTTTTTATACTGCTGGGGACAGCATAGGTGCTGGCCCCGGGTTCTAGCTCCCATTGGCTGCAGATCTGGGAGAAGCCAGGCAGTGTTATTTTGCCCTGAGTGGCACAATTTGTTCCACAACAAAGTGTATGTCCAAGCACATGTGCTGAGGCAAAAAGCCCCGGCTCAAATTTGCCCCGCTTCTATTTGAGCTGCTGTAAGTGCTCATGCTTGCATTGTGTGCCCAATGTAACCATGTGCATGTACTTACCTGTTTGCCCTTTGTTATTTCTCAGTAAAGAGCAGTTCCTTTGCCAGTGATAATTAATGATTGAGCTCAGTTAATTTAAAAAACTACTTGCAAATCACTAGCAGGGACTTCAGCTTCTGCTGGTTCTGTGTAGAAGTGTCTGCTTTATAGCTCCATGCTTGAAATTGAAAGCTGCCAGTTTCCTGACTGCCAGTTAGTTTCAGTAAGGCTTGTAAATGGAGTACATTTTATTACAAAATAGACAGTCAGGGCAAAAATGCCATGTGCTTAAATGGTTATAATATTCTTAATAAATGTACAGTTAACCAGCATTTGTTATAATGTAAGTAGTAGGCAAAAATTGAGATTGCTTTTGTGCTGTCATTTATTATTCACATCTCCAGTACGTATATAAGCATAGTTATAGAGCAGGTAGGGACAGCAGGGGTCCCACCATGGTCTCCTCCCCACCCCTTACTCACCAGCACTGGAGCCCTGGTTTTGTTTTGTTTTGTTTTTTAGACCCCTGGATATCCCCGCGCTGCAAACTTGCAGCACAGGGAACATTTTTTCGTTCCTGCACGTGCCTCTCACCCCACCTCAAAGGCACGTATGCAGCCTCCTCTCTGCGTTCCTGCCAAGTTTTCTTGTCATTACTGTGAATGCAAACAAAAGCAGCATCACGCTAACATTACCTTGGCTGGAAAGGACCAGAAATGGCTGAGCCTGGTCTTCCATAAAATTATTATTAGGCACATCTGTAGTGATTTCTAACTATTATGTGCTTAGGATAGATTTTTTTTTCTTTATTACAACGTATTTACAGCCATTATTGATAAACTGGAACAGGAACAAGCAGAACAGCTTTAGATTTTAATCATATAATGTCAGTTAATACTGAACATTTCTTTACAATTAGCTTTAGATGCTGCTAGTACTACTGTGCATTCCTTGGCAAAATCAGTTTTAATATGATGATCATTTTGGTCTTTGGTATCTGGAATACCCAGAGAAGCCCAACGTACCATGGTAAATCTACTGTTTGTGTCAGTAATGAGTCTACACCGGAAACCATATACTGTAGTGTAACTGCCACTACAGGAAGATGTGACCCCTGCAATCAATTTAACTGTCCTTTACTATAAAACCCTTTACAAAACTGCCATCTCCTAATATAAGTAATAAACCAAACATATTGGAAAAGAATAATAAAGGGTGTATTGCAGAAGCTCTGAAAGGGGGCAGGATTTAAACTTCAGTGTATGGTGGGGTTTATGGTAGGTGTCATAATTATAAGGTATAGATTTGTGTCAAATCTTGTGTGTAGCAACCCTAATTAGTTCAGAACAGAAGTATAGTAATTAAAAAGTCACAAAAAAAATCCTTTGTGATTCGGGTGATAAGCCAGGCAGCTAGACTAATTAATCTGTAATACTGTACGCTCAAAATAATTCTCAGTGAAAATTTCTGAATAATCCTTTGGTTGAAATTTAGCTGCACTAAGTACACTTCAGATAATCAATCAAATCCTTTTATTTTTAAGAACTACTTAAGGATTGTTCTTTAAGTTTTACTTAACAAAGTAAAGTAATATTTTAAAGGAAATTAACTTAGTTATTTAATTCACTTTTGTGTGTTTCAGTTTCCCAAATAATAGAATAAATGTTTGGGATGACAGTATTTTTATTTTACTGCTAATTTTATAGAGACCATTTTACATTTAAATTGAACTTTAGTATTTGGATAAGCATTCTGAAATTGTGCATGTTGTAACTTCCCAGCTAACAAGGTCAGATTTTCTTTCTACACATTCCATTTACACATTTTAGTTGCAAAATTCTGATAGATTATGACTTTTTGCACACTTCTTGCCAAATGTTTCAAGTCCAAAGACCATCAATAACAAAAAAAAATCTTGAAATCAATCAAAATTTTTTCAATTTGTGGTACAGAAGCTTACTTTTTCATTTCTCACTGGAAAAGAAATGTATAACAACAAAATTAAATGTTTCTTTAAGTGTTACTTTCCCGTGCTTGAGAGTGACATTGGGGTGCTTTACTTTTGTACTGAACTGAATGCAGCTGTGTGTCGGGTGTCTTGGTTAGATAAGCATCTCCCCTCTGAACACCCTTGATTTTGAGATGATAGAGGTTATTACGCTTCAAGGAGGAGCAGAAGCTTAGACACATTTCATATACCCAGCATTTCTATGTTGGTTTGCTCTACATACCTCCCTGCTTAGCACCTTAGCACTCTGGATTGCTCTTTGGAGATGCCTTCCTATTTCCATTGATTGTATAGGGACTTAAGCAATCTAACCCTGTCTCTTCAGACCATTTTGAAGGGGCAAGATGTCTACTATTCAGATGTTGTAATGCCTAGGTGGAGGCTTCTATAAAAACTATATGGTTCTGGCTGTTACTTCAAAGAGATTTCTATTGAATACATATTGGTATTTCAAATCACTTTTTAAGTTGTACTTCAAAGGTAATCTAACATGCTTTCATAAGTAATTTCAGAAAAATATTTAAAATAATAAAATATCAATATTTTTAGGCTCAAATTGCTTTGGAAGTGCTTTAGCATTATTTGCGAAGTGAAAAAATGTAGAGCCAGGAACTTGAATTTTAGAAGGTAAATAATAGAGGAAATCATTTAATTTTTTAATTTTAAAATGTAATTATTTGTTCTTTTTAAAGAAAAAATTATTTGGCACATGGTACAAAGCAAATTATTAAGGGAAAACTATTGTGTATCCAAGTTTCAAGAAGACATCCCAAAAACAAGTTACAAGTTTTAATTATTTATTGTCCTTTTAATTAGTTAAGAGTGTGTTAATTGTTCCTCTGATATACCAATATAAGTTCATAAAACTTTGAAAACTATTTTAACAGGTCTTATTTTGTACAGAAGATTTTTTTATAGTACTTGGTACCTGATATCACTACGGTACTGCTGTACTAGTCTGTATGCTCATACAAGATGGCCTAATTTATTCCTTGGTACTCTACCATCTAAGAACTCACTTTCATTATACATTTCATATAAAAACTATTTTGCATGGCAGTTTGCTTTGATCTGACTAAATTCAGACAGCATACAGTGATGTTCATATACTATTTTTTTGATATATCAGTCTTAGTTCTTGTTTTAATAAATGGCTGTGCTGTCCATCATTTGTGTTAGTGAAAAGAGAAAAAAGTAAGACAATTTTTGAGAAATGGAAGGGAAAATGAAACCAGTAAATATGTTACTGTATTAGAACTAAGTTTTGGGGGGTTTTGCTCAGGGAGAGGGGAAAGAAGTTAAAACATTTTACTGGTGAGTTGCAAGAAACAAGTACAGGAACAGATTACTACAATGAAACAAAGAGAGACACTGGAAGAGAAAGATGGCAAGTAAAACACAGAAAGAAAGTATTAAGAGAGTAGAAGAAAATAATTTAGTGTTCAACCATGTGTCTTTGTTTAGTCACAGTGCATATATGCTAATAAAATAGTCTAATAATATTATGTTGATTTTTTTTTTTTTGTACATCTCATAGAAGCACTGAACAGTATTTTTTTTTATCTCAGAAGCTTCTTTTCACTAGTATAGCACATTCTCATTTTCCTTGCACAGCACCTATTTTGAATTCCAAATCTAACTCTACACATATAAACCTGACTTTTGAAATATCTGCTCTTTTGAACGCTCTTCTGTTGAAAGATCTAACTGGATGACTTCTCAAAATGCTAGATGATGGGGGGATAAGGGAGGAACAGTGTTGCATGGCCCAATCACATGTGCTTTTGTCATTAGCAAGGTACAGCATAACCTCATGTTGACCTCAATGGCAAATGGTGTTAACAGAGAAGTATTTTACATGCCTGTGAACACAGTCCAGGCTGAACATAAATGAGTAACTTTTTTTAGTGGTTTAAAACTAAAATAATGCCTCTTCCTCCCTCTTTCTCTTTTTTTTTTTTTTCCATTTTTAAATATAGTGGACTATCGAAAGAGATTTGGGTTGGAGAGAAACACAGGTTCTTGTACAGTAGATGCTCTGTCTGGCCTGTAGGGAGCCCTGCGGGCTGGATGACACGGCTCCAAGTACCATATCAGGCTGGCATGTGAAGTTGCTTTGCAGCTGAATCCTGGCATGTAGGGCCAGGCCAGCACATAAGGTCTCACCCAGGGACTGACCCTGTGCTGACCCCATGCTGGATCTGCTTTGGGAACCAGCCTTGCCCTTGGGACCTGGTCTGTAGACCTTTTCTGCACCACTCATCTGGCCTGTGGGGCTGGAAGGTTAAGCAACGTTGGTATAGTATCAAGTTTAGCTAAATTTTTAGCTAAAGAATCTTTAGTAAGATTCTTGTAAGATCTTTAGTAAAGAATCTTGTAAAAATTCATAATTCTATTAAACATAAATATTTTATGCTGTGTGGAGAATTAATGTTTCACTTTGCAGAAAGCCTGTTCTTCTTTAAGGAATGTCTTGTAGCTGCTGATTTAGTAAATTATATACTGTTTTAAGTCTACAGAAATGTCCTCTATTTGCTTTTAAATGCCAAAGTTTATTAGTTTGCATGTGCATATGTTAAAACTGCCACATAAATATGTAATATTTTATTTCCTACATAGAAAGTAGTAAATATTCTCAGGCATTGTCTGGTAATTCTAAATGTGGTGGAATGTGATTTTGATAATCAGTTGCAAATTATTTGGCTACAAATACAGTCAAGCCATTTCTAACTTAATCTTGTCCATAACTTAATCTTGTTAATCTTGTCCATTACTGATTTTAATTTTAGGATATTATTATCTAGTATTGCTGTTAATCTGGTTTTTTTATCTTTTTAGAATGAGAGAGCATATTCCTTTTGTGGGACGATAGAATACATGGCTCCAGATATTGTCAGAGGTGGAGATATTGGACATGACAAGGTGTGTTTCTGCCCAGCTTTCTATTAAAATTTTGATCCAAGTGAATCCTCTCTTAGAGCCATATATACAATTAATGATATGACCAGCAACATTTCCTTTACCCAATTTCACTATTGAACCGTTCCCATCTCTACCATCATTCCAAATTAAATCAAGCTGAATAGGCTAGGTTTTCCGATATTCATAGGTTTTTGGTTGTTGTTAGGCATTTAAAAGTTGACCATCTTAGTTGTCCTTGGCTCATGATTTAAGTAAACCTATCTTAGTGCAGAGGGTGTTAGCAGGGGTGCTTAACCTGTGCCACCTTGTCATCCAGCGTGCACACTCTCCATATGCAGGCTGTGGCCCTGCATGCTAAATCTGCTGCACGGGGTGGTGTGGGGCCCAACTCCAGCCTGTAAGGCTGGGTAGAGGTAGCATGGAGCCTTGGAGTCCCGATCCAGGCATGTGCAGCTGGGCAGCAAGGTCCTAGGGCCCTGATTCAGGTACACTGGGCTGGGCAGAGGCAGTGCGACTTTCCAAGGCCCTAATCCCAGTGGGTGGAGGTGGCACAGGTTTCTAGGGCCCAGATTCCAGCACATGAAGTGGGGGGGGAGGGGGAGAGGGAGGGTTTAGAGCACACTCTCAGCACATGTAGTAGGACAGAGCTAGTGCAGGGTCCTGGGGCTCTGGTTCCAGCTTGTGGGGCCAGGCAGGGACAGCATGGTCTGGATCCAGGCATGGGGTATGATGCCCAGTTTAGTCTATAGACAGGCCCCATGCCATTCATTTGGCCCACAGGGCCAAAAGGTTGAGCACTGCTCGTTTAGACCATATCCCATGTTTTTTTTTTAAAAAAGAAAAAAACAAACCAGAGTAATGGCTTACGAAGAACTGATGAGTATTTTCTTAAAGTTAAAAAGTAATTTAAAATTTTCATCCTTCCAACAACTAGTTTCACAACTTTGATTCACTCTGGTAATATATTACTAGACATATTTTAATACAGTTTAATGAGGATCATTTAAAAATAGTTGTCTCCTATTCCTTGTTACTGTCTCACTAGGGGAAATTAGTGAAAGACTGAGGAATATAAAGTCCATTAAGAGGATATTAGTAAAATTTACAGGACTAAAATTTTATTCGAACTATATACACTTTCACTAGAACTTCTTAATACATGAAAAATTCATTTTGCTTTTTTTTTACAAAATGAGACTTTGAAACTGCAATCTGAACATATCTATAAGGTCACAGTCCTTACAACATTTTTCCTTAAAGTTTTTAGACAATATAAGTCTCGGCAATCTTTGAAGTTCCAACACGAGGACCTAGGTAATTATAGACCAGTTAGCCTGACTTTGATATCTGAGAAGTTACTGGAGCATGTTATAAAGAAGTCTATTTGTAACCATCTGGTAGAGGAAAGGCTCATCATGAGCAGGGATCCAGATTTTCTGTTTCCCACACAGAAATGGTGTAAAAAAACACAGATTTCCCCCTTTACTGGTGCAAAACGTGGATTTCCCATTTTATCAGAGAAACTCACAGATTTTGCATTTTTGCTAAGAGCTCTCTTCAGGCTGGCAGAGTTCCAGCCTGCAAGGGGCTGGGGGGAGTGGGAAGAACATAGTCAAGCCTCCAGGCAGCCTGGAGAGCAGCTCCCACAGGTGAGTGGTGGCAGTGGGGAAATGAGGCTACCATAGAGAGGGAGAGGTTTGGGCAGGGCTGGGTCTGGGGCTGTTGCCCAGCCTGGCCAGTGCTTGGGGCCAGGAGCCTCAATGTGTGGGTACAGGACCCCGGTGGGAGCAGGATGGGGCTGTGGACAACTTGTCTGGGGGGCAGAGGAGTGGAGCTGGCTTCTTGCCACTGTGCGCACTTCCAGGAGGCAAGAGGGACCCATGTCCCCCAGATCTGTGTGTGGGGCAGAGGTTTGGGGTAGGCTGCCTGCTGCAGGCTTGGGCTTCCGCCCTATAGCCCAATGGATGTAAACTGGTGTGGCAGGGAGCACCTGAGCTGCACAGAAAAGCTACATGCTGCTTTGAGCTTCGTACTGCCCTGGTGACCTATCCCCTGCATGAGCGGCACCAACTCCATGCCGCCACCCCTGCTACTGCCATACAGATAGGAGATGTGTCTCCAGGGCAGCACAGAGCTCACAGTGACAAGGCAGTGGACTGTGAAGGCACCATGGAGGGCAGCAGGGTGGGAGCCTGAGCCTGCAGCGGGCAGCCCACACCTGCCCTCCACCCTGTGCACGGCTCTAGGGGGCATGATTCCCTCTCCCCCTGAACCCCCCCCACCCCCCGAGCGTGTGTGCAGCAGCAGGGAGTCAGCTCTAACTTCTCTGAGCTCTGCTCCGCTACAGCAGCCGCCACCCCGGCCAGGGGCAGGGGGCTGTGGACCCGAGTCCCTGACTCCATAGCCCTAGTAGCTGGGGGTCTCCCTCTGGCAGGGCAGAGGGAGCTGTGGGTGGGGGGTGAGGGCTGGGGGGGCTATGGGAGAGAATGAGGGGCATAAGCAGGGCCAGGGGGCTGTTGGGGGGTGATGGGTATGAGCAGGGCCAGGGAGGATGTGGGGGGTTGGTGGCCTTTCATTTTAATCACTGATTTTGGGAGGGTTTTCAGAGAATTTGCAAATTTTTATTTATTTATTATTATTATTAGGGAAAGCTGGACACCTGAACATGAGGAGCCAGGATGGATTTGCCTAGCATAAATATTGCCAAACAAATTTTATCTCCTTTCTTGATAAAGTATCTAGTTGAATGGAGAAAGCGAATGCATTAGATATAGTGTACTAGGACCTCAGTAAGGTTTTTGACAAAGTCCTACATGAACTTCTCATAAATTGGAGAAATGTGGTCAAAAGTTTATTATGGGATGGATAGACAAGTGGTTTAATAACCACAAGCAAAGATTAATTATAAATGGGTGGACATTCAAATGGCAGAAGATTAAAAGTGGAGACCCATCGCAGTGTGTTCTGGATTTGATTGTGTTTAGTCTCATTGTTAATGGTTTGGATGCCAGAATAGAAAGCTTCCTGAGCAATATTGCAGACAGTATGTATGTAGGAAGGACTGCAAACATTAGAGGAAAAGAGTAGAATGCAGAAGGATCTTGATCAACTGGAAGCTGGGATAGGAAGTCATGATGAAGTACAATGCTGACAATAACAAAGTGCTGCACTTAAGGAAGAATTCTCAAAACGCAAATACAAAATGGGTAATAACTTGCTGGATGGCAGCACTATTGAGGAGCTATGAGTCTTGGTGGATCACAGAGTCATCAATATGATGTAACAGCAAAAAAAGGGTGAAACTGGTTTGGGGCTGCATGAGTAAGAGTGTTAGGTGTAAGATGGGAGGAGTGCCACACTAGGCACTGGCTAGGCATTCTGTAGTGAGTATTGTGTGTAGTTCTGGTCCACATTTTAAAAAGGACATGAAGTTGGAGATCAAAAGTTGTGTGATCAAAGCTGCAAAGGAGTTGGAAGCCAAGCCATACAAGGAGAGGTCGAGAAAAATAAGCACGTGTAACTTGCAAGAAAGGTGAATAAGAGGGGACATGATAGCAGTTTCATGTCTGAAGGACTGCCTGAAAGAAGAGGGAGAACACATTTTCTCCTTTGCTACAGAAAGTAGGGTATATAGCAGTGGATTCAAATTGGATATCAGGGAAAATGTCACTGTTAAAGCAGTGAAGCAGTGAAATCGACTGCTTAAAGTTGTGGAACCTCCTTCACTGGCGATTTCCATGAAGGGGATGGATAAACATTGGTTAAGGATGATTTAGGAGTAGCAATTCCTACAGTGTGCTGTGGAGAGCAATATTTGGGAACACAAGAGACTACTCTCTCTTACACATATCACTTGGATATCATGGGAAGAGCTCTGTAGTCCAGAGCAGGTAGAAATTAGAGAGGACTGGGCTCAGCAGTAGGAGAATGAAGCAAAGCTCCCTAAGCGGCTTGAAAAATTTAAAGAGCCTGAGATAAATTTACAGAGGGGATAGGAGAATTGAAAAGAGAGGTTTGTTTCTGCAGTAACGATGTATGTGTGGAGTTGTGTTTGAGGTTCCTGGGTTTCAGTAAAAAGTGGAGGGATGGCTGTTTTTCCCATGCTTCTGGGTTTTGCTTGTTGCCACATGAGGGGAAGAAAATAATTCCTGACCCCTTGTTGCTATCAGTGTAAGCGTTTACTTCCATCTTCCTCAGAAGTATTGGTTTAACTACAGCTAAGGCTTTTGATTGGAATGTGCCAAAACACTTGCTAGAACTTAAAAACCCCAGAGGACACGTCCAGACAAGCCTTCATGTGCCTTTTGCTGCATCTCAGAGCAGCTGGGGATGTGGCAAGAGGCATACTGGGAACAAAAAGCATTCCTGTGCTGAATATTTAGTGTGGACTCCATTTGATAACCGGTTATCCCAGTATCTAAACCCCTGCCCCCACCTCGAAAAATAGCAGGGCAGAGCAGGGTCCTGAACCGTGCCCTGAGGCAACCGGAGGCTCGGGCCCTCCAAAGAGACAGGTACACAATCTTGGACATACAAACGGATATTCAACAGTCCAGTAAGATATTATAGTTACCAGCAGATGTTACTCAATATTAGCACTGGATGACCGGGTTCAGGCTTATTGAGGATGTGAGCAGAGGTATACAGGCATGCATGTCTGTGCTCCATGAGGTAGCAAAGAGTGGATTCCCCATCTTGGCTTGTCTGCATCCTACTTTTATAGGGATTTCAAGCCTATGTTTAGCCTTGGGGTTTTTCCATGCTCAGGTCATTCTGAAGTATCTGTGAGGAGGTCATTCCAGTCATTGTGTAGTTGGTGTCTTTGCCTTGAAACATTATGCTCTCAAAGCATTGTGTAGTTCAAATGGCAGGATTTGCAGAATTCCTTCTTCTTTGCACCTGATCACAGATGAGTTCTTCAGCCATTCATTAATTAGCTTACTGTCTGGTAACTTATACATTGGTGCTTTGTTGCTTACACAATCAGATCTTCTGTTTTCATGCAAATAGTTAACCATTCACCCTCTCACACAGACATTCATGCATTTGTGGCAGGGCATACAAAGGCATACAAAGTTAATCAGGGCATACAAAGTTAATCTACTCATGTCCAGGAGGGAACAAGCACAAAATGGAGTTTTAGTTCATACAATCCTAGAGATTGATCAATTCAATACTATTATCATTTAAAGCATAATTAACTAATATGCAAATATTTGTACTACATGCCCCCCCTTTGACTGGGTCACATTTTATATTTGTTGAGCAAATACATATTTAGTTTCTAATTGTAATTCTTGGAATTTTGGATAAAACAATTTCATTTAACAAACACATATAGCACATTATAAAGAACATTATTCCAAACAATATAAACAATATGATTCCAGGGTGTAACAGAACATTTAAGATTGCCGTTCCAGATGGGGCTCAGCCTGTGAAAATATCATATCCACGGTATATCATCATTTGTTTAGCTTGTTTTGATACTCTCAGAATTTTTTAACCTTGGTGTGAAATAGTTATACTAATTAGCAAATTTGTTTTGTGCTCAATAATTTAAGGTAGTCCAATTGATTCCTAAAGAGAAATTCAAATATTCCCTCTCCAGAAATGATTTTCTTTAAGATTCTTGCACAATTTAAAATGCTTGAAAGAAAAATAATAAAGACATAACAATATGCTAATAAATCTTAATAAAAAAGACAAAACAATAAGCAAAGCCAAGTTAAAATATCATGACACAAAAATATATTGAAAATAGAAAAAACCCACAACAAATCCAAATTAACACTTGTTCTTCATCAGTGTTTAACAGCCACTAGTCTTTTAGTCCATCGGTGTCATTGGGCATCCTGTGGCTTTTAAATAAATTTAATATAATAAATTTCTCACACCACTGAATAACTTTAACTGAAATGCATGTACCCATTTTGATTCTTTTCCCCAATTGTATTTCATATACCACCGGACTAAAATGGTTAATGATACACACCAGTCCAATTCACTTGGAATCCAAAGCATGTTGTGTTTACCTAGTTATAAATACATAACTTCATCATCAATTTTCCATAAAAATGGGTTGTCAATCTTTTTTTTCTTCCTCTTTTTCTTTTTTTTTTTAAATTGTGCCAAGCATTTATACACATTGTAGTTAGTGGTATCTCCCACATCATTAAACTGATTCATGTCCATCACAAACTTCATCAGCCATCCATTCTGGATTTTGCTTTAACCAGTAAAGAGTTTCCTTACAAATACTGATGTGTTAGGTTTGCCAACTTTTGGTCTTCCTATAAAACAATGGGTTAATGCAGTTTTCACACACATCCTGATATGTTGATGTTATAGATAATATCTAAATATGAATTAGATTTCTTTTATAGCCTTACAAACATTTTATCAGGTTGTCTACTAAATACACATACATTACCTTTTTTTAAATGCCATTTTGCTAAACAAATAAACTTTACAACTTAAAACTTTCATCTGAATTGTTGTTCTTTGTTTCAAAGACAAACTGGACAGAAGTGTTCTGGTCTGCAATCCACAGACAAATTCAATTTTAGAGACAAAATGTTACCAATGATTTTTATCACATCTTTATGATATTTATATGCATTTAAACCTTTGCCAACTTAAAATAAACTAAATCAGTCAAACAAACAAAAACAACACAATAAGACAAACACCACAAAACGGACAGACAAAACAATTTTGCTGTGATGATAAAACCATGGTTTAGGTGAAGAAAATTCAGTTGATGGTAATAAGGCCTCATAGTCTTTCAGTCACCTTTGTTACTTGATTGATTTTTCACACTATAGCTTCTGCAAAAGTGGGGACGGGAAGGGAGAGGGGAACAAACACACAAACCTGCCAAGGAAAACTTACAGTAACATATTTTTCATATTTACAATGTTGATCTGTAGTAACAATGCATGTATAATAACAGTTCTTGGGGTGTTTTTTCCTGTGTACATACATATATATTAAGTGACAAAGATTATTTATATTTATTTTACTATTTTCAATGGTTTATTGCACCATTTTGGAAATTGGAATTGGGACCTTTACAAAACACAATACAACTGTTCCCATGCATATCAATTTCAAATTGTACCAGGACCTTTGTGCCAAGGAAATAACCAAAATATTATATTAGCCAAATTCAATATTAGAAATAATTTTATCCCTCCTGCTATAGCTGCTATAATTCCAGGGTATTTTGCCTTTCAGAACAGACTAAATTTCAAATCAGGGAGTCATACACCAAGCATTTGTACCATCATTTCCTGACTTAAACTACTTACTATGAGATATAATCCTATTTCAGTTTCCATTGAATATTTACACTGCACTCATGGGGGAGAGTCAATGAAGACACATGTCTGTATCTTGTTACATTTTAACTTTTTTCTGGACCCCAACTTCAGGAAATACCTTAATTCAGTTGTCTGGGTTAATCCTATCATTCACTCAATCCCAGCAAAACCTTAACAGCTGTTAACGCCTTCCTTTCTAGGATACCTATATTATACCCACACTATTTCTGGACATCTTATCCCCATTACCAATGAGAGTATACTTTTAAACTTCTAGTAGTCTCTGCCTTGCTACACAGGCACAGTACAAACACACAACAGTGCTTTATTCTCTGTTTTGCACAAACACCTCAACAATTTCTGCAATACAACCTACTTTTGGGCTTTTACTTCTACTAATATTTACAGTTTCTATTACAGAATTTAGTCTTCTCTCCTATTGACTTCCTTTCAGACCAACAATAGAAGGCATTTTACTTAACCACCTCGACACTCCCTGAGATCAAGTTATAACTTTTTCTCAAAGCAACTATATCTTTTCCCTGCTCCAAGCAGTCATTCCTGAAATTGCGTTCTTACCTTTTCCTCCTACCCATTTTAGCATTCAAACTCTATTAATCTTGTAAACTGCACTGTCTGCATAACACTCTGCCTTGTCACAACCTGCACTTATAACCTCCACCTTACAAACTACACAGCAAACACATATCTGCTCTTGTCCTCTCTCCACAGAAGACTAACTATTCCCGAGGACCTTAGAGTCAAAAGACACTATTCATTCACACTGCCTTTCCATCAGATAAATGATCTTCTTTGCTCTCTAGCTTCCTATTGCTAACACAGCAGGAGGTTTTTACTTAATCCCAAGTGGACCACAGCATGTAATCATGTCCACTACTTTGCCTGACCCAGACAAACAAAGTCTTCTAGTCAGCAGTAACAAACAACATCTGCATAACACTTACAAACCTAGTCACAATTATCATACAGCTCTACCTTACTATAAGAATTAGCTAACCTCTAGAACAGATTACTTTGCATCAACAGATTCCCCGATCAGTCAGGTTACTACCTTATGTCTCGGAGGAGTTACCAATTGTTGGATTGAATTTTTAGGAACCAGCCCTGTACCTTCTGTTCTAGGCGAGCATAACCCTCAAACCCATCAGGGTCAAAGTATATCTGGTCAAGATGCAGGCTTCACTCTGAGGTTCTCTCTCTTAGGTGTCAGCAGTCTGGAGTATCAAAGGGTTCAATGCTTTCCATGGTTATTGCTGTCACTTGTTGGCTAGCAAACCCCAGTGTCTGCCTTAAATGTTTAATGATAGAATCACAGTGGGTGACTGGCAGGTGCACACCCCAGCTTCAAAGTTAATTTCTTTACCATCCCCTGTAATATATGATTTTTTTGTTCTTACTTAACTTTTTCTCCTGCTTGTTCCTCTAAGTTCTTGTTCTCTAACTTTACTTTTCTTAGGATCTTTGCAAGATGCCCTATGCATTTGTGCCCCTGTTGCAGTTAGCCTTAAACTTTTCAAACTTGAACAAGTTGTTTATTTAACAGAGCCATTTCTTCCTGACTATTTGTCAGGCAAAGGAAAAGATTTTTAGAAGCCTCCTATAATAGCCAAATCACTGCAGCTTCTTTTCTCATGGAATATGGAGGCTTATCATAAAATTCAACATATTTTCCAAATTTTTCTTTCAAATCAGTAATAGTGCAGGCATCTGCTACTGCTTTTTCATTTCAAGGGCTATACCCAAATTATGTTCTTGAAGTGTTGTGTAGTTCAAGTGGCAGGATATGCAAAATTCCTTCTTCTTTGCATCTGATCACAGATGAGTTCTTCAGCCAATCATTAATTAGCTTACTGTCTGGTAAATTATACATTGGCACCTTATTGCTTGCACAATCAATTAGATATTCTGTTTTCATGCAAAGAGTTACCATTCTTTCACCATACACTGGGCATACGAAGTTCGTCCACTGATGTCAAGGAGGGAACAAGCTAAAACTCCATTTTTTGTTGTTCATACAATCATAGTACTGAATTAATCAATCTCTATTATCATTTAAATATAACTAATATGCAAAAATTCATACCACACCAGTTCCTCTGCACAGCTCACCCATAGCAGTAGAAGCCATCGGGGCACTCGGGGCCTGCTGGCACAACTCAGCTGCATGGCACAGGGCAGCACAGCTTGGCCCTGGCCTCCTGGCACCTGGTGCTGCCTGTGTCACATCGTGCAAGGTTGGCCCAAGTTGGTGTATCATTGTGTGCCTTTGGGCAGCTCCATGCCACTCAGGCTGTCACCTGGGGCCCCATACTGCTCTCAGGGTCCGTCTGTCATGCTGGGCCAGGTCTTGCATGCACTATATAGTGGTTCTTTGTTTTAATTGTGGAAGAACATGGATTTTGGGGTATTTTAAACAGTGAATTTGCATTGTTTTTTATCAGAGATTTTGCAGTTTTTAAATAGGGAACACCAGGATTCCTGCTAGTGAGGCAAGTGGCAGGACCCAGGCAGAGGAGCTTGCTCAGGGCTGGCACCTGGGACACAACTGGAGGTGGCTGACTTCTTGCCCACTTGGAGCTAGGAGGACATGCTTTGACTGTTCAAAGCAGGCCACCATAGTGAGAACCTCTTCTGGGCAGTAGCTGCCCAGATGGCAGGACAGCAGCAAACATAGCAGTAGTGGTGCACAAAGGCCAGCTGGGCAGCCACAGCCCACTGACACCTGAAGAAGAGGTGCAGATGCCTGTGTTGCAGCTGTGAAGTCTGCATCCAGGTCTGGCAGGCATGCAGCTTTGGGGCCACTGTAGTAAAGCGGGGGTCCCTGACTAGCCACAGAGCTAGTTTCTTACCTGCCTCTTGGCATGCCACCCACCTGTCTTTCATGCCATACCTTGTTGTAATTATGTTGTTAATTAAGGCAGGAGGCTGCTGATTTTACACCCTGATATGAGGGGTGGGGGAACTATCCACAGCTCTGTTCTACCCCTACACTGCAGCCCAAGCCTCGCAGATGGCATCTCAGGCAGTTGTCTTAACTGTCCCCTTCTGTGACCCCCAATCATGGGACCTTCGGCTTCCATAAGCCCTGGCCCCATCTCAGGCCAGTCAGGACACCGAGCTTCTTTGCTTATCATGGACATCTGTTGCAGTGGGCCCCTGGCCCTTTTGACCCTTCTGGTCCTGGCCCCAGCATTGACCAGTCGTGTCCCTTGGTTGGGATTACACCTCCTGCTTGCACTTAGGGATCAGGGTCCCCCATTCCCAGCTCAGGTGCATGCCTGGCCCTGTGGGGTCACTCCTCCCGCAGGCTCAGGCGCTCCCTGAAGTTTACCTGGCCTACCCTGCTCTTATGGTATAAATAGCCCACCCAAAGGTGAGTGCTGGGGTTAAGGCGCCCCTGCTCATCTTTCACTGGGGTGGGAAGCCCACACATTGAGAGCCCCACCAGGCCACCCACTCCAGGCAGGGTGCAGTTTTAGGCCATGCCTAGGACCAGGAGCCTCCAAACTGTACCCTTACCTCCCCCTTACCTTGTAACATAAGCCAGGTAGTGTTACTGTCTGCTCTGCCAGAAGTGAACTGTCCTGTTTATATAGGCAGCCAGGGATCTAAAATGCCTGCCACAGTTAGTCACCTGCTGGCTGCTTGGCATGGCCCTTAAAGTGGCAGGTACCAACAGTGCCCTGCCACAGCCATGTGCTGTTGCAGGTGGCAGCAGATAATAGCCGAGCAACAGCCCCCACTGCCAGACTTCTGCAGTGGGTAGAGGGTGCAGGGAACTCTAGGTTAGGGCTGCTTCAGCAGTCCAGCTGACATGAGGGGATAGTGTCCCCAGATACCAATTGGCTGGGCTCCTGAAGCTCCTGAGAGCAGGTAGCTCTGAACTACTTGCCAGGGCAGCTTTTTATACCGCTGAGGCCAGGAGGATCTGGGCAGGGTTATTTTGCCCCAAGTGGCACACCTTGTCCCCACACCAATGTGCATGTCCGGGCACATGTGCAGAGGCAAAAATTTCCTGCTCAAATTTGTGCCGCTCCTATTTGAGCTGCTGCAAACACACGTGTGTATGTGCTAGACGCATACAGAGGTTTCTGGCTATAAAGTCGTGCACCTCTCCTGAGGGTCAATCAGACCAATCACCTCGTTTGGGATCAGGAACAAATTTAGTCACCCATTCAGATTGGCTTGGTCTGTGGGGTTTTTGTCTTCCTTTGCAGCAGGGGTGCATAGTCCCGATCCATGGATCTCTTGGGCATATTTTAACAACTTCCAGTCCTTGCAGTGGCGGAACATTGAGAGTGTCTCAGTGCTGCTTTACTGTGGCAGACTAGGGTGTTTTATATTTTAGATACCGTACCTGGTAGTTGTACAGGAGAGTTGTTTATAATGTTTTTAGAATAGATTAGATAATCACTTGTCTAGGGTGGGTTAGGTAATGATGATCCTATCTTGAGCAGGGGCTTGGACTCCTGAGGTCCCTTCCAGCCCTACTTTTCTATGATTCTGTGAAGTGTATTGTAAATGTTTAATAATTTTCAGAGTGTGATTTTAAAAAATATATATTTATTTATTTTTTTGGTAAATATTGGTCTCCCACTTCTCCTATTTCAAGACTTCTCTCATTCAGACTAATCTGCTAAGAATTTAATTTTACTTTAAGCAGCATTGTGTTTGAGTTTGAGTTTCTTGGAGAGGATGGTCGTACCTAGTTTAAGTATTGTCCTTTCAGGTCATTTTAAATAAAGGTATCTCTTGTCTTTTAAACCATGGAAATGTGGCATTTTTAGTTTCAGGCCCAGGTTATTTAAGGTATTAAAAAATATCTTTAAGACTTTGAGTATGTAGACATCGTTAAAAAATCTTGCTCTAATCCTGTTAGCTTAAATTTTAATGGATACAAATGCTGTTGTTTAAATGTCTATTTCAATAAGCTCTTTATTCAACATGGCCTCAAGTCAAACTTGAAATTTTCTCAAAGTCTCAGATTCACTCTATATTAATTTGAGATTCAACGTTCATAATAAATCATAGAATCATATAGATACCAAATAGTCTTAACCCCCTAACGTGAGACAGAAATCAGTTTATTTAGATAATCTTGACAGAGGTTTATTTTATCTTTTTTAAGAATCTTCTCTAAAGCAGATTCCACAGCAATCTTGGGTAACTTTTTCCAGTGTTTCAGCACCCAAATAGTTGCAAGGTTTTCTCTAATATCCAATCTAACTAATCTTTGCTGCAAATTAAACCAATTTATTTATTTGCTCTTGCCCCAGTTTCAATGGAAAGCAACTGATCTCTGTTCCATTTATAATAATTTCTGTGTATTAAAGACTATCCCCCTCAGTCTTCTGTTTCCTAAGCTGAATAATCGTGAATCCTGTATGGTCTTTACACGTAGATCATGTTTTATAAATCTGTTACCTTTCTTGTTGTTCTCAGCCTCTTTCTAGTTTGTCTGTGACTATTAAATTCATCAGTTAGCACAAATTGGGTGAACTTTACGCTGTTAGTTTAAGGGTATAATTTTCACAAGTTTCCAAGTTCTTTTCACAAAGTAAATTAAGCACCTAGGATCCAAGTTACATTAATTTTTGATGAGGCTTGAACTTCTTCATGGTTTGGGACCTATTAAAAGTAGTATACCTTTACTCTGATTAGATTTATAATTTATCTTAAATAAGAATTTTTGTTAGCTAGCAAGAATAAAATGTTCAGCTTAAACTATTTTTCCATAATTTTTTTGCATGTAATTTGTTATAAATCCAAATAAAGAAATTTCTTAATATACAGTTTAACTTTATTTTGTATGCTTATTAAACATACAGATAACATTAGGCTGAGAGAAGTTGCAAATACATACTTTGGTGGACAATGTTAGGATTCAGAATGATCTTGACAAATAGCAAAATGGTTTGCAATAAACTGGATGACATAAGGACTAATGCAAAGTACCTCTGTTAGGTTGGAATAATCAACCATACAAATACAAAAATGGGGAATGCCTGGCTAGGCAGCAGTTCTGCAAGAAATGGCCTGGGGGGTCAGTATAGATAACCAAGTGAACACGTGTTAGCAATTCCATGCTGACGTGAGAAAAGCAAATACTAATTTGGAGTGAAAATGGAGTACTTACCTAGCAGCACTTGTAAGGCCTCAGCTGAATTTCTTTGTCCACTTTTGGGCAACACTTTTGAAGAAGGGTGTGTGAAGCAATTGGAAGAACTCTTGGGGAGAGCAACAAAAATGATCTAAGAGGAAAGACCAAAAGAATTCATTGCGTTCAGCTGAATGAACATAAGGCTGAGCGAAGAAATGATAAAGAATCTCCAAATATGTAAAAGGTTACGTAAAGAGGAAGGTTCAGTCTTAACTGGGAATAAGATCAGAAGTAATGGGGTTAAATAGGAACAATGGAGATTTAGACTTTAGGAAAAACTTTCTAATTGTAAAGACATTTAAGCACTGAAATATGTTACCTAGGGAGATTGTGAAAAGTTTTTCAGTAGACTAGATAACCTTTTGAAGTCCTTCCAACCACTATTCTTTATGTATATATGATAGTCTATCTCAATTTAATTACTCTCTAATATTTTAATTTTCTAACCCAACCATCCCGTTTTTTCTTTGTATTATTATGTAGTAACTAGTTTTCTTTGTTACCTGTTTACTTGAGACATTGTTTTTTTCCCTTTTTTATATTGTGTTTGTATAACACATACTTATTTTTCTGTAGGCGGTTGATTGGTGGAGTCTTGGTGTTCTTATGTATGAGTTATTAACTGGAGCATCGCCTTTTACAGTTGATGGAGAGAAAAATTCCCAAGCTGAGATTTCTAGGTAAGATACAAAACAAAGTGTGTGTTTGTTCATAGAAACTGATCATAGTGCCACTCTGTAAGATATTGTGGTTCTTTAATCCTAATTCATAAAGAGAATACCTGTGGAGGGTATATTTAAGTTTAATGCAATCGTTGTGAAACACCACCCCTCTCAAGTGATAAAGATGATAAAAGTGATTGGAATGTAGACTGTTCAAGGAAAGGTTGAGAGTACTAGATAAATTTAGTCTGCAGAAAAGAAGATTAGGGAAGGCAAGAAGTTTTCAACTATCTGATTAACTTCCATAAAAAAGAGGCAGTGGATTTAAACTACAGCAAAAATCATTTAGATTAAATCACAGAACATACTTCCTCACTTTATGAACAGTAGACCACAGAGCAAACTGTACAGAGGATTGTTTTTACTGTAAATTTTCAAGAAAAGGCTAGAAAGACGTAGCTGGGATGGTGAAGATCAGTGGTTCTCAAGCTTTTTACAGTCACGCAGTCCCTCAAAAAATGCTAGGGCTTTCACTCATTTTTAGCTTTCACTCATTTTTTGATCATGGAAAAATAATAGAGCAAGTCTTCTGTTGCAAATAACTCAGAAGGGCCACAACAGGTCAAAATGTTTAACACTATGAATACCTGTTTGAAATCTCTGTACTTGTGCTACTGCTAGTTGTCCTCAGAAAACGCCCATGTCATGTGCCCTCTTGCACGTGGCAGGTTACCCTGAGTGGGGTAGCATGGTTGCTGGACCCAGCAGCCTTACTTGGGGGCCAGGGAAGCTGCATTCACAGCTCTTCTGCAGCTTGGAGCCTGGTTGGCAGCCGGAGACTGGTTCCAGCTGGGCAGGCTCTGGTTTTGGGTGACATGTACGTGCACTATCTGGCTTTTTTTATGTGCAGGTTTTTTGACCCCTGGATATCCGGGGGTCAAAAAAATATCCCATGCTGCCAAGATAGTAGTGTGGGAAACACCTGAATATACAGTATGTGGCACCGCAGATGGATCTGCAGCACCACATACAACATGGCTGTATTCGTCTGGATGCAGCCTCCTGGTTTATCATGTAAATCCTTTTATCTTGTGAATCTTGTTTGCTACTAAACACGGAAGCTACAGATAAAAATAAACTCAAGCATCTTTAGTATTGATGTGCTAAAGGAACTGTTCACTGGCACAAGTAGAAACTTGGTTTCATATTTAAACCTTTCCAAACATTGTCTTAGAAAATAGCTGTAAATTGTGCTTTAGTGTTAGAGTAGAAGGAAACTTACATTTGATATTGTGTGCAAGCACCTATGTGTTGCATCTCTTCTTGCCTCATAATGGTTTAGTTCATGGAGTGGCAACAGATAAATATACCTGAAACTGAGTACAGTATGCAGTAACTGAGTTACTATGCCAATACCACAGTACTGCCAGTACTACTTATTTAATGAGAATTTTTAAGTTTAGATAACAGCATACTCTGGGTAAGAGCACAGCATTTTTTCAGTCCTGAGGATATGCACTTAAATAGAGTATACTATGAATTGTATCAGTTTTACTGTATATTTTATAGGTTGGTTAACACAATGCCAAGAGAATAAAAGGGAAAAATGTATCTGAACAGGCACAAGGCAATAGTCTGGAAAAAATTGCTTATAGATCTTTTCACATCCATCCGATCATATAGGGTAGAGTTCTTTAACTACTTGGAATGTTTATGTCAATTTTAATTTGTTTACTGTACTGACAATTAAATGATAAAATAGAGATGGCATTTAGGAGCTCTTGATCTCAGATTTTTCCAGTAGGCCAGGGTGTCAAACTGGTCAGGCCGCAGATGGAGTTGGTCAGGCTGCAGCTGGAGTACTGTGTCCAGTTCTGGGCGCCGCACTTCAAGAGGGATGTGGACGGCCTCGAGAGGGTCCAGAGGAGGGCCACTAGAATGATATGTGGGCAGC
>JAGPOW010000304.1:28680477-28747809 GCA_030014935.1 Caiman crocodilus
GGGTCCTGTGACCCTGGCACTCGTTCCTGCCATTGGCGGGGGGTCAGACTAGATGGCCTGCTCTAGGCCCCTTCTGACCCTAGATACTATGAAACTCATCTAGCTCCATGTGCCTTATTTTTGATACCCCTGCCTAGGCTAATTGAGCTTGTCCCACTTTGTGCATTTTTTGTATTCATAATATTTCAGTGACAATAAACAAGATTTATCCTTTGTTAAAATAGAACCACATATTGACTATTGTTCTTTCTTATTTTTTTGAAGATTAGCGGCAATAAACTCAAATACAAGGTTTCTGTTATGTGTGGAGAATGGCAAAGAATTCAATATTTCTTACTGTGAAACTAATGCATCACAGTTGTGTTGTTAAGTAGTTAGTACCAAATGTAGTTTGTTAAGTAGTTAATGCCAAAGTGTTAAGTAGTTAATAAATCATATTTTTCTACAGGAGAATATTAAAAAGTGAACCTCCATATCCCCAAGAGATGAGTGCTTTAGCTAAAGATTTGATTCAGTGTCTTTTGATGAAAGATCCTAAGAAAAGGTTGGGCTGTGGTCCAAGTGATGCTGATGAAATCAAACAACATGCCTTCTTTCAGGTAAAAAGAAAAAGCTATCTTCTGGTTTTTTTCTTAGTCTAATCAGTCTCCATCTTTTTGCATCATGAGCTTGATTTAGCAAGATAGCTTAGCAAGTATATAATGTTAAATGTGTGAGTAGTGCTGCTCATGTACTTAAGTTCTATGCACATGCTCATGTACCTACTTATGTAGGTCATACTGGTAGGGGAGTGGCACTCTGTCAGAGACTGCATTGAATCAAATAGGGTAGATTTTTTCTACTGATAAGGTAGGTACCATTGAATCTCTGTGGACAGAAATTCTGTGTTTCTATAGAAAAATGTTTTCTACTGAAGAAAATTACAGCTGGGGATATACTATCGACTCCCGGACCAGGACAGTAGCAGCAAGCTAAAATTGCAGAGAGAAGTGAGAGAGACTGTGAAAGCAGAAAACAGTTATAATGGGCAACTTTATCCAGACATAGACTGGGTCAATCTAACATCAGGCTGGGATGCAGAAAGCAAATTTCTTGACATTATAAAAAATTGCTTTCTGGAGCAATTAGTCCTGGAAACTACAAGAGAAAAGGCCATTCTTGACCTAGTCCTAAGTAGTGCGTAGGATTTAGTGGACAGGGTAAGTATTACTGAGCTGCTTTGTAATATACTGACCTCAGTGCAATTGTGTTTGACATCCATGTAGGAAGGGAGATAAGAAAATTTACTACAGTAGACATTTTAAAAATGGAAACTCTACCAAAATGAGGGAGCTAGTTAGAAGTCAAAAGGGGCCCTAAGGAGGTGAAGAATTTGCAAGCATCATGGGAAATGCTTAAGAACGCCTTATTGGAGACACAGGGCAAATGTATACTGCAAATAAAAAAAATGGAAAGTGGACCAAAAGAAAGGCAGCATGGCTTATTGGCAAAGTTGCAGAGGCAATAAACAAAAAAAGTTTTCTTTAAAAAAAAATGGAAGACAAATCCTAATAAGGAAAATAAAAAAGAGCACAAACTGGCAAATCAAATATAAAATTTTAGTAAGACAAACTAAGAAAGAATTTGAGGAGGAATTTGCTAGAGACATCAAAGGTAACAAAAAAATTTTAAACCACATTAGAAGCGGAAGAGTCAGGGTCTCTAATCAATCATGCCTGGCTGGACCAAGCACACTTGAACCATCACATCACCCCTGATTTGTGGCTAATGAGATTGCCTTAGTTTTCTGTGGAGGTGAGCAACCAGATTGGCTGCTGAAAGGGTTGCTCACTCTTTTTAAACATGATTCTCAGGCTGCAGTCATACCTTGGCACAGCCCCGGACTGTTCTGGCAAGTCTCATTTCCACTGTTCCTTCTGATTCTTCTGGCTCCTGACTCAATTTTGGTTCTTTTTGACTCTGGCCTTGGCTATCCCCTGGAACTATGCACTGGCTCTTTGACCCATGGGTTCTGATTTTAGCCTGTTTATTGGATTATGCCTCTTGGATTTTGCCCCTGAGCCATTCTGGTACTTGGTCCCATGTCCTCAGCCTTCTGACTTAAACCCCAGCCTGATGCTCTGGTAATCTGTGCTCCTACCTTGCTGACCCCCTGAGTACTTCATGGCCTACCCACAGTCTCAGTGCCTACATCCTGGCAAACCCTCACGTGAAGACCTGCCATGGAGTCATTTTGATATTTGGGTGATATGGGTATAAAGGGGGCAGTAAAGGATGGCAGGGGTATTGCCAAGAAACTAAATGCATTCTTTGCATCTGTCTTCACTGTGGTAGATGTTAGGGAAATTCCCTTACCAGATCCACTCCTCTCTAGGGATAAGTCAATGGAGCAGACTCAGCTTGAATTTTCAGTAGATGAGGTCATAGAGGAAATTAATAAATGAAACAGAAGCAAATAACCAAGACCTAATGGCATTCACCCTAGGATCCTGAAGGAGATGTGACTGCAAACTGATGAACTTCTAACTGTAGTATGCAGCCTATCACTAAAAGTAGTCTTGGTACCAGAGGACTGGAAGATTGCCAGCAAGACTCCCATATTTTAAAGAGGCTCAATAGGTGACACAAGGAACCACAGTGAGGCTAACTCAGTGAGGCTGACTCAGGGGTGGGCAGTTATTTCAGGTGGAGGGCCACTTACCAAGTTTCAGCAAGCTGCTGAGGGCTGTATTTGATAGCCCCGCAACCTGGTTGCCATCTTGGGACAGGAAGTTCCACCTCCTAACCCCTGACCTTTCCCACCAGAAGTCCCTCCCCTTGCCCCTGGCAGTACTCCATTCTGCAAGGGATTTTGCTATCTCAGAACCAGAAAAATACCAAATTGTATTCTAAAACCAAACATCTACAGCATTCATTAATTTGATTTCAAAAAATCTTTTTGTCCTGATTTGCATGCGTTTGTGTAGTGTACATAGAGGTGAGCACACAATAACTTAAATGAAGTCTTACTCTTGTAAACTGTGAGTTTGTGGGGGCCATGGGGGTGGGTATAGGTTTGTGGGGAGCTGTGGGAGCATGTGGGTTGGGTGGGTGTGGGTATGTGGGGTGTGGGTGGACTGTGTGTTGTGAGGGGGTGCCTGGGCTGTGTAAGGGTCTGGGTCTGGGGTCTGTGTGTATGGCAATGCGAGTGGAGGATACAGGTGCATGTGTATGGTGGGGATACTCGTGGGACTCACTTCACAAACACACACACTGTGCTTGCCTCATTACACACACACACACACACACACACACACACACACACACACACACACACACACACACACACACACACACACACCCCCAGCCCCGGGGTACAGGCATGCCCCTGCTCTCATGGTCCAGTGATGCAGCTGGGGGCCATGTAGTGCTTGGGCAGTCATGTGTAGGGAAAGCTGCTGCAGGCAGACACTTCTGGGTGGGGGTGGGAGGAGGCTGGGAGTGGGGCCAGTCTGGACTGGCATTTCTCTTGACTCCTGCCAGCTTTCCCTGCGTCCTACTGCCCCTGGCTCCTGTCATCTTTGACAGGGAGTGTGGAGCAGATAAATATTAATTTTCTAAACTTTGTAGGTGTCCCATGGGCCATATTGAATGTCCTGGTTGGCCCAATCCAAATCCCCATGTCTAACTTCCATTCCTAGAAAACTGGTAAAAACAATTTGAAAAATTGTTCAGTACATGGATGAACATGAATTTCTGGGAAGGAATCAGCATGGTTTTCTCAAATGGAAATCATGCCTCACTAATCTACTTGAGTTCTTTGAGGGTGTTAATAAGCAAGTGGATCAGGGTGTTCCAGTTGAGATAGTATATCTAGACTTCCAAAAAAGCCTTTGACCAGGCTCTTAATGAAGTTAGAATGTCATGGAATTACAAGGAAAGTCCATTTGTGGATTAGAAATTGTCTTATTGCTAGAAAACAAAAAGTGAGTATAAATGGTTAGTTTTTGGGCTGGAAAGATGCAAACATCGGAGTCCTCCAGGGAACAGTGCTGTTTAACATATTCATAAATGATCTGGAAAAGGAAGTGAGTAGCGAGGAGGCCAGATTTGCAAATAATAAAAAAATATTTGAAATGGTAAATTAAAGACCTAGGTGGACTGCCAGGAACCACAGAAGGATCTGGCACTGTTAAGTATATGAGCAACTGACTAGCAGATGAAATAGAGAAGTGTAAAGTGATATATGTGGGCAAAAGTAACTCAAACTATACCTACACACTATTATGGGCTTTACATTAGCTATTACCACAAAGGAAAGGGATCTGGGAGTCATTGTGGACAGTTCTCTAAAAAAAAAAATGTATATCAGCTCTGCTCAGCAGATGTCAAAAAGGCAAACAATGTTAGAGATGATTAGAAAGGGAATTGTAAACTAAACAGTTTCATTATGCTCCTTTATAAATCTATGGTATAGTCATATCTTGCATACTTTGGCCAGTTTTGGGTCCCCACACATCTAAAAGGATATAGAGATAGAGAAGGTACAGAGAAGGGCAATAAGGATGATTAGTAGTGTAGAGGGGCTTCCTTCCATATAAAAAGACTAAAGAAGCTAGGCCAGGGGTGGGCAATTATTTTGGGTGGAGAGCCACTTAATGAGGTTTAGGGAGCTTTTGAGGGCTGCATGGGTAGCTCCACCCCCTGGTTGCTATTTTGGAACTGGAAGTCCCACCCCTAACTTTTGACTTTTGCCACTGGATGTCCTTCCCTTTGCCCCCTGGAAATACCCCTTTTGGGAGTGGGAGTTGCCATCTTAGAACCAGAAAAAACTCAAAAGTATACACTATAAGTCAAACACCTACTATAACCTATTTTACCACCACTGGACACCATGGAGGGAGTGTAGGGGGTCCCTACACTCTGCCTACCTAAGCTCCATGCTGCCACCGACCCCCTGTCTATGGATTCTGCGCTGCTGCCAACCTAAGCCCCATGCTCTGCAATCCCACCCAGCTGCAGCTCCACCAACTGCCCCCAAATACCTGCTGCCTGGTGCAAGTGAGGCACCAGGGAAGCCAATTAGGTCCCTGGCAGCTGTAACAGTGGTGGCAACAACAATCTCGCCTGGAAGCTGCCTGTTGGGTGTGCTCGGCCCTTCTCCCCAAGGGGGTGGGAGTGAGGCGCAATATGGCATATTGGGCGTCGTGTGTATACATGGGTGCCTCAGTTCTACCCTTGTGGGTGGAAGAGCTGGGTGGGGTACAGTTGGTTGGTGGGCGCTGCAGGCCAGATTCAGCCCATGGGCTGTATTTTGCCTGCCCTTGAGCTAAGCATATTCAGTTTAGAAGAGAGGCACCTGAGTGGGGACACAATGATTTACAAAATAGTGAAGAGAAAGTAAACCAGGCTGTCTGGCCTGCACACATGGCAGTCCCAGCTGCCTATGCATCTGGAGAAGAGCTGGGCTGTCTGGGCTGCATGTGAGGGGAGAAGGGGAACAGGCTGGCTGTGCAGCAGCAGAAACTCCAGGAGTCCCTGTTCCTACAGTGTCTGGCCCCTGCTGCATGTGGCCTACAGGATCTGTGGCCCTCACCACCATTCAGAAGTTGGATAGCTTGTCTTAAACTACATACTGTATAAAATCTGATCTCTTTGCTACCAATATCTTACTTAAATTAGATACTGTTAAGAAAAACATTTTGCTTTTTACCATAAACCTCTTATCTTCTTTTTCACTTTTCCTTAGTTTGGATAATCAAACTGAAACTGAATTCATGTACTTATTTCAGATGTATTTAATTGTTTTATATCAGATTTTTTTTAATGTATTAATATTTGGATTTTAGAAGCTAAAGGGGAATGTATGTTTTTGTTTAAGAACAGCTGTGCAGTGTTTTTTCCATTGGCATTACAAAAATTCATAAACTTCAAAACATTCCTTTTAATTTTAGTTACTGCTAAGAAGTTTATTTTTGGAAATGTCAATTTTAAACCAAAGCTGAGATGGCAAATGATCTTTTAAAAATGAAATATTGTGCTTAAATTGCAGTGAATTATAGTGCTTATAAAATAAGGGACTAATAATTTAGATTAGGTTTGGGGAGATATTTAAAATTCAGTACCCTGGAATTCTGTGGTGGGGTCTGCTCCTGGTCACCCCACTAGTCTCTGAAGCCCACCAGTAGTCTACTCTACAGTGGAATCCATTAAAACTAACCCTTAGCAGCAATCCAGTCAGTTCTCAAAAGTTTTTCTGATTGACATGGTGTGAGGTCAAGCCTACATCCCAGCTCAGTTCTCCCTGCAATGTGTTTGGAAGTCACGCAGGCACTAAAAGTATAAGAAATCTGCCAGCAGAAATCTTTCGACACTTTACTTGGGTATCTTTTGTCTAAATTAAAGGAAGAGAGACAAACAATCAACATGCTTTTTTCTTGAAAGGGTTTTGCTTAATAAACAGGAAGCTCACTGTGGTTGGGTTTGGTTTGGAATAGAAGATAAGACATAGAAAGGGTTGTGCAATTTATGTGACTCAAGCTAGTTGAGAGGGTTGATTCTTGCCATCCATGTCCATGCTAGTTTATTAGTTTAAAATATGTAATAAATCACAATAGTTATTTTGTTATGGAGTGTTTACAACCTCCATACTTAATTTTGACCTGAACTTTCGTATGAGGGGAAACCAGAATCTTTTCTGTGTTCCACTAACAGATCTATCTAATCTTTGATCTCAGAGCACCGTCAATCAATATTCTTTAGTGTAGGATAAGGTATGTAAGTATTGCTGCATAGATGACAGTGTTCCATTTACAGCTGACTTTCTCATGGAAATCATCTGCATTTCCTTTCCCAACACATGGATCTCAAGAAGAAGACCAGAGCAGCAGACCCAGTGGGGAGCTTACGGTAGGGAACAGAGAGCAGGGCAGCAGATTGGGCAGGGCTTAATTCGTGGTATGCCCCCACTGGTTCAAATGAATCCCCATTCTAGATTAGGTGTTCATCCTCATCATACAAACCTGGAGGGGTTTTTTTATAGTATTGGTCATATAGCCACACACACATGATGTTTGGTTCTTGCCTCTTGCATGAGAAATGTACAAAAGGACATAGCTTAAACATTTGTTTTTAACAGCCATAGGCACTGAATAGACTTTAAAAATCTAGAATAAGTATCTCCTTTCAGCAGGTTTATTTTAATTTATATTTTGATTGAAACTTAGTTTTCTATTTCTGATTTAGAACATAAACTGGTCTGATTTAGCTGCCAAAAAAGTACCAGCCCCATTTAAACCAGTAATTCGGGATGAATTGGATGTTAGTAACTTTGCAGAAGAGTTTACAGACATGGATCCCACATATTCTCCTGCAGCCACGCCACAGACTTCAGAAAAATTATTTCAGGTAACTGTAAAATACTACAATAATTTAAAAATACATTTTACTATTTCCATATGTATCATCAAATCATGCCTGCTGTAAAGTCAGAATTTAAATTTGTATGTAGTTTTAACCATTACAAATATTGTGATTTTACTTTTATTTAGTTCTCTTTCCTCAGCATAAAAAGTTAGTTGATGCAAATATTAATTAATAAATTATAGATAATTTATTAAATAATATTATTTATTTGCTTACTGTTAAATAGTAATTATTAAATAGATAGCGTGGCCCACATTGCTATATAATATATCTTTTTTTACTTAATCGCTTTGTTACAAATGAAAATTAAATTTGGCTGGTACTATTTGGAGCTTTATTGTGTTTTTAGGTGTCAGATTGCATTGACTTCAGTGGAACAGAATCATATCTATTATAAAGGAAACAGTACTAAAAGCAAATGAATTAGACAACTGCAATGAATTAGACAATTGCAGTTAGTTTTGCAGTTAGTCTGATTGTTCATGTGCACTAACTAGTCTTAGTAGTAATTGGGATTTGTTCTGGAGAATTATTGCACTGTAGCTATACTCTGTATGTGGCTTTACCCTTTCTGTGGTGTTGGAGGGAACAGAGAGAAGGGAAAGTCTAGCTGTGTTTGTTACACTAAATCTCTACACCTAGCTTCCTGTAAAACTTGATGGATGCAGTGATCCACATTAGGAGAGAGAAATAAGAGCCCAAGCGTTGCAGATTTTTGCTCCTTGACCCCTCAGGCACTTCCACAAGAAAAAGTAACATCAAACATGTTCAGAAAAGTTTCTTATTGCACTTCCTGCATCTGAAAATCTTCCTGTATGTAATGCTTTAGGCTCCTATAATAATCTGGATGGGTAAGAGCTTGAAAAATAATTTCAAAATGACTTTGTAATTTTAAATCTCACTGAAAGTTAATGAGATTTTAGGCTCCTGACATGCATTCAATTTAAGGTTAATCATTCCTTAAATAGTAACCTTGCCACATGTTCAAGTCAATTTAAGGCATGATAACTTTGTGACTTGTTTACTGAATTATTTCACAAAATGTGTAATGATTTTGTGGCTCATTTCTGTCGTGCCATAAATTGAACATGTGGCTGGTTGGGGCTGGGCAATGACAGATCCCAACACTCAGCTGAATTTCAGGACCTGGGATAGCCCCAGGGCCTGGGATACAGCTGTCACCTACCAAATTGTCCTTGGGAGCAGAACTAGTCCATGGACCCCAGACCTCTACCCAACCTCAAGAGGCAGATGTGGGGGGTCTCAGTGAGCCTGCATCAGAACGCATCTCCCCAATCTTGGACTCACTGCACCCTAGACCTTTAAAAACCATGTGTGCAGCTGCGCTGCATACAGTTGGTTTTCTAAAATCCCCTGGATCTTTTCCCTGATCCTGAAATCCCCGTGCATCAGGGATGACAGAAAATCACATTTACAGCCCAGCTGCACACAAGGTTTTTAAAGGTGCTTGCATGACAGGACTCTAGGATTGGGGTCAGCTGCCCTATATTCCAAGACATGCAAAAGCTGGGTGGCACACGTGGTTTTTTCTTCATCCCTGGACACGGGATCTTCAGAAACCATGCTTGCCACCCAGCAAGGGGCCATATGCCATTTTTGTACATCCATGGTCATGGGGGCCAAGGAAACATGCTGGGGCAGTCCATACACAGGGTCCCCATGCCTGGAGATTAATAGAAATAGTGTGTGCTCCCCCAGCTGGGGTTTTAACAACTATTTAACTGGGGCCAGGGACTGGTCTAGGGCTGATTCCAGACCCTGGTTTAATCCCTGACCCCAGCTGATAGTCAGCTGATTGTGGGCTGGTGCATGGGGAGCCTGCAATCACAATCCTACACTGCCAAGTAAGGTGCAGTTGAAGTCTAATCCCCAATCCCAGAATCACACATCCTGCCATGTACATGTGGCATTTGCCATTGTTGAGTTCATTTGCCATTGTTGAGTTCGCAGATCAGATCCCATAAAGCCTTTAAGTGAACATCTGTCAGGGGCCTTAGATACTTTTTGAAAAATTGTTTAATTATTGTTCTTGGCCACAGACTTATGGGAATATTAAAGATATAAATTAAGTGGTGGTTTTATAAAGGATATATAACAAAAAGATAATACAATTTGTAGCATGTAATTCTCTCAGGGAAAAGTAAAAATAAGATATTATATCTGAATAATTCATCTGAGACTAAATAATTTTAATTTTCCAAGTAAACCAAGTAAGCATATTTAAGAATAAATATTAATCAAACAAACATGTGGAAATTAGATTTTCTTTAATTGGATATAGTTTGTTACTTGGCCTGCCATGGTTTGGCCAACTGAATATATTGGTAATTACCCTTGTCTGTTCATGACATGATATGAAACTATTTTATCCCTTTTTCTATACTTATGCATTTCAAACCTTCTGCCACTTGATAGAAATCCAACTTGTTTGGATATATTTCTACTAAACCCATACTGACATTATAATATTTCTTAATGCTGCAAAAATTCATGCCCAAAATAAATATTTATATTGTAAATTTTATATTTTGTATTGTAGACATTTATAGGTAAAAATGCACAAAAGGTATTGGTTGCAGCCAACTTAATTAAACAGTGCATTATTTTTGTTTTGCCGATTGAAATGATTAATTCCCTTATCCCATCATAATTTAAACATATTTGATATTTGGTTGTCTTGAGAAACTAGACAATTTTAGAGTGTCACAAATGGAAAACAGTTGAAGCTGTGAAATCGAGCACTTTTCTGCATTCCCATAGTTTTTAATTGAATGATTTTCAACCAGAATATGATTTAACCTCTTCTAAGGCCTTTATGTTGAAATGAAGGTGCATTTTAACCTTAAATTCGGTGGCATTTACCCATATTTTGTAGATTTTTTTCTATATTAGGTATATTCTAATCCTTAAGATTATGCCTCAAACTTATTATATTGTCTGTGCAATCTTATGCACACAACTTCAAGCTTTACATTTATCTTCTGTCTTTGTTCTGTAGGGTTATTCTTTTGTTGCTCCTTCTATTTTGTTTAAACGCAATGCGGCTATAGTAAATCCTATTCAGTTTCATATGGAAGATGAACGACCTGGCATTACAACTATTGCTAGAAGTGCTATGATGAAGGTAATGATCATATCAAAAACTTAGCTTGCTTGGATATGTTTTTAAGGCATGAGTACCTTCCAGTTGAGATTTCTTGACTTTGGCTATAAATTTGGAGGCTGAAGGCTGAGATACTAATTATCATTTAGCATATAATCATTGTTCAGTTATCTGTTCTTTGGCTGAAGAGTCAGTAGCAGTCAATCCTCACTTAAAGTTAACATATGCCAATATGCCATAGTTAAGACGTAACTGGAGTCTAGACTTGAAAAGCCATCATTAAAAAACATAACAGCAGCAACATGGGATCCAATTTCCCTTTCTTTCCAGAAGGACAGTGAAAATAACAATACTTTTTTCATTTGACAAAAATAGAATTCACCTGGGCAGGTAAACATTCTCAAAGCTGCAATAGTTATTTCAGAAGGGGATCTGATTTAATATAACAACCCAGATTTGCATATCATGTAAATCCTTATGAAACTACATGTTATTGTTGTGTCTTCAATAAGCATACTGTTTTTGGGATCAGCATGTAGAAATCAAATCTGGACTTTCCCCATAATGTTTTTGTAGTTGAAGATATTCTGATAATAATAGTTTATTCAATATTTTTTAGAGTATCTTATAATTAATCTTTACAGTGTTTAAATAAAATTTGTGCATATTGTTTCATAACATTATCAGACCACCTCTATTTATACTGTATTGTTTTTCAAAATTAGATCTTTTAACTGTATTTTTGGAACTATAAATGCAGATTGAATAGTTTATTCTTTGTTTTTGACTCATTATACTGGAAGTATTCCACAGAACTAAATATGGTCAGTTTCCTGACAGGACTCTCCATTTTATCATCATTATGAACTGGATCTGAAAGAGAAACCATTGGGAGAAGGAAGTTTTTCCATCTGTCGAAGGTGCTTACACAAGAAAACTAGCCAAGAATATGCAGTAAAAATAATTAGTAAAAGGTATAAATAGTCTCTAAGATGATAAAAACATTATTTACTTTGCTTACAATTTACAGATTAGATTAAGGATTACAAATAAAAACATATTTGTTTAAAATAGAGGGATTTACTTCTGAAGATCTATAGGCAACATTCAATTACATTATTGACTACTAAGTTAGATGATTTTGGAGTTTCCATATAGCTTAGAAGTATTCATCCAGGATAAGGGTGGAATGATTAAGGCCAACCCTTCAAGCCTTCTGAAGGCATCTGAACTGCCTACTCACTTGTAGAAAAAGAGGTGCTTAACTTAAGGCAGAGATATTTCATAGTATCATAGTGCTTAGGGTTGGAAGGGACCGAAACAGATCATCAGGTCCGACCCCCTGCCCCAGGCAGGAACGGGTGCTGCGGTCATATCACCCCAGCCAAATATCTGTCCAGCCTCCTCTTGAAGACCCCCAGAGTAGAAGAGAGCACCACCTCACTTGGGAACCCATTCCAGAGCCTGGCAGCCCTAACTGTAAAGTCATGTCTCCTGATGTCCAGCCTGAACCTCTCTAAAAATTTGCCGTTATTCCTAGTAATCCTGGGTGGTGCCGGGGGAACAGAGCCTCCCCCAAGTCTCGCTGGCCCCCTTGGATGTACCCTAGAGAAGAGACTATTGTAAATTCAATTCCCATTTCTGCTTTACCAAGAAACACAAATTTGTTGCTGTATACCCCATCCTGCAGAGCTTGTTGAGAGACTCATTACTGTTCTGCTTGCTTTTGGGGCTTCCAAGATTTTGGCTTTGATTTCCAATCAAAGTGAATCTTGTTGTAATAGTCCAAAATCTGGATTAGGAAGAAGTTTAAAAAAATTGATAGGCATAACAATTTTGACTCTGAAATATGCTTACTTATTGGGTACAAACTGATTAATCAATTTTCCAGAATGGAAGCAAACACCCAGAGAGAAATAACTGCTTTGAAGCTCTGTGAAGGACATCCCAATGTAGTGAAGTTGCATGAAGTTTTTCATGATCAGGTAATTATTATCAGCGCTTTTCAAACATACTTTTCTGGGCATAGCATTAATCTTATGAAAGTATTACTGTTTGTCTATAGAAGCAGATTCTATCAGTGTATAAGCACTGTCATTGCTGCTGCCTGGGTGGGCAGCAGCAGCAGTGGAGACCACTCAGTGAGCCCCACCACTCTGGGTACCTTGAGGGCAGTCCCGTTGCAATAGCAACAGTGGTAGGAAGGGCCAGTCAGGTAGCAGAGATTGCCCAGTCAGCCTTTGCCTCCATGGGTAGCTTGTGGACAGCTCCATCAGCTCTTGCGACATTGTCAACAACTGATTGGAACCTGTCAGTAAGCCTGCCTCAGTCGCTGAACGGTTGTCCTGGGGATGGGAGGAATTAAGGAACCATATAAAATACCAGTTTTAAGTACTACAAAAATAACGTGTCAAAGGCCTAAGATGCCTATTTTTATTTTCCTTTACAAGTGACATGAAGCTTAAATAATATTTCTAAAGCACCTTGAATAATTGAATTAGAAGATTGATATAGGTGCAAGGTATTAATTCCTAAGGCTATTTTTATTGAAGTCCTAAATCACGGAATTTTAATTAACTTCGCTATTCTGAGAAGTCTTGCAATGTGTTGAGTTGTGGATTTTTCAGTCATCCAATTTATCTAAACATTACTTTTATGAAATGACCATGGTGGCTGCAGGAAGCTAGCTGTGCCTCCCTCATCTCCCTGGAAACTACAGTGAAAAGAACCTACTATGAAGTCTCCCTTTCATTTCTCCATACAACCCTTTCCCCCTAGCAGTATGTGTCTAGTGATATACCTCTTCAGGCTTCTGCACACTGATCATAATTTTTTGAATATTTAAAAATCAATCAAGATGTTATTCTTTTATTTTGTTATAAACATAGTTATTTTTATTAGCTCTAGTTACAGATCTTTTTTGGGAATGCAAACCAGCTAACATTTGTCAGGCTCTGACTCATTTCTAGTAAATCACAGTTTACCAAAGTGAACTCTGCTTATCCCTTCCAGTGCTTTCATAGCTAGAGGTATAAAAAGTGACCTGAAAAGCAGTGGTAACAGTATTACTAGTGAGTTTCTCTAGATAGCTGCTCTATGCTGAACAGTATCTCCTTTACTGTGCTCTTTCCAGTACTGCACACCATTCCTGCTTCTGCCCTTCATAACTCCAAGCCCTTTACTTACTTACAGGGGATTAAACTCTCTTGTTCTGGGGAACTTCTACATTAAAAGGACAGGTTTCTGGTCTAAGGAAATTTTCTGTTTGGTAAGATGTCTTTGTTTAAGGTATCTAGAGTATCTGCATTGTACCCTGTCAGCACAAGGAAATCCTGATCTCAGCCTTCATTGTCTTACCCCTTCACTATTTCCCAGCAAAACTTGTATTTTTTCTACTGTACTTTTTAACTCTGTTACTTCACAGCTCTGCTTTTCTTGTGCTTGCATTTCCACAGTAGTACAAATTACCACCTACATGCTGCCTCCCACAAATCTTATTTCCTTACATCCACAATTCATTGTTCTGGCCTACCCCCATGACCAGTTCAGCCTCCTTGAAAGTTTCCCTCACTCACGAACTTCCATTATCCTTTCTTCTTCCCGACAGAGATGTACCTAGTAGGCTAATTCAGAATGACTCACTCCCTTAATATCTCTTAATGCTACCTCTCCCTCTTCCCCCATATTCCATCTACTACCTGCTAACAGTTAACAGCTTATAAAAAGAATAGTCTTAAAAAAAATGCATTGCAATAACACTGAAGCATATAATCTTGTCTTCAAATTCAGAATTTTTAAAGGTAAAAATAAAACTTTTCAAGCAAAACCAGCTTTTAGGATAGTTATTATTAATCTTACTGAAGATGGAATTAAGGTTGCGTGTTTGAGAGTAAGCATGCATATTATGGTTGGTGTAGCAACATTTATACTTAAATGTGGGAAATAGCATGTAAAGCAATTGTGGATAATTAAAGATTTGAAAAATAAACTTTCTGGAGGCTAAGCAAGGAGTTACTAACTTTTTTCTGCTATTAATTTGAACTCTGTGACTCATTCTTCATCCATTGCAAAAAGAGAAAAAAGACTTCTACATGGAGGTACGTAACCTTCATCTCTCATTAGATTCTGCCTTTTGATGTACTTGTTTAATTTCTGTTGAGGTCCTTGGCAGCCTAATGCAGAAATGGCATTGTAGAGTAAGTTTTGGCCCTTATTTCTGGACTCAAGAAACAATATTTTATTGGGCAACTTTATTCATCTTAACTTTTGGAAAGGGAGACTGTACTGCACTTCTACCTGACTGCTGGAAGATGAATGCATTCTAATTTTTTATTTTGTGCTACAAAAAAGAAATTAGTCTCACAAATTTTAAAAACTGTTTTTCCATCTATTTGTTTCAAGGGTTTGCTTGTTTTTTTCCTAAAACAATTTTGTCTCATGTTTTATAATGCTGACAATATTTAAATTCCTCGCTGTTACTATACAATCTACATTTTCTAAGACTCCATATAGATTATATTTGTTTGCTTTCTAGGTTCACACGTTTCTAGTAATGGAACTGCTGAAAGGGGGAGAATTGCTTGAACGTATTCAAAAAAAGAAGCACTTCAGTGAGACAGAAGCCAGTTATATTATGCGCAAACTTGTTTCAGCTGTGAGTCACATGCATGATGTGGGAGTAGTCCATAGAGATCTGAAGCCTGAGGTATAGTATAGCATGATTTTACACATTGTTATTCTGC
This sequence comes from Caiman crocodilus, assembly GCA_030014935.1. Taxonomy (NCBI): domain Eukaryota; kingdom Metazoa; phylum Chordata; order Crocodylia; family Alligatoridae; genus Caiman; species Caiman crocodilus. Next base: position 28,695,748 of record JAGPOW010000304.1, read on the forward strand.
CACCCAAGCTTCATCTTGCAGCGACAAGAAGAAAGATGAAACTTGCATAAATCATTTTTTAAAAATAGGGGTAATAAATATTTATGGATTAATAATAAATAGCTATTATATGACATAGCTCACAGGCACAGTTAAGTTTGTTTAGGTGCATTTCCAGAATTTCCAGAGTTTGTAATGATCTCCCAAATAAGTCCTTACACTGTTTTTACCCTGAAATGTAACTGCACTTTAAGACATTTTCATGTGAGAATTTATTGAGAGAAGGTAATGAATCCAGTAGTAGAAACAGGCTTGCAAACCATTTATTCCAGTTTAAAAAAAAAAATGAAAACAGAAGAATACTTCTAGATCATTGGTAAAATATTTCCTATTTTATGGTGCAGAATTAAGCCATGGTTACAGACTAAAATAATTGATGGTTAAAAAGTGAGAAATCCTTTAAGATGGTGTTTATCCTAGGCAATTAAAATTGGTTTGTGATCCTTACGTATTAAACCAAGGGTTCTCAACATTTGGTATAGGGCTGCAGGGGTTGAGGGCAGGAGTGAGCTCTTCTCAGAGTGGTAGGGCAGGGATGATCGTGAGGTTACCTCCTTGCACTGAAGTTGGACACAGAAGAGCCTGTGCTTAGCTCCTCATGTGGAGGGGAAGAGGAAGCATTTAACTCTTTTGCAGAATTTAACTTGTATTTAGAGTTTAAATTATTGTTTGATGATTTGGATAGAGATGATCATGCCTCAGGGGGCAGGAGTTTGGATTAAATGACCTTTGGAGGCCCCTTCCAGCTTTATTTCTCTATGATTGTATGAACTCATACAGGAGCTGCCAGGGATAAGTGTGATCATCCCTCTTTGCACTGGAACCAGGCAGAAAAAGAGCCTGTGCTTACTGCCTTACAAAGAGGCCAAGTGGAGAGGAGCAAGTGCTTATCTCTTCGTACCCTGCAGCACCCTCAAAATGATCTTGTGGCATCCCTATTTGAGAACCACTGATGTAAACTTTATTTGCTGGTAAAAAAGTAGTTGTGTGTGTTTTCACTTCAGAAATAATATACTATAAGAGATTGCATTATTCTGCTGTTTTATTTGCTGCAGTTTTCACACTTGTGCATGGCTTCTACTCAGAGATGTAACAGGGCAATGATAGTACATGAGGCACTGGTGGCAATGGTGGCACAGCCAGCCACCCGCTCTGGTGGTAACTATTCTTGTACAGTCGCCCTCCCTCAGTTGTGACTGTTTCTATTAGCAAGGTGTACTATGTATAATGTATCATGTGCAGGAGTACAAGGAAGAGACTGGAATTAATTTCCTTGTCCCAATAATGTCTCCTGATGGGATTGTAATATTTTTCTGATAAATAGGGCATGCATTATCTCTCTTTGGTGTTTGTACAGAACCCAGTATAATGGAGTTTCAGTCTCAGTTGCTGTACTGTCTTTAAAAAACTATATTTTCTCAGTGATAACAGTGATGGCAACATAAAAAAAGAAAATCAATAGCAAAACAATACAGTCCATTAATAAACCATTCAAAGACATGTGATTGAACATTATAGATGTGACCTGTATACATGACAAATGGAATCATTATATTGATTATTACATGAGTAACTTAACTCTCATGACTTTATCATCATGCAGCAATATCATAGTGTCAAATTAGTTCCCTTTACCATGGCTAGATGCCCGTGGATTTTGATCTGCTACCTGGAACCTGTGTTAGCTATTTTTAGTATTTTTTGCTGCCAGCTGTGGTTGGGTTGTCAGGTCTCTGGGTTTACTTTCTTAGGGTTGATAGTGGCAAAGTTATTCACAATTCTGTATCTCATTTTACTGGGCTCATGGCCTGCATCCCCATGAGCAGATCCCTACAGTTGTTGTGGGGGAAAAAGCTACCAGATGCGCCACCCCACTTTTTCCTGGGGCAAATTAGCAGTATGGTGGATGCCTACGTGTGTGGTGCATGTGGCTTGCAGTGCCACAGACCAGACATGCATGCTTCTCTGAATGTCCCCATGAGTCTGAAGTCCCCTGCCCAGTTCTAGTCCATTAAAGCTTAAATACTTAGACATTGCAAATCTGATCCACAGGTCAGAGGATGGAACAGTCTTGAGGTAGGGGGTCTTCTTCACTGAGTCTCAGCCCAATAGTTTAATGTTAAGTTTTCTGGCTGGTCATGTTCTTGTCAAGCTTGCTAGGCCACTTCTATCTTTAGACCCTTTGATTTAGTTGCTGCCATCTCCTGAGCTCGCTCAGCCACCAAGGTTTGTTACAGTCTCAGGACTCTTCATAGTTATAGAGCTCTCTCTCTTCTGCACTCGCTCTCTCTCTCTCACACCCACCAGTTTCTGAACAGGATGCTGACTCGGAGTCTAAGGATGAAAACAGGGGAACTCATGAACTCTGGTGACCTTAACATGTCTGAGAGTCCCCCCCCTTCAAGGAGAGGAATGATCATCCCTTAGTGAGGGATGGTACTCCCTTGCAGGAGAATCACCGTTGTCTTCTTTGGGGATGCACGCAGGGAACATTACTCCCTTAAAAGCATCATTAGGTGCCTTGACAAGACTGAAGGAATCTGGAAGGTCAAGAGCCAAATAAATGTTTTCCTGACTGAATGTTTCTAGTCTCCGCTCATAACATGATAGAGAAACTGCTGGCTAAGAAGTCAACAAAATACTATGCATTCAGACTAAAAAAATTAAAAAGGACTGATTAAAAAGGAAACCGGGAGAGCAATTCAACAGCTGTCTACCAGTTGTTAGTAGAGAACAAGCCTATGGACTGTTAAGGGCAACTTTCTGGGATATCCTAAATAAAACATATCCTTTCCTTCTTTCACCATTTTTCCTCTCTGCCTTTGCTTTCACCTTTCCAAAGCTCCCACAGTGCTAACCTTTACTCTTGGGTCACTTAGTGCAAATGGATATAGCAGGGATCAGCAACCCCCAGCATGCATGCCAAAGCTTGGCACTTGCAGCCATTTTCCTCAGCACTCCACAGCCAATTTGGAGTCTGGGCAGCTTTTGCCAGCAGCTGTCCAGAGCCTGAGCTGGATGCAGCTAGGAGCCTGCAGACAACTGCATGGGGCTCTGCAGCCCCTGCACCTGTTCAGTAGCTGCAGCAGTTGTATGCAGACCTCTGGACACATGGCCAGGAAGGGGCCTGGGGCAGCACAAGCCTGGCTCCTCTACCGCCATCTGACCAGAGGCATGTGTGCAACTGTTGCCACCATGGAGCTGGTGCTGGGCTGCAGAGCCTGGCACAACTGTTTGCAGCCCTCCAGCCACCTTCTACAGCTGCCCAGAGCCTAGCTCCATGGCAGTGGCAGGTGTACACACAGCTCACAGCACATGGTGGAGAAGATGCTGGAGCAGTGCAACCCTGACCTCTCCCCACCGCCCACCTGGAGGCATGGATGCAGCCACTGCCAACAGTGAGGATCAGGCTTGCGGCTCTCCCAAGTCGAGGCGGGGGTGGAGGTTGGGGTGACTTTGGAACTTGGGCTAAAAATGTTGCCAACCCATGGGATACAGAAACCCCAGAACGTGAGCAGTTTTCTTTGAGTTCCTCAACCAGAAATGGTTAGATTTCATCACGTTGCTAGATATGCACAGAGATGGGACCAGTGAAACATACTGGCACACCATTTGGAGGAGAAGAAATTTCTTTAGTCAGAGCACCAGATCCAACACAGGTATTGACATTCTCTTCTCATGGACACTAAAGCTGATTTCAGTGGTTGTCCTGTGGAGCTTGAGGCTGCTATGAGGGATGCTGGTAATAACCATGGACTCTATGAGAGCCTCAAACTCCAGAAAAAATGCTTGAGAGAATTGATGGAAGGCATGGCTTGGGCACACAAACTCGAACCACTTCCAAGAACTCACAGAGGCTGATACCCTGACCTATTTCTTTTTCAACCTAGAGAAGAAGTGCACAGAACAAAAGAGCATTAGCCACCTTAAAACCGCATTGGGTCAGGTGCTCATATACCCTGCCAAAATCTAAGAGCATGCTGTTAGCTATTGGAGCAATTTGCAACCAAACCTGTCTGCCCAGAGAGCATTCAGCACCTTCACAAGGGCCTCGCAATTTCATGGGTCTGAGACTGACAAGCTTGAACAGGAGTTATCCTTGGCAGAGCTAACTGCCACAGGGAAAATGCTAGGCCTCGACAGATTACCATTCAAAGTCTGTAAGATTTTCTGGCTCCTCCTCAGCCTAGACCTCCGCTGCATCTTCTAGGAGAACCTTGAAGACAGCATTCTAACAGTCAGCTGCTGACAGGCCACTAGTGCTCACACTGCTGCCCGAGAAAGGGGATTTCAGTGACATTAAGACTTGGTGACTGGAATCATTCCTCTGTACCAATTATAAAATACTAACTAAAGGCCTGGCTAACTGGCCCAAAATGGTCACGGCCTCAGTCATAGGCCCTGAACAGAACTACCGTGTACCTGGCAGAACCATTCGGGACAACCTATTTGTGTTGCATGACCTGCTGGCAGCTACAGAACTTTTTGGTCTGAACACTGGCCTTGTCTCCCTGAATCAACAGAGACTTTGATTGGGTCAACCACAGCTTTTTATTCCCGACTCTGGAAGCTTTTGGGTTTGAGCCCCTCCTCACATTGACCATCCGGCTCTGGTACTAGGACATCTCTAGCCTCCTGAAGCTGAATGGGGAGCTGTGGGCCCTGTTCCCAGCATGCAGGGGAATCTGGCAGGGCTGCCCCCACTCTGGAATGTTTGTATGCTCTAACCACTGAACCATTGCTCCAGCAGTGCCTGATAGGTCTGGCCCTCCCATTGACTGCAGCCCTGGCTGCTGGCCTCCCAGTTCAGGTGACAGCGTATGCTGATGACATGACTTTTTTTGTGAGCAGTGAGGGTGATGTCCAGTTTCTGATCAAGTGTCGGTGGCCTACAAGCATTCCTTCTCAGCCTGTATCAACTGGGCCAAATGCCAAATGTTTCTACTGGGCACGTGGGTTGATGCTCAGCTCCTCGACTTGTCTGGCAACCTGTTCTGCAATGGTTTCAAAGACCTGGGAATTTTCCTAAGTCTGCTGGCGAGTACTGTGAAGGCCTCATTGGAGAGGTTGAGGTCCAACTACAGTGGTGGTGCTGGTGCCTGTCTGGCCTTTCCTACTACAGCTGGGTCCTGGTCATCAACAACCTGGCAGCTGCTACTCTGTGACTTGAGTGTGTCGTCCTGCATCTGCCAGTTACACTGCTCAGACGGCTCCAGAAGCTCCTCATGGACTTCTTCTGGAATGGGTACCAGTGGCTCCAGCAGGCTGTCCTGTAACAGGGAACCCTGGTTCTGCTACTGAATGCTGGTGTGGCCCCTTTAAGGGCAGGCTCTTTGTAGCTTGAGCACAGGCAACCAGCAAGTCAGGGATTAAGAAACAGTCCTGTGGACAGGTCAGCTGACAGGGAAATCACATGACCAGAAAAGGACTCAGGCTTGAACCTGCGCCAGGCAGAGACATTAGTGCTTTGAGCCATGGAGAATGGAGCCCTTAGGCAGCAGCTCCCCTAAAAGACCCAGGGCAGACCCAAGGCCTACACCCAGAGAGGGATTGAGTAGCGGTCCAGGAGCCCAGAGCAGGGTGGAGATAGGGCTGAGACGCACATGCCAGACCTATAACAGTGGGCCTTGGCTAAGGACCAGCCAGAGTAGAGGGGCGGAAGCCAGGAAGGTGGAAACCCCAACAAGGGAATGAAGCCCTGAGGTGGCCTAGGGATTTGGGAACAAGTGTCCCACCTGATTGGTGATTTAAACCTTCTGCAAGGCATGGGGCATGGTGCTATAATTAAAGCTGTGTTATAATTCATTACCTAGGTTCCAGTTATAGACATGTTACCTCAGCAGATCCTGTGCCATTGTTATCTGGAAACTAAAGTTCTCTGCTGCTTAGAGTTGGTATAATGATTATTTTTTCTGGAATGTACCTTCTGGTACAGGTAGCTGGGATATATGATGCCCTTGTAAATATAAAAAACCATTGTGGGGGATGTAAAGTTTTACCATGATCAGAAATGTTTCTGAAATGCCTGTCACAAAAAATCTTTTCGTTTCCTTTATCAGAGAAATATCAGCGTTTGAGGCATGTTGTTGTTTCAAAGGACTGTATGTGCAACTTATTCCTTCATATTTACTTTTATTATCATTTTTAATTTAAAAGCTAGTTCAGATGTTAGGTTTGATTAAGCAATACTTTAGTCCCTTAAAAATATACTGGTCAACACAGTAGAACGTTCAGTAGAACAGGAATCTGAAAAGTCAAATGAACAGGAGTTACTGGTTGTTAAACTGTTCTCAAAAGTTACTTCCTGTACACAGCTGGATTTATCGTCCCTGTCTGTTTGCTCTTGTTTTTAAAGTCATTGTTTTAAGACAGTTCGGGATACAGGGTAGAAATAACAGGTTTCCTTATACAGATGTGGCCAATGCAGTATTCTGCAAGAGTATGTGATCCTGTTTAGGCTTTAACAGTTCTAGTCAATGTTGTTTCATGTATGACTATAGATTTTTGTAATAAGTAGCCTCACTTTTTATATGGCTTAATACCTGGCAGTAAAGGTGGAATTTTGTAATTGCAATGGAAACTTCCAGTTTTTGTTATTGTTTTAGTCATTAGAACAGATGCATCATTCTGCAATGTAAAATAACTTATTGAATAGTAGAAAATTTTCAAGAATTCACTATAGTAATGGAATAAGAGGATGCATAGCATGTAGGGGTATTTTTTAATAAAGATGTCCGTGAAGATCAGATTAATTTAGACTATAATTAAAGTGGTTCCAAGCCTTACATCTGTATTTTTAAATTGGTTGAAATTTATAAGTAAAAATTGAAAGAGAAATGAACAGGCATTTACCTTTGATTCATGAAATGCAGCCACATGCCTGCAGTGGCTCAGGCCAGAAGCTGGGGGATACTAGAGCACAGCTCTCTAGCTGTGTGTTCACTTCCTCTTCATGTTGCCCCCAAGGTCTCTGTGATTTGCAGTCCAAAATTATAGCAGCAGGACTATGCAGGGTTGCTTGTCACTTCTTCCTGCTTCTAGGTGCCTCTGGGATATGTAGTCCACAGTTGCATCCAGCAGTAAATTTGAATGGGGATTAGGGGTGTTTAACCCCCACTTCCTGCCCCCAGATCCCAGTTGGGGTTTGCTTGTAGTGAGGTGTGTGTTAGTCTCCCTGCATCCCCCAGTTGGGCTTGCCACCTCCCCACTCTCCCCAACGTTCAGCCAGCTATCACTGCTCCAGCTAGGGAGCAGAGGTGTACAGCCCTGCTCTCTAAAGCAGATAGCCCAGCCCAGGGCTGAAAAGCATGCTGGGATGCTGGAGCACTGTGATTTAACTTGAACCAGGAAAGGGTCTGGGACAGAAGTTTCATAAAGTAGTTTCACCCAAATCCGTTAAGTCTGATCCCTCAGCTCTCCCCGGTTGATCCAAATGACTAGATCTGTCTGAGTCAGTGCTGAATCTTCTAAAGCTGATTTGGACAAATCCATTCAGGACAGTGATCTGAATCTCTAAATCAAATCACTATCTTCTGAATCATCTGAATCTGAATCCAAATCAAATACTTCCCTCTTCACACAGGCCTAGTAGCCATTTCCCTTCACTAATGAACTATTTGAGACACTGGGGCAAGCAGATATAGTCACAAAACTGGACCTAAGGGACTGTACACCTTTGTCTGCAGGGCAATGAGCAGAAGACAACCTTCCACACCAGGTATAGACACTTTGAATGCCTACTTATGCTGTTCGGCCTTTCCAGAACACTGGCTACTTCCAGCACTTTATTAACAATGCCATGTGGGATGTCCTGGACCAGTTTGTAGTGGTCTGCCTGGACAGCATTCTTGTTTTCTCTGAAAATGAAAATCAAGGCCAGCACATCCACCTGGTCTTAAAATGGCTTCTCAGAGCCATTTATACATGATTGGAAAAGTGTGAGTTTGATTGCATCAGTATGGAATTCCAGAGGTACATAATTAGCCCAGAGAAGTTACGAATAGACCCCAGCAAAGTGACACTAGTGCCAGATTGTCCCTCTCCAAGGGAAGTGCAGAGAGATCTATGGTTTCTGGGATTCATGAACATTTATGGAAGGTTCATCCAGCATTTCTCTCCCCTGGTCGCCCCTATAATGCATTAAAAAGGTGGTGCAGTTCGACTGATTGCAGTTGTCAGAGCTAAATGGTTAAAAAAGGTGCCTCAGCATAGCTGCGTTTCAGCATGATGCGAATACCCAGTGCAGGGATTTCCCCTGCGGTGGGAAAGAGCCCTTAGTGCAAAATCAGCTCCCGCCAAAAGCTTGCAGCTGCACCGTTTTGTGCATGCTTTCGATTGGCCTGATGTAAATTATGCACACGTGGCAGCTAGCCATTGGCTTGCTAGCTGTACAAAAGGCTTGGGAAGTTTCTGCGCAAGTCGGAGGAGAGCTTCGCATGCTCGTTGGGAGAAATCCTTACGTGCATCCCGGAACCACGTTGGAGGCCTGATCAACCACCAACAACTCCCTGTTGACAAATTCCCGATGTACACCGTACCCTCAGCATCGCTGTGCCAGTCGTTTTTTTTCAACTTTCAGTTTCTGCAACTCTATGGAGCGCGCCTACACTGCATACCTCGACGCAAGTCCCTGTATTGCAGCTTTGTAAGTAAAGTTTTCCTTTTGCAACCATCAAGCGTGCTGTGCCTAATTCCACTCCATTGCGGCCAGTTTCTTGGCCCCCACAGCAATCTGCTGTGGCAACTTGAAACAAGTCTTCTGCAGTGCCCCAGTCCTGGTCCACCCAGACCCAGCCCTCCCATTCACATTAGAGGCTGATGATGACTAATTTTGTATTTAGGGCAGTACTGTCATAATGTTGGAGGGCTCAGGAGCCACTACATCTCTGTGTCTGCTACTCCAGGAAACTGATGCCTGTGAATACAACTATATTTGGGACAAAAAGCTTCTAGCTATCAAGGCGGCATTCACGGAATGGCACCACCACTTGAAAGGAGCCCACCATCCTGTAGAAGTCCTCCAAAAGTGATCATAAGGACCTGGAATACCTTTGGTCAGCAAAGAGCCTCTACCAATGACACCCTCGCCCTTCCTGTTTTTTTGTAGGTTCAATTTTACAATTACCTACAGGCCAGGAGTCTGCAATGGCAATGTGGATGCCTCGTTCCAGAAGGATGATTATTCTGATGAAATGCCCCAGAACCCATCCAAAATCATGGGTCCCTAGAACTTTGTGGGTAGAGATAGAGAGAGGGACTTGTTGAAGATCTGCCTATAGTGGAATATGCAAAGAGAGATGCAGCTGAGAAAACATAAATGACTTACTATTGCAGTAAGTGGAATTCAAGATACACTGTCCTTAGGTGTTTTCCATGACCCATCCTCCCTTTGCTTTGGATTCCTGTATCATCTGCTGAATGAATGGGTGAGAGAGAGAACTGCAGTGATAATGAGTTCCCTGTTGCCTTTTACCTGTGATATGGCACGGTGATGGGAAAGATTATCTGGTCATAGGTTCCTGGAACACCTCTGCAATGTAATATAGCCAAGGACAATACATCTTGTACAGAACTCTGTTTACAGTCAAGAAGGTTTTCTTTTCCAACGGAAAACAACATATGAGAAGCAATAAAAGATAACACAAATTAGGAAAACTGTCACAAGGAATACTTTATTATGCCTCTGAATTTTCTCAGGCTTAATTTTCTACTGTCTTTTTACTGGTAGGAAGTTGTTCACTTGAGGCTCAGTCCTGCAAAGTGCAGAATGTAGTCTGAGAGAAATGCTGTGCACCCTAAACCCAGCCTTTGTAGGGTGAACTTTAAGTGATTTTAAGAGTGTGACATACATAATTTGTTCAGTGCGTTTATGCTAAAGTTCATGAATTCGTTTAACTCATGCCTTTTAGAGGAGGTAGTGTAAAATATTTCACATTTACATTAATTATTCTGTTTTTAAGAACTATGCTTTTCCTATTTTAGTGTTTAAATGTTTATTTTTTTAACCATCCTAGGCTCTAACCACTGATATTTTTTTCTGTTTCTTAGTGAAACACAAGAGATACAGGATTTGATTAGACTTGATTACATTGCACAATATGTTCAATAATAATCTCAGCGTGCATCTACAGAACTGTTTTTACAAGTCATGTGATGATAAGTCTGTTCATTTGAGATCAGAGCTGAGTTACAAGTTGTTTATAATGCAGTATGAGGAAATCAGATATATTCACACATACAAGAGAAGTATCAAGCATTCTGATCACTTTGGGTATACTTTAAATCTATATTTTTAAACTTTCAATTTTAATTTAGTATTATTTTTGTGTTTTCTTTTTAGAATTTATTGTTCACAGATGAAAGTGACAATTCAGAAATAAAAATAATTGATTTTGGGTTTGCTCGGCTAAAACCTCCTGATAACCAGCCTCTTAAGACTCCGTGTTTTACCCTTCATTATGCTGCCCCAGAGCTCTTCAATCACAGTGGTTATGATGAATCCTGTGATCTCTGGAGTTTGGGGGTCATTTTGGTGAGTGGATATTTGGTGGCTTTAATGCATTTTAATAGTTTATTACACACATCAGTTTGATAATTATGAATTACTTTAAATCAAGTGTATGGGAAGGGCTTGACATTGACTCAAATAAGTTTGTATTGGATAAGCACAGCTTCAGAGTGGGATGAGGATATTTTTTGGCTGTACAAACAGCAGGAGGAGAAAACAGGTTTTCTGTTATATAAAATGTGCATGTTTTCATCTGTACTTTTGAGGGATGAAAGTTATTTTGCTAACCATGTCTCTAAATAAAGTCCTGTATTTTTTTCACACCTCAGGCACCTAAAATTCTTCAAATTGACGTAAATAGAATATTTAACTAATGTTCTTCAAGTTGCAGTACATATATTCTCTTTTGCTATGAACAACAGTAATTTAATATTAAGCAGGACTGATATTATTGGTTACATTCTCTCAAAAGTTTGCAATGAACATACGGTACTAATGAATATTATTTTTTTTCTTTGGATAGTATACAATGCTATCAGGACAGGTGCCTTTCCAGTCTCAAGATAAAAGTTTAACATGCACAAGTGCATTGGAAATTATGAAGAAAATTAAAAAGGGGGAATTCTCCTTTGAAGGAGAAGCCTGGAAGAATGTCTCACAAGAGGCCAAAGACTTGATACAAGGTATGTAACAAAGAATTTTTATTGTCCTTTAGCTTTAGTTACCAGAAGTAGTATACTGTAGACTTTTAGGAGATGAACTGCTTGGAGAATAAATAAATAAGTGTGTGTGTCTGTGTTCTTTCATTTCTGTGGCTTTATTAATTGGAAATTTATGGGAAAGAGCTATATTTTTTATTTAGAAGCAGTAAGAGTCAACTTACTAAAAGTCAAGTTAGGTGTAGATTCATAGATGTTAGGGGGGGAAGGGACTTCAATAGATCATTAAGTCCGACCCCCTGCATAGACAGGAAAGAGTGCTGGGTTTACATGACCCCACCTAGATGCCTACTTAATCTCCTCTTGAAGACCCCCAGGGTAGGGAAGAGCACCACTTCCCTTGGGAGCCCATTCCAGACTTTGGCCACTCTAACTGTGAAGAAGTTCTTCCTAATGTCCAGTCTAAATCTGCTCTCTGCTAGCTTGCGGCCATTATTTCTTGTAACCCCTAGGGGCGCCTTGGTGAGTAAAGCCTCACCAATTCTCTTCTGTGCCCCCGTGATGAACATATAGGCAGCCAAAAGGTCGCCTCTCAACCTTCTCTTGCAGATGCTGAAGAAGTCCAGGTGCCCTAGTCTCTCCTCATAGGGCTTGGCCTGCAAGCCCTTAACCATGCATGTGGCCCTTCTCTGGACACTCTCCAGGTTATCCACATCCCTCTTGAAGTGCAACACCCAAAATTGCATGCAGTACTCCAACTGTGGTCTGACCAGCGCCTGATAGAGGGGAAGTATCACCTTCTTGGTTCTGTTCGTGATGCTCCTGCTGATGCACAATGAAGTGCCATTAGCTTTTCTGATAACTTCGTTGCGCTGCTGACTCACGTTCATCTTGGAGTCCACTAGGATTCCAAGATCCCTTTCTGCTTCCGTGCCTCCAAGCAGGTCGTTTCCTATTCCTCCCTAGGTGCAGCACTTTGCATTTCTCCTTGTTGAATTGCATTCTGTTGTTTTCCACCCATATGTCCAACCTGTCCAGGTCTGCTTGTAGTTGTAGTTGTTCCCTGCCTTCCAGTGTGTCCACTTCTCCCCACAGTTTTGTGTCATCTGCAAACTTGGACAGAGTACACTTCACTCCCTGAAGTCACTGATGAAGACATTGAAGAGTGTCGGTCCAAGGACTGAGCCCTGCGGAACCCCACTGCCCACATCCTTCCAGGTCAATACTAACCCATCCACCACCATTTTCTGGGTACAACCCTCTAGCCAGTTCACCACCCACCAGACTGTGTGGTCATCTAAGTCACAGGCTCTTAACTTGGTCACCAGTATGGGGTGGGATACCATATTGACGGCCTTCCTGAAGTCTAAGTAAATGATATCAACCCCTACTCCTACATCCAGGTGTTTTGTAACCTGGTCACAGAAAGAGACTAGGTTAGTCAGGCATGATCTACCTGCTACGAACCTGTGCTGGTTTCCCCTCAGCATAATTTTTCCTGCTGGGCTCTCGCAAATGTAAGCCTTGATAATTTTTGAAAGACTTTGCCAAAGATGGAGGTGAGACTGACTGGCCTATAGTTGCCTGGATCCTTCTTTCTCCCCTTCTTGAAAATGGGGACCGCCTTGGCCCTTTTCCAGTCCTCTGGGACTTGGTCCATGCACCATGAGTGTTCAAATATTCCCGCCAGTGGCTGCGCAATGACGTCAGCCAGTGCCTTCAGTATGCTCGGATGGAGCTCATCAGGGCCTGCCGACTTAAACGCATCCACTTCTTCCAAGTGCCTGTGCACCATCTCAGGGTCTACGCTTGGTAGTCTGGCATCTTGCTGCTACCTCTCTACAATCCCAGTGAGAGGCTTGTCTTGCCCCTCGCTTAGGAACACTGAGGCAAAGAACTCATTGAGGAGTTCAGCCTTGTCCCTGCTGTCCATCACCAATTGCTTATGCCCATTTAGTAGAGGTCCTATTCCACCCTGGGCCTTCCTTTTACTCCCTATATATCTAAAAAACAATTTTTTGTTATCCTTAACTTGGGATGCCAGCCTTAGCTCCATGGTAGCTTTGGCCTGCCTCCCTACAAGCATGAGCAGAGGAGGTATACTCCTCTTTAGTAATCTCTCCCCATTTCCACTTTTTATATGCCCCCCCCTTTTGCCCGTAGGCTGCTCTGGATTTCTCTGGTCCACCAGGGAAGCCTCTTGGCCCCTTTCCCCCTTTTTCCCCACATCAGGATCGTCTCCCTCTGTGCCTGAAGGATCATTTCCTTAAGGCACAGCCACCCTTCCTGGGCTTCCATCTCTTTCAAACTCTTACTCTGCGGTGCGCCCTTGACTAAACACCTGAGTTCATTGAAGTCAGGTTTCCTAAAGTCTAGCACTTTCACCCTATTAGTTACCTTGCCCACTCGACGTCTTATGATGAATTCTATTATTTGGTGATCACTGTCCCCCAGGTGATCACTTATCTGTAGGTCTCCTACCATGTTATCCCCCGTTGCCAGTACGAGGTCCAGTAAGGCATTCCCCCTAGTGAGACCAAGTACCTCCTGCGTCAGATGGAGGTCCTGTACACAGGATAGGAACCTGCATGAATGGTGGGACTTTGCTGCCTGCGTCTCCCAGCAGATGTGTGGGTAGTTTAGGTCCCCCCTGACTACCACCTCCCTACTTTTTATGGTCTCTGAGAGCCTGAGGAGCCCCAAATCTAGTTCTTCTCCTTGGTGTGGGGGTCTGTAGCAGACCCCTACCACCAAATCCCTTTCTCCTTGACCTCCATGTAACCTAACCCACAATCCTTCTCTTTCTCCTCCTCTGATTCCGTTTTGATAAGATCTGTGGAGAGACTTATGTCTTGCAGTGCCCAGAAATAAAACCCGTAATTTTTAAGCATTGGGTTCTAATGTGGAATCCTCAGGCCTATGTCTGATGCATTGGACATTCACTTGGTAGAAGGAAGACCTGTGTTCTAGTCCCTGCCTTGAATAATGTTTCTATGCTTTACATTAGGCACTGATTGGATAAAATACATAAACAGTCCTTGAAGTAGAGACTGGAATTAGAGGTGCAACGATACATCAGTCTGATATAAGATCGGCAGTAATATAAAGAAAATTTTCTGTATCAGAAATTGGCCCGATGCAGCCGACAATTTGTCTGATAAATGCCTGCACGGGCATGCAGGTGCAGTGCAGCACATAGGCAGTGAGGAACAGAGCTGTCAGCGTGGAGTGTTGCCTGCAATTGGTAAGTTTAGTGTGGTGGAAGAGGAAAAGGAGGGGAAAGGGACACGGGGAGGTACGTAGAATAAAGCCCCTGCAGTGAGGGAGGGCTGGGGCTGGGGCTGGGGCTGGGGCAGGGGCTGACCAGCCAGGGCTGGGGTAGGTGCAGGATGTAAGCGTGGCTCATCTGGAGGGTGTGGGAAGGTGGGGGTGTCTCCCATCTCTGTGCATGGCCCATCTGGTGCTTGTCTGGTGGCTCCCACCACTTGTCTGGGAGGGCATGCGGGGAGGAGGTAAGTGTGTGCCCCCAGATCTGTGCAGGGCAAGGCAAGTTGGAGCCAGGCTCTTCCCAGCTGAACAGATCTGGGGGTACACCCCTGCCCATGATCTCCTGGACTAGCAGCAAGAGCTGCCAGATAGCACCAGATGAGATGCGTGCAGTGGCAGGAGCCACCTCCCTTCCCACACCCCCCCCCTGAGCTGCGCCACCCAGCCAACAGCTGCAGTCTGCCCCGTGCTGCACAGATATGGGGGGCATATGTCCTCAGACAAACTGCTTGCAGCTCTGTTCCGCGCCCCTCCCCATCCCGGCTGACCAGCCTCAGCCCCATTCCCTTCCCTCACCACAGGGCCTTTGATCTGCCCCCTCCCCCCCCACTCCTTCCCTCCCCTTCCACCAAACCAGACTGACCAGCTGGAAATCGGATTGATGTCACCTGATATGCCTCCTTAAAAATCAGCTATCAGTATCACCCCCAAAAATCTCTATTAGTGCATCTCTAATTGGAATGCAGATCTCTTCTCCCCAGCATGAGTGACTTAATCATTGGACTAGAGTAGTGGTGTCAGACACAAGACCCACGAGCCAGATCTGACCTGTGGAGCCTTATAATCCAGCCTGCGTGTCATTGAACTGACCCCATGCACCAGCCCTGACCCTGTGCACTACAGGCAACACAGGGAGGTCTAGGGCACACAACAGGCAACCATGGGCAGTGCATTCCCCATACTGGCCTCTGGGGCCACATGTACAAGTTGCGTGTGCCCCATGCCACCACAAGGACTGCTGAATGCAGTATGTGGGCTGGACTGAGCATTTCAGCTGTTCCAGAGGGGGTTTGTCCCACTCTGCCAGCAGACTAGTTTAGGGATGCTTATCTGTATCACAGGACAAAATGAGTTTGACACCCCTAAACAAAGAAGTCATGAGCCTGTTTCCTCCCTGCTTTCAGCTTTCTAAATCTTCAGCTTGGTTTAGCACAATAAAAGTTTCATGATGGTCATTGGCCTGAACAGGAGGGAACTCTGGGCTCTGGTTCCTGCTTCTGCTCCTATTACTGTCTTTTTCCAGTGGAGCTCAGTCTCTGACCTGTGGGTTAGATTGGGCCCAGAGAACCACATCATGCAGCCTGTGGGGCTCTCCACAAGTCCAGAAATATGACAGTGGGGAAGCAAGGATAATTACCAGATTTCCTGCCACTGAATTTCTAAGCCCTGCAGGCCACGTGATATGATCCTGCAGGTGGGATGGTGCTGTGGGCAGAAGCTGGCACAGGGCCCAATCTGATATGTGAGGCCAGAGCTGGGACTTGGGGCCATGCATTGGGCTAGCCCCATGTGCCAAATCAGATCCTGGCTGGACAGGCCAGGGGTGGGCAGAATACAGCCTGCAGACATATTCAAGCTGCTAACTCAGTAGATCTGCCCCGCAGGTGAGTGGTGGCTCTGGCCCAGGCACGCACGCACGCGCACACACACACACACACACACACACACACACACACACACACTCTCTCTCTCTCTCTCTCTCTCTCTCTCTCTCGGCCCCCCCGAATCTGGACTTGGCATATGGTCCACAGCTGCCCAATTGTAGCTGGCAGTTTCCAGGTTGGGGCTCTGGGCATGAAGGGTAGTGGGTGGGTTCACGGTTCTGTATTGATTGCAGTCCGCAGCTGTAGCATGCCCTGCCCCTGCTTCCATGTGCCTGGAGCTGCCACCTGGAAGCTGATGGCCATTTGGGGGCAGCTGTGGATGCAGTCAGCAGTCTGCTGGGTCCAGAATTGTGGTGGAGGGCATTAAAGCTGCGGGCAGGCAGACCCCGGCTGCGTGGGGGGAATGGGCCTGCTAAAGCTGTAGGCAGGGTCAGGCTTCCACGCTGGTTGCATTCCTGGAAGAAAGGGAAAGGGAAAGGGGTGTGGGGAGGAAGGGGAGAGAGAGAGAAATGTAGCCCTAGACCTGGGGCAGGCAATTATTTTGGGCATAGGGTCACTTACTGAGTCTTGGCAAGCCCTTTGCACCAGATAGGGCCCCAGTGGAGACCAGGCCAGCCCTGTGCAGCAGATCAGACTCTGGCCAGGCCAGATCAGGCTAGACATGCCAGATCTGATACCAGATTAGGTTCCTGCGGCAACACTGCGCCACTCTTCCAGCTTGCAGAGCTGAAAGTTAGAGCACCATTGGTGTATTCCAATTTAATCTCCTTCAACCCAATCAGTGATTGGGTAGCTGAAGGGAATGCAGTAGACATAGTGTACTTGAGCTTTAGTAAGGCTTTTCATATAGTTTCATGCAATATTTTCATAAGTAAACTGAAGAAATATGGGCTAGATAAAATTACTATTAGGAAGATACATAATTGGCTTAAAAATGCAAGTAAAGGGATCTATAAATAATAGATGTCAGAATGGCAAGAGATTTCCAAGGAGCATTGCCTGCATCCAGTCCTCTTTAATGTGTTGAATGATTTGGGGGACAGGCAATAGAGAGCTTCCTGTTCAAGTCTGCACATGACAAAACTGGGAAGGCGTTGCATAACACTTTAGAGGAAAGGGGTAGATTTCAAAATGTTCATGATAGATTGGAGTGCAAGGCTGGGGTCAGAAGAGTGAAGTTCAGTGCAAACAGTTTTGTTACACAAAATGCACAAACATGGTAGGGGAGATAACTGGCCAGGCAGTTAGTGTAGCTGAGAAGGATCTGAGAGTTTTGGAGGATTATAGGCTCACTGCAAGTCAGGTATGTGACACAGGTGCCAAAAAGCAGATATAATTTTGGTCTTTGTCATTAGGAGTATTATTTGTAAAATATGAGAAATTATAGTATGGTCCCTCTTTGGTGCTGCGGTTAGGTCTCCACGTTTTTAAGAAGGAAGTGGTAAAGCCAAAGAGGGTTCAAAAGTAGGAGGCAAAATTGGTGAAAGGATTGGAAGGCAAGCTGTATGAGGAAACCTTGAAAGAGCTAGGTATGTTTAGCTTGGAGAAAAGGAGATTAAGGGAGGATTTGATAGCAATTTTCAAATATTTGGAAGGCTGCCATAGAGAAGTAGAAGAAATTTCCTTCCTTGCAGCAGAGGGCAGAACATAAAGCAATGGTTTTAAATTGAAGCAAAGTGGATTCAGATTAGATTTAAGGAAAAAAGTTTCCTTACTGTTAGAATGGTAAGGCAGTGAAATAGACTGCCTAGTTGGGAAAGTTTCTTCACTGAAGGTTTTCAAGAGAAGATCAGATAAGCAGTTGACAGGGATAATTTGCAAATTTGTGCAGGAGACTGAATGACATGAAAGTTGTGATCCCTTTAAACCCTATGATTCTATGAGTCTGTTCATTACATCAGATGTCTAGTAAATGCAAAATGAACACCACTGTCAGGAAGAAACTCCCTCCCTTCCACTCTGGCCCTGCGACGCCCTCCCTTCCAGGGCTTCCTACTGAGACATATAGCCAAGCTCCCTCTTGCTTGCTGTCTTTCCAATTTATATATCTTCACTTCTTGGCTGCCCAGTAGAACACCTTTAGCAGGAGGCCTGGAGAATGCTCTAGGCAATCACTGGCCCATGGTCTAGTTGTTAAAGTACCTTAGAAGTGGGAGATGAGATATAGATTCAAACCCTCTGAGTGAGTGTGGCTTAGAACCCTGGGCAAGTCCCCCAATCTCTTGACTGATGGGCTGCAGGGGAACCCCCGCTCTGTTTTTCTGTGACTTATGTGGAGTCACGTGGCTTGCTGTGGGGGAGTAGGTGGATCTAAAATCCTGGAGTGTGGCCTGAAATGCCAGCTAATTTTAGTCGTGTTAGTGATACTTGCCTTTGTAAAGGTGGAGTTCAAATTGTGCCTCTGTTTCTAAGGCTGGAAACAGATGTACCCTTTGAAATGCTTTGGGTTTGGAATGTTTCAGAGACGTAGTGCTTCAGCTGTGGAACATGCATACAGCCCTGTCTCGTCCTCCAGCTAGAGGGCTTCAGTATATCACTGCTCCCTGTGACAGCAGCCCCTCCAGCCATGCGACTCAGCAGAGAGATGCAGCCACCTGGGATTCTTCCCTCTCTGCCCTGACAGGACTGTCAATGCTGCTCTCCATCTCCTCTCTCGAGGCTGTGGGAGCAAAAAGGGAGGAGAAGACTAAAGCTGATATCTGTGGCTTGCGTACCAGCAGAAGACATGTGGAAATCTAGCAGGGGTAGGTCTTGCAGCAGTGGCAACTCCTCTCTCCAACATGGAGCCCCACAATTCCAAGTCTTCTGGTTTGGTGGGGTGAATAAGTGCCAGAGTGCAGGCAGCAGTAGCACCCTGACTGCTAACAGCACTAATGCCCAGGGAATCCCAAGGGCCAACAGTGCTGGCACAGGGCATACAAGGAGCTCAGCAGCTACAGCCAGGGTGCTTGAGAGAAGTGGGGCAGGGTGGGAAGGTACTGCATTTCAGAATGCTAAAGGACCAACAACCTGTACAGGCAGAACTAAACAATACAGAATAGTTCTTGCTCCCCACAGGTATGATTGTGTCACACCTGGGACTGTTTTAAACCACCTTTATGACTGTACAGCAGCTTTTCGATATTGCAAGTGAGATCTGTCCATCCGTACCCTAAGGCTTATCCAGGAATTTGAAGGTGCAGAACTTAGGTACCAAACTTTGGTCCCCCTTTAGACAAGTAAGCCTTTTTGTGGGTCTGGGCTGTAGTCTATACTTTATTACGTATGTGAGTATTGAATATTTGACTTAATGTTGATTTTCTACAAGCATTTTGTTATTTATCCATAGTATTAAAAGGATATATAATAGCTTATAGATTAAGTGTGTCTAATATATTTCTATTAGGACTTCTTACAGTGGATCCGAATAAAAGAATTAAAATGTCCAGCTTGAGATACAACGAATGGCTTCAGGATGGCAGCCAGTTATCATCCAACCCTCTAATGACTCCTGATAATTTAGGGTCTTCAGGAGCTGCCGTACATACATACGTCAAAGCCACCTTTCATGTAAGCTCAAAAAATCTTAAATTTAAAACGCTATCAGGAAATTGTTTTAAATGAGATGGCTTATTTAAAAAATGTATTTTTATGCTTCAGCTCAAATCTGACATTTCCACTCAGGCATTTCCTAACTAGCCTCTACTCATTCCAAGGTACTGCGACCAGGCACGGAGATGGATACTGTTTTGTCTGTGGAGATTCACAGTTTTGTTCTCTTATTGTGCACCTCCAGAGCCAGATGCTGTTTTACCCTGCATAATGCATCACAGGGTTCTCCCATTTTTTCCAATGTGCAGTGTTTAGGTGCCTCCAAAGATCAATCCTATTTTGCCCAGGTTGTGGTTGTTCAGCTGGAGACCCACAGGCTGCATGTGCCCTGCCAGGAGAGTTAATCTGTGGTCCATGACCTCCCACTGAACTACTGTTCCCCATTGCTTTGGCATCTGCAGCAGTCAGGGACTCCGGGCTTCCCCTCTGGTTTTCATTTTCTGTGTGCCCCGTGGAGTGCATGGTGCAGCAGAGGAGCCTGTATATGGTAGGTTGCGAGGGGGAGGGGAAAGCTACCAACCCACCTCTGCTGTGTAGTGAGGCAGGGGCCTACCTTTTCATATAAGCTGTGCAGTAGAGGAGAGACTACCAGCTCATGCACACACTGCAGTGAGATGGGGGGTGCCTACATATGTTCATGGTGCCAGGGCTTGCCCCATATTGGGGCAGCCAGTGGAGCCTTTGGCTTGCACTGTTATGCCTGCAGGGCATACAGCTGCTGCTGATGCAACCCAGGACATGGGAGACCTGGTTTATAGATCCCTGGCTACTCAGAAGGTGAACAGTCCTGGCCTAGGTGACATATAACTCTGCATTCTCTCAGTGGGGCATTTTAATGCAAGTAACACCTCCCTCTGCTTGTCGTACCACTTTTGCCTGATCATGTAAAAGGGAAACATCTTATTCTGTCTAAGGACCTGAGCAGAGAAATCTATACCACTTCAGTGTAAATCCTCCTACTCCTTCTCCTCCATCTTTGCCCAGGATATGGGAGACTTGGCTTCTAGGATCCCCTCAATCTCAGGAAAGTTGAACTTGTATCTATCTTTTTTGTCTCCGCAGAGTGACTTAGCCACAAAGCTGTGTTAGACATGGCTGAGAATATCTTCCATGCCCTTAAACTGAAGCTGACCTATTGGGCAGCCAAAGAAAAAAATCATGGAGCCAGAAAGAGATTTAAGTCAAAGGTAGCCTGACTTCTGGGGCCAGAGTTCTTGGCACTGAGAAGGAGAAAGTCCTGATTTCTGGACCCTGCTTGCAGTATAGTGTTATTGCAGTATAGTGTTATGCATTTTATCTAGTGATTATTTTAATGAATGATGCATTACTGCCGCTGATGAAAATTTGGAGTATTTCTGATGTAAGTAATGTTATTCAAGACAAAGCCCCAACCCATGTCTCAGACCGGGAAGCAGAGTGGCTGCACTTCTACTTGGCTTCTGGTGGCCATGCTTTCTGCTTGGAGAGCTGTGATTTCTTTCAGTAGAAATGCAATGCCTGTAGATGGCCTTAGGATATGGCAATGTTAGTTCAACATTACCTGAAGACTTGGTACAAAAATGAGCACTGCCCACCCACACAGAACTCATAGATGAAATAGTGAGGATGCTCCTCTATTGCTGCTTTTGAGGCTTATTTTTCAGGGACAGCCTTGAGAATGGAATGAGGCAGTGTAGACATACCCACTGGAACCTAAAAAGTGTCATTTAAAATGTTTAGTGGCAAAGTAGGATTTGGCTTCATGTGTTCTGTGGTAAGTCAGCAAATCACAGACGTATATGGCCAATGTAATAATTAAAGGCCAAAAACATATATGAGAAAATACAATGAAACATATACCAAAATGTAAATTGAAGCAGTAATTCATATTTTGAGAATATGTGTATATCTTCGGGATAAAAAATTTTGGAGAAATAGCTACTAGGCTTGGAGAAGTATAAGATAAGGTCCTTAAACAGAGCTTTGTAAGATGCCTGTAACATTTTATTTATGTTTATTGCCTGATTTATTTTCAGTTTCATTTTTCTTGTGATTAGAAATTTGAGGTAAAGCATCACAAAAGTATTGTGCTTTGGGAAGGCTTGTTAAAATACCATTCATGTTTTCTTACTAGATGCTTTCCAATGCTAGCCAAAGTTATACAAGTGCAGACAAAGACAGAAATAAAATATGGAATTCCAAAAATTTTATTTTGGAAGAATAACTGAATCTTATGGTAAGCAGGTCAGAATTTATGCACAAATAAATTGAATTTTATTGATTTTATTATAACATGACCTTGTTTTGTCTAAGCGGGAAAGAATGGGGTAAATTGTTTCACTTAACATAGCAGATGTAGAACTCTTGATTAATGCAAAATGGTTTCCACTGTGAAATTTGAAACTAAAAGTAAAGTTACAGTAAGTCAGTGTACCTTGCTCAGCTATAATCTTGAATTTAAGAGTCACTAGAAAACAAATTAAACATAGAAAGTGTGAGGAAAGGGTGTCTATTAATAATATATGTTTAAAGGCTTATAGAATTATCATCAGCCACATTAAGAATTGATAGATGTGACACTTGAGAAATTACAATACTCCTCATCATAGCACATTTGTAATAGACTGTGAGTACTAAAATGTCTTTAACCTTTTATAAGAGCATAGAATTACTTTTTATTTTTAAACAGGCTTTTAACAAGTACAAAAGGGAAGGATTTTGTCTCCAGAATGTTGACAAGGCACCTCTTGCAAAAAGAAGGAAAATGAAAAAGACAAGTACAAGCACAGAGACACGTAGCAGCTCCAGTGAAAGTTCACATTCTTCCTCCTCTCATTCTCATGGTAAAACTACACCTACAAAGACACTGCAGCCAACAAATCCTACAGACAGCAATAACCCAGAAACCATCTTCCAATTCTCTGATTGAGGAACAGAGAAATGTCCTATCTCCAAGAATTAAGTGGTGAAAACTTGGTAATACGTGTGCCCCTTTGTCATGGAGGGATAACAGAGATATGTTTTGTTGCTTTTAACAATTAATTTCAGCTCTATGTTTTTAGCTTTCTATTTCAAGACTTATGGTTGTAGTACTTGTTCAGTAATACTGGGTATGGTTGTAAGAGTTATTGTACAACCAACACTGTGCTCTCCTAAGGCTAAATTGTCAGTGAATAATTCATTTTATAAGGAGTAGTACTTTGTTGTGCTGTCCTTGGAGCAGCCTGGAAGATTGGGAGGCAGATTTTGATACTGAGTAACAATTTCTTTGCTGCTCAAGGGAGGGAAAATGCTTTAAAAGACATAGACCTCTTGGAGTATATGGTCTTGCCTACCTGTCTGAGGGGTATTAGAGCAGCTCTGCTGACTTTGTTTTCCCTGGCACACAAGAAAAGGCGGTACAGTACACCAAAGCAAGATGGCACTTATGTCCTTTCTAAGTCCCTTGTGCTGGCACATGGGATGGGCCAGAATCTGGCCCTTAATTTGGAATTTAACAAAGATGTAAGTGTTACGGTACTCTAATGTTATTTTACAAATTTACTCCATAGATTTTGTTTTAAGCTACCTGGAGTATAATCAATTCTTATGTTTCTTTTACATCTAGATAATTTATGGTGGGCAGGTGCAGCAGTTTGTACTGTGTTATTTTATTTCTACTTCTTGAGAATCTGAATTTTTAAAAAGTAACTTCTCAAATTCCACAAAAACAATACTATGCCTGAGTAAAAAAATGAAATTTAATTTTGAACAGTTAGGAAAAGGATCATGTTTAAATATACATTTCAAGGACAACTATAATTTGTTATATATATTTACATGGAAATTTTAAAATGCTGAGACGATTTTTTTTTTTAAAGATTCAGAATCTCCAGTTTCTATATTTGTTATCATAGGGTCCATACAAATGCATGTCAATCTGTGTTCTTAATTTTGCATTGGACAAGCATGGCCAATTTGCTTAACGGTTTATTAAATGTTAGATTTTTTTTTATTTTCTGCACTTTATAAAACATCTGAATAATGTTGATGTTCTAATAAAGTGGACTTAGGGATTTCTCATGTAAGATACTAAGCACTACTCTAACTTCAAGTCCTATGGACTTCAGTGGTAGTTGGGGGCAGCTTGGAGGACAGTCAGCAAGCAGCTTGAAGGAATGCACTCCTGTATCTTACCCCTTTTTTCCATTCCTTATCATACGTTGCAACCTTTTATAGATCTTGCTTTTTCTTTGTATATAACAAGTAATTAGACTTGGGCACATTATATAGTGTAGTTGTAAACCACTTATACACTGGGAGAAACTGAAGGGAAATGGGAAATTATACTAAACACTGTGCTTCACAACTGTACACTGTGTTGTTCTGCAGTGAGGTATTTCCTACTGTGATAGTATATTATGTACATAACCTGTTTGGAATCATAAATGTGACTTTTACCTAAGCATTTCCATTGATAAACTTTTAAATTGAACAGTGTATTTTATAAATTTATGCAGAGCACTTTTACTGCTCATATTGTGAATGACTAGGGACAATTAAGTGCTAAATAAGACTCCATTCTGCAAACATGTATGCACGTGAGTCATCCCATTGAAAACAATGAGATGAATTGTGTAAAGTTAAGTGTGTATGTGTGTGTATAAACACACATTCTTGCACGCACACACATACACACATATACATGTATATGTATATATGTATATAATTTTTTGTTTGCATTACTGGAGTCTAATTGACTAAGAGGTTTTATTAACAGCTTGCTGCATTTTAAAGTAAAAATATTCCAAACCCTATGCAAAAAAGGTTATAGGAATTGTTTGTATTAATGGTTTTATTTATGAAATTATATCAGTTATCAGTATTGATAAATAAAATGCATTCATGTTTACAGGGATCATGTGTAACAAAACCAAGAGGCTTTGAAATGTAACATATTTGTTGTGTGTTGCTTTAATAATAATAATGACAGCATTTTGAGATTTGGGAATTGCAGATGTGAATTATATTACTACTTTCTTGACTTGAATGTCAACAGTAATTGCAGCATTAATTTCAGGTTGATGTGAATATTGAGATTTGCACTGTTATGTAGAGTTAGCATATTTAATCTTAAAGATCAGTGTACATGATAGTAACTCAACCAATTTAAAGTGGCTGGTGTTAAAATATTGAAAAATAATGTTAATGTAGTATTCTATCCAGATTTGCTTTCTGAATTCTCTCGTTGGAAGCAATCTCACAAGTTAACATGGTTCAGTTGGAGGAAAAAAATTACATTCTCTTTCCCCAGTAAACCTAGTGTAAACATGAAGAAACTGTAACTACAATTAAAACTTGTTCTGCAAACAGTACCGATGAACTGAGGTGCAGACTGTTTGTAATATTCAGTAAATTGCACTTTGAGGTATTTTCTCCATATAGTTTTTGTCATCTTTTAAACTGAGAACATGAAAAAATACTTTTGTTTTTAACACATTCTAAAAGGTTTTTAAATACAAAAAGTTTTGAAATGCAGTGACCCTGCTGAATTTAACTTTGAAATTAAGGGTGCAGTACAGTTACATTTGCTCGTTTGAAAAACTTTAATGGCTTTTTATATTAAAAAAAACTTTATAGACATTCGGTACAATGGAATAAAAAATTATCAGAAAAAAGAGAATGATTGGGCAAGATATTTAATGAATAGGGAAAGTGTAGTTATATTTTCTTTGTTTCCCAGCATGAGCAGCTTTTATTAGAAGGCTTATTACACTGATTTTAGACTTTGATGGGACTCTAAAATTATCACAGCTCACAGGAATGGATAACACATCACTTGCACAAAAGAGAAATTTTCCTTCACACCTTTGTCTAATTTCCATTATTCCAGTATTCTACCAGTAATGTTTTGTCTAGCACCAGATTAATTTTTACCATGAGTTAATTATACCTAGCTACAAATGAAGACCCAGGGCATGATGATCTATAGCTCTGTGCCTTGTGTAGTCGTATATGCCAGTGTAAGGGACTATAAAATTCTGTCAACTGAGAATATTATAAGATGTGTTTTATTTACCCTAGGACTGCTTTAGACCACTCTTGCAATGTTACGGAGCATTAAAATGGCCCATTTACACTATATCAATATGATGGAAAGAGATCTTAGTATCTACAGTAGCCTTTCATATCAAGTTACTCACATGTAAGTTAACTTGAGTTAGTTAAACATTTGTAAAATATAAGATGGCTTCTTCCCATGCATTTTTGCCTTACCCTATCCTGCACATCAGCAATGTGTGAACTCTAGATTAAAAAAAATGAACAAGTTAATTCAAGACCAAAATGATTTTTACACCCTTTTACATACACTGGTATACACAGATATGCACACTAAGTTAGGTGCTGGATATCTATTTGTACTTTCTGCTCTTCTCCTTTTTAATACAATAATTTCGACCACATTTTTAAGAGGAAGAATGCTATATGTTCTTGAAAGATTCTGGTGTAACTGAAAACAACAGCTCTCTATTAGTGTCAGATTATATGATACAGTCAACAATACTGGGAAAAAGCAGAAGTACAATTCATTATCAAAATAGTCTAAGTAACTTTTTTTACTCCAATTAATGCAATTTAAATGAATCAAAAAGTTTAATTAAGTAGTAAACTAATACTTACCAATTCCTCTTTTTTACAAAGAACAAAGTACATCTCATTTACAGGATTATTCCTTCCTAGAGGGTCAGAGTACTTCTCATATTTTATTTGTACAATATTCCAAAACAAAATTCTATGATAGTTTATAATTATAAGTTACTGTTCTGCAAGACAGCATAAAGATTCAGTATTCGATCAGAACTGACTCAGGTTGTCCTGTCTCCCAGGTTGACACTGCTATTTGCACCTCTTTTCTCTGCCTTTTCTACTGCTGCCTTCTGAACAAAATAATTACTTATACCAGCACAGCCACATTCCCTTGTACTTCTTTCAGGAAGAGAGTAGTTTCTTAAAGGAACACATTCACATATACATTTTATAGGTGTGGTAAGGAAGTGTCACTATATAATAATTTTATATTTTCAATCTTTAATAGCAAGTATGTATATATTTTATTTTTTTAATTAATTTTGGTCTTTATCTAGAATATTTTATTGTGGTGTTATGCCTTATGTGTCATACCAGAGGTTTCAGCTTAGCCTTCCTTACAGTCTTTTTGTTCCTTTACATGATTCCTTTCCTATTCTTCTCCTTCCTATACCCCACCCCTCAACTGTCTGTCTATCTTGTTTTTATAGTGACCACTACTCCATAACCTTCCTTATGAAAAATCTCAATATTTGAATATTCTAGAGAGAGGGAATGGAATATAGTATGGTTGCTTCTGTTCTGCAGAGACCAAAGTGCCTTGATCTCTGTGACCTTTCTGGCCAGGTTCAGATATTACAAGTTTATTTGTATAAGTGATTGGAAATTGGTCTATACCCATAATAGAAGAGAAGTTCAGCATACAGACCCAGTCTATATCTGTAATAGAACAGAAGTTTGGCACACAGACTGCTTTAAAAATGACAGAACCCAGTCCAAGACTTCTGCCCTCCTTCCCCTAAGAAAGAGTGAATGTGTGGTCTGTTCACTACTGATCTAAAGTACACCATTTACAGAAAACTGCATAACTTGAATTAAGTCTGCCTCAGGCTGTTTTCTTGTCTGTACCTAGCCTCTGTCTGTGTCAACCTGTGAGAAATATCTTCAGTTTACTTCAGGTTACTCCCCAGGCACCAGTCTGGAGTTGCCAAAAGTAACAACTGTAGAGCTCCAAGGTAGTCTTCCCCTATCACTCTCCATTTTTATAAATCACTCATTTGTCTATTGACTCATCATTGAGTATTCTGAGCCATCAAATAGAAACAGAGACTTTGGAGTTGGTGTCTTTGCAGTCTGGATGTTGTGAATAAAGATAAGACTCTAAATTTTGTATAGCATGAACAGATGGTTGACTATTGTTTTAAGAGGGGAAAGTATTTATTGCTTTTCAGCTGAATGTGTTGTTTCATCTGTCTGTTCCTGTTTGGGAGTGTGATAGTTAAACCAGGGCAGCTGACCTGTGAAAGAAACAGGATTGCGGTACTGCAGTTTATCTTCACTTTTTGTGGGGTAGACAGATGAAATAGTTATGGTGAATTAGCTGGGATGTATACATGAACATTGGGTCATCATCGCCCCCTTAAAAACTTGATAATTATTCACTGGTTTATGCCAGTAGCTTGATTTGGGCAATGTCATTATTTGATCTTTGTGTGCACTTACACCCAAAAACAGGAAGAGAAAAGAAATGTAAGTAAAGTAAAATGATGATGACTGTAGGAAACTTATCAGCTAACAAAATTAACAAGGAATGCTTGTAAACAAATTGTATCTATCTAAGGTAGTTGTTTTCCAGAGTTTTATACCCAGCTCGCTACAAAAACTCATTGACAGAAAGGATGGA
This sequence comes from Caiman crocodilus, assembly GCA_030014935.1. Taxonomy (NCBI): domain Eukaryota; kingdom Metazoa; phylum Chordata; order Crocodylia; family Alligatoridae; genus Caiman; species Caiman crocodilus. The sequence goes on from JAGPOW010000304.1 coordinate 28,723,924, forward strand.
TACACCTTCTTTTGGCTCCTTTTTTCTTTCTCCCTCTTCTGGTTTATCTTGAATTTTCTAGTGAATGTTGTATGAGTGACTAGAGAATTACATTTCTATTAAAAAATCTTTCAGTTAATAATCTGTATGACAAGCTAGAGTCTTCTCACAGGATTTTTTCCAAATATATTATGTAGAAATATACAGTCTAATTTTCACATAGGCTGGTTGTAAAATGACACAAAAATGAGGAAGCTTATTTTTATGAATATTCTTAGGATGTTTTGGCAAAATCCATTGGAATTCTCTGACACTACTAACATGGGTTGTGGGGAGGGTTGTTTGCTTGTTTGTTTTTTGCCAAGGAAAAAAACTAGCTTTTTGCTGTTTCTAAAAAATAATAATAATAATAAATAAATCCATCCATACTACTAATGTAAAGAATATCTATTATGATAGTGAAGACCATCTTAAAAACCTGTGTTACCTGCCTAAAACTAAACTAAATACTCAACGTTTTTCTGATTATTTATTTATTTTTTATTTATTTATTTTTTTTAAAGCACTGCTTTTAGGAACTGTGGTTAAAATAAAATACTACAAAGTGGAATCATTTTAAACCTTAGCCAACAAGATTTACTTTCAAGACCTATTAACATATTTGTATTTGGGTTTTATAGGGATTTGTCATTTGGACACGCAGGGCGTGTCCAGATGAACATGGCCGGGCAGTATGTGACACTGCAAACATGTCTGCAGTGCCAGATACCCCATAGTCAGGTGTTCCCCACGCTGCAAGGGCGTGTTGCTCTTGCGTGTATGGCTCCATTTGGGGTTGTTTGCGAGGTTTTTTGACTCATGGATATCCAAGGACCAAAAAAACCTATGGAAAAGAAACAGAGCAGCGTACACAGTCAGCGTGTACCACTGGAAAGCAGAGCCAGGCTGCCTGGAGGATCACCGCTGCTGCAGCTCCAGGAGTCCCCCAAGAGCCCAGTCTAGACATGGCCATACTGTCCATCTTCATAACACAATATATTTTTAGGGGTGTGTTGTAACATTTTATTACACATTGCATGGTGTGTGGCCCCTGGCTACAGTGGAGTTGGACGGCCCTATATTATTAGATAAATCAGTTCCTTCATAGATCTTCAAGTGCTTTACAAAAATAGTTAGTATTAGTAATGGGTGATTGGAAATGTTTTGTTTTCAGGAAATTAGGAAAATAGTCACTTAAAAGTTTAGGAAAATATTTTAATTCCCTCATAGGAAATGTTTTTGTTTAGAGTTAAATGATCATTTTAAAACATTTTAAAAAGAAAACTTAACTGAAAATTAAATGAAAGGGTTTTTTTGTCAGTGCTAATGTGACTTAAACTGTTATAGTTTCTGGTTCCTAATCTAAAAATAAGTAATAATCTAAGTCTAAAATAAATACTGATCTGAACCATTTTTCATTTTGAGATTTCCTACAGAAAATTCATTTTTAACCAGTAGTTATAATTTTTTGTGATTAATTTTTAACCAGTAGTTATAATTTTTTGTGAATGTTGCTTGTAATTTAATTTAACTTTTCATCAGGAAGAGCTCCCACACATACTCACCAACCCCTAAAAAATCAATCAGGTCTAGAATTTCAGCCCATTTTACAGAGAAACACTGACGCACAAGCCACTGTTGCTTACCAGATAAAAACACCCTGATGGTCATGTCGTCATTGCATAATAAACCCAGAATTTTTCCTGGGTTTTTGCCTAAATCCTCCTGCCACATACAGGTTGAAATCTATGAACTGGCTTTGGAGGTTTCATGTATGGGCTGTTTTATGAAGCTGTAGGATATAGGTTAGAACCCAGGTCCTCTTCAATTAGACTAGAACCTACCTATTTTGCAGTCAGGATGCAGGCTTTTGAGTATTTATTGTCCTCTAATGCCTCCCTGCTTTTCTCACACAAATGAAGCAGGCCACATACAAACAATCATTTTCTCCTGGGAGAGTTGCTGATCTCCCAGGAGAAACCATGGATGTTAAGGATTTTCTTCCCAGAGCAAAAATGGCCACTCCAAGAGAAACAAATAAGCTTGGAACAACTAGGAGAGTTTCTTCAGCTTCCTAGGCAGCTTTATTCTTGTTCCCCTCCCATCTCCTTCATCAGGGAGACAGTGTATCACTTGCAATGACTCTTCTGCTCCAGGTGAGCAAGAAGCAGGATAAACTACTTTCACAATCCCACATTGTACTGAATGGAGACACAGGCTGACCCTGTGCAGTCTGGGTCAGTCAGTCAGGGTTGCCCTGTATCCTGCTGCCATCGGTCTCCAGGAAGACTAAGAGAATGTGCAGAGCAAACTGAGATGTGTACACAGGGGGCCCTGGGCTGCACAGCATCAGCACTGCATGTTCCCTGCTCTTCAAGAGCTCAGCAGTTTTAAATGTCTGTTCAGTATTATTGTATCTTGGGGTAAGCTTTTCTACCATGAAAACAATCCTGGGAAAATTCTCCCAGGTGATTTGACCATGTGCATGCAGTCACACGCTAGGATTCTCTCCCAATTGATTGTATTAATGCAAAGAACCACAGTCTCTGTTCTCCAGACACATAGAGGGGAGTTCACAATCTGTGAGAGTCTTACCAGTGTAAGTACATTGGCTAGATGGTCTAAGTCTTCTACACCATCTAACCAACATAACTGTTCTGACAAAACTTTGTCATGTAGATTTGTAAGGATTTAGACTTAGTTCCTACTAGCATTATAAAGTGTTTGCTACTAAAACTTCATTAGCAAACCCTTGTAGCAGAGAAGCACTTTGTAATAACAAAAGAGTTCTTATGCCAGTAGAGTTCATTCCAGTTCCCCAGCCAAAACAAGCTAAATAAAATGCACTTGTTGTAGATATAACTTCAGTTTCCCACTTTTTTTTCTTCCAGATTAGCTATTTTGGTTAGGTTTGTAACCTCCCCCACATAGATATAGCTGTGCTTGGCAAACTTTTTACGTGTAGACCAGACCTTTTAGTTAAGACAAAGAGAGAGGGAAGGGAAAGACTGGAGCATAGGGCTAAAACTAAAGACAGTAGGTTGCGTAGGACGTAACTAGGGACTTACCTAAATGGTAATAGGAGTTTGCAGCACAGGGGCGCCTTTAATCTTGCTCTTTCTGCTGCCTTACCCTCCCCTCTACCACTGCTGAGGGAGCAAGAGGCAAAAAACATGGTATTAATTGCCTCTCACTCACCAGAAACTTCCACTGTGATTTAGGTAGATCCCTAGTTATAACAGGAAATAAAGAGGTTACTAGAGGATTAAAAAAAAAACAAACCCCGTTCTTTCTAAATGAATTTGCTAATCCTGTTTAATAACAAGAACACATCATTTTCCCCTAATCTTTTTTTTCTATTTAATGCTAAATAAGGGCTAGATAAACAACTTTTACATAATTCACAATATGCAGAACAGATAAAGACTATACACTTCAGTGTAAAGTTATGTTACTATCTAGCAGAGCCTATATTCACTACAACAGTTCAATACAGGCAAGTTACTCTACCCAATAGAGTCTAGCTCAGTAAAACAATGCTTCATGTGCACAGAGTAATAGCTGAGTCAGCAGAAATATCTCCATTTGTTGGGATGTGATGAGTCTCCATGACAGGGCATGAAGGCTGATACCAACATAGTTAAACCCCACAATATAGACAAGGCAAAGGATTCTTGGGTAAATGGCTCTGTACTTCTTCGGATTTCCCTGTGGATTTAAGCTTAATGGAAAATCAATGTAAGAACTAAAAGCTCCAGGTTATGATGTACTATTTTCCTTTATAATTCATACAGAAACAGCTTGAAAAATTGGTGATAGATGTTTTAAGATTTTGAGAAATAATTCAACAGTTATCTTACTACCACATGCTAATAAGTGTATGTGTCATTAATATGTTATATGTATTCATCTAATTTCCTCAGGAAGTAATGGTGGTCCAGTACTACAGTTTTAGATTTGCACTGCATAACTAGTATTAAACAAATGTATTCCTTTTTTTAATGGTAGGGTACATATCGGTAACTCAAATACTCTAAGTAGAGAATACCAAACTAAGAAACATTTTGGTTTAGTAATACAAAGTTAATTAATACTTCCTTATACAAAGAGGAATGTAACAAAGAACAAAAAAATTGAAATTTGTACCAGATTTTTTTAACCATGGATTTTATAGGTCAGAAATATGTTCTCAAATATAATGTAACATAATTGTGCATTTACATTACAGAACAAGTTGTAAATACAGAACCATTTGTGTCATAATTGGAAAATATAGCATTCAACAAACTAATAAATAAATTTGCTTCTAGGGGTTTTACACAAAACTACTCCACTCAGATGTTCTGTACAAAATGTGGTCTCTTCATTCTGATACAGATCCAGTAACTTACTGTAGATCCAAGGAGCTAACCTAGATCTTCATCATTAAGTTAGGGAAAGCTAGTGTCATGAAACTGAAGGTGCTGCCTAAAACTGGCGCACATCTCATTCCATGCCAAGCAGCGCACAGCCTGTTCTGATCAGTAGTGTTCTGTGTGTATTTTTCTTTACTTGCCTTTAAGGATTTTCTGTATTTTTGTATTTTGAATTTGCAAGTAACTGGTTGTCATTCAGTGGATTTTTTTCCCCTAGTATTTCCACAGCATTGCATAGGTTTGGGATTGAGGTTGTTGCAGAACTTCACAACCAATTTCATTCTTAGGATAAGAATTTACACACTAAAGTGACTGAAAACATCATAAATGACCCCATCTGCGTATTCATTTAGAGATTCTGACATGATGTTCTTTCAGTTTGTAATTAAAAGGATGGCGTTGCATACCAGCACTTGCCCTCTGTGACAAATGGTATCTGTAAGTCAAACTGTTCTTTCTGGTCCATAAATCCAAACGAGTTGCATTGGTTAAACTTGGATGTCTACAGTTGTAGAAAGCAACCAACATATATATATACTGTGAAGGATTCTGCTTTAAAGATTCTACGTTTAAAATGTATCAATGTTGCTGATATGCAATCAGAAGGTAATGCAACTTCTCCTATAATGCTCGTCTGGACAACAGTAGTAGGAGTAAAAATAAGTAAAATCTTATTTATATTAGTAAATTAAATTAATAGGATTGACATTTGATTATATCTGTGTAACCATATTCAAAGGGATCATAACTACATTTAAAATTATTGGTATTCTGGTCTGTTTTGAGAGAGTTCCTATAATTTAATTGATTCTCCTACAAGATGTCACTACACTAGAGTTATCTATCTCGAGTTGATTGACTGAATTTGCATAGCCTACTACAGACACTTTCTAAATGTTTATTCCAGGCAACAAATATTTGTCCTTTACCTTACTAGCTAGTTTAGATTAAATAATTTGCCAGTAAATGAAATGCAATTCAAAAATTAAATAACAAATAAACTTAATTTATACTGATGTAAAAGCACTGCAAGTGAGAGGAGAAGTAATCCATCTGGTTCCTTCAGTGATGAGAGAGAAATATTCCTTTCTGGTCTAGTTAATTTAATTTAAGGATAGAATAGGAAAGTTAAGGTTTGATTTTTTTTTTTTAGGGCTGCTGAATGCTAGCAGTTCTCAAATGTCCGCAGATGTGGTTAAAGTTCTGATTTTTACAGATGCTAAGCACCTGTCATCTCCTGACATGACACACTTGCATCTCCTTCCTTTGAGAAATTATGTTGTATATCCTCTCTTTTCTTACATGCTTTAAGTACTAAATTAAAAGTGTTGCCAATTAAAATACCATCAGTTAGAATCTGAGAGCAACTGCTGACATCTATTTGATGAAGTAGGTTGCTGAAAGTTCATGCCTTTCTGAACCATCTTTTTATTTTCTAAAGAGACGTTTAGTTTAGATTTAGGAAGAAAATTCCTATTGGCTAAATATGATCTGATTATTTACAGCCATTTAATGTGTACCCAGTAAAAGCAAAATAAGGGAAAAATCTCCCAGACCCAAAATTAAGACACTGAAAAATAATTAAAAGATCCGTCTGCCTACACCCCTAGCTGCAAACTGGTTCTTTGGACATGCTTTACCTTTTCAGAAACTATTTTTTTACAGACTACTTTTTCTGCAAATGTGGCTAATATTTACTCTCCCTGCAGAATATTCAGCCTGCTAATTTGTATGAAAGCAACTCACTGCTTTGTCCTCATTAAATTTTTACCCCAAAGTTAGGTGGTATAAAGTAAAAATACCTTTTTATAATGAATACAAGACCTACACTGGGGGGATGGTCTTTCTTGCATTTAAGAAGAGATAGAAGATGCTTTCTAGAATTAAATAGCTTGAGAAAGTTAATTTTCCTTTACTGTCACAAGACGGGCAGGTATTTAATATCTTTTTCAGCTTTAAAGCATGCACATTATTTAGAAGGAGTAATCTGTTGAATTTGGCATGAATCCCTTTGTATTCCTTCATCCTTTTTTTGTTTAAAATGTGACCAATTTTATGCAGGAAAGTCAAATTGTTGCCTTTATATTTCATTAGCTTGTAGGAGGATTTCTATTATTTTGTGCCTTTTAATGTTGCTTTTCATTAGCTGCTTATGAATCAAAATTTCCCATTTCCAAAATAGCATGGATTTATATTTCAGTATTTTAGAAGCTCACTTTAGACAAGACTGCTTTTCAAAGTAGGGAACAATAAAGTATTAAACCATATTCTTAGTTATAATACTAATACTTCTGTTGGTCTTCCCAGAGAGGGGTCCGAAATGTTTTTCCAATGAAAAATGAAATGTAAATATTTTTCCATGGACCATCCTATTGAAAGTAATGTAGAACTAATTTTTGGACTCCTACCCTCTCAAAGAGGAAACAAATATTTCCTTTTTAAATCTAGAATATTTTCTCAGGCTTCTTTTAATTTTTGCCATTTTATTAAGTTATATAAGAAGATACTGTCATTTAGTTTCAATAATTTTGGTCATCTATCTTCATGAAAGTCAAAATGAGATATTAGTTGATAATTTCCTTGCTTTCTGCTCAACTGTTAAGATTTTTGGTGGGGTTATTTTTGGCAGATTGTCACTGTTAGTTGATATTAAGCAGGCATAATTTCAGAATTACAATCATTTTAACTCACTGTCATTTTAGAATATTTTAGTATGACAGTGAAAAATGTATTATACTTACTGTTTTATTTTCAAAATGAAATCGCAGAGTCACCATGGTTCTCTACTACTGAAAAACAGGATGCAGTTCTCAGAATGAATTATATTTTGAAAGCTTTCAGCTTGTATTGCGAAACATTTTTATACCAGAAAAAAATAAATATATTTCAGTGTTATGCTTTACCAAAGTATTTCTTCATTCATTTAGTAAAGATAAGTGAAATAATGATTTTAATAAATACTTTGAGTCTTACAAAAATTATATGCATATTATACATATTTTGATACAGAAGAAAAGTGCATATAATAAGATTTCAAAATTTAATGCAGTTGTAACTTTACCATTGAATTACATATTAGTGACTACTGTAGATTTGTAGCAAAATAAGCACGAATTTAAATATTGATGTATGTGTGTATATATGTTACATAAATGTGTATATATATGTGTGTGTGGTTTTGAATTTGTGTTCAATTATCACTGATGAAAATATTAAGCAGTGTTGGGCCTAATCTCAGTCTTCATGAAATATTAAGAGAAATATCCCCATTCACTGTTGATTATTCACTAAGAACTATTTTTTCAACTATTTTCTTACTTAGCCACTTCTGCTCCCTCTTGTGGCTTTATAGCAGAGCTAACTGGCAAGTTGTATTCCCAAAGCTGTGCTATTCATGGTAGGAACAAAGAAAATGTTTGATGCAGAAACGGAAAGATATTGCTAAATAACTCAGCCCTGCTAATTACAGATGCATCCAAACAGCACTGAGGAAACCACTTCTGTTTGCCAAATACAATAGATTAAATGAACAGCTAGGAAAAATATTGTCAAACTTCTGCCACAAACAATAGAGGTCATTTAAGGCTTGTTTTCAGTGTATCAGTGGGATTCCTTAAAAACAATTGGACTAGCAGTCGATGAGTTATAACTTCAGCTGCATATTGACAATTTACTGATTTTTTTTCCCCTCTCTTATTGTAATAAAGTGTTTAGGCTACTGTTATTTTAGTGGGTTCAGCTGGCATTTGATTAGATTAAATATTTATTTTTTGGATCTCAAAGGACTTAAGAACAACTGTGTCAATAGTTAAAGATCTCTTAGAAAATCATTATTAAATAATTATTAATGCTGTTAGAAATTATGTATGATAGTGGAAAAATCAAAGAATAACAAAAAAAATAATATGTCGCCTTAACAAAATACTATTAAGTAGTTCCAGGAGGGATGGGAATGGAAACTGATAGAGCACCATAATACACTTCAAGGGAGAGACCCTGTTTGCAAAATAACACCCCCATTTATGCTATTTTCTTCCTATTACATAAGTTACTTAATCTGTGTATTAAATCTTTCAATATATGTCAATACCAAAAATGGAAAAAAGGAACTCAATTGTGCTATATCTAAAACTGCAGCTACACACACTCTCTAGATAGATGGATAGATATTGTTTCAGGGACACCTCATAACAATTCTGAACTCTGTGTCCTTACAGTCTTCGTCCTGATTTGTTTCACATAACACTAGTTAAATAGTACTTTTGCTGTTAGCATTTACAATTTCAAGCCTAGCCTTTTAGTTAACTTATTTAATCCAACTCCTACATTTCACTAATACTTATGTTTTATAAAAAGTTTATGTTTTTCCTAAGACCTTCCTGAGCAACAACTATATCATCATTGACTGTTAACTCAGATAGCAGCAGCACTTCCTCAGCTGGTCAGACAGATGGAGCTTAAAGCTCAGTTTTACATAAATTAGAGGGCTTTTTGTGCAGACAAGAGTTTAAATGGAGGCAAACCCCAAGCTCACCAATAAAAAAGTGAAGGCAAGTTCTTTGAGTACAGAAAAAAATGATAGTGTTTGTTTTTTTTTAAAGACACTTTTGGTTTCTTAAGCAATAAAATGTTTCTGTCATTAGATAACCTTTATGCCACTTCTGAGCACTGACTGTTTGCCTGAGGCAAAAGATGAATAGAAACACTTTGCTTGTTACAAATAAAAATATATGTTGGTGCTGTTTAATCTTTGGCTCTCAAGACCATAAAATGTGGGGTTCCAGTTTAGCTATGTAAATAAAAACTTTTGTATTGAAAATATAATTTCAAGAAATATGTTTCCTGGACCATATCTTACAGGTTTTAAACTTACTGTTGGAGGGAGTATGAGCCAGGAGCTTACTGCATTGATTGGAAGAGGAAAGAGATTTGCTTATGGCTGTCATATTCTCTGCTTTGTTGTCAGATTGTAGAAGCTTAACTGGTTATTTCTAAGCGTACCAAAATAGTTATAGACATGGTCTCCTGACCATTTGGACAAGTATTAAAAGTTTTGAACAAACCTTTTGAAAATCACCCTTCTTTATTCAGTAGTATGTGAAAGTACAAAACTGCCTTGACTTTTTATCATGAGTACAGCTGGATGTAGATGTGGTGGTGGCTGCAGGAGTTAATACATCCAGTGCTTGCCCCACACTGCCAAGATGTTGTGAATTGGGTTCCATGCCCCGGATTTTGGTGGTAGACCCCATTTCTGATTGCCCTGGCCCCTAGCCCCATGGGCCACACAGCTCTGTGGGTCAAATCTGGCCAACAGGCCATAGTTTCATACCTCTGATCTAGAGATATGCAACCGTATTCTGGCAAGTTTACAATAGTGTGGGACAAATACTGTCCCTAGACTATATGATGGTGATTTTATGAGTTAAGTTAATGTGTTTTAAGTAATATGTTAAGGAAACACTTTTCTCTGTGAAAGTATATTAAGAGATTGTATTCCTAGATCTCAGTCCTGCATCTGGCCCCACATGGACAGGCCCTTGTGTCTGTGTGGGATTTTGCTGAAAGCAATGAGAATCCATTTGAGTATGTGCATCCACCTCCACGCCCACTTACAGACTAGTGGCCCTCTTTTTTTAACGGTGGCCCTCTTTTGTAAAGGTGTGAGTAGTTTTGATTTAATTAAAGATTTATCTACCTGGCAGAAAAGCAAAGGAACAACAATGTGGGAGAAAAATGGTGCCAAGACTCAGAGAATTAAAAAAGATGGCTAAATGTTTTTCTTGATTATAAATTCTTTCAGAATCTGTAGTCCTCAAATCCGCAGTTTCTGAATTCTTGTTAAACTCCTTGTGTCCAGGTATTCCTGCAACATTTAATGAAAATGATAACATTTGCTTATTTTGCCATACAGGAGAACTCAACTCATTTTTATGTTGACAAAACAGTTAACAAATTTGTATAATTTTAAAAACATTTTTATTATAATTACAGTGGGAATGTATTTAAACACTGATAATTTGGTACCCAAATATAATGTCTTCGCAAGTGCAACATTTATCTTACAAAGGACAAAGCCCAGTTTAATTTTTTTCTCTTATATTTTATTTTAGAAGTTGAAAATAAAATATTCTTCTTCAGCAAGTTTGGCTTTTTCATTTAGCAAGGACAAACTTGTAACCTTGTGTTCCTTTTAGAGTTGAAATTGCTATACTGGTGGCCTTTTTGTTATATCATTCAATAACCCAATTGGTAATATGTATACTAACTGTTGCAGTTACCAGTGGAACCCCAAATATTTTATTGGCCTTTCAGTAATTGTGGCTATTTGAGTTTTTCTAAATTTCATGGAGATGGCATTGAATTTTTTTTTATATATACAGTTCATACTCTAGAGCAAGGGTGTCAAATACCCCATTCTTACACCAGACCCAGAATGCCAGGCTTCTCACGGGCCTAATACAGATGAGGTGGTGGCTGCAGGAGTGCTTGCCCCACACTGCCAGTGTGTTAAGAATTGGGTTTCATGCCTCAGATTTTGGTGGTAGACCCCATTCTTGATTGCTCTAGCCCCCTACTCGCCCCAGAGGACCACACAATACATAGGCTCAATCAGGAATTATGGGTGACTAGGAATAATGGGTGTAAACTAGTTGAGAGTGGATTTAGGTTAGATATTAGGAAGACATTTTTCACAGTAAGGGTGGCCAGGAGCTGGAATGGGCTTCCAAGAGAGGTGGTGCTATCACCTAGCTTGGAGATCTTCAAGAGGAAGCTAGTCACCTGGCTGGGGTCATCTGACTTCAGTCCTCATTCCTGCCAGGGGCAAGGGTTCGGACACGGTGATCCATTGTGGTCCCTTCCGACTCTACAATCTATGAATCTGGCCTACAGGCCATAAGTTTCACACCCCTGATCTAAAGGATATTACCAACCATATTCTGACAAGCTTACTGTAGTGTAGGACAAATGCTGGCCCTAGACCAAGTGGTGGTGATTTCTTTTGTACATATATTATTTCCGAAGTAATGAATAATAATCGTTGTTGCCCTTCCATTAGTGAATTCTTGTTCCCATTTTATACTGCTGTCTTGGAAAAAGAAATTGGTCTCATTCTCTCTTGTTTCTATTCTTAGGAAAATTATACAAGTACAGCAGGTAATGGAGCATTAAAATAGAACATTAGCATGCATGTGATGTATTTGGCAGCACAGCAAGTACATTTTTACTAGATAATTTGGCAGAAGTTGACAAGTTTGTAACTTTTTTCGTTTGTTGGGATATATTCCTAATTTGTTCCACTTTGTCAACATCTGACCTGTGCTCCCTGTTTACATGAGTTTTATAGCTAGCCTGTGTCTAGCTGTTAAAACAGAAACTTCTTTCAAACATAGTAGATGGTTGGTTGGTAGAGAAGAGAAAAAAAAGATGCAGAATAAGAACTGAGTTAGAACACATAGCTTGAAAAATGTATTTTGAACATGGTTTTTCCAGGTTGAAGAACAGAAAGATTTTTGTGTAAATGTTAGTTGTAGTTCAGGTGTAAGAAGGTCTTTATCTTCTTTGCAAGGTCTTTAGTTGTTTAGTCCATTTGCTTAACCTCTGGTGAAGTTGCTGGCGTGTAACTTGTATTTCCTTTGTATGTTATCTCTCAGACCTGTGAAGAATTTCTTGAGAATAAGATATTCTAGGGAACAAGTAAAAGCTGTTCTAACCATTGCTGTTCACATTTTTTTTTATATTTTAACTTCACAAGATGCCATCTTTATCTTTGCCTGAGTGAGTCTCAACAAGGGTATAGCTTTTCCTGTAGCTAATAGGCTAAAATTTAATATGGAATAATGGCTTTTACTCAAATGTTCCCTAAGTATGTTTATAGAATTTATATGCAAACATTTAGTTAATGATAGTAAATAATATCTTGTTGGGACTGTCTCTTTCTAGCTGGGCTAGAATAAAGATTTAACTTATTGTGAATAATGTAGAACTCTAGCTTTTTTTGCAATTATTTTGAAAATATAAAATGTTATGTTTTTCTTCTGTTGCTGTATGGGTGTGGGGTGTGTGTGTGTACACACACACACACACACACACATGCTACACAATATTGATTTCTCCTGAATGCTTTATTATGGTGAGAGTTGGCACTGCCAATTATTATGGATTATATATTCAAATTGAGAGATTTTATACTTTGGACTATTTATTGAGAATTGTAAGAAATCAGCAAATACTTGTCTAAAAGTTGTAAAGGCATGTATTCTTTTTTCCAAGTCTTTAAGTTTTGTTTTGTTTTTATTAGGCAAGTATTGAATGAGTTGTATCAACTTGACAGCAACAAACAACAAAGTTGAACATCTGTTGTGCAGAAGAAATGTGCTATCTTGTTTTTTGGATTATGCTGAAGTGTTTTGTGTGTGAATTTTAATTTTTAAACAGCAGTAAGGGCTTACATTTTACAAAATTGTGTGTGTTCACAGATGTGTTTGATTTACCTTTAAGAAAATAAACTTATATAAGAAGACTTTGATCACGGAAATAGTTTGTTCATTTACTTTTGATTTTTCCATAGGTTCCTCACTATATTCTTCAGAAGTTTAGGTATCTTTATTATACTGTGTACATTGTTACTGACATTGTCAATCCTCAGTGAGAACAAAATTCACTGTACATTGCTTTTGACTAAAAGCCTAAAAATGGTGTGAGAGAATTGCATGTTTCTTTAATACAGTCATTTTTAAACTTCTTAAAGTCAAAGAACTTTTTCATATCACTTCTGGTTTGGAACCTCTGCCCCTGGCTCCACAAGCCATGTGACATGACACAGAGCCAGGTGAACTAGCCTGGCACTAGCAGTGTCCAGGCTCCCAGCCCACTCCATCATTACCCCCAGTCTCTTTGTGGAACCATTGATGACCAGGGATCTGGGTTTTTTGTTTGCTGCAGAAAAAGGTAGACTTTCTCCTTTAAAGGAGAAAAATGAAGGAAGCAATAGGTTTCCCTTTGCTTGCTGGCAGAGATCCAGCCTGCAAGGTGTTGCTTGAGGCTGGGTGAGCAGGATGCAGGGGGCAGAGGTACCACATGCATGTGTGTGTGCATATATGCACATGGCATCAGGAAGTGTGATGGAGAGCAGCTCCTGGAGCTCCCACCAGGTAAGTCTATGGGGTGGGTAGGGGCACAGGTGGTACATGGTGGGGCACAGGCAGTGTGGAAGGGGAGGCACATTCCTGCCCAGATTTCTGCACCCACAGCAGGGTGCTGGGCTGCAGTCAGGCCAGAGCAGCTCCAGGAAGGAGCCACCTACATGGCCCAGTGGGTGGGACCTAGCATGGGAGGTAGCACTGTACCACCTTGGTTGCAATGGCGACATGGCAATCCCTCTAGCATTGGGTAGAGCCATGGAGGTGGCTCCTTCCTGGAGCTCGTCTGGTCTGGCTGTAGCCCCATGCCTGGCTGGGGCACACAAATCTGGAGGGGTATGTGTTTCCCTTCCGTATCACCTGTGCCTTCCCTGCCATGTGTCTCCTATGCTTCCCCACACACCCACTTCCTTCCTCACAGGGGGAGCAGGGGGCAGAGGGCAGCCAGTCAGGAGTGAGGGGCACCAGCAGGGCCAGGGGCCTATGGGTCAGGAGTGAGGGGAAAGGCAAGGGCAGGTCACTGGTGTATCAGGGCTGCTCAGTGCTACAAAGCAGTGAGTGGGGACAGCTGCAGCTGGACCCAGTCCTGGTGAGCAAAGGAAGCAGGAGGAGCGCTGATGTTCCATGATAAAACAGATCAAACTAAAAAAATGAATAGGTATTTAAAATGTATTTTATTATAATGAACTTGGTATATATAACTAATTAGATTATAAATAACCTGGTAGGGTTTCAAAAATGCTTTAAAATTGTAAATATATTAATAGAACATTGTGATCAAATGATACCTATAAATATAGTGGCATTTCACTTTAATCCCAGAAAAATACAGAATTGAGGTTTTTTTAATCAGGGAATTTGGGATTTTTAAACAGAGAAAACCAGGATCCCTGCTGATGACCTATCATGGAACCCCAGGGTTCCACTGAACATATTTTGAAAACTATTGCTTTAAATTATTTTCTTATAATCTACTCAGGTGGAAGATTTTGGTAGGAACTGTGGGTGCTAACAGCTTCACAATATCATACTTCATCACTGTGTACCATGCTTATTGGAACAACTAACTTGACCTCAGTGAGACTTTTACTCACATAATGTGTGAAGTCACCCAGTATATCAGCAAGTTTTAGCCATTAAAGAGTATTGACAATGGTTGCTTCAGTGAAGTGAAATGAATATTTCAGTGAAGTTATTAACGGGAAGTTGACCTAAAGTAAAAGGTACGAAATAGATTAGGAGAAAGGAAGTGTTCTAGTAAAAACATAATAGTTTGTTCTTTATTGCCTTATTTTTATATCTGCTTTAGTTATAGTAAATGAACATAAAAATAATTACTTCCATGCTGGCTTTTTCTAAGGTTATACTTCTCTTTTTTTGTCTCTTGTAAAACATGTAAACACAGGAGTGGGCAAAATATATCCTGTGGGCTGGATTCAGCCTGCCAGGCCATTCTATCCAGCCTGCAGGGACTCTTAAAAATTTAGAAAATTAATATTTATCTGCCCCTGGCTGCCTGTCAAAGATGACAGTAGCCAGGGGCAGTAAGACCCAGAGGAAGCCATCAGCATGAATGCAGCAGCCCATCCTTTCCCCACCCCCAACTATTTCCCTGCTTCCTGCCCCCACCCTGCTCCAGCACCATGTGACTCATGGCTGCATCGCTGGACTGGGGAGCACAGGGCTGCACAGTATGGGAGTGTGCATGTGTATGCATAGGGCGAGTCCCACATGCACACCCCACACCTCTCTTTGCACCGCCATACCTGCAGAACCCCACACCCTCTCACACACCCCACATGTCCACACCTCCATGCTCCCTCACACTTATCAACTCACAGACACATCCACACCCTCCTCCACACACCCACAGCCCCCCACAAACCTATACCCCGCAACAATATACAAGAGTAAGACTTCATAGACATTAGGATTGGAAGGGACCTTGCAAGATCACTGGATCCAGCCCCCTGCCCAAGAGGCAGGAAATCAACTGGGGTCAGATGACCCAGCAAAATCATCATCCAAACGCTTCTTGAACATGTCCAGAGTAGGTGCTTGCACCATTTCTGGGGGAAGTCTATTCCAAATTCTGGAGACTCAGACGGTAAAGAACTTCTTCCTTATGCCCAGTCTAAAATGGTTTTCCAGCAGTTTGTTACCACTTGACCTTGTCTTCCCTTGGGGTGTCCTGGTGAACAGATATTCTCCCAGTTCCTGATGCACACCCCTTATGTACTTATAGGCTGCCACCAAGTCCCCCCTGAGCCTATGCTTTTCCAAGCTGCCTGTCAGCCTCTCCTCATAAGGTCTGCTCTCTTGACCTCTGATCATGTGCATGGCTCTCCTCTGGCCTCTTTCAAGTTTCTCCACATCTTTTTTAGTGTGGAGCCCTGTCACAGCGGGCTCCTACAGGGAAGGCTGTGATCTCCCCAAGGTTCTTCTTGCCGCCTCTAGGCCGGCCCAAGGCACCTTCAAATTCTCGCCTGCCACGTCTTTGATGTTAATGATATATGGGAGGCTGCTTTATACCGCCCTCGGCACAGCGTATTGGGACCTCTGTCCCTGTGATCTCTCGACCCCACTGGGGTGTCTCCCCGTGTGCTGGGTGCCTTCCAGGCACCCTGGCCTTAGGGCCTCGTGTGGCTCCTACCAACCCCTAATACCACGCCCCAAGCCTTGCAGGTATACCTGACGTTGGCGTGCCTGAAAACTGTGCCCCCTCTCTAGGGGCTTCTTGTCAGCGAGCCACCGGTGTTCTTGGCCCACCACACGGCTACCCTTTTCTCAGGCCAGGCATACTGTGCTGCTATCCCCTCTAACCGGGGACCACTGCAGCACTTGCCCTTCTCTAGGGGGCGCTATGCTGCTAACCCCTGTCTCCCGGGGTCCACTGCAGCATCCAGCCCCTGGTCATGGTCTAATGCCGCACTAGCCTCTGCCCGGTCTCGCGGTGCCTGTCCTGGGCTTCTCAAAATGCTGCCCCTCGTCTGGGCTTCTCCAAAATGGCGCTCCCCTCTCTGAGCTCACCATGCCCCCCATAGGGTTTCTCAATAATGCTGCCCCTCGTGGGCTCCTTAAAATACTGCCCCCTTCTAAAGCTTCTCAAACATTGCCCCTTTTCAGGCTTCTCAATACTGCCCCTCTTGGGCCTAGGGTCTCTGCACCCCGTGTTGCTGCACCCTCTCTGGCGCTAGATTGCGCCCTCCCGGGTGCCAGGGTCCCACACCCTGTGGGTCCCTATGAGGTGTCCTCCAACCCCTATAGCTTCACCCAAACCACCGGTGTAAACAACAACCAAAACAAAAGCCTCTGGCTATAACTCAAACATAAGGCACCTGGCCATAACAATGTAAGCCTCCTGGCTACCGCTCCACATCATTGCTCCAGCTTTTGAAGCTCTCGTGAGCTGCACTCACATTTCTGTCTCCTGAAGTTCCTGCCCCTCCGGCTGCTTTGTAGGGAACTGCCCACCTGGCTCTGGCCTTTATAGGAGCCAAGTCCTGCCCCTTAAGGTCAGCTGACCCTCATTAGTTGCCCTGGCAACTTGCAACTGGCTTATTAGCAAACTGCTAGGGCTTTCTCCAGCAGCCTTCTCACTCAAGGAGCAGGGCAGCGGGGTGTGCCGCGACAAGCCCAAAATTGGATGCAGTACTCCAGCTGCAGCCTCACCAAGGCCAAGTAAACCAGAAGGATTATATCTTGAGTTTTTCCTGAGATACATCGGTAGGTGCAAGTAAGGATTTTATTTGCTTTGCCAGCTGCGGCATCGCATTGGTCGCTCATGTTCATCCTGTGGTCAGTCATGACCCCCAAGTCTCTTTCGGTCATGTTGCTAGTGAGTGTAGCACTGCCGAGCCTATAGGTATGACGTGAGGTCTTTTTCCCAAGGTGGAGGACCTTGCATTTCTTTATGTTGAATATCATCAGGTTTTCATCTGCCCACCTTGCAAGCCTCCCAGGGCAGCCTGTATCCCCAGCCTATCCTGTAGAGTGACTGCGCTTCCTCCTAATTTGGTGTTGTCTGTGAACTTAACCAGTCTGCTTCTGACACCCAAATCCAGATCGCCTATGAATATATTAATGAGTAATGGTCTGAGAACTGAACCCTGGAGGATAGCACTGGTCACCATGCACCATGTTGACTCGGTTCCATCGACAAACACGCTCTGGATCCGACCGAGGAGCCAGTTTCCCAGTCATCAGACTGTAAGGTTGTCGAGGCTGCAGCTCCCCAATTCTACCATGAAGACATCTTGGGAGACCAAGTCAAAAGCTTTTCTGAAATCCAAGTAAATGATATCAGCCTCTCCTCCCCTGTCCAGGTGATGTGTCACCTGGTCATAGAAGGAAATGAGGTAGAAGGAAATACACCTTCATTTTAAGCTATTATGTACAATCACTACTATGTACACTACACAAGCACATGTAAACTAGGACAAAAATATTTTTTGAAATCAAGATTAATGAATGTTTTAGATGTTGGCTTTTTAGAATACAATTCGGTATTTTTCTGGTTCTGAGGTGGCAAAACCCCTAGCTGAAAGTACTTCTTGGGGCAAAGGGAAGTATTACTGGTAGCAAGAAGCAGGGGTTAGGGGACAGAACTTCCAGTCACAAGATGATGACCAGGGGGTGTCAAGGGGCAGGGCTAGCAATGAGACCCTTGACAGCTTGCCAAAACTCAGCAAGTGGCCATTCACCCAAAATAATTGGCTGCCCCTGATCAACATTCCCCCTAAAGAGTAGCGGCCTGTAAGTGCGCTGCTTCAGTCTCATAGTTTCCCGGAGTCAGCAGAGCCTACAGAGCAGTTCCTCCCATGCTTGCCTGGGCAGGCAGCAGCAGGAACCGCCCTCACCCCATCCCTGTGCCCCTCAAATGAGCTGCTCATGGCTCCATCCCATACCCTGCACTGGCTGGGCAGTGCCTATTAGCGCCCCTTCGCTTCAGCACCCAGAGCAGTCATCCTGTTCGCCCCCATCTTGCTACGGTACTGTGTCTTCCTTCTCTCCTTCTCTCCCAACCCCCATGGCCTTTATCAAGAAAAGTTGCTCTACTGTTTAAAAAACTGTGCATGTGAGAGTTATACCTACAGAGAACAAACCAGGATATTCCTTGCACTGCAGAGCCAAGAGAGACCATCTGTGCTGGAAGCAGAGCACAACAAGACTTTCTTTATCTTGTGGATCAGTAATGATATGTTTTTAAGGGGAAACATGAAAATAAAAATAATAAGCTATGCCCCCAAATAAAAATATTGAAGTATGGGTTGGTTCTAGAGTGGTAATGTTACATCACTGGACAATCAGGACACAGTTTGAAATTTCTAATTGTGGCTGCTTGGCACACAGCAAACAGAAAATTCCATGAGCCACATAACAGGTAAGCTCCTTACTCCTCACGCAGGGCAGGTAGTGGCTTCTCCTCAAAGTAAGGCAGGGCTGGGGGCTAATGTGAGTTCTGCCAGCTTCAGGGAACTGCTCCACTCCCCCCCCCTTGATGCTGAGGTGATGCGGGGGTGCAGAGCAGGTCCCTGGAGCCGGCGGGGCCCATGGAGCAGTTCCCTGGAGCTGGCAGAGACCATGCCAGCCCCCAGCCCCTGTCCCCCTCCCTCAGGAAGGAGCCACTGCCTGCTCTGCGTGCAGAGTGAGGAGCTTACCTTCAGTAAGTGTCCCACCCCCAGTGCCTCTGCCATGCTCCATGCCCAGCTCCTCTCTGGGCAGGTGCATGCATTAAAAAGGTGTGCAGAAAGATTTTTGTGTGCGGCCACGCGCATGCACAGCTTAGAGGAAACATTGTCCCTGATGTAACTCTCTCAACTCTGGGAAGGGAAAACCATTTTAAGACTCAGTATCATGAATGAACAGTTTCAGACAGAAAAGATACCTTTAAAGTGGCAGATGTACCTGAATAAAACTTAAAGTAATAGATACACTTGCATATTTAACACTTTATAAACAACTCACTAAAATTTTTCATTGTACATTTATGTCCCTCAAACAAATATGATTTGAAACTTCAGGCAGGGACCTTTCTAATCTGCAGCTTCTTCTCACCTGGTTCATATCAGCAAGTTGTTTTCAGTAAGAATAGACTTGATAGGACACGCTTTTGAGTTCATGCATATTAGTCCTGGAACAGGAGAACATGATAATACTAAGGTTACATGCCTCCCCTACCTACACATAGTAGCTTACACAGGCTGTGTATATGACTTGTCTGAGTATCCAAAAACCAAACCTAGACTCAAACACAGTGATCTCAGATGGTTTCTGCAAAGCTTCTCTCCAGTTTGAGCTATTTTTGTCCTAATTTCCATTTTAAAATATTGCTACCATAAAATGGAGAATGGCAGAGAGCTTTACTTTGCTGGCTGTTACACTGTTAGCCTGACATTTTAATAGAAAGATCCAAAAACAACTTCTGAGGCTGCATCCAGATGAGCGTGGACTTTTGGTTCCCTGGGGACAACTAGCAGTGGGACGCTTTGTGTTGTTACTAGTTGTCCCCAGGGAATGCCTGTGCCACGTGCCTTCTGGCAGGTGGCAGGTTACCTCAGGCAGGGTAGGGGAAGCTGACTCCAGCAACCCTACTAGATCCTGGGGACCAGGGAAGCTGCAGCCACATTGCTTCTGCAGCTTGAAGCCTGGCTGGCAGCTGGGGTGTGCTGCCACCACATGGCCCACCCCACTTTTTTTCTATATGGGTTTTTTTGACCCCTGGATTGCCAGGAATCTAAGCAAACCCTACATTTCAAGGTAGCAGCACAGGAAATTCCTTAATGTGCAGCGTGTGGCACGTAGTGCATGGCCTTGCTTGTCTGGATGCTGCCTTAGAGTTTAGAACAAGGTGATTACATCTACAATGAAGCTGAGAATTTTGAAATCCCACCCCCATCTCTGGTTTATGTCTCTTAATGAGGAAAATATATTTGATTCAGCTGTTTGCTATGTTGTCAAGTTTATCAAAATTTATTAAAGCACCAGAATAGATGATCTGCATTATACTTATTATTATTATACTGCATTATAGTTATTTTAAAAGTTCCTTCTGCAGCTAGAACATGTACAATTTATTACTTTCATAGCATATGCTGAACAAAGGAAACATGTTCTAAAAGTTGATCGTAGATTTTGCAGTTATATTAACAAGTTACTTAAGTAATGATGCTGCATTTTTCCTATGCCCGTAGTATTCTTAAAGAAGCCCACTTCTCTGCAAGCCCTGCTTAGCTAAAATGCAGTCCTACACATATCCTTATTTTATAATAAATCTGTTGAAACCTCTTTACACGCACATGACTCACTGCAGGTTATAGGAAAGCTCTCAACTTTAAAACTAATTTTTAAAACTGTTAACCCAAACCTGCTGACCATTTTTGTTCTCCCCTTTTTCCTGTGATGGCTCCACATAGTTTGAAGAAAGAGTCAGTGGTCACTATCTTTCTTGGTAGACTTTCACTTCAAATTATTAACATACCTTTAATTCCTAATGAAGACAAGACCTGTGTGTGTTGAACATGCTCACACATGTCAATCCATTCTGATGATAATTTACTGACTAGGTTATATCCAGATACCAAACACCTTCTGTCAGGTGAAAAACAGGAAAGAAATACTAGCACTTAGTACATATCCTGGATCACACCAACTTTTTATAGTCAAGTATTGTATGCTAATATGCTTCAGATACCATCATTTTATAGTGATATGGGTCATCTATAGTTAAATCCACTCATACTCATTTAAGTTATAGATAAATTTTGATTATAATGAGGTAGCATAAAAATCCCAAATTGCCTCAGCGCATTTCGAAATATTTTGACTCCTGTATATACAGTGGCTTCACATCATTGGTGAGCTCCATTGAGTTAATAAACTTCTGTTGATGTGACATAAATGTTTTTACTGTTTCTGTTTATAAGAATACAGTTTTGGGTGCGTAATGTGACCAGTGCTAATGTTTCTAGGGCCACGCTCCATAATGGATAAACTAATAACATCCTAATCCTTTTGCAATACTGATTTTTTTTTTTTTTAATGGCTAAATGGATAACAAGTTACGTTAATAAATATTTCTCTTGGTACCCTTCAGCTCCTTAATCTTATTTTAATTTTCCTTTTAATTATATCTCGGGTCAAGGCATATATATAGCTGAGGCTTCTGATGGTGCACTTAAAGGAAAGCCTAATCCCATCCTTTTCTCTATTCTAATTCTGGTGTTCCCTCTTTTCCCCTTCTTGTCTCACACTTCCTCACGTATCTTCAAAAAATGTTAGGTTCGGTTACAGCGTGTTTCTAATTCTCTTTCCTGTTTTCAGTGTGAAATGTATTTTGTTTGAAATTGGATTGAAGCCCAGAAGTGCTATAACTGCAGCTTGGCAAATAGCCAATTAACAATGTCTGTATTGTGTTATCAACCTGCAGTCCTAAGAGAGCATAAAATGGCTAAAACAGAATGAGCACTAGTCATCACATTTTTCTGACTCCTTCAAAAGATGTTCAAATGTGCCAAGCAAAATGTCATAAAACATCTGTCCCTTACGAGCCTGTTGCATACAAACCTAACATTAACAACACACACATTAGTTAGCATTAAAGATATCCCTTTACGTGTGCTGCACTTTCTAAGATGGCTGTAGCTCTGTCAAATTCACACTTATTCATTCATCTAGTTATACAACGGTTTGTTGAGGTGACCAGTATAATGCAGGCCTCCTACAGGCTGGAAATCACAATTTAGGGAACTTGGGGAAGAGCAAAGATTTCTTTAAAGCTTACTACAATAGCTAAGCAGAAAATGTAAAACTATCTAAATTTTTGATGAATTCAATGTTTCCAGCCTATCTGAATTCTGAGTTAGCAATGTGGAGACTGGAGACTGAAACCTAAGAACAGAACAGGTACACCACAGGCAGCAGCAACCACAGGATCTCTTCTGGATTTGACCTATTCACATTTAACAGACAAATATCAATTAATCCTTGCAGACCCTGTGCAGCATGCAAATATTAGCCCACTATTTAAATGAAGAAATTGAGCCAAAGATGCTCAGTATTACTTACCTTTGGTCTGACAAAACCCAGAATATAAATCCAGTGTCCTGTTCTCAGTGCATTATATCACACCATGTCTTACTGCATTGTTCTGCCAGTGGGTCTTACCCTTGTTCTAATGGAGAATGTTTACTTGGTGGGTCCAGTCACTGGTCTTCCTAGTATGCTAAACATTGGTGGTGATATTTTTGTGTGTAGGCACATCTATCTGGAATTAAATTGAGGCCACTAACGGATTCATTTCACATAGGCCACTGAGATGTATAAGACAGAGCTTTCCAACTTGTGAGAGGCCAGGGGACACCTACTTTGCAGGCCAGACCAGCAGGGGCCGCATACATATGGGCCACACCGGAGAGAGCCAGACCCCCTTACTGCTCCGTGCAGGAGCTCCCCTGCTTGCTGCACCTGCACCCTTCTGCCACTGTTGTAGTGCATGCATATGCAAATGCATATGCAAATCCCTACTGCTGGACTGCGCAAGCAGGCCTTCCTCCACCCACTGCATTGCACTGCATTTCCCTCCTTACTACACCACGCACACCCCCTCCACACAATGTGCACTGCACTAGACTCGCGCTCAGCTCCCCAGGCCATGCTGTACTGCGCTGCCTCACCCTGGGGCAGGGGCAGGCAGCAAAAGTCAGAGGAAGGAGGAGAAGCCTGAAGAGCGGTGGCTGTTGCAGCTGAAGCCATGGGAAGAACTGCAGCTGGGCAGGAGGCCAGGCCCATAATGTAACCCTTTGCAGGCTGTATGTGGCCCACAGGCCACCAATTGGACAGCCCTGGTGTAAGACATCTGCTTTTACAACTAAACAGAACTTTTTGAAATATCATCAGTAGCGTTGCAGACTTCCTCCAGCCTAGATTTGTACTGTCTTATCTTTAACCAAGCAAGTCACCTTTTCTCTTATTCTCATGCCCTCTGTCTTCTCAGGCACTTCAGTTTTTGGGTACAGCACTGACCTTGAACTCATTAGATGCAGATTTGGTTCCTACCTCTTCCATAGGCTTTCTGCCTGGCCTCTGGGAGTCACTTTAGACCACAATTTTAGGAAGTTGCTCACTTTTTGGCTTCAGCCTAAAACACTTTTTATCTGGTTCAAAGACTGAACACCAACAACTCTGCCTTCACTAGGAGTGACAGTACCTTTCCAATCATAGTATCATAGTATCATAGTGTCTAGAGTCGGAAGGGACCTGGGCAGATCATCTAGTCCGACCCCCTGCCTTGGCAGGAAAGAGCACCGGGG
>JAGPOW010000304.1:28757602-28799149 GCA_030014935.1 Caiman crocodilus
TGATAATAAGCTGATGCAGAATAGGTTTAGGTTAGAGATCAGAAGGCAATATTTTACAGTTAGGGTGGCCAAAATCTGGAACCAACTTCCCAGGGAAGTCATCCTCGCCCCTACCTTGGGCAGATTCAAGCGGAGGTTGGATGATCACCCGTCTGGGGTCTTGTGAACCCAGCATTCATTCCTGTGTGTGACAGCGGGTCAGGCTAGTTGATCTGTTCCGGTCTCTCCTGACCCTAGCTACTATGAAGCTATGGCTGGAGGACCTGGGAGTCTCAGGGAACATTCATGCTGGTGCTGTACAGTGGGTATCCCTGTCCATGAAATCTGGAGGAGGGGCACACATTACATCATATCCAGGTTTACCAGGGGGCTTGTGTGGTGTGACGGCAGAGGGACTAAGAGAGTTTGCATACCACAATATGTGGCCCCAGAGGGGGCCTGTGGCCTCTGGCCACTCAGAAATTGTACAGCTCTGATTTAGAAGCTCTTCCCTGCCCCTGGCTTGTTGAGATCACTAACCCTCACTTTAATGTTAGTCTCAGAAACTTTAGCAGATGCTTTAACACTTTGCTATATGCAAAGCACTGCAGCACTGTGAGGTCTTACCTGGAGTGCTGTGTCCAGTTTTGGGCACCATGCATTAAAAAAAGACATGGCTGCAGAGTCACAACAATGATTTAGAGCTCCGAAGTCAGAGTTTGATAAGTCTTTAACTGTCTGAGAGGTGGCAAGAGGGTGGTGACAGACTATTCTCTGCGCTCGCAGAGCACAGGTCAAGGACTACCAGTTCGATTGCACCAAGGGAGATTGTTGTAGATATTAGGAAGAACTTCCTCACTATGAGGGTGTCTGGTGGTCATGCATTAGAACAAGTTTCCTAGAGAGGGTTGTGGACTCTTTGCAGCTCTACTTTTTTTATAGCTCTAAGAAAATTAATCCCTGACAGTATCTTTTTTGGCTAAACGTTTTTACTGATGGGGGGAAAAAAATCAAAATAAAATTACCTGCTGTAAGAATTAAAAAAGCACAAGACACATCACAAAATCATAGAAATCTAATTATGTACTGAGTTCTTTTTGACTTGTGTCGATTGAGTCTTTTTAAGATTCATGTTTTTCATACTTTTTTTCCACAATAATTATTTTCAAATAAAAGGTGAGATTCTCATATCATTGGATGACTCCAGGAGCTAGCGTTTTAATGAAAATGCTGACTGTCAAAGGCTTTGGATAAAATGAGAGTTTAATGCTTTTGTTTTAAAGGCTACTTACCAGTGATGTGCATGTTGAGATTCTCCAGGATGCACCTTGGAATAGATTACTACAATGGAATTTTGTTTTGTGATTGTAGTTTCTCAAATACAACCACCGGCTTCAAAAACACAGTATTCCTTCTTATCCACCCTTATTTGAAAATGTGGTAAGGCCACCCAGGGGCAATTTGGGCAAGTCTGGAATTCTCTCCGCTTCAGGCCTTTCCCCATCCCTACACCACCGCTGCAAACAGAACTTGACCTTGCTGAGCTGCAAGAAAATCACAGAGTTTTCTGGAAAGCAGTGAGCCTAGGTACTGAGGAAGTAAAACCTTGCTTCAAGTAGGTCAGTGCTGAGGTTTCTAGAAACCTTAGCTGGTGTGAAATATTGCACTGCTTTAGTCAAGTGGAGAAATGCTTGCCACTGAGTTGGTGCACTGATGAATGGTGTATCCAATACATGTTTATTTCATGATGTTGTAATGAAAATGGGTAGACTTGTAAACTGCGGATGATGCTACTGTAAATATTCAAAGCACTTAATAACTTTCTTGCTTTCACATAATCATTTTCTTGGCTCACTTTCTTTCTGTCCTCACTTCCTTTCCCTCTGCCTCTCACTTTCTCTGGCTGCCTCTGTCTCCTAATTCCTGGTTTCATATTAATATTGTTTGTCTTCATACTTATCCTGCTTACATAAGAGCAGAGCAGCAAACATGAAACAAACAGTTGATATTTTTTTGTCTTATTTTATTTTTTTGTAACTTTCACTGTGTGGCCTCCATTACATGTGGAATGAAAAAACTGGTGCATTCAATTTTAGTTTGCTTTCTTTCTTTGCGAAGTAATTTTTGGGAGAAACAGGAATTGAGAATTCTCTGGCACAAAAAATGTATCCTTTACATAAGCTCATCTTATTTCTCTTTCCAGACAAGATGCAAATCTGTTCTTCTGAAGATAGCTTGTGGCTGTTTCTGACACAAATCAAAGATGATGACACTAATAAAATATACAGTATCATGGTTTTGATAGGAACACAAAACTGGAGGGGCTGTTCTGGGCTATGGAGTCCAGTTCTGCATTTACAGGCAGTGATTAATACAAGAATCCTCATAATTGCCATTTGAAACCCTCATGCTCCACTGTAAATTGCCCTGTGGGGTCAGGCCAACTCTCAGGATCTCAGTAATGCACTGTTAGACAGGAGGTTGTGACACAATTACGCATATACAAACACACAAGCACTCACAATGACAGCAGGAGAAAGAGACTCAGTGGAAGGACTGGAGTCCAGGTAGGGAAGAGAAGCAGAGTCCAAGTCCTTGATTGAAGAGGGGATGGGTGGTGATAGCTACCTATCCAGGATGGAAAGGGGCCTTGTCCAGTAGGTCTTGTCCAGATGGGGGGTCACCGGCAGGGTCTCTGGGTGGATAGGTACCATGGTGCTGGTCAAGATGGAGAGGGTGTCCCACTGGGTATGTCTTCGCCCCTTTTTATAAGGGCAGACCTTGTGTGACCTTAGTGACAGAAAGCATGCCCAGGCAAGGGTCAGCCCCTGTCATACTGAGCATGTGTGCTCCATGCAGGGATGTACAGTTTTGGGTGTCTGTAATGGTGGGGTACAATGGTAGAGTTGCTGGTTCTGCCGGGTCTTTTGTCTTTCAAATGCTGGGTTCTTGTCTTTGTTCCGGGATGAGGTCCGTGGTTCCTGGATGAATCTGTGGGAGGTGATGGCCCAGTCGTTACAGGCCATTCAGTAGAGGCTTGCTACCATTGTATTTCAGTCATTCCCAATCACTCTGATTCATCTGGGAACCAATTTACATGGCAGGGGTACGTGACTCATCAGTTGCAACTCGGGGATTGCTTCGGCAGAGGACACAAGGTGGAGACTTGACATACAAAAATGGAAACTTGACATTACTTTGGTTCTCTTACAAACACAGGCCTAAACCGTACAATATCCATATGAAACAAAAATCAATACGAAAATTATAATAATACAATATACAACAGTAAAAACAAATACAAACCTAATAATAATATAATATAAAACAGTGGATATCCAAAACCAAAAACTTGCTATCAAGATAAAAATGTTAAAGCTTATCCTACAGCTTAGCTTACTTATACTTATTTAGGAAATGGAGAGGGGGAGAAAAAGTAAGAAATGGTTGGGGAAGGGGAGGGAATGCATTTTAAAATAAATTTAAAAAAAAAAGAAAAACTGGGGGTTTTGCTACATAAGGATGCAATGTTTGAAATACAAAGAATATCCTTTGGCATGACTTATGTATTTAAAAAACAAACAAACAGGGAAGATGAGGGCATAACCAGTATCCTACTGCTTCAACAACTAGAAAATAGTTTGTTAATGTATGTTCATTGGATCCTAGGCAAAGAACTGTTTGATCTCAATCCAATGTTTTTTGTTTTTCAGCTTAACAAGATCTGTCTTTTTCTGAAATTCATCCTATGAGTGTATTTGTAGAGTGTTCTTCTGTTTTACTGAACTGAAACAGCTACTCTCCTTTAAATCTTCTTTAAGAACACCTCTCCATTCTCCTGACCATCTGGGTAGACTTTCATTGAACTCATTCCAGTTGATATTAAAAAAATGAACTTGGGTGACTAGGACTGAACACAGCACTTTAAATGGTGGTACCATTACCATTTACAAGGCATAGGTTTCTACTCTCCTTACTGTGTGTACCCTACATAATGTGTCCTACTGTTGCATTAGTCTTTGTCACAACTTTGTGACAGTACTTGTGTTCTTACCGTGTTCAGCCAGCATGCCCAGGTCCTTCTCTTCCTCAGATGTCTACAGTCTAGATGCCCTTTGTTGCATAGTTGAAGTCTGTGGCGTTGGTCTGTAAGTGCCAACTTTGCACTTCATATTGTTAATCTTTATTCCATTTCTCATGCTTCATTCTATGAGACTGAATAAATCTTTCTGCATAATAATCTCTTCACTATTGGTAATGTCCCCCAATTTCTTGCTATCCACAGTTTTCATGAGCATGCTTCTAACAGTTCTACTGAAGTCACTGTTAAAAATGTTGAGTAGAGTAGGTTCCATGACCATACCTCGAGGAATGCAACTGGTAACCAGCTGCCAATCAAATAGCTTCCCTCGTGACAACTTGCTGTAGTGTCCCTTTGAACCTTCCTGCATCTCATGATTGTGGCGTTAATTCTTTCTTGTTCAGTTTAGCCAGTAATGTCCTATAAAGCACAATATCAAAAACTTTGATTACTATTTAGTATACTTAATTAATATTAAATATCCATGATAATAAATTTGTCTAGCACTGTATTTTCCAAATGCTTGTTGTATTTTGGCCCATCTTTGCTTCCTTTAATTGTTCTTTTCTTCAGTACCTGTTCTAAGACTTTACTTAATGTTGAGGTCAAACTAACAAGCTTGTAATTGCCTGGATCATCCTTTTTTAAATGAGCACTATCTTTTTCCAGGTATCGAATACTATACCTAAATTGATATACTCAGGAAGAATACGTTGTTGCCTTCCATACCAGTTCCTTCAAAAAATGTTTAAAGATGGAGATTGTATAGGCCCCCAGATCTTGTGGCAGCAAGCAGTCTTCATTTTGCTTCAACGTCTGACACAGCCATTCCTACTTTATTCCCACATGCCTTGTAATTCCTCCTTACTGATCAGTCCAAGTTCCAGGGGGTGCCCTGTGAGACTGCCTTGGTAGTTATGCAGACACATCAAGAGATTTCAAATAGGAATCCATATAGATCAGAATCATTTTGACATTCTCATTTCTTTGCAAGAGAAGAATTGCTTGGTTTTTTCTGGTAGTAAAAAAGAGCAAACAAACAAACTAAATGGAAGCTAAGAGCTGGCGTTTTCTGAGAAGTGCCTTGAGAACCTCACAGAAATCTCGAATTCTGGCATATCACCTTTTATTTTTTCTCCCCTCCAGGTGTTACTGGTAGATTTTTGCAGTTATGCAGTGACATCCCCATAAATGATGACAGTCTTGCTGTTGTCACTTAATCTACTAGTTTAGGTGTCAGATATGTGCTCTAGGTCTGTTACAACTGACTTATATGGTTGTCTTTATAATTCCACATGATAATGAAATGTGCCTCTTCCCTTTTTTAACTCGACTCCAAAATTCTTAAAACTTAGTCACAGCATCTCTTCCTTCCCTGCCAGTTCTGCAAGTGTGACCTGAAGTATTGTATCCTAGGTGATGTGTATGTATGAAGAGAGATTTTATTTGAATGAGCCAGGTTTACCAATTATTCAAATGACCTTATGTGGCTGTTCTATCTCCATTGTTGTTTAATGCTTTGCTCATTTTTACCAGCTGCAAATGTTTTCAGGTTGTTTCTCTTTAATCACTGAAAATGTTAAATAATACCAGAATTTGAATAACATTTTCCATTGGATGCAGAATCAACTTTGATTGTCTTTGCAAGGAATCCCCACATTAAGTAATGCTTTTCCATAGGCTGTGAATCAGGGTTAGGTAATGAAAGAAGCAATTGCCTGCAGTTTGAGCCGTCTAGGCCCTGTGTGTAGGACTGGGCTGGTGTATATGATGCTTTGTGTGTCCCTGGGTCTGAGTTAGCAGTGGGGGCTGGATGACGGGGCTCTGTGGACTTGAGCTATCTTTGATGCTCCTTCTGTATTAAATGTAGTGGTTGAATGCCATCCTTGTGAATTGGATTCTCGTGTGTGTGTGTGTGTGTTCGTTCCTCACTTTTTGGATATGCATGTGACTTAAGTCTTGGTTTTGTAAATGCACTGAGCATTCATACTGCAGCTGAAGCTTTGGGAGCCATTCTTTAAATATGGCATATGTAATGTTGCGTAAAACTTGACATGCTTATGACAAGATTTTTTCCTTTGTTAAGTTGGGTATCCAGAAGTAGCTGGATACTCTTAACCTCTGTAGACTTAATACCTGTGGTACTCCTCAGTAATATCCTTTCACCTTAGAGATGTTGTAAAAATGAATATGTTGATGCTCTAAGTGCATAGGTATTGTAATGATCATGATAAATTCCTCATGGCCGTTTCTGTCTTTAGAGTAATATTAGAATAAGGGGTTGTAATAGTGAATGACTGCTCATTGGAGAGCACAGTTCACGTACTGGGTGAGATACAGAAATAGTCTGGGTAATGTAATTAAAGAATTTTCAAAATGTATATGCAAAAACGGGTTGAATTAATCATGAGCCTGGCTCTGGATTCCCTGGAGTCCTCAGTACCCAGGAAGACCTACTCAGTGCAGAGCAAAGTCACCTTCTTTTGTCAAGCCCAGCAAACATCATGCAGAACAGAAACCCTGTGTTCCTTATGTTGAGCACCGGTAACTCAACACTTCTGAGGAGGGACATCCTATTCCAAATGATCCAGATGCGATATGTTCACTTTCAGTTGATGATGAGGCAGTAAATCTATAAAGATGTACACCTCCAGAGAACGGCAGAACACATTTTTAAAGGAATTTCTAAGAAGATTATCTGAAGCACACTGAGATTTCAGTGTAGATTTGTCTTAAAAATAAAATCACACCCACTTGTATTTAGTTCAGTTTTTCTTAAGGAAAGCCTGATGGTGCTTAATGTAATCTTGAACACTGCTCTTATGGTAATAGTTGGCCATGTCAGGGGTTTGAGCCCTTAAAGTTTGATCCATACCCTTTCCTTGTTCCCTTTTGCATACAGCAGCTTTGTAATGTACAACAAAACTGCATGTTACTATGAAGGAGAAAGTCCCTAAGAAACATGATATGTGCAAAGAAGAGCTATTCCTTGTCCGGCCTTCAAATCAGAACTTTTGATTATCGAGCACTATTATTTGAAATAGTCTTTCATAGCACAGAAAGGTGTGTGTGTTTATTTGATTTTTGTTAAAATAGTAGAGAAGATTTGAGGATTTTTAATTACAACGCGAAACTTCCCACAAGTGCTATAAATGGATTGGCTACTGTACCACATTGGATGATAACTGTACTAACAAGATGCACATTTTGCTCAGTCTTCAAGGGTTCAGTCACAGGCACAAAATACAGTAGATTGCTGACCATGCCCTGTTTGTTATGGCCTTCCATGCATGTTTTCACATGAGCTGAAATCCTTTCTCAAGTCCTTGTTCTCCACAAGGTGCTATTTCCATCTTTTTGGAAACTTTGCCTGGTCTCCGGGCCTAGTTTTCACATTTGTCAGGTCTCTGGTCTTCCCCTACCATATTCATAAACAAATTTGGGCAAATGAAAGCTAGACAAAATTTATATAATGTTGATAGACTGCTGACTTGATAGCCAAAAGTAAACGGTAGTTATAAATGGATCCATGTCCGAATGGCAGGTGCTTTTGAGTGGAGTTCAGCAGGGGTCTGCCCTGAGCCCAGTGTTGTTCAATATGTGTTAATGATTTGGTTGCTGGAATTGACAGCTGCTTGCACAAGTTTGCAGGTGACCCAAAACTGGGAAGGATTGCAAACATTTTGGAGGACAGGAGCACAGTTAAGAAGGATCTTGACAGATTGGAGAGCTGGGATGGAGCTGACAAGATGAAGGACAAATGCAAGGTGCTATGCCTTGGGTAGAATAATTAGAAATACAGTACAAAATGGGTGACACCTGGCTAGATGGCACCACTACAGACAATAATTTGTGGCCAAGTACATATGGTCAAAAAGCCCAAGGCTGAATCAATTCCATCTTAACAGATTAGCCCAGGCAGTGTAGATTCAACTGATAAGGAAGTGAACAGACATCCATTTTTCATTCTGGAAATGCAGTCACATGCCTGTGAGGGCCCAGGCTGGAAGTCAGGGGGTGCTAGTGTAGGCATCCTTCCTTAGCTGGAGCAGACAGTCTGGGCCAAAGCTAGCCTGCCCACCCTGGGAGAGTGGGGTGGGGGTGGGGAAGGGGTTGTGTGGACATGCAGAACATCCTGGGATACTGGGGGTCTGAGTTTACTTGAATCTGGATGGGATCTGGCACAGAAGATATGTCAACTGATTTA
This sequence comes from Caiman crocodilus, assembly GCA_030014935.1. Lineage (NCBI taxonomy): Eukaryota > Metazoa > Chordata > Crocodylia > Alligatoridae > Caiman > Caiman crocodilus. The sequence continues at coordinate 28,765,870 of JAGPOW010000304.1, forward strand.
ACCTAAATCAGTTAAGTTTGATCCATCCAGGTTTATCTTAAATCAATTTCAACCATCTTGAAAGTGGTTTGTGTGCACTGAACTTCTGTTGTGTTACAGACTTGAACTGGTTTCTGATTACGTATATTGGTTTATGTGAAACTTCTGTCCTTAGCCTGGGAGTCCTGGTAGATCAGTTATTTTGGGCAGAGGGCCACTTACTGAGTTTTGGCAAGCCATCGAGGGCCAAGTGACAGGCAGTCCAGGACAAATAAATATTAATTTTCTAAACTTTTTTAGGGGCCCCATGGGCCAGATAGAATGGCCTGGCAGGCCATATCTAGTCCCCTGGCTGCATTTTGCCCACCCCTGTGTTAGATCATAGGCTCATTATGATTCTGCAGCATGATATACCTGCAGAAAAGGCAAGCACATTTTTGGGATGCTTCAGTAGTCCCATTAGACCCAAGACACAAGAAGTGATGGTGCCACTTTATTCAGCACAGGTTAGTGTGTGAAATTTGGGGCTTCCATATTTTAAAAGGAACATGGAGAAAGTAGATCGGGGATCTAGGACGTACAGTATGTGGGCTGGGTCCAGTCTACACAGCCCTGTGTAGACTTGCTTGTCTGCTCAGACTCGGAAGCAAAGCATGCACTGGATCTGCCCTGTGGGCAGGGTTTGGGGAATAGGAACTACATGCAGTGCCTGCTCCAGCTGCCCTGAGCCTGCACTGTATGGGTCGGCATGTGTGGCCTAGATCCTGGGCAGTCAGAACCAGCACTAGTGCAGTCCAGCCAAGGGCATGTAGTGTGGATTCCAGACTGGCTGGAGCAGGCAGTGGACATTGTGCCTGCCCTGGCTGGCCTGCATTATGTGTGATACCTGCTCCGGGGCATGTAGTGTATATGGCACCTGTTCCAGCAGATCCATGACAGCACTTTGTCCAGTGCGCAGTGGACAGGAGCTAAATTTAACAGCAGTTCAGCTTGTTTGTGTTGATACTGGAGCATGCAGTGGTTAACACTTCAATTAGTAACAGTTCATATCACTTGTGGGGGGGACCACCTCTTCCCCCCCTTCCCCCCCTTTTTTTATTAAAAGCAGTTTAAAGTTGCATCTGTCAGTAACGGGAGATTTTCATTTTAAAGCATACAGTGGAATATAATAAGGTATTTTTTTCAAGATCTTGCAACTAGCAGGAGATAGCCTCATGTAAAAAGGAACAACAACTGTGTAGAATTTTGAGAAGGAAAGAAACTGTGCTGCAGAAAGTTGTACAATAGATTGGATGTGCAATTGATTGGACTTGGGTCCATTTTATGGAAGAGGTGTCCTTCGAATAGTCAGAGTTCTGATTGCATGCTCATGGCTAGGGGTCTACGTCACAGTGAGCAAAAGGGAGTTTTGCAGGCTGCTTGCTGTGTGTGGAGCTGATTTCCTGGTAAGCTCATTCCTCGCTATTGATTGGCCAAAGGGCTCTGGTGGCTCTTGTCTCTTGCCGCTGATTGCAATGGGCACTCCCCTCAGCCAATCAGCAGTGGAGGAAAGGGGGAGGTGGCTGTTGTCTTGGCTCTCCTTTGCACCACTAGCTTTGGTGGGCTATAAGTCTGGGCTGCAGCAGTCTTCTATTTTTTTTTTTTTCCTTTTAGTGAAAACTCCCCAATTTTTGCTGGTTTCTGCAAAATCATGAATTAAATAGGACCCTGTAGGTCTCTTATGTCACCTGGTATGTATACTTTTCAGCTGCAGGAGAAACTGTGGCGGTGGTGGCAATGGCTTCATATTTTAGAAGTACTGGAAAATAAAAAAAAAAAAATTGGCTAAGCTATAACGCAAGAAAATGCTTCAACACAAGGTGTCCCTCAGCAGCTAATTTTGTGTCAACCCTGACCAAGAGGCAGCAAGTGGGGTACTCCTCTCTTTCTCTACGTCATTTGGAGGGTAATTAATTTTGGGGGAAGAATGGAACAGTGTTACAGAAGAGTTCTTGTGATTTATTTGCGCTACCTAGTCTGGATCTGAACAATTTATTCCTACCATGAAACCGTTTAAAGGACCAGTAAGAGGATTGTTTTCCAACAGCTAAAGAAGAATTTCCTGTTCATTTCAAGGCCCCTTTTTCTTTTAATTATCATTTCCTTCTCCATTTAAAAAAACAAACAACACAAAATAAAACAAAAAACCCCCCCCTTAACAGGGTAGCTTAATACAACTTATCCATTACAGAGTTTGCTTTTTGTATGTCATTAGCCCCCAAAATATTCACAAAATGCTTTAGGGTCATAATTGGCTTTTACCAGAAAACAGAACATTTTATCTGATTAATTTTATGTTCAACAGTTGATTGATTGTTTCTCCTTGCCCATAGCCAATCTCAGACAGCATTCGTTGTATTACCATCTGTTTGCCAAGGTAGGGTTCAGACTCTGAGTGTGAAATTCTTATCATACCTTTACAGAAAACAATTTTATAGGGATTCTTCTGGACTGTGTTATAGTAACAATATACTTGCCTCACTCCAAGTAATAGCAGAAGGTATAGGTTAAGTCATGCTGTATTGAAGGTTGTTTTGTAAGATTATACTTGGAAATATTAGGACATATGGCATCATGCATACTTGTTACTTCTCAGGGCCGTCTTTACATCTGTCGTATCTTAGCGTCAGCCAGTCCTGAGTATCTTTCAAACAGGCTTCCTATAGGCATGCCCCCATGCGTACCTAAATTGGTGTTTGAGACTTATGGGGAAAGATGTACTATTCTTTCCAACACTTTCTGAATTTAGGACTTGGTACACATCTAAAACAGCATGAAACTTGGTCTTTAGCTAGGAGATGAATCTCATCCTTCAAATAAATATCATGGTCCTTAGTTTTGTCTAGTATTTGTAGTGTTTCTACTTTTATTCCAAGATCATTTAACACACACTGTCATGGTCTCTGTAAACTGATGGGGAGAGCCAGGTAAGGCAAACTTTTCAAACCTGTTTGAAACCAGTTCAGCTATGGAATTGGCTCCTCAGTCATGAAAAGCCCATTGTTGCTGTCAATCTATGAAGGCTAATGACAACCCTAGCAGATTCAAGTTGTGGAGACATCTCCACTCACCCAGGTGTATACTTTTTTTTTCTGGCCAGGAATGGTCTATAAAAGTATGTTGTTTATTTGGTGAGATATGGGATTTTCATGGAAATGGAATTGTTCTGTTACTTGTCTTTCAAAAAACAACATTATATATGTTTTTGTGGGGGAGGTGTTTGGGGTGAGTAGGTAGAACTTAAGGTAGAGGCTTGTCTACAGTTCTTAGAAAGGCTCCACATAGTTCAGCTCTTTCCTAGAGAAATCTAATATGGATTATTCATAGCCTATTCTAAAAGCAGTAAAGGAGCTGCCAGACATGGGATTTTGACCATCAGCTGTTGGTCGGACCCTACCCAGACTGCCTTGAGTTTGAGACAATAGGCTGATTGTCTGTCCTCGCATCGCCAGGCAAATTGGATCTGGGACAGCCTGAGGTTTAGGCTTACAATCAGCTGATTGTCAGTCCTTTGTGTAGGGCTCCATTACCTGACTTTCAGCTTGCCAATGCAGGGGGAGTTCAGGATTATTATCCTGGGTTCTCCCTGCACCGCCAAGTAATAATGACATGATTGGGCTCTTATTCCCAAGGGTGAAGTTGTGCCTTCTGCTGCTTGTGGCATAGCAGGAAATGCAATTGTTGGAATTGGTGATCAGATCTCATTGTAGTATTAAATGAACGTGTGCCAGGGTTTGGGGAGTGGAATATAGAACTATTATGTTTAGAGTAATTCATCTTTGAGATACGTTGTTTGTGTGCAATCACTGGTCCACTGTCCTTCTCTGCTCTTGTGAAGTCTATCATCTGGATTCTGTCCAGTGAAGGAACTGATTGTTGGAACAAGAGCATGCATGCACTGTCACAAATGGATTATGTAGAGAAAATGCATATTTGAGTACAATTGTTGTGGTATGTTCTGTAGCCATCTCTTTTGTAGGCAACATCACTGTTTTCATAATAGGTTTGGTTTCTGGATTTAGTGAATATATATTCTAGTTTCCTTCTGAGATCTGGCCATTTGTGCTGCTTCAGTATATCAAATAATACTGAATAAGCACAGCCCTCTTTTTATAATAAGCAGTTAGTTCAAGGCTGCTTTTTATCTTTGGTAGTAAGCGTTTCCTGTTGGAAATAATGTTTTGTGACATGTGTTGCATGTTGAAAAACAAGTGGCATGAACAACCTCTGTGTGATGCATGGCATAGCAGGGAGGAGAGAGATGACACAGCAGCAGATATGCCCAGTAGTGGAAAACAGAGTAGTGGGTTGGCCAGGGGCAAGGGGATCAGAATGGCACTCAGGAAGGGTATGGGGCTAATTTTGTGGAAGGGCACTCGGGGAGGGTATGCACAATAGGTAGGGCAACTTAAAATGAAAGTCTTTGGTCTTTTTCCGAATTCACTATATAAACTGAAGCTATTATTCTTTTAAAGTATTTATTAATAAGCATGGCACTTCGCCACCTGGGTCAAGGTTTGCATGTGCTATCATGGTCTGAAAAATGTCTAGGGAACATAATCAGTACTTTGGGACATGTTCTCTATTCTCTTTGGTCATGAAATAAGTGGGTTTTCCCTGTTTTTTTTTCTTATTCTGATTCACATTTGGTTGATGGCTTCTCTAACGTTGGTTCTTGGCTTCTTCCTTTCCCTCTTATGTTGGTGTCTAGGTTGGGGATGGAAGTTGGCTTTTGCTGGTTCTGCCTTGGTCTGATAAGAACCCTGTCTTGCCCCCCACAGAGGCCCAGCAGGTAATGGAAGAGCCAGAGAGAAGCTGATAGGAAATAGGCCATATAGTCCAGTGTTCTGTTTCTTGTAGTGGCAGAGGGCAGCTGCTAATGGAGAGAGAATTTCTTCATGCTGTGTACAGATTGATCTGTTCCCTGCCCGTCTTCTATAGCTTCCATCATCTAGAGTAGGGGTGTTGAACATATGGCCCATGGGTCAGATCTGGGCTGTGGAACCCTGCCATCCAACCCATATGCTGCCCTGGGTTTGAACAGATCCATGCAGGGCACCACATGTACAGGGCCTGGAACATACACCCTGCTCAGTGGCCAACCCAGCTGCTCTGGGCCTATGCAGTGCAGATCCTGGTTTGGCCTGAGTGGCATGCATCCCAGGCAGCCAGAGCAGGTGCCACGTGTACCACAGTGCCACTGGGTGCATGCAGCATGGATCTCAGGCTGGATTACACCACACACTGCACCTACTTTGGCATGTGCATCATATGTGGCACCCACCCCATCAGCTATGGGACTGCACTGTCTATAGTGCTCACTACGGCCAGTTGAGGACCCAGGGTGCCTAAGTGTACCATGTGCAGCACAGATCCTGGACTGGCTGGAGTGCAGGCAGTGCATGGCGTGGCTCCCAGAGCTAGCACCATGTGGCACAGTCTGGCTGGAGCAGTCACAATGTACAGTGTGGTGCCCGCTCTACCTAGTGTGGGATCTGCACTATGCAGCCCCGACTCAACTGCATTGCATGCAGCACCCTTGCCAGCCACTCTGGGATCCATGCTGCATGCAGTGTGGGTCCCAGGCCACCTGGAGCAGGATCTTGTATACTGTGGGAAGGAAAGGGGGCCCATGGGCCCAGTCTGACCTGTGGACTGACCCTGTGCCTGGTGGGCTGGAAGAGGTTTTTTTGACACCCCTGATTTAGGGGCTTTAGTGGGAAATTCTCACTAGTTAGAGCTGAAACTTCCAAATAGTATCCACTGTTGGATTTCTTGTGCATGAATTTGTCCCTCTTTTTAGAACCTGCTTAAATGATCAGCCTCTGTGGGTGTGTTGACACATGTTTCTATGTGCACTTAAACTAAATGCTCCTTAGCGTAAGGGTCATTAAGGCAATTTAGGTGCACGTCTGCACGTGGACACACTAATGCACATTAAATTTAGGTGTAAATAACTACATTGCATTAGTGTACATGCAGATGCACTAATGCACATTAACTTGGTATCTATCCATTGGCACATGCCTTGTTAATGTGCATTAACTCATCTACACATGTGCTAATGTGACTTAGCTATTCACACCTAAATTTGATACCTGCTTTATACTCATCATAGGGCGCATCTACACATGCCTCTCTTAGGTGGTCTTAGCCTAACGTCACATCAAAATGGCAATTTTAGGCTAAGCCTGCTTAAGAGGCACATGAAAATGTGCCCTATGATGCTTTACAGAGTTCCATAAGATACCTGTTCTCTTGTCCCTTCCTTTTCCTGCACAGCAGCAAGCAGCCAGGAAGGTTATTGCTGAGCAGTTCTAGAAAAAAGAAGGAAAAACAGCTACTTTGCACAGATCAGAAAATATGGTGCTCTGAACTCCTGCCTGTCTCAGAATAGGTTTTTCAATTCAGAATAATTTTTTCCTTGATAGCCATAGGTAGACATCACTAACTTACTGTAACCTCGTGAACTTGGTCTTTTATTCATTTTAAATTAGACTTTTACAATTGTCATAACATACCAGTCAGGATACAAATTCAACTTGTTTGCTGTTTACCCTGTGGCTATAAATAAAAATCTGATGGTATTATATTTTCCAAAGGGAAAAAATGTATGTGTGTGACCAGGTAGTAATTTTTTAATTGCGGAGCGTGTGTGCATGAGGAGAGCAGCCCCCCATTTTAATATGCTAAGTTATGGTATTTGTTGACTGATAAGGTTTCCTTAAAAATCCTTAGTTGTTTGCTATTGGAGAGTATAATCTGGAAACCTCTGCCTCCAATACTATACATTAATGGTAATTGTGTTTAGGTTTGTCTTGAAATACATACTTGTTCATCTTGAGCCTTTTTTGTTTTGCTCATGACCTGGTTAGCCATTTTCTGTATCTGATGAAAGCAGCGTAAGGCTTGAGGTAGAAGTCTCTCTAAAGTTGCTATTTTCATTTTAATACTCTGTGTATGCTTGGTTTTGGTTGTTTCCCTCTCTTTTCCCATTCCTACCCATTAGATGTCACATGTATAGTGGAAACTGAGTTGATCACCTTTCAAACAACTGAATCTTAATAAAATACCATGACTTAATGTCTGGTTATGTTACCTACTTGGCATTAAACGAATGTAATGCTGACCCCAGATGGCATAAGGACAGCTATGTGAAGATTTAAAGTATGTGGGTGATAGATACTGTCCTCATTTCAGGAACATACACTTTCTGAGAGCACCTGTCAGGCCAGGGGTTTTCAACCTTTTTGGACTTAAGGCACTTCTCACTGGATGCCAGGTACTCTTTAATAAATTCTGTGAATTGAATGGCACGCAGTTTCAACAATTAACGTATAGATTACATGGCTTAACTTCCTTGCAGAGGGGCCTACCAGTGCAGATGGGAGATTTGTCCAGGCAGGGACAAGCCTGAGCCGATGCTTATCTGCTTAGTTTATCTACTTATCTTCTAACACCTCACTTGTCTCCTCACACCTCCTGGCACCCTTCAAAAGATCTGGTTGCACCCTAGTATGCCATGGGACCCTGTGTAAAAGTCACTTCTCTAAACTAAAGATTTGCTTTCAGATTTCATTCTTTCCCTACTTATATAATATGTTTTACCTCTGACTTCCTTTTTTTACGGTTTCTTGAGCATATGTATGTGTGTGTATATATAACTGAGTGTATAGTTTACTCGGAAAACACTCCATGGAGTATTTTGAGTACTATTTGCAAAATAATGCTGTTTAGCGTCCCTTAGGAACACAGCTGACAGAACCCTTCAGGCTTGTGTGCATGTGCGAAGTGTATGTAAGTGCTTGGTTGAGCTTTTTTTCCTCCTTGAAGAAGAATCTGTTTTACATAGCCTTTTTGGAGTCCTTAAATATCATTGTATGCAGTTGAGGCCTTTTGAATAGTAGTGCTATATAGAGCCATATTTTACTGGCTATAGTGGGCAACTGTTGATCCTCTGGATCATGATGTGCATGTAAGATGTCTAGTCAGATGCCTCGTGAATCCATTTGTGTCTAACAAGCCCAATTTGAGATTAACGCAGTTTCTTACAAGTTTCACAGAACCATATGTTGTCTGAGTTGGAGTCCAGATTTATAGTGTGGTGCTTCCTTCTTTCTTGCTTTGCTTCCATCCTCTGGATCAAAGCTGCTTCATGTTGAGTTGCACCCAGTGCCAGATTTTTCCCTCCAGATTGAATGGGATTCTGTGCACTCCTTCCAGTTTTTTATCTTGGTGTTCAATACCTCCATGTTATTTTTACAAGCATCCAGGTACCTCCATAAAAGGTGTCCCTACTTTCTAGAGCTGCCTCAAATCTCACAATACAAAATATTTTTGGGTATACAGTCTTTTCCCATTCTCCTGACATGGCTGATCTATTACAACCTTTTCTTCTTGATAGTAGTTTCTCAGTGTGTCAGTCTTGCATGCTTCAATACCTCTGTTTGGTATTCTGTCTTCCCATTTAATTTTCAGGCTGTTACATAGACACCTCATGGGGAAGCTGTTCAGTCTCTTGATGTGCCTAGCATATGTAGTCCATATTTCTGAACCATAAAGCATAGATCTGATCTAGATACTTGGACCTGTCAATCTGGAAAAGTGAAGGAATGATGATGCCATCTTTGAGCACTATCAGTCAAACCTTTGTAATGTCAAATACTTTTCTCTAAGTTTTTATATCCTGCATACAATCTCTTCTTAATATTCATGTCTAAAATGAGGCTGTAACGGAGGCAAGTATACTATAAAGTGTTAGACTTACTAGTTAAAAAATACTTGAGATGCTGAACTAATCCTTTGTTAAATGCAAATAGATTAGTTGACTGTTGTGGCTTATTCAATGGTTTGAAGGAAAAAAATGGAAAATAGTCTGCAGCAAAATGGAAGGGCAATGTCAAATATCTTTTAAATTTCTTTCATTTTTTAGAATTTCTTTAACTTTGAAAATTGTGCCTTATTTCAAAAAGTTGCAGTGATCCCTCCCAGTTTGCAATGACATACAATTCTGACATACTAAAAAGCACTAAGTTTGTCATATCACTGCATGTAGTAGGAAAATGACTCAGTGCTGACACGCTTATGATACAAGTAAATTTATCTATAACATATGTAATGCATCAGTGATACAAGACCACTTTCCTCCATTTTCTGTTGCCACGGACTTTGTTCTGTCCTTCCTTTTACAGCAGTAAAGTGTTTGTATTACCTTTTGTGGTTTGTTGTTTTTTTTTCCTTTGGGCAGACTGAGTTAAATATTTTTCATGCTCTTATGCTTGGGTCGCTTTAAAATGTGCAGTGTCAGTGAAGTTAACCTTTCCTGGAAAGAGCAAGTGACAGCACTGCTAACGTTTTGGGGCAAATTGGTCAGCATATTTTATTTGTGCAGATGGAGTTAAAATTTTGTCTGAAGTATTAGATTCAGCTTCATCTCTAGGAAATGGTGATTGTAATTTTGGGCTTGAAAGCCTCTTGTTACCACTTTAATTTGAAATTGTATCCGTGAAAAATGCACTTTAAATATCTTGAAGATTTGCAGGAAAAACTCAAACAACTAGAAATGTGTTTTTTCCTTGTTTGCTAAGCATAGTTAGAACTTTGTGAGTCCCCCTAAAGTATTTTGAGTTTCAGGTGTTCAGCCCTTGCAAATGCAGGTATTAAAAGCAATCTTGACTTTGCTTGGTGCTCTGCACCAGTTAACAATGGGTTTGTTGTATTTATAGTAAACCAGATGTTTTTTGCTGAGACCCTTTTATTCTCTGTTTATTCAAGGAACATTTAATTCTGGGCTATCTTGGTCAGTGCAGAGGTGATTCATTTTGATTATGATGATCAAAAGAGTACAGTGTATTAATTTATAATATAAAAAGTTAAATATTTTTATCTCATTTACTGGAATATAAGATGATGATGACCTTAAATATAAGGCAACTCCTTACCCTCCCCTTTCTCCCCCCTCTCAATATTTGCATTTTATATGTGGAAAATGTATACATTTGTTAAAATTTTCCAGGTACGGAAGTTCATTATTGGAGGTTTGACTTCAATTTTTCCCCTCCCAGTGCTACAGCAGGAAAAATAAATCTGGCGAGGTCAGCCCCCTCCCACCACCACACCTTAGTGTCAAGCTCTTTTTCCTGAGCACATGGAAGTGAGGGATACATTTGAAAACCATTGACTTTGAAATAAACTTGCTTGTGGAAATATAGCTTATTTAGAATTGAAACATTTTACATCTTTGTGAAATAGTTGCAAGTTTGACCACAGATATTCCATATGCATACCTTTAAGCAGCACTTTTTTTTCTGGAATAAAAGTGCATAATAGTCTAAAGCCAAAATATGGTTCACTGGTCTGGGCCCCAGTAGAATAGAAATCATTTCAAGCTGTGGTGACTCCACAGCTGAGCACTGCTCAGTGCATTTGTACTCCAGATATCCTTTCCCTGTCCCCTCCCTCCCCCCTGCCAAGGATCCATGCACTAATTATACCTTTCCCTTCCCCTGCCCCCAACACACACACACACTCATGACTGTTGGAACATGGTGTTCTTGTCATGAGTCCTAGGTTCCTCCAAAAATTTATATGCAGATGAAGTGCAAGGCAGCCTGGTCCAGCTACACCTCATGGAGGGCAGGGCCACACTAATCATATGTGACAAGCTGAGAGAGGGGCGATAGAAGGATTTTGGATGGACTGTTTAGGGCCCTGTTTGTTTGCTAGACATTTAAGACTCTTGAAGAAATAGGAATCATTGGAAAGGGTGAAAGAAGGGCACAGCTCAGCTGTGGGAATAAAAAGGAAGTCAAAATGTATTCAAAATAGTGACTCACTCTGACTTTGACAAGAGTCAGCAGTGAGGAGGACTGAGTGCAATGGGCACTGCAATTATCTTTTTTTCCCCATACCTTGGAAATAGAAGTGCACCAATACCAATTGGTTGCATATTGGATCAGCATCAATTTATACAAAAATTGGCAGTATTGGCAATTGCCTTTTTTTTGGCTGGTGTGACCAATTTAAGTGCCCCGCACAGCTGCAGCACAGCATGCAGATGGCCAGGAGCACACTGGAGAGCAGCCAGGTCTGGCTGGTAAGTCTGTGAGGGAAGCAGCATGAGGGGAGCAAATCAAGGCCCCAGTGGTGAGGGAGGGAGTTGGCAGGGATAGGCACGGCACAATAAGGCGGGGCATGGGGCAGAGCCACGAGTGGCTCATCGGAGGGTGGGGGGGGTTCCTGCCCTGCACACCCTGGAAAGGCATGGGGTGGGGTGTAGCCCTGGATCTATGTGTGGGACAGGAGTTGGCTGCTGGTGCAGGCTGGGGCTGAGAGTGGTGCCAGCTCTTCCTGGGGCTTGGCCAGGCTGAGCTTGTGGCAGGTGGTGGCAACACTGGGAGATGGGTTTGGGGGGGCTATGGCAAATTTTGAGGTGTTTGCACACCCTGATAACACAATCATCCTTGACTGTGAGGGATTGCTGAAGAAGAAGATATCTTATTCAAATAGGTTGCACTGACTAACCTATCTCTGTGATAGGTTCCCATCAGCTTGGCTGGGTACCTACATACATGTGGCAAGTCTGCTCTGACATGCTGGACTCTAATTAATCAAGTCTGCTCTGCTGAAGCATGCAATTGATGCACCTGGCGCTACATTGGGTACAGGTATATAAGACCTGTGTGCATGTTAGAGCTGAGAAAATGGTGGTGGTGCGCTTTGAACTAAAAAACATTTGATGTGTTTTATTTTGAACTGTACTGCTGCCACTTTCTCAGTGCTATGTGCTGCGCCACTTACATACCTGCACCTGATGCACTTTTAATTAGCAGTAAAAGTGCCCAGCGCTGTGTTGGAAGCATGTGTAAAGATCATAGTCTTTTTGGCTATGATCAAGTGTTTTTGGCATTAAAAATTTTTGGAGAGTGTCAGGGCTGGCTTTTTTTTTTTTTGGTTCTTGTGATGCTGGCCTGGTATTGTAGTACCTCCAGGCCTGATACCAGTTCCCTCTTTGGGGAGCAACTGCCCATTTGTTTCTTTTAAAGGGCCACACACACATGCACAAACAAAGGTTTCCACCTGCATATTTGCCACCCAGGCCATGTGTTTTAGTCTTGCTTGGTTTTAGCTGCATTTAATCAACTTCATAGTTGGCTTCCACTGCTTTTGGCAGCAGTTTTATGATAGACAATGTATTTTATGAGGTTTTCTTGTATGTGAATGTAAGATGAGGGGCTCTCTTTCCCCATATTGATTTGGGGGCAACCTCATCTTGTGTTTGAGTAAATATAGTAACCTTTTCAGTTGTTTAAAAACTTCAGTCAGTGTTTAATTTAATTTTGGGTTAGTCAAATGTAATAAATCTTTATTTAAATGTAATAAATTTTCTTCAAATGTAATAATATCCTTTTGTAAAATTTGTAATTTTCTTTTCTTTAAATGTAATAAATCGCATAAATCTTTTGCCTTTTACTGATTCTTAAAACAATCAAAATACTTCCTTTTTGAGAACTTTGAGCTAACTGTTAGTTGTTTACAAAAAAGCAATAGGGTTTTTTGTTTTGTTTTGGTTTTTTTTTTAAAGCCACAGGTTTCAGCAAAAGGAATTTTCCAGTGTAGCGTAAATACATTGAAGACTATTCAGGCAAGCAGATAACTCATTCAGCTTTGAGTTGTCAGTTTTGGTGATCTGGCTAATCTGTTGGTAGGTAGGATTCCAATCATGGGAGAGCTCAGGGAGGCTGAGCCCCACTGTAACATTTGAAAATTTATAATCAGGGTGAGGGTCTCCAATTTTATTAGGGCATTGTAACAGGCAGCCCTTTTTTTTTTTGCAGGACCCCCCCCCTTCAAAGAGTTAACATTTAATTCGAACCCTGTCTGTAGGTAGTAGAGAGAGCCTTTACTGAAATGCTGTGGATAGGAAATTGAGCATTTTTAATATGTGCTGATTTTATTTATTGAAAGATTTCTAGAATTATAGATTCTGTAACCATAGGATCATAGAAAATTAAGGTAGGAAGAGACCTCAAGGGGTCATCTAGTCCAACCCCCTACTCAAAGCAGGACCATCCCCAAATTGATCATCCCAGCCAAGGCTTTGTCTAGTTGGGTCTTAAAAATCTCCAAGGATGGAGAGTCTGCCACCTCTCTGGGTAACCTGTTCCAGTGCTTTATTACCCTCCTAGTGAGGTTTTTCTTCATATCTAAGCTAAACTTGCTTTGCTGGAACTTCAAACTATTGTTCCTTGCTCTGTTACCTGCCACCACTGAGAACAGTCCAGCTCCATCCTCTCTGGAACCACCTAACATCAGGTAGTTGAAGGCTGCTATTAAATCCCCTTTCAGTCTTCTCTCCTCCAGACTAAATAAGCCCAGCTCCCTCTCCCTTTCCTCAGTAGTCATGTGCCCCAGCCTCCTAATCATTGTCATTGCCCTCTGCTGGCCTCTCTTCTTGTCCACATCCTTTCTGTAGTGGGGGGCACAAAACTGGACACACTGCTTGAGATGTGGCTTCACCAGTGCTGAACAGAGGAGAAGAATCACTTCTCTCATTCTGTTTGTAATACTCCTACTAATGCAGTCCGGTATGCTCTTCATCTTCAGGAGCATGCTGTTGGCTCATCTTCAGCTTGTCATCTACTGTAACTCCCAGGTCCTTTTCTACAGAGCTGCCGGTTAGCTACTCAGCCCACAGCCTGTACCAGGCCAGGGTTGTGCATGGAATTGGTCTGTCTGAAGTGCAGGACTTTACACTTATCCATATTGAACATCATAAGATTTATTTTGCTCCAGTCCTCCAATTTGTCAAGGTTTCTGAATCCTAGCCCTACGCTCCAATGTATCTACTCTTCCCCTGCCCCTCCTTCCCCCCCGCCCCCCAGCTTGCTGAGGGTCATCTGCCAACTTGCTGAGGGTGCTCTCCATCCCATCCCATCTGTAACAGAAACTTGTGATGTAAGTGCTGTGTGCTTTGTCATGCATATTATCAGTCTTAGCGCATCAGTTCACCTGGGAAATCCCTTGCCCTGTCTTAGGACATCTGTCTTTGGTCATCACAGATAAGCAAAGTAGAGACACAGATACATGATTAATAGGAGAACAAGGCCCATTGTAAGAAATGGAAGGGGAAAGTCAACCTTAAGATAATTTGAAGTGGAAAGGCTTGACAAGTGTGGTAGGACATATTTGGACAGAAACCAAGGGTGGGAAAAGGTTTGGAATATTTAAAAAAAAAAAAAAAAAAAAAGGGACAAAGTGACAGACTCAGAACAAAATAATGTTACTAACTGCTTTAGCCACAATACCAAATTGGTAGTCAGAAGCATAATATAATTATTACTTGTTTCTGAAAGGGTTGAGATTGTGGTGTTAGATAACCTGTATTTAATTGGAGAATTTAACCTAGTATTCCAAGTATATCATTTGAGCAACTTGGGTAAGGGATTCTTGGTAACAGGTAGTTACCTCTAGTTACCAGTAAAGGAGAAAAGAGAGATTATCGGATATCATTTCCTAATTAATAGGAGACCTGTTTGCCTTAATCTAAACCGGGGTGTACAGTCACTTCAGTCCGAGGATCACTTAATGAGTTTTGGTGAGCTGTTGAGGGCTGCAAGTGTGGTCCCGTCCCTTGACAGAAATCCTTCCTGCTGCCCCTGTAAGTATTCCTTTTGGGAAGGCAGTTTGCCATCCTGTAACTAGAAAAAAAAATTATGCACTAAAAGTCGAACATCCATAATTACGCATTTTAATTCTATTTAAAACATATTCTTGTTCTGATTTGTTTGTGTATATAGAGGTGATTGCATAGTAGCTCAAAATGAACCCTAACTTTTGTATATGGGTGTGTGTGTGGGTGGAGGTGGGTGTAGGGTTTGGAGGCTGAAGGCATATGTAAGAGTGGGGGAGAGTGTGGGGGTATTTGTGTATGTAGGTGGGAAGGGGGAGTTTGTGAGGGGAGCTGTGGGGTGTGTGGAGGGGGAGGGTGGCTGGGTGTGTGTGTGTGTGTGTGTGTAAGTAAGTGGGGCTCCCCCTCAAACACATCAGGGGTGGGGTGTGTGGAGGGCGGGGGGAGGGTATATTTGCAAGGCTTGTGGGTTTGAGGGTATGCTGGGTTATGCGTGTTAGCCCCCTGCGTACATGTGTGTGTGCATGTCTCAGCCCACCCCCCTCTCCTCTCCCGAGCCACTCAGCACGTGCCCCCACCCTACAAAAACCTGGAGCCCATGTAGCCCAAGCCTTGCCCCATGCCCACTGTGCACTGCTTGGCTGTGGCTTGTCCTGCTGACTCCTAGGCACACAGTGGGGCTGGGGAGGCTCCGTGGTTGAACTGCCTTTGTAGGCAGCCCAGGTCATGGTGGCTCCTTCTAGCTGCTGCTGCCACTGGCCCTAACCCTGCAGTACTGGTGCACAGCCCTGGCTTGGTGCGCCTCATGTCTGTTCCAGACTTGCACATCCAGGCTGAGCAACAGCAGCGGTGGTGGCCAAGCAGAAACTGTTGCTCAGCGCAGGTGAAAAGTGGCCTGTCCCCATCGCAGCTACTGGGCAGATCTTGCTGCAGCTGCCCAGAGCCTGTGCTGGATTGCCCTTCATTTCTGCAGCCTTCGCTGCCACCTCTGGGCTGCTCTGCAGGGCAGGCTGGGTGGTGGAGAAGCAAGGCAGCCGGATGTGGTGTGGACTCTGTGCAGCTGCAGCAAGAACTGCCTGACGAGTTTCTCCCATGCCAAGCAACAGTTTCTGCGCCAGGTCGGTGCTTTGTGCATGGTCCCTATTGGGACTGTGGGCTTGGGACCAGTAGCGGCAGCAGCAGCCAGAAGGAGCTACTGCCACCTGGGCTGCCTAGAAAGGCAGTCCAGCTTCTGTAGCCCTGGCAGGACATGCCACTGCCAGGCAGTGTTGTGGCCAGATGGGACCAAAGGATCCACTGTAGGCCAGATTTGGCCTGCAGGCTGTATTTTGCCCACTCCTGTTCTAAGCCATGATTATAACATGCGCTACATTTAATATGATAGATATTTGATAATTGTTTGGCATTTTGACGTCCAAACCTAAAATAACTGATTGCATTGCTGTTTGCTTGCTGTGGAATTTGTATTAAACATTGGATAAAGTGGGATAAAGTGGCTGCTAATTTTAATGAAGATTGCCACCCCCCAGTACCCAATAACTGTTTCCTCTCTTTCTTTTATAGATGACATGGCAGAGCTTCTCTTTGGAGAGTCCAAATTAGAACAGTTCCTGAAGGAAAATCCTCTTAAACAAGGCACTAGTCCCCAGGGTCCCCGGCCAAAACTGACTGAGGTTAGAAAACATCTCACTGCAGCTCTTGACAGAGGAAACTTAAAGGTATTTATAGAAGTTTGAAGGAAAAATTAAGGATTAATTAGAATGTAATTGCAGAGTGAAATTTTCTGAGGCTGGGGGAGGTTTTTTTTTTATTTTTATTTTTTTTTACTGAACAAGTCTGTTTCTAGAATATTTTAATATCTTGAGATTTAGTACCTTAAGTCTTTACAGGTTTTCCTTTTTTATTCCTTCTCCCCCTACGCTTTATTTGGTCCAGTTTTCTGTGTCAGTTTTAAAACGGGGGTTTTGGAGAGTCCCTGGTGGCCAATCGAGTGGGGAGGGAGGTCCCCCATGCACTAGCAAAGCTGGAAGTGTCGGTGACGCGCAGTGTCAGTAAAAACAAAAATGCAAAGTGTTGGCGGCCCTACTTCTCTGCGCTGCTGCCAGTACCCCCTGGAGCCTTCCCTTGTACCTCTGGTTGACAACCCCCATTTTAAAGAAATAGTAAAAGAAACTTGGCCTCAGGAATGTTTAAATCATAACTTTAAACATATCTGTGAGAGACATTTATTTATTACCAGCATCTCTCCATGTAAATACATTATTGCGAGGATTAATAACTTTGCATTTCTGTAGCCCTTTTGCATTTGACTGTCAAAGCCTTTCACATTACGTTTTTGAGACCAGCCTTGTGGTATCTCCTTCCCCATTAGCTTTATTTTCTTAATACTTTATTGTATATATTCAACACTGCAGACTTCTCCTGTTTTGGAGGACAACCATATAAGAAGTTTTATCCTTGAGTCTAGTTGGAGCCTATTCTGCCTAGTCTTTTGCTGTTCAAATGAAATGCATTTGCTGTTGGATGTAGGATATTTCTCCTCTTTTTTTTTTTCTTTCAGGTTTTTGATAACTTTTCCTTTCTCTACATAACCACAGTTGCAGGCTGCATAGTTGGCTCTCTTTATCAGGCTCACACCTCTTTTTTTGTCCTCTACTGCCATCTCTGTAACTTGCATGACACGTACTCCCTGGACTCAGGAGATAACTTTAGCACTCTCTCAATTAATCCTTTTTGAGGACTCTTCTCTTACGGTGTTTACAAGAAATATGCTAAATCAAAATTATTAAGCTGAGAAACAGTTTGGGGAACAGGAGGCGGGAGGGAAGAGATTCCTAAGGCACTTGTGTATTATACATACATACATTTTGGTTAAAATCAAACATTGGCAGAATCGTCTCCCTCTGCTTGTCATGTTGGATAAAGACTTGGGGGTGACAATGTTAGATGCTAATGTGTTGTAAAAGGAGAAGTGGGAAAAATAACATGTGCCATGTGGCAGGAGAGGATATTGACTCAAACAAGTTCCTGAGTGTTTACATAATACAGATAACCCTTTTCAGGTGCAATGTGACCAGTGTTTAATGATGATATA
This sequence comes from Caiman crocodilus, assembly GCA_030014935.1. Lineage (NCBI taxonomy): Eukaryota > Metazoa > Chordata > Crocodylia > Alligatoridae > Caiman > Caiman crocodilus. The sequence goes on from JAGPOW010000304.1 coordinate 28,783,611, forward strand.
ATTTGTGTTCGTTAGCTTGATGATGGTTCCTTTGCAGGGGAGTGAAGTTGACTTTCTTGTTCAGCTTACTGAAAGAAGAAAAGTCTCTTCTTTTTGTTTATTTTTATTTTTCTTTGTAAAAATATTTTGGCAAAATAGGGACCGAAGTCTGTGAATTAGAAGATTTTGCTGAAGAGGTTTCTACAGTGCATTGGAAATTACTAGGATGCAGATCAGTGGGGGAAAACTTAAAATTAATCTTTTTCTTTCTAGCCAGAATTCTTACAAGAAGCCAACTTAACTATGGCCAAGTTAAACTATGTGGAAGGTGACTACAAAGAAGCTCTTAACATATATGCCAGGATTGGAGTTGATGACTTGCAACTAGTTGCTGTACCACCTTATAGGCTGCGGATGATTGCTGAAGCATATTCTACCAAAGGTATGATCTTCGTTGTCTTTTAGAATAATCTAGCTATTTCTTTCATTCAAATGAGATTTCTTTTAGTTGATGGAATACAGCATGAATAAGTCTTTTATTTCCTTCAGCAATATTCTTTTATTTCCTTCAGCGGTGTTTGACGCACAGATTCTCATTCCGTTTAGATTAATCTGAGCCTTGCACTAGGTGGCAGGACTGCTGACATTTTTACATTCTCATTTTCCCCCCCCCCCACCTTTAAGAGTTGACATCTTGACTATTTAGCTCATGTTGGACGAATTATTATTAATATATTTTTCATCACAGATTGAAATGTAAAAACTGTACACTTAAATTTAAAGGTGACCCTTCTATCAAATTTAAATAGGAATATTCTGTCCTAATCCTAAAACTGAGAGGAATCTCAGAAAAAAAATCTTTAGTTCAGTTTGTGCATTTGATAACCCTTATGTTAGTTTTACAGTTTCTCTGCATAGTTAGTCATATCCAACATCTGTAACAGCAACCTGGAATGTTATAACAGTAACCAAGATGACGTTCACCAACCTTGACTAGCTTGGTGACTGCAACCTTTTTTTTTCCGACAACCCTCATCAAACAGCTTTTCACCTCGGGACTAGATAATAATTTACTCTGATACTATATAGCCATTTGGGAACTGAGAGGCATAGACTACAGCAGCTCACTTATTTAACAGGGCCTCCCACTATATGAGCACTGTGCTGAGATGTGGGACCTGCAGTAGCAGCCAGACCACCTCCTGGTAGAGTTTATGGGTTTGGTTTTGATCTATAAAATCCTTTAATGGTTTGGGACACGTCTGCCTGAGGGATTGCCTCTCAGGGTTGCACTTCAGAGCAGCCATCAGCAGAAACACTCAAGCTGACTCCGTGATGGGGTGTGGGTTAGAGGGCAGGATTAATTGGAAGTGCTAAACTTGTCCTTTTTTTTTTTAACTTTTTTATGTGGACTAAACCTCAATCTGATAGTTTCTGTTAATCTCTTCATAAATAAAATATTATAATGATGACTTTTGCATGACTTAGCTTACTTTGAATATTTGAAACTCCTATAATATGTTAATCTTGATAACACCCCTGCGTAGGCAGCTAGGAATGTAGGATTTGACTTCTGAAAAGTATGATGCATTTTTATTTTTATATCTATATATAGATATACCATGAATACTCCCGACTCACCACCCCTCTTGCTAACTACTGAAGTGTCTTAACATAAACTTTATTTCTGCAGAATTAAGCACTGATTCCTAGAAAACTTGGGAATAGCAATATTTATCTTTTAGGATATTATTTTGATCTTTCATTGATTGTCTACTTTAAAATTAATGATGACTAAGAATTTGTTTTTCTCTGCTTTTGTGTTTTGAACAATTACCATTTCAGTGGAAGATGCAATACTGGTAGTGTGTCTAAGGGTGGCAGTGCTACCTTAGTTTAGAGGCTTCACTTATAATTGTGCACATATCCTGTGGCTGGGTCTGTTTTGAGAGCATGGCAGTTCATATGTCATAGGTTAGAATTTGCTATGTCTGGAAGTTTTTGCTTTCCTTTGCCATGCTAGACTGGGTTTTGGAATGCATTTAAAAGCTCTTAAGGCTGGATACGAGTGCGCTGTTATAAGCTGTGTTGCTGTCTCTTTAGGAGAGGTTTTGGTTGTAGTCTCCGACAACTGATCAAAGAATGTTTCTAATATTAGTCTTGGAAGAGGCTGACATTTCTGCCAACTCAATCTGCCAGTGAGTGCTGAACAAGCATCAGGTATTCTCTATATGGAAGTCAAGGAAATGACAAGCTTGAATGATAAGAAAGATCAAAAGATGCTTCCTATGACACTGGGTTACTTAGATTCAAGTGAGATAGTAGGAAATCTAAAGACTTTTTAATGGTTTCACAGATCTGGTAGTCCTACAAGGCAGGGCCCATATGCTTTGAGGTTTCCTCTGGTCTGTCCAGGCTCCTGTCCTGACTCTTGGCTTATCTGGTACATGTACTGTTCACAGTCTGTTACCCCTTTATGGAAGGTAGGCCATGTCCTACCTGTGCTATGCCCAGGGTACTCCAGTAGTTTAATCCTATTCTTTCTGCCATATGGGCACTCATTTTGTAGTTCTGTGTTTCCACTTATGAGAAAGCTGAAACATCTAATGCTTAAGCTTTGTAAAAATTGTTGTTCTTTATTTGGTATGGGTCAAGAGAGATTTGTTCCAGACAGAACAGTTCCCTGTTTTGTTTTGTCTTTTTTAACCATTTGAGAAATGCTCTTTGGGCTTTGATTGGGGTCCTTTGGGGTATCCTGAACTTATGGCTACACTAATAATGAGAGAAATTCTGTTTCACTTGTGCTTACGGAGTACTCAGGGTGGTGGTTGTGCTCTGTAGAGTATTGAAGAAGACCATCTCAAATCTAAGAAGCCTGTAAAACGCATTGTCTTCACAGAGCCTAATCACCCTACCTAGGATAAAAGAAAAAAAAGAAGCTACTGTATGAGGTTTTCCTAGAGCAAGAGCATTTGAAAGCTGTCTCCTGAAAATTGGTTGTTAGTAAATCATACGCATAAGTTTATTAAAGTATTTAATGTGATAAAACAGCCTGCATCAAAAATGTTGGTTCCTCTCCAAACATTAAAATTCCGTATTTCAGCATCTCCACAGCACTCGATTTAGAACAATCTTGTAATCAAGTTAGAGAACAAAAGGCATCTGGTGGCTATTACATGCACAAAGAGACCTCAGAAATCATTTAGTTGTGGAATAAAAGGGTATTTGTCTCCACTAAAAGCATGTTTTTAACTTAATCTTGCTTCTATCTCCATCTGATGACCACACAATGATACAGGAACTCTATTAGAAAACCACACCTGGGTGGCAAGGTATTTGGTAATAATTAAGTTGCATAAAAATAAACTGCCAGTATACAAGAGCAGCAAGGGATTGGAACCTCTAAAATACTTATGTTGGTCATTAATATTGTTCCTGTCATCATGGCAATAGAATATCATGGGCAAAAAACCACCTCGTGTAAGAGATGGGAATAATCCTAGGCATTTTTCATTGGAATTCCAATTTTTCAACTAGAATTTCACTGCCCCTTCAACAACATTTTAGACGGATCAATTTTGATAGTTTCCATAGAACCCAAGTGGATTTCCTTGGAATCTGGTATAATGGAAAACTATGCCAAAAATGGGTTATTTAGTTCTAAAGTCGTTGTTCAATTTCAAGGTTGGTTATTATGGTAAGCAGGATCGCTCTAATGTTGTTACTTATTTGCTAATCTTATTGTGTGACTGATTCCCAGTTTTGTCCATATCTTATCCATGCTCTGCTCCTTCCTGTCACACATTCTTGAATTAAATCCCTTTCTCTAACCACATGCCCAAAGCATTTTAACTTTATTCTTTTTAACTGAGGTGATTAAAAAATTCTGCTATGCTAGTTTTCTCTAACACTTTCCCTCTACTCCTCTCCCCACCTTATTTTTTTTTTTTTGATGTGCTTAGAGTTTTTGATAAGGGAGTGTATTTCAAATGCTCTTAGTCTCTGAATTTCTCTTATTCAAGATCCAGCTTTTGCAAACATGGCTTCTATCCATATAACATGACTTATATATGAAGTCTTTTGTTTAGGATGACCCCTCTGTTTTTCCAGGTCCTTGATATGCTTACCAGGACAGTTCCTATAGACAGAATATTTGAAGAAAATTAGGCATAGCAAGAACTATCTTAATCCAACTGAGCCTACGTACAAAAAACTGTTTAATCCATTCAGGTTTTTCCTTCTCCAGGATCATCAAATCATGACTGTTTTTGTATTTTGAGAAATCAATTGACAGTCTGTACTTGTTTTCCTCCCCACTTTACTGTATGCAATTTATTAACCAGATCTTCAGACCTGAGGAAGAATGTCTTGCATTCCAAAAGCTTCCTTGACTTGATCCCAACTAATATATAGTTGGTTCAGTAAAAGATAACACTGTAAGAAATATTGCCTCTTAACCAAATCCTGTAATTCCTCAGATGATAAAGGCAATGAAGATAATATCTTCTGCATACCTCAAATTATTCATCAACTTGCTGCATATCTGTAGGCCATTACAATACTTCCCTCATTACCTTCTCTGCTAGTGTTGGACAAAAGACCAATGCATGGGTTCAGCAACCAAGATCTCTACTGAGTGACACACACAGTTCAAGTGGTGGAAAAGCAATTCTTTATCTAAAACCATTCAGACTCGCACACTCCTACACACAGGCAATCCACTGGTGCTTGGGTTCAGTCATGATGACCAGTCGTGGTGCCTTTGGACATGATGATCTTATGGGAGGGACGCTGGTAACTTTCTCCTGAGTTGATGTGGGTGGCATACAACATCATTGGGGCCTGGTCTTCACTATCCTTTTATACTTAGTTTAGACAGACTTTACTGCAGTGCCCCTAACAACCTGCTTAGCCAGTCACCTTGTTGCTGTTGACCTGGCTCTAGTCACATACCTCATGGCTTAGACATGCAGATGGTAAGATGGATGGTAAGGAGTTACTTTTGTTTTATAACATCCTAAGACCAGGGAGACAAGGTGTCTGCTTGTTCCTTATCTTCCTGTAGACGGTTGGTTTGTTCTTCTCAAGGCTGCTTTCTCAGTAGACTGAGTATGCTTGATACCATTTTCATTCACTTACTCATGCATTCAATCTAAAATTTAATTTTTTATAATATTTTCAATACTAGAATCTGGAATAGATGAGGTGATCGTTCACATCCTTGTTGTGCACTTTTCTTGACTGCGGACCACTCTGGTCCTGCCAGTTATTGATTTTAAAGTTTGGTTGGTTGGTTGTTTGTTTGGGTTATTTTTGGTGGCCTGAAAGTAAAATGGACAACTGTTTTGAAGAATAGTGCATATGTACATGTGCACCAAAAAAAGGTGAGAAAACTGAAGAGGACTAATTTGACTAAAACAGACCTAGGTGTTGAAGCCTAAAGAGCTCAGATAAAATACTTTTTTCTGGGTTAAACCTTCTCTCAGAATTTCAACGCAGATGAGGCCAAAAAGTCTATCACAAAGGCTATGTACAGAAGTTCAAAAAAATCCAAACAAAATCAAAGTAATTTTTTTTTTTTTAAAGCTGCATAGCTTGAATCAGTATCAAAATGAACTGACGTTGAGTGTTTGGGTGGTCAAGACAGGCAGAAGTGTACACTGGCCTGGTCCAGGAGCCTGGGGTGCTCTTAATGTTGGTGAACCCAGCTCAGGGGTAGCCCAGGCTGAATTGCTGGTTCTACTGTCCACTGTTGATAACAGGTCGGGGCTTGTGTCAAGCAGCCACTCTCTCCCCAGCCCCCTCTTTTTTGAAGTGGGGTAAACAGATCCCCAGGCCAGCACTGGCCCCTCCCAAAAGCTGATCTGGGGTCTGTCCAGTGTGGGAAAAGCTCCCACTTGGCGGGGGGGGGTTGTGCCTCCCCCCTGTCCAGAGTCTGGCTGGGGTACCCCAGCCTTACCACTGGTAGGGGGAGAGGAACCTCCTGGTCCACTCTAGCCCCCTCAGCCAGTGTACGCCCAGCCTGAGGAAAGACCTGCTGTGGAGTCTTTTCATTCCCCCTTGGGTGGGGAGCGCAGCTCAGCTGTGCTGGAATTGCCCTTGCTTCTGCCTCTGAGTAGACTGCTGAGGAAGGGGTGGAGCTGGGGCATCCTAGCTGGCTCCAAGTTTGAGGGGGCAAAGCCCCCTGGTGGGTGCTTTTCCCTCCCTGCACCAGGCAGAACCCTGCTGAGCATCCAGTGCTGGGCCGGGGGGGTGCATTCCCACCCCTTGCCCTTCACCTCCAGAGATGGATGCATGGGCAGGGGCAGAGCTGGGGTGGGGTGATCTGAGCCTGGCCTCGAGCGGCGGCAACCCCTCTGGTGGATGTGTGGTGGTGGTGTTGTGTGCCGCCTCCTGTCACCCCCCTCCCAATGCTGGGCAGACCATGGCTAGGGAAGGGGTGGAGCTGGGGCAATCTCAGCCTGGTTCTGAGCTGTAGGCCATTGCAGGGTGGTGTGAAAAGTCCCCCAGTGGGTCCTTCCTGCCTCTCCACACCAGTAGACCTTGGCTAAGGGTGTCGGCGGTCCAGGGCACTCGTGCCATCCCTCCCGTCTGTCTCGAAGTTGGACAGCTGTGGAGGGGGTGGGACTGAGATGATTCCAGTTTGGTTCCAGCTGTAACAGGGTGAAAAGCCACCCAGCCCAGTGGGTGCTTACACCTGTGCTGGGCAGACCCTGGCTGGGGGGGCAGTGTTGGATGGGAGGGAGGGGCGCATTCCCTCGTTTCCTTGGAGGCAGGTGACTGGGAAGGGGGTGGCCCTGAGTTGATCCCCACCTGGCTTACTGGGCTGCAGTAGGTGGAGGAAAAAGCCATGTTCCCACCATGGCTTTTCCTCCCACTTGCTGTACTTACTAGGGATAGCGGGGCCTGGGAAGTCTGTTCCTCTGCCCTCTGTCCTGCTAGACTGATGGGCACAAGCGGGTTAGGGAACAGAGACTTCAGTGTCTCAGCTGTGACAGATGGGGCAGGGCAGACGGTATAGACCAGGCTTGTGGGCCTGCCCTGCACCACTTGTAGCCTGTTAGGCTCTTAGCATCTCATATCCGTAGTCTGTGCTAGAAATCAAGTGCTGATTTGTGATGTTGAGCTATTTTTTTACCTTGATGCCTTTAACATTAATTTAATAAAGAAATCAAAACTGTACAAATAATTTTTATGATGAACAGCATACAACTAATTGAGAGCCTTTTTTTAACACCAGGCTGTTCTTGGTCTTAATTTGCCACAACAGTTAGAACTGCAAAAATATAAAGTACAAAACAGTTGAGGCTTGTGATTTTGAACACACTAGACAATTAATGGTGTTTTTTATTTCTTGTTTACAAATGTTTGGTCATTGCTCAGTGTGCAGCATAGAATAGGTGGAGTGTGTATGTTGTGTGAACATTTATCATGAGAACTGTGGTTTTGTTAAATATAGATTGTTATGGTTACATGTATGAGGTAAAATCTAAAGAAACTTCATTTTAAATGCTCTGTAAAATATAGGAATAGAGAGAGGAGCTTTTGTCAGCCTTACCAGAGCAAGATGTTTTATCCTTAAATGAAGTAAGGAATGGCGTTCCTTACTTCATTTAAGGATAACACATCTTGATAAGCTGCTTCTGAAATTCCTTTAGAAGATCTCAAAACTAAATTTAATACGATTTTAATATCATTTGTCACTCCTTTTAACATTGTTTCAGTGGTTAGTCCTTAAGTTTTAAAATTGCATTTATTAAAATATTCACATTGTCATTTGGGGGTCATTCAGGCACAGGTGGGGCTTTTTCTTTGTTTGTTTGAAACACTTCATTTCATGTGGACTGCATGCCGGCGTACCATTGTCTCATTTCCTGCCCTGCATTTGGCATCAACAGTTGTTGTCTCAGCTCTGGGGATAAAGTTTGTCTATTAGCTTATGTTCCTTCTGCTGCTTGATGTTTAGCAAAAATGTTGTTATTTTACAAAAATGCAGTGGCAGGTGGTGGGTTTAAGATCAAATGTGTTGAGGAACAATAAGAGAGAGAGAATACTCTGTCTTGCACATGCTTGGGGCCTTGAGCTGCAGGGGGGCCTTGAGCTGCAGGGGACCCCTGCCTTTTTCTCTGCATCAGCGGTGCTAATGGCCCTGTCCACCTTCCCTTCCCTCCCCTTCCCTTCTCTTTCCCTCTCTTCTGCTGGTCTTGCTGCCTCTGTAGCTGCTTCCTAGTGGCTCAGAGCCCTAGTCTCTGCAGGTAGCAGTGCTGGGGTGGGGAGCAGGGTCTTGACTGGCCCAGAGCGCACAACTTTGTTTGCCTAGGGCCCACTAAAGGGTTAATTTGGCCCTTACAACATGAGTGAAAAATAAGGAGAGGGCAAAAAAGCAGGATGTCAAAATGAAGGAACAGAATATTCAAGAAAAGAAATCAAGGTAAGGCAGTCGTGCTAGGAATTGTGTGAGGAAACGTGGGGTAGAGATGCCCATATTCTAGTCCACTGTAAGCAAGGATGTTGTGGGGGGGAGGTAGGGTATTCAGATGCTGGAAGCTGTGCCTTGGGCAGAGAAGGCACAATGTAGGAAGGGTTTCATTTTTGTCTTTTTAAAGTTTCCTCTCTTTTTTTTCCCAAACTAAATCTTTTTTGGCCAGGAATATTCATTTTGTCTAAATACAAGTGGAGGAAGGGAAAATGACAAATAATAAAAATTACGTGTCTGTAAGTAGACCTTGAATGTTAGTTATACTGTATATTTCTGTCAAGCTCTGAGGCAGGGGTTTTTGTGAGTGCTATCTTTCATTGGACCAACTGTACAGTTGGGAGGAACAAGCTTTTCAGGACCACAGTACCCTTTAATGCCTCAGAGAGAAGCAGATGCAATAGAGCTGTGTATTTGACTCTTCTGAGCTATATATCAGATCATTTGTCAAGATCTGAGATACTGTCTTACTCTTGGATTATTCTCATTTGACACGGTTTCCCTTACAGGAGAGAACAAAAGATGCTGCTGTTGTACAGTAGTATTACCAATTAGTGTTTTTAGAAGGATATATTTGCAGTCTGCTTTTGAGTGGTTTAAACTGATACCGTCTTTCCAGGGGCTTGTTCTCTGGGAACAAATTAACTATGCGTTTCAGCTGTAAATGAATAAAACTGCATAGTAGAAAACTTTTATAATGTGGGCTATTCTGATAACAATCAAATAAGACATACTGTCTTAGTTTCTTTCACAACCAAACATATCAAATCTTCTAGGCATTTTCTATTTTTAAAAAAATGTATTTTTTCTTCCAGTAGGGGAGACTCATGGAACCTTTTTAAGAAATAGCAACATTTAACAAGATGTTTGAGTCTTATAGATAAGGACTCAGTTGCCAGTTATGGTACCAGGACTGATTCTGCTGCAGAAGAGAATTAGGAATATACTGTTCCTTCCCTTGCCCACAATACTGATACTTCTAATGCCCACAAATTAGGGGGTCTTTTTCACAGATGAACCTGGCATTTTAAATACCTGTTTTGATTGTTTTCTATAAAGCTGCAAGGTCAATAGTAAGCTACAGATGCAATGAAGAGTTTAATGTCACAGCGAATGAAAAGACAAATTACAGACATCTAAGAAGTGTTTGTGTTGTGTTACAGTGGCAAAGTTTGTCATGCATGGGAAGTCATATGTAAGTTAGACCAACTCATTACAGAGATTGTAGCCTTATTGCTGCAGACTGTCTTACATCTCATATTGCCTGTTCATGTATCTCTGTTTTATATTTAGATGATGTAAAGTGAAACTGTTTTTACCGGTGCTGACCCATATTCAAATCGAATGCTGCATTTGAGCTAAGTGATTGGTTTTTAATTAGTTCTATTTACAGAAACATGCAAACATTCATTAGGTTCAGTGAAAGTGTCAGGTGAAACAGCTACTTTACTACTTTTGAAGCTCACAAAGATTCTGCATTAACTTTGACCTCTCAGGATCATGGTATCCTTTTTCAGGAGCAGTAACCCATGAATTGCCCATAGCAGGACTCTATGGAAGAGAATGTCATTGATCATAGGTTCTCAGACTGTTCCATAATGTGATGAAGTTAACAAAGTTTTGGGACCCAGTATACATCTCAAAATGCAACCACCTTGGACTTGGTTCTCCACATAGGAAGAATGAATTATACACTAAATTTTGAAAAATGAAACTTGTTTGTAAAGCTCTTTTCCTTTTTTCTTAACCTTTGTTAGCCCCTCCTCCCTTTTTTTTAAATCTGGGATAAGTTCCACTTTTGCCCCACCAGCTTTACTTGCAAATTCATATTAGAATTTCAAATACTATGTAAATATGTTTAGTTGGTTAAATGTGTGGGTCTGGTGGGTGTGGCTTATTAAGTGTTGTGAAACTCGGAAATATTTAGTTTTCTTTGGGAGTTTTACAGGACTAGCTTTCCCATAGCTTAATTTTAACTTTTACGTATAATGTTTAAATTTGAAGAGTCCCCTCAAGTTGCTGGTGGTCTCCATCCCAAGAAGAATTGACACTGTATCAGTATCTGGATCAGCAAGACCCTTTTTCTTCAGGGTTTCCTTGGTTTGTGGTCTTGATAATCTGCCAATAGCTCTAAATGGTTCAACTTAGATTCAGTTGGTAAATCAGGTTGTTTTCCCTGATTCAGGGGCTTTCCAAGTGGATTCTCCTTGCTCCTGGCAGCTTTTCCTTAGTCCATTGGGTGATTGTCATAGTTGCCAACATGTTTCTTATGGCTCTGCTTCCTCAACTAAGAAGTTTCAGCCTCTGGACATCGGGTGCTTGCATGGGTGGATCCAGGGAAGAGATCACAGGTGCACTTGCACCCTTCTTTGATTCCTGGTTCACCCAACGTTTTAAAACTAACTGCCTGGCAGTAGCAACAGCATTTCTAGTCAGGCAGTGCTGAAGAAGTCAATTGGCTTCAGGGTTCATTGTACTCTATCTGATCCCTTTTTAAACTCTTCATTCCACATGTTAATGCCCCTCTTCTTTTTAATGCTCTTGATGTTCCACCAATCAAGCCAGCGTTTGCTCTGCAATTCTGCTGTCTGTTGGTTGGTCCTGGAAATGAGGCTCCTATTTCATAGCCCTGCAGATTTTTTTTAACTACTTCCTATGAAGTTATATTTGTTTTTTGCTTTATTCTTAAGCAAAATAATATGGCCCTACGTCCTTGCATCTTAGTAAAGCTTTACATTTATTTTTTACTTGGAGAAAAATGTGCAGTTTTATGTGATGATGCATCTTGCCATCTGTGCCACTCTTTAAAATTCTAAATATACCCAGGGGTGCTTGATCCTTGCAAATATGGGACTGTGTTTTGGAACTGAGCTGACTGGCCTTTGACCCTCAAAGCAATGGACTACTTTCAGTATCATTTTAAAATAAGTACATTTTCCTATGAGCACAGTAGGAAAACTTGAACACTTACATTTGGAAAGACATAGTACATCTTACTGGGCAGTCCTTTATGGCAGTTTTTGCAGTTATGTACAAATGCCTTAAAAGAGGCTATGGTTTGATGTATAAAAGAAGCTCTGAACGATGCGGGCAGGGTGTTGATCAATACTAGTACTTTTAATTGGAAATTTGGGACTTTACCCTGCCCCTGAAAGATCATGCTCTAACAATAGCTGAACTGCTAGAGTTATGCAAATTAAATCAAATTGAGGAGACCGATTTTTTTTTTTTTTTTCCCCCCCCCCTTTCTTTTTTTAATCTTATTTTTATAAAATACTTTTCCAGGATACTGTTTTTCTAACGCAATGTGTAAGGAGCCATTTTTAAGAAAGGAAGGCTTCAACTAAGGGTTTTAAGGGGAGAGAGAGCTTATAGCCCTTTTCTCAGGGATATTCAAGTAGTTTTCTAGCAAAAATATGGAGCTCTGGAGGTGGGATTTCAGTTAATAAGGTGAAAAACAAACAAGATATCTGCATTTCCTTTACGTGTTAGTATTTCTTTTAAGTATGTAGAAAACAGAAACGTGTACAAACAGTTTATATTTTTCTTTAGGTCAGATTTGTCTGAAAATTTACCTGCTATAACTGTAAGCAACCATAAACAAAAGTAGGTTGTTTAAAAATACCTTCCTGCTTTTCAGTTTGACTGTCTTTTGAGAGCACGCTTTAATATCACTTGCTCTGTTTCCCCTCACCCCACATATTTTCTCCCTTGTTAATAAATATATGTAAATATCAACAGAGAAGCCAAAACATACCTTAGGTCGTCTTAGAAAAGAAAAGAAAAGCCATGACATTATCCAAAGATTGCTCTATTAGAAGCAAGAATTTGCTGAAATTATTCCCCTCCCACCTCACCTCCACCCTCTGTCTTTTTAAATCAAATTGGCAGTGGCCTTAAGTTTAGAAATACTCTGTAGGAGTTTCTTGCTAGCACAAATTCATCAAAAGCTTTACATTTGCTTTAAAATTCCTAATAACCAATTATGTAGAAAATGGCAAAAATTTAGCCTAAATGTGTAGGCAGAATATTGAGCTGATCTTTTTTTAAAGATCACTATGTAGGATCTATTCCTGTGTCGTAAAGCATTTTGAACACTTGTCTGTTTTCTTTTGGATATCTATTGAAAATATTTGTGTTGGATGCAGACGTACTGGTACTGGGATTGGTTTTCTTTTGAAGCTGTTGGGTAGCTTAGAAAAGGAATCCTGGACTTTTTGAACTGAAAAGCTGACAAATAATCAGGACTCTTTTTCTTTTTAAGGGTACACAATTTAAACAGGAATCAAAAAGTATTGCCTGACGTTTGTTTACCAGTGTGCAAAATAATAGGTTTTTTTCTCCTATCTTTTTCATAGTTTATTAAATCCATTTTCGCAATAACCAAACCATGGGTGGTGACATGTGTGGTCTGTGGAACGTTTTGATGCAGCATGACCAAGGTATGCTAGTTGCATACTAAGTTTCCGTGTTTCTGCAAAAATCTTCAAATACTTATGCTTTTTACTGCAAAGAGCATATATGACTAACAACATCTGCAGACAAAGGAAAAACAGGCTTGCTGCCACTGCTAATGGCTGCTATAATGGTAAAGGAGGAAAAGAAATAGAAGATGCTGTCTGAAGTACAGGTTCCAGTAAGGCTGCAACTGCCACTCCTCAGTACAGAGGAATTTCGAAAGGAAAAAGGATGAGAGCTTGTGGCAGCACATTAAAACTAGGACAGAGGCCTAGGAAGAATATTCAGGTGACAAAGTGGCAATGATGCACGTGCAGAGGGAGAGGAAGTCATGTGCAGAGGGAGAGGAAGTGGGTCAGTCATCAGAAGAAAATGTTTTATATTTTCTCCTGTTTTCTTCTTCCTGAGTGCACAGTAATAATCCATGCACCTTCAAAAGGACAAGACATTTGTTACATTGGAATTGGGTGATATTTGTAAATCTTTTCGTAGCCTTCCTGTTCAATATGATCAGGGATCTGGGTTTTCCGTTTGCAACAAAGAAACACAGTAAAACCCAGATCTTCTCTTTTGAAGAAGAAACGTGAAGGTTAATGCAGGTTGCTCCTTAGAGGCTGGCAGAGTTTCAGCCTGCAAGGGGCTGGGGGGAGCAGGAGGAGGGAGATCAGGAAGGGGCACAATGTACATGTGTGCACGTACACAGGCGCATAGTAACGAGCCTGGAGAGCAGCTCCCACTGGTAAGTTGTAGGGGGGAGGGCAGGTATTGAGACTATCATAGTGAGGGAGGACTGGGACTGGGGATGCTGCTGCCCAGCCTGGGCAGTGCATGGGGCTTAAGGCCTGGGGCCATGCGCATCCACAGGGCCCAGGTAGGGTGTGGGACAGGGCTGTAGGCAGCTCATCTAGGGGCTGGGTGGGAGGGAGAGATATGGACTGGCTCGCTGATGCTGTGTAGACTCCTGGGGGGAGGTATGGGGGATGTGTACTCTTCAGATTTGAGCGTAGGGTAGGTGCAGGCTTCTGGCTGTGGGCTTGGGAATCCCCACCATGCTGCCCTCCTCTTGGGGCCCCTACTCCCCAGTGGGTAAGACCCAGTGCAGCAGGGCAGGGTGGTACTGGGCAGGAAAGCCTGATGCTGCCACTGTGAGCCCTGTGCTGCCATGGTGAGGTGCCCCCTGCCTGCCCAGCAGCAGTGGGGGTAGTAGTGCAGAGTTGTGCCCCTTGCTGGTGCCAGATGGGCAGGGGGTGCCTTGCCATGGCAGTGCAGGGCTTGCAGTTGTGGCTTCGCCACCCCACTCTGTCCTGCCGGGCTGGGTCCTGCTCGCGGAGTCACCAGGCCCCAGGGGCAGGGCAGCAGGGTGGGGAGCCCAAGGGCTCCCCTGTTGGGCTTCATTCCAGCCGCGCTGTCCATGGAGGAGAGGGAGCTGGGCTTCATACTCCACTCCCCACTAGGGCTGCAGCAGCTGCTGCCTTCCTTGAGTGTGGAAGCAAGCTTTAAGTTGGGTGCTGCTGCAGGGGGCTGCTGACCTGAGTCCCTGGCCCTGTAGCCCTGGCAGTGAGGGAGGCCCCCTTTGCAGGAGTGGGGCCTGCAGGTAGGGAGTGAGGGGCACCAACAGGGCTGGTGGGGTGTGGGTAGAGAGTGAGGGGAAATGACGGGTGGGACACTGGCATATCAGGGCTGCTCAGCATCACAAAGCAGTGTGGGGAGACAGCTGCAGCTGGACCAATGTTCTGGTGAGCAAAGGGGGCAGGGGGAGCTCTGTTTTTCTTCCATGATAAAAAAAACCATTATTGTGGTACTGTTTGTGTTGCACATTTTTTTAATTTTTTATATATATAATGTTTTTATTTGTGTGTGTGTGTGTGTGTGTGTGTGTGTGTGTGTGTGTGTGTGTGTGTGTGTGTGTGTGTGTGTGTGTGTGTGAGATGGATGTTGTAGTTTTAGCCAGAGAATTTGGGGGGTTTAATCAGAGAATTTACAATTTTAAAAAGAGAAAACCAGGGTCCCTGATTATGAGCAGTTGCTTGTAAGTAGTTCTGGGAAAGGATTTTTGAGGTTGGAAAAAACATTTGTGGAACAAAGTGAAATATCCACAAATTGGCTATGGATGAATCTTAGATTGGAAATTAGAAGAAGATACAGGTCATGAGGTGAGAATTTTCTCCATGGCTTTCCAGGCAAAGTAGTTAAGGACAAGGAACCTGAATCTGTCTGAGACCAGAATTGGTTATGTTTTTATAGCAGGTCTGGTATGATAGGATAGGGAGTTTTGCACTCACAGGCTGGTATGTCACGTGTGAATTGTCTTCAGTCTCCAAGTTGTAGTATAAGGTTAACTCTTGTAGCATAGAAGGTGTCTAATCCCATGTCCTAGGGCAGGGCTGTCCAAATGGTGGCTTGCCTTGGTTTCTTTCCTAGGATCCTCCAAGCACACATTAACCAACTATTTCCTTGTTATTGCTGTAGCAGGACACTAGCAGTGCCATCTTTTCTCTTGTACCTGAGGCATGTTAGAGTGTCTTTCTGACATAGTTTCATAGTGTCTAGAGTCGGAAGGGACCTGGGCAGATCATCTAGTCCGACCCCCTGCCTTGGCAGGAAAGAGCACCGGGGTCAGATGACC
>JAGPOW010000304.1:28799249-28826968 GCA_030014935.1 Caiman crocodilus
GGGGGCTTCCCCTCCGGATCCGGCTCAGCTGTACCAGCCCCGCGGCCCCACTTACCTTCAGGGAATCAGCTGCTGCTCCTGCTGCCTCCTCAGCTGCTCACACATGGTGCAGTGTACTTGAAAGTGAGGGTTTGCAGTGGAGAGTTAATATTTATTCACAACTGCGGAAGGCTGAACCAAGAGACCTTTTCCAGTCCCAAGTTTCTGTCCAAATCAAAGTACTACGTATTTTAATATCATCTGTAGGCATCTTTGTCTTTCATTAGAGAAATTGTTTATGAAACAGCAGTTCTGTGTTCTGATATAATAAAAAAAGTAGTCTAGAAGAGAATATTTTTTTGTTCAGAACTGGACCACATGATGAAAGCATGAGATGTTCGGGCTGTTACAGCAGTGGATTCTTAGGAGACTGGGACTGAATGTGTTTATCATTCAAGCCCCCAGCGTATTCTTGGACTCTCCCCAGTGCCTGTGACCAAGACCTCTGTTCTCTGCTAGTTGTGAGTGAGTACTAGGAAAGAGTCCAGAGCAGCCTCAGGGAAGAACTGCTGGCTCTCAAGTGTCTGAGGACGTGGATGGGTGGGTTATGCTCAGACCCACTGGACAACCCTGCTGGTTTGGCAATCTGCCAATTCTTTTTTCCCCTTAGGTTTGAGCTAAGACTATTATTTTTCTGTGGTAGCATATAGGAGAATTTGCCAAATAGAAATTACTAACATTCTCTTTAAATTAAGAACACTTTCAGCTTATCAGGCTAAATGTCTGTGGGAGAATGTGTATTCAAAATCATGCAGAATGGGTGGCAGTTCTGCATGGGAGGTGCTTGTTCAGGTCTTGAGCAATCCATTCGTTCGTTCACCTTTAGTAACTGGGCAGCTTTTCCTGGTGAGTATGGGATTGTCAGACATTTGTTTCTGCAGGATTTGTAAATTTGCATTTAAAAAAAAATATTTACCCTTTTATTTTAAAGATAAAGAAATAGGTAGAACAAATGTATATCATCAACGTTGTTTATTCCAGGCTTCAGACAGCAGCGGTGTCTTCTGTTGCACACGCAACCACTACTAAGTAAAGGCAGACATTGGAGCTCTTTGTGGTGAAAGGGGACCCCCCCCTCCTCCAAAAAGAGGGGCATTAGAAAAAAGAAGGATGTCTCTACAACTGCTAAGTGTCTGGATGGGGAAAATCTGGCAACTTGAGTGGGGTGATTTTTAGGTGACTTGTAATCAATGATGAATTGAAAAGATGCAGACCTAAAGTGCAGGCCAGAGATAGCACCTACTTAGATGCCAGCCAGTAGGTGGATGTATTGGAGCTAGATTTATACTAGGAGCATAGCTCATGTATTGCATTTACCTTGGACTACCAGTTTCCATTCTCCAGTACATTAGTGACTAGTAACTTTTTTCCATAGAATCCTAGAAAATTAGGCTCAGAAGAGACCTCAGAAGTTCTAGTCTAACTGCCTGCTCAAAGCAGGGCCAACCCCAACTAGATCATCCCAGCCAAGTCTTTGTCTAACCAGGTCTTAAAAACCTCCAACAATGGAGATTACACAAGATCTTTGGATAACCTGTTTCAGTGCTCTGCTACCCTCCTTGTGAGAGACTTTTTTTTCTTAATATCTAACCTAAGCTTCCCTTGCTGCAACTTGAGACCATTGCTCCTTGTTCTGTTATCTGTCACCACTGAGAACAGTCCAGCTCCATCCTCTTTGGAACCACCTTCAGGTAGTTGAAGGCTGCTACTAAATCCCTTCTCAGTCTTCTCTCTTCCAGACTAAATAATCCCACTTCCATCAGCCTCTTCTCAGAAGTCAAGATTTTCCTCAAGCTTTGTTATATCAAGATATTTTAAAGGTTGGGTACTGCCTCTTTAATTAAAAAAAGGAAAAACTGTTGGCTTAGGCTAGCTCTGAATATAGCTAATCATTACAGAATGGTAGGCTTCTGTTTTGTTTTACACAGTTATTTGTGGTTTTGGTTGCTGACCTTCTTGAAGGCTTTTAGATTTTGCAGGATCACTTAAGCATTCTACTTCTCTAGGCAAAGCAAAGTGCCATGAGAAATTTTGAAGAGGCTAATTTATTTTGAAATGGAGCATTTTATATTGGTGAATTTTTATTTTATTTTATTTTTTTTTTTTGAAGAGGTAAGGAGACTAGCACTTCATACTGTTGGCAAAACTAGTTCTGAAAACATGACTAAGTGTAACATCTGAAGGGAAGTTGTGTTATCTGGACATGTTTGAAAAGTCTAGCATAAGATGGATATGTATATTTTTGATGATTTGATGGTGACTGCAGGTGAGGCATCTAGATAAAGTAACGCTTTCACTTTTTTTACAACAGTTTTATGCATGTACAATCACTTCTCCTTGCGTCATTTAATATTAGGTGTAAATCTATAGATGACTTGTACTTATATATCTGGTAGCAGCATTATTCAGCCTTAAATATGGCCTGAAATGGTCATTTTAAAAATATAGCATTAACATTTAGGTTGGATTATACCAGGAAGAGCATCGTAATGGTTACCATTTCCTAAATGGATCATATCTGAGTGTAGCAGGCAGTATTGAATGGCTCTCACATTCAGCAAATTAGCTGCTTAAGAAATATAGCTTCCTCATCTAGAAGCAGTGGATAACTTTCTAACTTTTGTATAGCTGACATTTGTGAAACAGGGCTCCTTTTTGTCTCTGAATAGTTATATTTGCAAAACAATAGATTGCTCTTTAAAATATATGAGACCTGGTACAGAACTTCCAGGCAAGGATTAAAGTGGCATCAAGCCTATTTCTGCATAGCTTAGATGGTCCTGGGTGCCTACCTGGTGCAGCATTTTTTTTTTTTGTGGCTGCCCTGTGAACTTCTGACTACTGACCAGAATCACTGCAGTACCTTGTGCTGTGGCTGTGCACACCATGCCAAACTTGTCGGGGGTCCTTGGAAAGCAGTCTTACAGCTCTTGTTTTAAGTTTTTGAATGTGAGGCTTTTGGTCCATCAGATGAAAAGGACATCCTGGTCGAATGTGCTTGGATCCATTACTACTTGCATTTGACTGAAGGCACCTGTCCTTGGGTACAGGGTAGCGGGGCAGTGGTTTTTAAAAAAAGGAAAGCAAGGAGGAAAACGGCTTCAACTACAAGAACAAATTAGTTAAATATAGAATTTAGGAAGATTTAATTTTCTTCAAAAACATTTTACGGTCCCTGCATATAGTCCTGTCTTGCTCAGACATTTTAAATCTAGTGATATCAGTTTGAGCATCTTGTCTTCCCTTGACTGCTGTGGTGCCTTCTGTGATAGTTTCTGGAAAGAGGCTGTCTGTTCAATAACTTAAAACTGTTGTGGAACTGAAGTAGGCATTTTTATGCTTGGCTGTCAAAACACTTGTGGAACTGCAAAAGCATTGCATTTTCTTAGATGTTGCAACAGATACTACAATATGCTGTACTTTACCACATTTTATTCTCCCCCTTTTTTTTTTTCTTCCTTTCCCTTGTCAAAGGTGGGCTTGTCATGGTTGTCTCCAGAGAATCCTCTGACACTGATAACCAGTGTCCATTTTTAAAACTTTCTTTTTATTTTCAGGTCTTTGTCTAGAGAAACTGCCAATTTCCTCTTCAGCTAGTAACCTCCATGTGGATCGTGAACAAGACATCATTACGTGCTATGAGAAGGCTGGAGATATTGCCCTTCTGTACCTTCAAGAGATAGAACGGGTAAGCTGAGATAATTTGTACAGTTGAAACAACTAATCTTCTTTATCACACAACAGCTTGTAATCGTCCATAGAACAGTATTGCCTGTAGTGTTTCCACAAGATACCTTCTGAAGGTAGACTAGGTTACCTGGTTCATCTTTCATTGACATGATCAGATACCTTGCTATTTAACTACAACAGAGTAGTCTGATCTCTGTCTGTTCAGACATGAACATGACAAGGATGCAGAGAAAACCCTTCTAGTACCCGTTATAGTATAGGTGAAGGTTGGTTCAGAACTAAATATCTGAAAATATATATAATTTTTAACTGTTTAAGTGAATATGCCAGGTCATACATGACATTAGTTTAATGTAACTTTCAGATAATCCCTCGAACCTAAGGATTACCATTACTTAATAGTAGATTTATTTCCTTTTAACAGCTGAAATGTTGCACAAAAAAAACTAAACTGGGGATGTAGTGCAATCTGTAATAATTCAATCTAAATACTGGAGATGGAATGGTGGTTCTAGAGGGTCCATATACATAGGAAAGAAGGCTGCTCTGATGTACTTAAATCAAGTCTTCTCTGACACGCTGGAATTAATTGAGTCTGCTGGAGCATGACACTTACTACTTCCAGCAACTTTCTGTGTCTTGTGTATCAGTGTCCCTGAGCTTCAAAATGGCAGCAGAGGCATTTTATCTGAAGCTCGTTTGACAAGGTTTAAATAAAGCACCCCTGCTGCCATTTTGAAGCTCAGGGACACTAATACATGAGATGCTCTGGCTGCTTTAATTAGCTCTCAGAGCTGCTCTAATGAATTATACCATTACTTTTGGTATAATTATGGTGAATTATACCATTACCTTTAAAGTGCCTGTTCTTCCCCCCCTTCTCCGCCCCAATCCTCCACTGCTAGAGCACATGTATAAATGTCTATACATGTCACTTGTTGAAATTGATGGCAAAACTTCCAATAATAGCAGTAGAACCCGGATTTTATCCCAGTTCTCTCTCTCCTCCTCCAACATGTATTTGCCATATTTCCAGGGCTATTGAGCCCCATCCTCTGCATCTTCAGGCACTTGTGAGCCAAAGGAATCTCTAAATCTTCACTGCAAACCCTCCCCCACAGTACAAGAAAATTCCAGAACACCCCATAATATGCTGTAGATAAAAGCAAGGGAGATGAGGGCACTGCCAGTGTCCTACCACTACAGCTACAGGGAAGTAGTTAGCTAATATATGCTTAAAAGATCCTAAGGAAAATACCCATGTAAAAGAGAGGGGAAAAAAATCCCAGGATCCATTCCAGTCTGACTGGGGGGACAAATTAATCCTTCTAGCTCATTTCAGCTGCTGTCAGTGCTGTGCTGTTATCACTGTCAGCCATGAAACTTAGTATATTCTGTCAAATTTAAGGCAGCTGTTTGGGGTATTAGATGAGTACCAAAGTAACCAGTCTAAAAATGTGCAGACATCAGGGAGCAGGCCATTTTCCACATAAATTGGTTGTCATGCTTAAACTGACACAAGCAGTGCCTTTAATGTTGAAATCAATGGGCTTTGGCAAATACCCAGTTCCACTTAACATGATCTAAGTGGCAGCCTTGCCTGCAGGTATCTTAAGTTGCTTATGCTGGAGTTAGGAAAGCAAAAGTGAATGGAAAAAGCTTTAATTTTCTACGTGCTCCACAGCTGTCTGGTAAGAGCTGTGTGCTTTTCCTCAGCTGTTTGTAATAATATTCCACACAGTAGACATACAGCTGAAAGTCCTAGGGTGCATGTGACAGTCCCTCCCTCCCACCTTTAGAAAACTTTTTTTTCGTTTTTCTTTTTATGCCATTGTTGTAGATAAATGTATTTGTCTTCAAGTACACCTAATGGCAAGGACTTCACCCTCTTAAGCCTCAAGGAAAACCAAAATGCCCTTTTGATCCTTTTCTGTCCTCTCACAGGCCTTAAATCGGCCAGTTTTAGTTCATCAGTGCCACCATGTCTGCTTGTAGAAGGTCCATTGAACCTTGGAGAAAGATCTGCACTTGGACGCTGCCAGAAACGTCTGTCTTACTTATACAACCCAGAAAATTAACACTCAAATCCCCTGATTTTCATATATGATCTGCAAGAGATAATAGAGGGCAAAGGTGATCTGCAGAACGTAAGCTAAATATTCCAGAAGCAGTTCATTGATTTGCTTTGCTTTAAAAAAAATAAAAATAAAAATCCTGTGAATGAAGGGGCTAACATACTGGCAAAATATTGTGGGGTAGCAAACTGTGAATGATTCTACACCTTTATAATGAGGGTATAGCTGGAAAGCAAATGTTTTAATGTTAATTATGCTCCGAATTATTCTTTCTGCTGTAGGCTATGTAAATGTTACCTTGCTGTTTGGAACCAAATGGGCTCTGTACTGTTTAATTCATCCTGGAGAAGTTAGAATTGAAAAAGTAAATAGTTATCCATCCCAGAAAGAGCTCATAGCACTATAGAATGACCATTTTAATCTTTTTAGCAGTACAAAAGCTCTAAAATACAATTCGCCATATGGTGTTTTTCTGTGGCAGATAGAACTATCTATTCAGTGTCCTCTAAGTGCATTAGCTTATCAAATCCTAGCTACTTCACTTGGTGTAAGCACTGCCAGAATGGAAACTTTCACTGTTTTAATTGAATCCAGTGCCTAATATTGATCAGTCCTTTATCTGGATGCTACAGGTGAAAAATAAACTGCTGTTGCTTTGTGATATTCAGCACTTCACAAAACTTAAAGGGGAATAGGAAGAGCTGCTCTGTGGCCCCGTTTACTCAAATCCAAAATGATGTTTTAAATTTAAAATGACCCCTGAATCATTACGTTCTATGCATAGAAAATTTGCTGTGACCCCAGCCTTGCCACACAGTAGCCAGGGCCAGTGCTGGAGCTGTTGCTACTGCTGCTGGGTTGTCGGGCTGGTGTTGGAGCAACGGTATTCTCCATGCCCCAGTTTTTAAGTTGTTGAAGGACGACTCTGTGCCCTAGGTTGAAGGAGAGCCAGAGCATAAACTGGAGCCAGAGGATAGTGCAGGCAAGGGGAGAAGCAGAGGAGATGGGATGGCAGGTGTGCCGGTGGTGATGGGGGAGTGGTAGCAAGAAGATGGCTGCAAGGCAGGCAATCACTTTAGCTTTGACTTTTAACTTTGCGTCAAGGCTGGAGTCAGAGCTGCAGTAGCTGTTTGCCCCTCTGCTTGTACTGGAATCCAAGACAAAGGGCTTTTCCCTGTGTTAAATGGAGGAGAAAAAACATTCTTGGATTTGAGTAACTATGGCATTTGGTAATTGACTCTCTCTGTAGTATGTTTTCCTGTTGATAGGTCTTCAGATATAGAGAACTGTCTGTTTTATAGCTGTTCTGTGTCTAGATATGTCTATTTGGTGGTAGGTGTTAAAACTAGTTGTTTCATCTCTGTATCTGATAACTTTTTATAAAGTTAAGATACTGTCTGGATTTTCTTCTGAGACAGCTCTGCACAAGTGAACCTCTGTGTTAATATTTGGACCTCTCAATATATTGAAAATAAATTGTACCTCGTTTTCCATCCATCCATTCAGATAAGGTTTTAAAAACATTTGAGGGTGTTGTTCCTTCCCTTTCACTCTTCCTTCCCCAGTCAAAGCTGGCATTTCTGAGGTGCTTAGTGGTAGGGGAAATTGTTCTGGTAGCTGATTCTCAGAACCTTAGGGAGATTACTCTCTGTTCCATTATTTCCCTATTTGTAAAATAGGGAGAACTTTGAAGTTAAACTGTAGCTGAAAAACATGATACTATTAAGAATTAACAACAAAATTCTTATACCTGCCCTTCAGACCCTTTCCTCTTCTTCACGTGCTCCCTTTCTGATTTAAAAGAATCCCTCCCAACTCAACCCCACCCATGAAACTATTTTTAAATTTGTGACACCAATATAATACCTATGTAGCATCACACTTGTTAGATATTGGCTTTCCCTGCCCTTATTTTTATCTGTTCAGCTTGCAAGCTCTTTGGGCCAGGGTCTGTCTGCTCCTGTGTTTGTATGTTCTTACTTGTCCCCTAGGTACTGCTATAATCGTAGGAGGGCTGGAAGGGGCCTCATAGGCATCTGGTCTAGCCCTTCCCTGATGTATCCCAGGCAAGTGTTTGTCCAACCTGCTCTTGAAAACTTCTAAGAATGGAGATTCTACTATTATTCTAGGTAGCCTGTTTCCAATGCTTGAGTACCCTCAGTGTTTCATAGATTTTCATAGACAGTAGGACTGGAAGGGTCCTCAAAAGATTGAGTCCAGTCCCTGCCTCAGGGGCAGAAAGTCAGCAGGGGGTCATAGGATCCCAGCAAGATAAATATCCAAATTTCTCTTGAAGGCATTCAAAGTAGGTGAAATAACTGGGAGCTTGTACAGTAAAGAAGTTCTTCCTTCTGTCCAGTCCGAAATGGTCTTGGAGGAGTTTATGACCGTTTGACCTTGTTATACCTTGGGGAACTCTGAACAATCATTCCCCCAGATCCTGGTGAACACCCCTGATAAACTTCTATAGGCAGCTATCAGATCACCCCGAGCCTGTGCTTTTCCTGGCTGAAGAGTGCCATGGCTGTCAGCCTCTCATCATAAGGTCCGTTTTCCTGACCTGATCGTGCACGTGGCTCTCCTTTGGACTCTCTCAAACTTCTCCATGCCCTTTTTGAATTGTGGGGACCAAAACTGGATGCTGTACTCCAGCTGCAGCCTCACCAAGGCTGAGCACAATGTGAGGATGATGTCCTGGGATTTGCTTGAGAAACATCTATGGATGGAGCCAGCATCTTGCTCACTTCACTAGCAGCAGCATCGCATTGAAGGCTCATGTTCATCCTGTGGTCAATCATGACCCCTAGTTAGAAGGTCCTTCTAATACCCAGCCTAAATTACCCCTGCTGCAGTTTTATTGCTCGTAATCCTGTCCTCTGTGGCTGTGGAGAAAAGCCCAGCTCCATCCTCTTTGTAATCATCCTTCAGGTATTTGAAGCCTGTTCTCAAATTCTCCCTGCCCTTCCTTCCTCCCCCCACCTTATATTCAGCAGACTAAATAATCCTAGCTCTTTCAGACGTCCCTCATTAGTCTTGCCTCCCTGGTCCCTAATAATTTCCAAAATGTCGACATCTTGCTTGAAGTGTGGGTACCAAAACTGTATGCTACTCCAACTGAGGCCCAGTCCTGAATAGAGTGGAAGAATTTCATGTTTTCATTAAAAGGAGTATCACTTGCAAATACAATCCAGGATTCTGTTGCAATAAGAGCAAACTATTAGCTCATATTCAGCTTGTGGTCTACTGTAACCCCCAGGACCTCCTTTGCAGTACTGCAGCCTAACCAGTCATTCCCCAGTCTGTATTTTTGCATGCAGTTATTTCTAATTAACAAACTGTAGACTAGACAAAAGTACTTTAAGGTGGTGAAATAACTGGGTAGATCATCGTACTCAACAAGTAGGCATCAATGACTTGGTGTCTTGTTAGGAGTAGGTATCACATGGGGTTCCCCACATGTCTGTCTTGGGTGTGGTACTGTTCAACATCTTCATCATTGATTTTGGTGCTAAGATTGAGGGTATGCATAGCAAATTTGGAGGCAACACTAAGTTGGGTGGAGTTGTAGATTCTCCATAGAGTTGGACTAGGATCCAGAATGATATGAATAGACAAGGTACTGCTATAAGGAATCTAGTCCGTGATGATGAGTTGTACAACTCTAATTGCAATAATTTTTCTGTAGACTAAGGGGAGGAATGTGGGGTGAGATGACATAAAAGTTATGTGCTTCCCAAGCAGGTCTTTCTGCAGAGTCCAAGGACTGATGTCTGTTAAATAATTTGCATTTTATTTAACTTTGAGGCTTGCTCCTATGTTTTTATTTTGTTGGCTTTATCTCTGTGTGGGTTATTTTTGAATCCACCATTTGATGGCTATCCACTGAGTATGGTATCTTTCAAGCACTATTTGAAGATGTATGTGAGACTAATTTCTGGATCCAATCCATTACCGACTGGATAGGTGTTCTTATTGCAAGTAGTATTAACGCCACACAATGTTCAAAATTAATCAGTTATAAAAATGAATTATAAACTCTGCTGTAAAGGATGGTTGGTTCCTCTTGGTTAAAACTAAGCTATATTGAAGAAGCAGTATGCAAGCGTCTGCACTGCTCACGTGCAATCTATTTTGGAGAGGGCATTAAGGCAAAATATCCATTTATGAGTACTTACCTTTCCCTGCCCCTAAAGGCACAGAAGAAGTCTAATATTAAAGCAGCAGTTTTATAAAATGCAAAACAGTTTGTAAAGGAGATGTATATAACTTTTTGTACTCACAAATTTTGCTGCAAGATTTAATATGTGGATTTTATTTTTTTATTAGCATTCATTGTCTATTTATTCACTTCCTAAATTTTGCTTTTGACAAGTGCTAGAACCAGTGTAGTGGATAAATTTGTGTGACTTCCATGTATATTATTTTGGGTAAATTATCCCAGTACTTTTTGCCATGTAGTAAAGCTTTACAACCTTTACAGCACTATTTATGAAACCCCGTTTCTGTATCAGAAATAGATAATTTAATTTCATGCTAGCTAAACCGCTATTACTAATATCTTTACCTGAATTATAGGCACATACTGTCATATCTACAACATGCATAAAAATGTTTTCGTTCAAGAATGGAGGAAATTTTATTCAGATCCTAATGAGTTATGCCCCCCCCCCCCAAACAGCTGGATCATTTATACAGACCTTTTTGTCCTGTGATATGTTGGAAATCCAGTGGGTTGGGGCAAACTCAATTAATCAAGACTGCTCTGCATGTGATTTGACACGCATTGTGCTGCTTCGCATGCAGTTGCATAAGTGGCAAAATGCGCATCAGCACGCAGAAAATGGCAGTGGTGCACTTTTAAACTAAAACACCTGTGTGTTAATTCAAAAGTGAGCTGCTGCCATTTTCTCAGCGCTGCTCAGCACATTTCACCACTTACACAATTGAATGTGCTACAGTGCCGGCTGCTTTTAAGTGTCTGGTGCCGTGGCGCAAACGTGTACAAAAGCCAGCATTACAATTTATATTGTTGCCACTAGCACTATAGAATGCTCTTGTATAGAATACTAGTGGCAACAGTACAAACTGTAATGCTGTATTTTCTTGTGTACCGCACCATACCTTTTTCCCAGAAATCAGCTGTTAGAATTTTGGGTGAATACTTTAAGTGAGGATATTTGGTAGGAGTCAGCTCTGTGCATGTTGCCTCACTGGGGCTGAAGCTGGCTTGCCAGGGGCTGCTGTTCTGGTGCCCCCTCTAAATTAGTGCCTGGAGCTGGTACCCCACTTGGGAGTAGGGGGCTCCCAGTTCCACTACTGCTGGGCTCCCTAGGTGCCCTGTATGCTCACTGCTGCCTGTGTGCAGGGTTAATGTCCCTTTTTTCCCCTGCAGATGCTGCCACGATATGGCAGGACCCTCTCCATTGGCATTAGTTTAAGGGTGTCCTGAGGCTAGATTCTGTTGTATATCTCTACTTGTCATCAGCATAAACATAGGCAGCTGTAACAGAAGGGTGCAACAACCTGTTTTTTCTTGTTGACTCCCTGGCAGGTTGTTTTTGTTCAAAAGGATACCCTCATGCTGCTGCTGGGGAGACATTGCTGTTGAAGGTGGAATTGTCCAAAGTGAAATGGAGGGGAGGGGAAAGGAAGAAGGAGAATGTAATCCTGTGCTTACTGAAGTGAAACCCTCAAACTGCTGCTTATAGACTCTTCTATTGCAGATGCTGTTACTGAGGGAGGAATTGTCCATAGTTAACCAGTCTAATGCAGCAGCCACAGGCTGTTGCTCCCTTCTACTGAAAACAGAGAACATGTCTTATTTGGGGTGGAGTGGTGTGTAAGTTTTTAAATAAGGTACCATGGGTGAAAAGCTGTCCCCCAAAGGGGCTACTCCAGGGATGGGCAAAATGTAGGTGGGGGGCTGGATGCGGCCCGCCAGACCATTTTATCCAGCCCACGGGGCCCCTTAAAAATTTAGAAAATTTAATATTAATCTGCCCTGGGCTGCCTGTCATGTGACCCTTGATGCCTTGCCAAAACTCAGTAAACGGCTGTCTGCCCAAAATAATTGCATGCCTCTGAGCTACTCATATAAGCCTGCATTCTCCAAGCCTCATTTCTTAGTTATCGGTTGACCTGTCTGTAATGGTTATCACTTTGACTACCAGATTTGTTTTGCATATGAACCTTGTTAAAACAAACTAACAAAAACAGCATAATTAGGTTGTTTAAACTAGGTCCTGAGAAATGGTAGAGTCCTGTGGGCCTAACTCTTATCCAGTTTACAGTGTGCATAAATCAGGAGTCTCTACACAAGTCAGTTATGATTTTGTTGGTGTAACTTTAGTGAAAGTGAGATTGGAATCAAACCCTTTAACTCTTAGGCATCCTACCCATGATGGACTTAGGTTTTCCTCTTTCCATGAAATTTAAACTTGGTTAAGAAATTGTTTTCTTCTCTCTCTTCTTTTTCTTCCTTTCTCTTCTTTTTCTTTTTTTGCCTTTAAATTTGAATTGCATTCACCCTGTATTTTTTGTTTTCTCTCTCTCTTTCTAATCTAGGAAATAACTTTGTATAGAAGATGTTTAATTAGGTTTCCTAAAGTAATACAAAGCCTTGACACTTCAGTAGCCACAGGGAACCTACTTAACAGCCAGACCTAATAATATCATAGATGTTTCATAGCTTCATAGTAGCTAGGGTCAGGAGAGACCTGAACAGATCATCTAGCCTGACCCCCTGCCACACACAGGAATGAATGCTGGGTTCACAAGTCCCCAGACGGGTGATCATCCAACCTCTGCTTGAATCTGCCCAAAGTAGGGGCGAGGACCACTTCCCTGGGAAGTTGGGTCCAGATTTTGGCCACCCTAACTGTAAAATATTGCCTTCTGATCTCTAACCTAAACCTATTCTCCAACAGCTGATAACCATTGTTCCTTGTCACCCCAGGTGGTGCTGGGGAGGAAAGGGTTATGCCTATTTGCTGTTGATCCCCCCCGATGAGGTTGTAGGCAGCCACCAGGTCCCCCCTCAGCCTCCTCTTGCTTAGGCTGAACAGGTTCAGGTCCCTCAGTCTCTCCTCATAGGGCCTGTCCTGCTGCCCTCTCACCAAGCGGATGGCCCTTCTCTGAACCCTCTTCAAGCTGGCCACATCCCTTTTGAAGTGCAGCACCCAGTACTGGATGTAGTACTCCAACTGCGGCCTGACCAAAGTCGCATAGAGGGGGAGTATCACCTCTCTGGACCAGATTGAGATACACTTTTGGATGCATGACAAGGTATGGCTGGTCTTGCTGGCTGCAGTCTGGCATTGGTGGCTCATGTTCATCTTGCAGTCAATAATGACTCCGAGATCCCTTTCTGCCTCTGCTTTCAAGAGGGGAACTCGCCATCCTGTATGTATGCTGTTTGCAGAATCTGATTTTTGTAATTGGATGTGCAGTGAAAAAACTAGAGATTACTTTCCTGGAGCTTCCAGAAGAAGTTGAGGGGTGCTCTTCTTTCATTAGACTGCAGTATAACCACTCTAGTGTGCATACGTAGGTGGTGGATGTGCTGAAATACTTTAAATCAATGGTCTCCACCCTTTTTATGGTGAAGATCACTTTTTATAAGTAAAGGGCACCCCAGGATCTAATGCCTCTGTCCCCCACCTCTTGGACAAGCTGCCTGGGCTCTGACCCTGCTCACACAGCCTGGCCTGGGCGGCAGGGGTGTGGCAGCCCAGCCATGTGCGTCCTGCTGCTCCTGATTGTGAAGCATTTGACAGACTGAGATTGACTGACTGGTTGGTGACCACTGCTTTAAATACTGACCTAAGGATATAGTTCCTTTGTAGGACGTATTGCTTGGTGGTGAAATAAAGAAATCTTGACATAGATAAAGAAGTTGCTAACAAATTATACTAGAATTGTGTTCTGCAGTCAAAGTATATATTTTCTGCTTTAAACCAGCTGACCATGGGATGGCTAGGTTTTAATACCTTTTGGATGTACTTTCCATCAACTGTTGATGGAACTACCAGTGAAAGTAAACAGGTTGTTAGGGTGCGTTGGAAATTTGAACACCAGTTACTGTCCCATCGTTGGCCTCCATCATCCTGAGTTTTTTTGAGTAGTGAAATGCTATGTCTACACGTATTGCATTTTAAGTCCATGACAAACGGTCCTTAGACAGTTTCCACAAGAAAAAGGTAAGAATGTAGGAACATGTTAGTAATTATGAGCATGTACAACAGACCACTGAACAACTACATTAAGACTGACCCCTGGACAATTATGACAACATGCAAGTGATTGGTAAACACAACTGGAAAGCACAGCACATTGTGAAGAACCTTGTTCATAACTGAAGTTTTTTTTCTTGTCCAAGAACTCAGAAATAGCCAGAGATTTTCTGATCAAAAACAAGCAGGAACTGCTTATAGAACTTTGAATGGAAGAAAGTGCACTGCAGAAACAATGCAAGTCTGATTTGGACACAGTAGATTGGCTATTCAGTGTTCTACTGCGGGGGTTGTCAACCTATGGCTTGTGGGCTAGATCCAGCATATGAAAGTCTAATATGGTCCATGACTTAACAATGGTACACCAATCCCCTGCTTTTACTTTAGTTGGCCTTGCTTTTTGCAGAGGGCTGCTCTTTTGCCCCATGTATGCCCTGCCACCTCTGCTTGCTGTTGCTGCTGAATCAACCTCTCCAAGTTGTCGCTTACCATGTTTTTTGGCAATGGCTGCATTAGGGGTGAAAGCTGCCTTCTGTACACATTGGGGCCGGCTGGGGCAGCAGCCAGGGATTGGTTGTTTATGGCAGTTGCTGTACTACAAGCTGTGGCAAACTGCTAGTAAAAGATTGCTAGTCTCTTCTACTGCATGGCTTTTGATTTTTTTAGAATGAACAATGCCTAAAAAGTTAAACCTGGAAAATTCATGTAGGTAAGGCTATGAATGCACATTTCTTCTATTTTTGGAATGTACCAGATACCCACCATCCCATCCAAGGTATGTCAAAAACAAAAAAAATACACACAGCTTCCTAGTGAAGGGTATTCCTGCACATTCACTCCTTGCTCATTTTCCATGTTCAGTTATCTGTTACATTCACAGTGCATTCAGAATTTGAATTGGAGCTGAAGAATGCTGCTGAAAGAAGTCCTAATTTAAAATAATTTCAATTTGGAATGGCTGCAGTTTTTTAGCTTTTGGAAATATAAAGTTAGCACTCCCTTTCAAGTACATTTAACTCTGCTTTTATCAGCATTACAAAAGGTCTATAAAATGGAAGCTATTGATTAGCCGCATATTAGTCAAACAGGTGTTCTTTTGTGGATGCCTATGAAGAGCTGCTAGTTCTGAGAGAAATCAATTTAGGATTTTCTTGTAAAATATTGCCTCCTTGCAGTTTCTACAACTCAAAGTTCATTGCAGGAAAAGTTGCTTCTTAATTTGCACTTTAAAATACTTTGATCTTGCTGTAAATGAATTTAAAAAACCTAACTCATTCTTAGCATTTGGCAGAGATAGGGCTATATTTTGTCTGATACATTTAAAGAGAGAACATATGGAATTGTAAACACTTTCCTGCAAGGGGGGGGGGGGGGAGGCACATGCCTTGCATTGACTAAAATAGCTTCTTTCCATATGTGTTTTTTTTTTTTTCTTTTAGGTTTTTCATGACTGCTAGAATATAGGCTGTATATATAAAAGAAAACCCAAGCTAAGCTTAGAGCTTTGAAAAGGCAGTAATAGTCTAAACATTAGAAATGCTTTCTTCAGTCTTTGAGGTGTTGGTCTACTTTGGATGGAAGGATGGATGGATAGATATCTATCTATATAGATATACACTTTTTGAATGTGTGTGGTAGAGTTGGTCGTAACTGAGTTATAGTATCTGTGTATTCATTTTTTTTTTTTTTTTTTTTTTTTTTAATTTAAATGGAAGCAAAGCATTTTGAGTGTTACTCGGAGGCACTGAGCACCATCGCCAGCTATTACAAAAGGACCTTGTAACTGCACACAGACAGTTCTTACAATCCTTTATATAACTTTCTATATACAAATTACATCTTCATAGGCTTTATAAAATTAAACACAAGTTCATTGAGAAATAGTGTGGAATAGAGGGTTTTATATGTAAAATTAAAGAGCCTGAAAAATAAGGAAATGAGGAGGGTTCCCTAGGTAGGCAGAGATGGAATGAGAGAAGCTTTCTCCAAGCTTATTTATCACAGACTTCCATCCTACCAGGTGATCACAAGCCTTTCCTCCTTTTAAAAAAAAATCAATTATTTGTGCTAATCTGATTTTATTGTTTTTGGGGTTTTTTTCTCTTAGATAATAAATACCAATATACAGAACAGAAGCCCTAAACCGGGGCCTGCTGCACATGAACAGGAACTGAGTTTTTTCTTAGAAACAGGACTCCAAAGAGCGCATGTTTTGTATTTCAAGAATGGGTAAGATTTGACTTCGCACCTTTTTATTTATCACTTAAAAATTAGAATATAATACTGACAGATACCTAATTTCTACTTTATTACTGTAGTAGAAATATGTTGGTTGAAAATATTTTATTTGGCTAGCTATATATTCTATGTATCTTTTACTATTTTTACTTTAAAGTGAAAGTAGTACTATTTTAAATAAAATAATTGCAGTGTTTTCTTATTGATCATTGTTAAATGTAGGAAGTTAAAAGAATGTGTGTAACTTCTCTATTTTGTGTTCAGGCTTCATTAATGCAAGTTATTGGAAAAGACTGAAAACAAATTGGTTTTACAACTTTTTTTCTAAATCTCTTCAGTTATCACTTATTTTAATATTATGCTGCAGGATTAATATGCGTGAAGACAAACAGTATGTATATATATCCTCTATGTACCTACTCTGTAGATCCTTTTTTAGATTGTGCATGGGAGATCATTTATAACTTTGTTTAAAAAAAATAAACATTAGTCTAAAGGTAGATGTAGAAATACATCCCAAACATTGCACAAAATGAAAAAAGGAATAAACACCTGTATTTATTTTTAGCGCTTCAAAACTTGGCATATTGGGCTTTAAGTACATTTCTGGCATTTGTTGAAAATGTAATTTGTCAGCTAGTTTCCTGGTCTGATTTTTTTTTTTGTTTGTTTTTTATGAGAAAACATGCTCAGACTGAAATCCTGGTTCTGTTGAACTCAGTGAGAGTTTGACACAACAGGATAAGGGTAGGGTTTTCATCTAAAAGTCATTGGAATATTGTTCAAATGAAAGTAAACAACACCATTGGGAATGAGGAGTTATGCAGTGTCTGTAAAGAGTTGCAGCTTTTGATCCAAGTCATGCTGGTTGACTTGCAAAGGCTCAAAGCTCTGAAACTATATGATGACTTTAGAATGGAAATTGTCAAGGTTTTAGAAGTTTCATTCTTAACATATTGAAGTAGTGCCCTAAATAATAGAAATTTGGAAACCATGGTTTGTGGGGGGTTTTATCACTAAATTGTGGGGAAGAATGGGACATTCTAGAAGCTCCATTTTTTTCTCATTTGCCACCATTGGAAAAATACTGATGGGTTTCCTTCCTGCATGACCTACAGCACAAATATATAAAATGACTAGTAAAGGGAATTAGAGAAAAAATAGGTACAGGGTCTACAGTTCTGAAAAGTTGAATAATAGGGATTGAAATATTGAATGAAATCATCCTTTCTCTGGATAGAAAATCTTTCTTAGTCCTTATCAGTTAATGTTTGGCACATGCTCTGGAGAAAGGGGTTTTTGTCCCCTAACTATTTTAGTATAATGTTTTTAGGCTGCATACATCTGTGGTTACTCTTTTGAGATTAAATTCCAGGCATCAGTGGTCAGGTCTTGTAGCATGCAGGCTGGGGAAGAAGGATAACTTCAGTTGTAGGGTGTCAATCTGTCTAAGTTCATCCATTAACCTCCTTCATGACCTGAAGCAAGGTATAGTCTCCCCTTGTAGGAAGCATGTGTATCAGATTCCACCAAATTAAAGGAATTTCAAGTAACACTATTGATATCAACATTATGTGGGTATGATGGACACACATAATAAACCTGTTGTTCATTCATTTTTAGGTACTTATGCATACCTGTTTAAGAGTTGCTTTTGATTTTGTTGGCTGTCTCACTTTTTGCATAGTGGGAGAATGTCCAAACAACTTTGCCTAAGATATTTCCACTAACAGATTTGGTAAATTCATTTAAATTTCTATTTAAATCATTACTTTTCAAATTAGCTTCATGTGAATATCCCTATACTTGCGCAAATAAAACAAGGATTTTTTTCCCCCAGGCTGGAGGGGAAGGGGAAGTAAGTCCTCATTTTATATTTGTGTATCAGCAACCCCTTCTCCCCCACATTAAATACATTATCTATCATTAAACTGCTGCTAGAAGCAATCTGTGGAGCAAATGAGGCTGATTGAATGGAGCCCAAGCTGAGTTTGCCCATAATACACCTGGCCTATGTGGCAAACATACTGATGGGAACCGTGCACGCGCGCGCGCGCGTGTGTGTGGCTGGCCAGCTGGCTGGCCTTTAAAAAAAACCCAAAAAACCCAAAAAATGGACAGTTTCTCCCCCAGGAAGGAACTGGCACTGGGCCTGGAAGTACTGCAATATCAGGCCAGCACCAGGAGGGCCAGTGCCAGCCATGACACCCTTCCCTTGTTGCCAGAAATACCTGTTAGGATCCTTTTATTGATTGATTTATTTTAAAAAATGTTATTAAAACACTTATCTTTTTACCAATGCTTCATAGTGCAGATACAGGTAATTAGCTAGCTATATAGTTGTTTGTTTTTTGTATGAAACCCTTAAACAACATGCATCAACTTTCTAAAAAAAAAAAACACAAACCCTTACAGAAGTCTTTTTCTTCATATAGCACCCCATGAAAAAACTTACCTTGGTAATCACCTGAAGCTCTCAGCCCTTCTCATCAGTCTCTCTGGTTTAGTGGAAAAAGTACATCCAGTCCTTTTTCCTTCACTTCTTCTCTACGTCTTCCTCCCCAGTCTCTTCCTTATCCCAAATGATGTAGTATTTCAGCTCCACTGAAATTTCAGGCCTTCTGTCAGTGAAAGCCAATCCTTTAAACACCCAAAGGTTTCTTTGTTTCCATAAACTAGTTTTAACGTGTGTTTAAAAAAGTCCTTAATAATGTTTCTTCTGGTCCCTTTTGGTATGAATCCATATAGTTCCATCTCCCATGCTAATGACAGGTTTATTTTGGTGACATTCAGAAAGCACTGGACCTTTCCCACACCCTATTTGTATATTTACACTCCCAAAACATGTCCCACTGCTGCTTCTTCCCCACACCTCTCTCTCTTGGTCATGTTGATGACCTCCATCTTCATTGCATTTCTCTCATTGGCAAAATATTACTTTTAACAATTCACCCGAGGTCAGCATGTTCACCTTTTAGTTGTTTGCCTGTCACCACTTCCCACACTTTTATTTCTCCTTCTGTGAAGTTTCTCACTAGCACCATCCTGTCTCTTTCCTTTACCTCTTTTGTCAGTTTGTTATGATCCCTCAGGACCTCCAGTGCTACCTTCTCTATTTTAAATCTGCATGATTTTATAACACCCATGGATTTTTCAAAGAGGTCTGATATGCTTCTTTGAGGTCCATTTCCTCAAAATTGCAGCTGCATGAAATTGGGTGATACATACTGCTTTCCACTCTCCCTCCATTACCACCTTGCAAAGCATGCTTACATATTTTGAATAAATGAACAAGCGCAAGTCTAGCAGCCAGAATCCTCCTCACTCCCCATCTCTCTTGCTTTGTATGGTTCAGCTCCAGCCAACCTTTCTCTTTTTGGCTTCCCAGAAAAATACATATTTCCCTTTGTACTTTTACTATATGTTGCCATGACTGTGGGAAAACAATTTCCATATATATAATAATTGGCAGCAGCACAGCCTTAAATGCTTTTCCAGCAAAGGGCAGTGTTAGGGGTGCACCGATAGAGATTTTGGTGGCCAATAGATCAACATTGGCCAATATACTGCCTTAAATATTGGCTGATACAGTTGCCTCCAGGTGGTAAGTCGGTGTGGTAAAAGGGGCATGGGGGTGGGCAGATCAACGCTCCCCATGGTAAGGGAGAGGGCAGGGGCAGGTGTTGCCTGGTGGGGGGGGGCATGGGATGGAGCCACGGTTTGTGAGGTAGGGGCAGCTGCTACTGCTGCTTGCACCCTGGGAGGGCAGGGGCTGGGGGGGGGGGGGCATGTGCCCCTGTATCTACATGGTGTGGAGTGGGTGGCAGCTGCAGGGTGAAACTGGAGCCAGGGCTGTGTGGAGCTTTTCTTGCTGGGGGGCTGGGCTTGGAGCAAACTCTGGCAGCGCTGGGGGGGAGGCTGCAGCCACCCCAGATTTCAGTACAGCTCTGCTCCCAGCCCAGCTCCGCACTGCTGCCTGCCGCAGCTTTCCCTAGTACTTGCATGGCGGTGTGCATTTAGCTGGGGTTGTACCAGGTGGTGGGCAGCAGCATGGGGTTGAGAGCAGAGCTGTGGTGAAATATGGGGTGGCTGCTGCCTCCTCTCACTGCTGTTGGAGCCTGCTCTGAGCCCAGCCCCTGGTGAGAAGAGCCCTGTGCAGCGTTGGCTCTGCCTCCACCCTCCAGCTGGAGCCCACCCTGCACCATGCAGATTCAGGGCCACATGCTCCCTGACTCTCACCCTCCTGGGATGCAAGCAGCAGCAGGAGCTGCTCACGAGCCACAGTTCCATCCTGCGCCCCACTGCCCCTTACTTTTCTCCTCCCCTTCTGACTTACCAACTGGAGGCAGCTCCCCATTCTGCCAGCTCTGCTCTGTACTGCACTGCAGCTGCATGCAGCACAGGCATTTATTAGCTACGTTATCAGCCCCATAGGGCTGATATCCATTATAGACAACTTTCTTCATATTAATGCCGATCCGATATCGAACAGAACTGGAGCACCTTTAGATGGTGTCTTTCTCGACAATTACCAGAGTATTTGCCATAGTCTTGCTGTCATCTTTTTCCACGTTGTATTACCTTTCCCTTTTAGAGTTCATAGAGATCCCTAGCATTCTGGCTCTTATTTGAAAGCCCAACTTCTCCAAGTCCCTCCAGTGCCCCACTCCCATAATGGTGCTTTTTGACCTATTTAGTTTAGCCCCCGTTGCTTCTCTGTGCTCTGATGCATGCTTTAGCACCACTTCCATTGAAAGTCCATCTCTAACTACTACATTTGTCATCTATGTATAGTACACTTTATATCTCGCCCCTCTCTGGTATCTTTACTCTGCTTATGACCATGTCTTTTTCTTATTCTTTGTGCTAACTGTTCCATGCTGTGCACAAATAGTAGTGGTAACAGCAAGCACCTTTGTCTCACCACTGTGTGAAGCTTTAAGGCCCTGCTTAGGTGCCCAATAATTTGTACTTGACTGTGTGTGCTTCTCTACAGTAACCGTATCTAACATGCCTTTCTCTGGACCCCCATTTTTCCTGGCATTTCAAATATGTAATCATCATCTACTCTGTCATATTCTTTTTCTAAATCTAGGTTTTCTATAACACTTGTTTTTCCTCTCTTGGATTTGGGACAGCATAGCTCTAATCACTTCAGAGGTCCTTCTGCTTGGTGCTACGCATACTTCATCTTCATGTATTATCTTATGGAGGTTTTTTCTCATCCTCAAAGCCAGCATCTTGACCATTAACTTATAGCTCAACTTTAGCCCTAATCAGTCTCCAGTTTTTTTGAGGAGTTCCTTTAACCCTTTCCTGAAGAGTAAGATAATAACACCTTCTGTAAAATCTTTCCCTACTTCCTCCTGTTTCCATCACTTCCTTGAACACTTCCTCTATATCCCTCCCTACCCATGCCCAAAACTCCACTTGTACTTACCAAATGTCAAACAGTACCTTTATCCAGGGAATCTATGTCTGTTCATCATCAATCCCATCTATGTCCTGTTGCCAGCTAAAGGTACCTTTATCTATAGTCCCTGTTCCTGTATAGCTTCTCTCGGTGCCTCTTCCATGTTTTCCTTCCTTGCCACTACCAGTGGACTGGCCTGCCATTATGCTCCTGCCATCTTCTGCTTCTCACCTGATGTACCTGTTTCTGCTACTCCTGTTCTGTCTCTCACTCATCTCTTCTCCTGTCTTCCTTTTGGTGTCACTGTCCTCCTTGCTACCTTCATCATTGCTCCGGCTGTCACCTTCTTTCTTCCTTTCTCCTCAACCTTCATGTACTCTCCATCTGTCTCTGGATCTTTATTTCCTCTCTCCAGCTCTTTTTCCATCTCTTGCTTGCTGTCACTGTCATTGTTTTGAGCTTTGGGTCTTCCTCTACTCCTTGCACACTCTGATCCCTTTCTCTGCTTTTAAGGCAGAGATTAGGTTTTTAATGCTAATGAGAGCATAGTACAGGGACAGGTCAGTACAGCTCATCTGAATAAGATGTTGTCTGGCTACTGGGCTCAGTACCCCTCAGTGCCAGCTCTCTTTAAGGATGAAGTGAATCACTGCACTGAATATATTTTAACTTCCTCTTCACTCCCCCAGCTGAGCAAGCAGTGCCTTTCTTTTCCATTTCCAATTATGCCTTTTTCTTTATGAGCCTTAAATGTCTGGCAGACTTCACCAAACGTCTACGTAGCTGAGAGGCTCTGTCGCCCACTCTCTCAGCCTGCTGCATGTGATTAGTGTGGCCTTGCCCTCTATGGGGTGGAAATGGATCAGGCAGCCCCATGCCTCATCTGCAGGATTTGTAACAAGAACACTCAGTTCCAGTTTCAATGAGGTGCTAATTAGCATGTGGATTCTTTGTAGGTGGTATCTAGCGTACATATACATACTGAGCAGTGCTGGGCTGTGGACTCACCATGACTTGAAATCCTATTGACTATGCCAGGGCCTAGCCTAATGAACTGTATAAGTCAGGACCCTATTGCCTATTGCCTCTGGATTAATATAATGCACAGCTTGTACTATGAATAGGTAGGCACACAAGTGATGCTTAAAAATTTGTTCATAGAGTAGTTGTGCTGAAAACTACAGTAGTTTTCAAACAGGTTAAAGTACATCAGTTCTGGATGGGCTAAGTCTTTAAGTACCCATACTAATTTTCATATAGGCAACTGGCAGTCACTGGTGCTCCTGTGTATTTTGGGTGAACAGTGATAAAGCATTTAATTTTAGAAAGGTAAAAGTGAATATAGGGAAAAAACCCTACTATTTCATATTAGAAAAGTAATATTTAAATCTTAAAGACAAATTTCAGATAACTTACATTTCTGCTATAATGTAGGAGGGACAAACAGTTAATTCTGGTTCCCTTGGGAACAGACAAGTTTCAACTTTTACGTGAGAGACAGGAGTAAGAAATAGGACATAGAATCATAGAAAATTAGGGTTGGAAAGAGACCTCAGGAGGTCATGTAGTTCAATCCCCTGCTTAAAGTAGGAACATCCTCAACTAGATCATCCCAGCCAAAGCTTTGTCTAGGCGGGTTTTCAAAACTCTCAGGGATGGAGTTTCCACCACCACCTCTCTGGGTAACCTGTTGTCTAGCTAACTCCTGAAAACCTCCAAAGATGGAGAGTCCACCACCTGTCTGGGTAACCTGTTCCAGTGGTTTACTACCCTCCTAGTGAGAAAATTCCTCCTCATATCTAACCTAAACTTCCTTGCTGCAACTTGAGACCGTTGCTCCTTTGTTCTATCATCTGTCACCACTGAGAACAGTCAAGCTCCATCTTCTTTCAAACTCCATTCAGGTAGTTGAAGGCTGAAATTAAATCCTCCCTCTGTCTTTTCTTCTCTGAACCTAAATAAGCCCAGTTTCCTTCAGCCTCTCCTCGTAAGTCATGTTCCCCAACCCCCTCACCATTTTTGTTGCCCTCCTCTGGCATCCCTCCGATTTGTCCACATCCTTTCTGTAGTGGGGGTTCAAAACTGAATGCTACTCCAGATATAGCTTCACCAGTGCTGAAGAGAGGGGAATAATCACTTCTCTTGAACTACTCGGGCACAGAGGGAGACAATCCCGATGCAGGAGATAAGGAGCCAAGAGGCTTCCTTGGCTGCCCAGAGAAATCCTGTGTTGCTTGGAGGCACAGAAGCAAAAAGGGATCTTGGAGTCCTAGTGAACACGAGTCATCAGTGTGACAAAGTCATCAGAAAAGTTAATGGTACTTCATCGTGCATCAGCAGATGCATGATGAACAGAAGCAAGGAGGTGATACTTCCCCTCCTATCGGGCGCTGGTCAGACGGCAGTTGGAATACTGTGTACAATTTTGGGCGCCGCACTTCAAGAGGGATGTAGATAACCTGGAGAGGGTCCAGAGAAGGGCCACTCATATGGTTAAGAGCTTGCAGGCCAAGTCCTATGAGGAGAGACTAGGGTACCTGGACCCCTTCAGCCTCCGCAAGGGAAGGTTGAGAGGTGACCTTGTGGCTGCCTGTAAGTTCATCACGGGGGCACAGAAGGGAATTGGTGAGGCTTTAACCAAGGCGCCCCTGGGGTTTCAAGAAATAATGGCCACAAGCTAGCAGAGAGCAGATTTAGACTAGACATTAGGAAGAACTTCTTCACAGTTAGGGTGGCCAAGGTCTGGAACGGGCTCCCAAGGGAGGTGGTGCTGTCCCCTACCCTGGGGTCCTCTAAACCCAGCACT
Source organism: Caiman crocodilus (assembly GCA_030014935.1). NCBI lineage: Eukaryota > Metazoa > Chordata > Crocodylia > Alligatoridae > Caiman > Caiman crocodilus. Next base: position 28,823,742 of record JAGPOW010000304.1, read on the forward strand.
CTTTCCTGCCTATGCAGGGGGTCAGACTCGATGATCTACTGAGGTCCCTTCCGACCCTAACATCTATGAATCTATGCTGGCAACACGCCTACCAATGCAGCCCAGTATGCCATTAGCTTTCTTTGCAACAAGGGCACACTGTTGGCTCATATTCAGCTTAAGGACCTGTAACCTCCAGGTCCTTTTCTGCAGAGCTGCTGCTTAGCCAGTAAGCCCCCAGCTTGTACCATCATGTGGGATTGTTCTGCTCAATGCAGGACTTTGCACTTGTCCTTGCTGAACCTCATGAGATTTCTTTTGGCACAGTCCTCCAATTTGTTTAGGTCTCTCTGATTCCAAGCCCTACCCTCGGTAGCATATCTACTTCTCCCCACAGTTGGTGTCATCTGCAGACTTGCTGAGGGTGCACTCTATGCCATCTTCAGGGCCACTGATGAAAACATTGAACAAAACCGGCCCCAGTATTGATACCTGGGGCACTCTACCTGAGTGGAGCCACTGGTAGTTTACCACATGCCAACTAAACATCAAACCGTTGATTACCACTCTCTGAACCCGATGCTCTAACCAGTTTTCTATTCACCTTACAGTCCATTCATCCAGCCCGTACTTCCTTAGCTTGCCTGTGAGAACGTCATGGAAGACAAAGAATATGAGACATGAGATAAAGGAATAAGAAACTCTGCTCCATGTTTGTAATTTTAGAGAGATTTAGTTAGAATTTCCATTTGGTCTTTTGATTGATTGCTTTTTTGTATTCTCAAATTGTAAGTAAATATAATGGGTGAAGATGAAGGATAGCCCTCCAGCTGGGCAAATTGTTAAGGAATACTTCATAGAATTTGCTACCACTGCTGTGGCTGCCAAAATCCTGAGTCTTACCCATGGGAGTTTGTCCCCTCTGCCAAAACCCTAGGAATAACTAGGGCTCTGGCAATGGTGCTAGAGCTGGTTCTTACTATTGCTGCCCGTACTGTAGTATGTGTGATGGGGTGGGAGTCAGCTCAACACCATTTACTGATGGGACTGCAGAAGCAGCAGGAGCACATTAGCTGTTCCTACCCAGGGTAGCTTTCCGGCAGGCAGATCAGCCACAGTAGCAAAGCTGATCCAGCAAGCCTGTCTGGCTTGTTGATGGGTTCCCTTAGCTATAGGGAGAAGCAGCCCTCTATGATCCCTTGGTTTGGACAGTGTGCTTTTGTGGAGGCTGTTGTTCTCCAGACAGAAGCCTGTGTATGTGTGCATGCTTTTATAGCACTGTTTGTATTGCTACAAAGTGTCAAGACACACTGGTGCTACAAAAATGTTTGTCCACAGCTTTTGACTCTAGTTCAGCCAAGCATTTATATCAGGCTTGTCCAACATACAGTCCACGGGCCGCTATGTGGCCCACTAACCCGTTTTCTGTGGCCTGCGGTGCTGCGACAGGAAATGGAAGTAAACATTGTTTACTTTCATTCCCACCCCTTGTCCCTCCCCTGGCCCCTTAGCAGCTTCCTAATGGCTGCTGAAGGGCTGGAGAAGGGACAAGGTTGCCACATGCACCTCGTCAGCTTGATGTTGCCGACGTGGTGCGTGTGGGAAAAGGAATAGTCATGTGCCATTCGGGACAGGATGAGCCTAACCGGAGCAGGAGAGGCTCAGCTGCACTTCCCTCTACCTATGGTGGTCAGTCCTGAGCGGCACACAGCTCCCCTGCCACTTCTGCTGGCTGGTGCTAACCCGGCCAGGCTCCTCCCACCCCCAGTAGTACATCAGTTGCGTGCTGCTCCAGATGGGACAGACCCACCTGGGTCAGAACTAGCCCGCAGAAGTGGCAGTGGAGCCGTGTGCTGCTCGGGACTGACCAGGGCAGGTAGGGGGAAAATGCAGCTGAGCCCCTGCTCCTTGGGCTGGTCTCATCCTGAGGTTCATTTCATGTTTGTAAAATGTTTGGAGAGCCCCACATGGATGCGCTGCATAGAAATGCAAAATTATATTTTGATTTATTTGGTTGGCACCTTGAGCTGAGATTTTCAAAGCTGAGTCAGAAGGCTGACTTCCATTAAAATGAATGGGATTTAAAGGGCTCCAAATCTTTTATGACAACTTTGTAACATGCCTATTTGCCCCCTTTTTTGCAACTCTCAGCCATAGGTTGGAAGCTCAGCCAAAGAACATAAGAGCTTCTGAACATAAGAGCATAAAAAGTGCCATGCTTGGGCAGCCCCATGGTCCATAGCACAGTATCCTGTCCCGAACAGTGGCAGAGGTGGATGCTATAGAGGGGGAGTTTTGAACTGGTTGTTTAGACCCATTTCCTTGTCACTTCTTGCAACTTCATTGGTGTCAAAGGTCACATGACATCACTTCCTGATGTGATACGCTTCCTGTGAGGTCTTTGAATATGGCTCGCTGGGCTCACTGGGTGATAAGAAGTTAATGATCCGGCCCAACTTTCAAAAGGGTTGGACACTCCCTAATTTATATAGATGCTAAAATGGGACTTAATAAATTCCTAGATCAGGGTCTGAAAAAGAACTGGTATTTAAAGGCTGATGGGAGTTTCTTGGACTCCCCCTGGATTGGTCATTAAGACCTTACAAGAAGAAAGACTCTTTTTGCTCTTAAATTGTTTATATTAACAGACTTGGTTTTGTTTATCTTCTGATTCCGACTAGACCAAACATTGGTAATGGGATGGGTGTGAGTAATTTTTTAAATCGATATAGGACATGCTGTGCTCCAATTAAATTTTACCAGTCATTTCAAAAAATGACTTCTTCCAAGAGTAAAAACTGCAGGAACCTCAGGCTGAGTGGATGGCTATTGCTTATTATCCAGTCGTCAAGACTACCTGTTGTAAAAGTACATGTACATTTTGTATACTAGAACTAGAAAAGCTGTATCACTAAATCTGGAAGGAGAATTTATGAAACTTCTTGGTGTAGATGCAGTTTAAAATAGTATACGACTAGATGCCCTGCCATTTCACAATGTTAGATGATAGAAAATGCTTTTCTGGGTATGATTTACGTTCTGTGATCCTAGTCAGATTTTATGACATCTAAGAGAATCCTTAGTCCCAAGCCATAACTGTTGGTAAACATGACACTGAAGGAGGGGAGAGAAAACAACAGTGCACATTATTTCATAGTTTCATAGTAACTAGGGTCAGAAGGGGCCTAGAGCAGGCCATCTAGTCTGACCCCCTACCAATGGCAGGAAACAAGTGCTGGGGTCACAGG
>JAGPOW010000304.1:28840856-28854296 GCA_030014935.1 Caiman crocodilus
TTGCTTGACCAATCTCATTTCCTTCTATGACCAGGTGACCTATCACCTGGACAAGGGAGAAGAGATTGATGTCGTATATCTTGACTTCAAAAAAGCCTTCAATCTGGTATCCCATGATCACCTCTTGGTGAAACTGGCCAGTTGTCGCCTTGGGTCCACCACAATCCGCTGGCTGGAAAATTGGCTCTGTGGTCGGACCCAGAGGGTAGTAATTAATGGAAGTCACTCATCATGGTGTCCTGTGACCAGTGGGGGTCCCCCAAGGCTCTGTCCTTGGACCCATACTATTCAACATCTTCATTAATGATGTGGACACTGCAGTCAGAAGTGGACTGGCCAAGTTCACCGACAACACCAAACTTTGGGGCAGAGCATCCATCCTAGAAGACAGGCGGGTGATCCAGGCTGACCTAGACTGGCTCAGCAAGTGGGCAGACAAGAATCTGATGGTGTTCAACGCAGATAAATGCAAGGTTCTCCACCTTGGGAAGAAAAACCCGCAGCATCCTTATAGGTTCGGCAGTGCTATGCTGACTAGCACTAAGGAAGAAAGAGTCTTGGGGGTCATCATTGACCACAAGGTGAACATGAGCCTGCAATGCAATGCTGCGGCTAGTAAAACGACCAAAACGCTGTCTTGCATCCATAGATCCTTCTCAAGCAAATCCCAGGATGTCATTCTCCCACTGTACTCGGCCTTGGTGAGGCTGCGGCTGGAGTACTGCATCCAGTTTTGGACTCCACAATTCAAAAAGGATGTAGAGAAGCTTGAGAGAGTCCAGAGAAGAGCCATGCGTGTGATCGGAGGTCAGGGAAGCAGACCCTACGATGACAGGCTGAGAGCCCTGGAGCTCTTTAGCCTGGAAAAGCGCAGGCTCAGGGGTAATCTGATGGCCACCTATGAGTTTATCGGAGTGACCAGCAGTATCTGGGGGAATGTTTGTTCACCAGAGTGCCCCTAAAGATGATGACTAGGTCGAATGGTCATAAACTTCTACAAGACCGTTTCAGGCTGGACATAAGGAAGAATTTCTTTACTGTCCGAGACCTCAAGGTCTAGAACAGCCTGCCACCGGAGGTGGTTCAAGCGCCTTCATTGAACACCTTCAAGAGCAAACTGGATGCTTATCTTGCTGGGATCCTATGACCCTTGCTGGCTTCCTGCCCCTGTGGCAGGGGACTGGACTCGATCTTCCGAGGTCCCTTCCAGCCCTAATGTCTATGAAATCTATCTATTAATATGGACCTACTGAAATCATGATGTCACAAAATGCAAAATTGCCTGCAAAATCTGCACATGCACACACACAAACCCCCCCCAAAAACCTTACCCAAAATTTAAATGCTGGCTTCCCAGAGAAAGCTAGGAGTATACAGAGTGCTGTGGCATCCTGTAGGGGAGGAGGGGAGCTGTCTGCTTAAATGACTACTGGCAAGATGACTAGCCACCTGCTGCTCACAACTGATTGGCTGCTAGGCTGCTAGAGCCTGTCATGTGCCCTGTCCCTCTCCACCAATTGGTAGCAAGGGGCGGGGCTGTGAGACAGCCCTCACAGCCAATCAGGGGTGGGGGGGAGTGCTGCACTCTGCCCACAAAATGGCTGCCATGCCCCATGTTCTGCCCCTGAAATTAGTGGGCAGCCACCTCAAGTTTGGTAGGTCCCTACTCCATAAATATTTCTGCAGCCATATACCACTGAACTTCTATCTGAGAGTGTGGCGTCTCTAATGAACACTGTGAGTGCTCCCTTAGTTGGGCGGGGTCTCCCAACTCACTTGCCACAACTTGTTGTTACCTGGGGAAAGGAGCAGTTTAGGGGGTGTTTTTTTCCGATCAACTCAACAACAGGGTACCTGCAGCAGTGCTGTGGTGTTCCTCAGGGCTCCACCTTCCCTACACCCTGTTCACTTGCCAAACGATTGAGTGTCCTGCTCATGATCCTTCCATTCCCCGCAAGCCCTTTTACTGTGGGGTCCAGCATTCAGTGCCAGCTGGTTACCTGTATATCAAAGTATCTGGAGCCTCAGACCTTGATCGCAAAGTGCTGAGTTCCTGTTGTCTTGTGTCCTTCTCCCTCCAAGGAAGAGGGATACTTCTATGACCTTTTAAATTAAGGTGGCTGGGGACTGATTGTCCCCAGCCTGAAGCAGGACACTGCTCCCCCTGCGTTGGGTGCAGGGGCAGCACCTGCAATGCTGCTATTGTCAGCCTCCGGAGCAACTGCCTGTCTGGCAAGCTCCCTGCTGACCGTCTCCCTCTCCCTTCTCGCTGTTATCCAGTGGGGTTTTTAAATTTCCTGCGGTGGCAGCAATCTGCTACTGCAGTTAGCTAGCTGCTGCCTAGCCTGGGAAGCAGCTGTTTGAAGAGCCAGCATAACCCCAGCTTGCGCGGCTGTGGCTGTAGCTCTGCTCCCAGCGATACGTTTACCGGAGCACAGGAGGCCTGCTTGTTCACCCCGGGAATGCCTGGGGCTGTCCCCAGCACCCTTAGTGCCTGTGGGGACTTCCCGTTGCCACAGAGAGATTTAAGATTACAAACTGTGATTTCTTCAGTCCCTTCACTGCCATCCCAGTCCTGCATGCTAGGTACTTTACGTATAATAAAAAACAAAATTAAACTGAATGTAAAATGCAAAGCAAAGGGTTTTAGCAATACTTTCAAACTAACCATAACTTCTGCATTATGCATGTCCATAGAGCAAAGTGAGAACTATATGGAATGTACAGAAAGCAAAAGAGGGTGAGAATTAACACTTCATATTGAAAGGAGAGGATAGAATATATAGGAAAATATAGAATCTGGTTCATGTCCCTCTGGTAACTTGGAGATTCAGTTGTTAAAATATTGAACTTAACCTTCAGAGTTGCTGATAATTGTTGCATGTCTGGAAATGGAAATGCCTGATATGGAAATGCCATACCAGTCCAGATAGAAGCAATGTTCCATTAAAGGAGCATTGAAGTAGGTGGGGAGGGCAGAGGGGAATAATTGAAGAAATTGTCCAGCATATTGCAACCATGCCCGGAGGTACAAAGATGGGTATAATTTTGGCCATCTAACTCAGGGGCGGGCAATTATTTTGGGTGGAGGGCTGCTTACTGAGTTTTGGCAAGCCATTGAGGGCCACAAGACAGGCAGCCCATGGCAGATTAATATTAATTTTCTAAATTTTTAAGGACCCCACGAGCTGGATAGAATGGCTTGGCAGGCTGCATCCTGCCCACAGGCTGCATTTTTACCCACCCCAATCGAACTCTTCTTGTATTGTGCTAGACCCAATGTTAGGTTTCTTATGGTGGTGACATGATTCTTGCTTTCATCTAGGACTGACTGACTTACTGAAAATTTGTCTGTGATCTAGACTAACCACAGTGAATGTTCTGCATTCTGTATAATCTGTCTGTTGCCATGTTAGTAGGAGTGTTGGTTTTAATTTGTGAGATATTAAACCATCTTAAAGCCAGCTACCTATGAGTTTACCACTTAATTTTAGTGGTTGTCATATACCACTAAATAGTTGAGTGACCCAGCAGTGATGTTTGTGAGGTGTGATGCTGCTAATATGCAGGATATGATTATGCAATCATCACAGTGATAATACCAATATGGAACGGCATCAGTAAAGGATTGCAACTTTTATTTAATTGCTTACAATGAAAGCCCACTTTCTTCTGATTGTAGGTTTGTTTTAATTACAGGTTTGTACCAAGGCACAGTAAAAAATTGGCTTTGTTGTAAATTGCCTTGCATATTTATGGTGCTGTATGCCTGGTGAATGATATTTGAGAAATGCATTACAGTAAGATCTATCAAAGTGAATGGGGGGAAAAAGCAAACTGATGAAATAAAAGAAGCTTAGATGGGGTATAAAAATATTTTGATGGGAAAAGTGTTGGCTGCAAATATGTGATACCACTAAGTGTGGATTGTAGGATGAAGGTTTTCTGTTTGAAGGAATTGACAAGTTAACTTTGCATAATAAATTAGTAAATTTTAATTTTGTTTTAAATTTGTTTTTTATTAACATCTTAAAAGACTGCATGCTCTGCATTACAATTCTGACAAAGCAATGAAGAAGCACTTCAGAAGATCATACTCCAAATCATGATAGTTTTGTGCCATTGCTGCATTCTGCACTATACAGCTGTATATACTGCAGGGTTTTTTTGAATGAGCTGGAGTGTTACCTAACTTTTAATGCAATTTAACCTGACGACATCAAGCAATCTGGGACCCAGGTGCTTCAACATGATGTACATTTTTCAAACTGGGCTGGAATTGTCAGCCAGTTGGAATAGGAGAATGATGTGCTGTTACTAACAAACAGCTATTTGCTTTTTATCAGCTGTGCAGTTTGCTGAACTGTTTGTGTTTTATTTACCTAACCAATATAAATAGTTTATTTCTTGGCTTCACAATGAGTGGATCCCTCTAGGGTTATTGCCTAATATCTGTTATTAAAGTGCAGGATTTGCAACATCATTGATTTTATTTTTCAGTAACTGGATGGTAAGTATGCAAATCCTACTCCAGTTCTCTAATCCTTCTTCTCTGATTGGCTCCTATTTTCAGAAGTTCTAAGATGTTTTTCAGCAACATGCCTCAGCTTCTTACCCTACCACTATAAGCTGAAGCAGAAAAATTATTGCACAAAAATTAAAACAAAAAGTTCCCTAAAAGCAAAGACCGTTAGTACTTTTTAAAAGCTGTGTATGGCATATCCTTTTTTAATTAATCAGTATTCATCAAATAATTGTATGTATTACTGATGTTACTCTATGCTGTGCCCTTCTAATTAGATTTGGAAAGTAAAGGTAAAGAAAATGGATATTGACACCTTGTGGAAGGAATTCTTTTTGCATACAGACAAAAGAGAGAAATAAGAAAGGGGCGGCCAAAAGCAGTGAATATTTGAAATGCTTTGTCCTTTGACAGTTTGATAACCATGCTATCTTGTACCATTGACATTTGTGTTTATTTAAAATTTAGGTACAGCAATAAAGGCATTACTTGTTAACAAATTCAGCCTCTGTTTTTATTCATCCTCTTCATATTATTTTTACCTGTTAACCAGATGAAGCAGCTGCAGGTTACTAATTGAACACAAAAACAGTTATTACAGTGGTAGATATTTTGATCATTATCTTGCATATCATGTTGGTAACAAGTTTGAATATTGTTCATTATATGTGAAAGTGGTGGTATTAATCTAATATATCACTGCATTTTTAAGTTGGTTACATGCAGTACTTCCAAATGCTTTGCTGAGTCTAGTTCTAAATGTTCCATGTTGTGTCCATCACTGGCTTTGGGGCAGCCCTTCCATGGTCCTAACATTTTGCCATTTTAAGAAGTGCTTACTGTCTTTTTTTCCTTCTCATTTGTAACTGTTTTCTTCTCTTCTCGTCCTTTTGATGTCTCTGAACAATTCTCATCTCTCTCTCTATCAAGCTTAAATCCACCATATATCTATGGATATTTCTTCTTGTGTTTTCCCTTTCTCCAACTTTAGTTGTTCTTTAGACTAGACCAATGTGTTGCGTTCATCCATTGAGCACATACAATTTTGCTTGTTTTTGCTGACTTCTCTTCAATAAGTATGGACTCTGTGGTACTGAGAAACCAGTTCAGTTTAACTTTCTTATTTTCACCAACTATATGTTCTGTAGGGAGTCCAGTTTTCCGTAGATACATGGGTTGCTTGTAATGCTAAGTAGGGGTCTGGCTGCTTTGTACTCTTGTTTTTTACTGTGATGCCAATTTGATTTGTTACACTGTCAATGGAAAAAGATTTTAAAAGTACAGGAATATTATCTGGGATTTTCAGAGGCTGGCTGATTCAAACACAGCCTGCATTTTCCTCACAGACTCCCCCCTCCCCCTCCTTCCCCAAATAAATCTGGTTTAATTTGCATCTTTTTGTTTGCATATTTGTATCTAGATTGGCCCTAAGAGCATCCAGTTGCTGTTGGCTTAATGGAGTGTCGATAATGAAAAATCTTACTCCCATTTTAAAATTCCAGTTTCTGTTTCTAGTTGGATACCAGTCCAGTCCAGATGGAAGAATCAAACTTTTTATATAACAGGTTGAAAACAATGCAACATAATTCTGACTGACGTCCAGGTATTCGGTATGCACCAACTGTGCATACCCAATACCTGGTATAAGGCCCTGACTCTTGGACACATGCAGAATAGGAGTACACGCATATGGTTGATTATGACTTACCTTATGTGTATACAGATACCTAGTTGGTCAACTCTTAAATAATTTAATGCAAGTAGGAGCGTACATTAAGAGAAGTTAAACAGTGCTTTTAAGGTGAGGTGACAGAGACAAACTTGTCATTTTAATGTAATTTTCCAAAATAACTTCATCACTTTTTTTAAAATGGGATTTGGATTTATTGCTCATGGATGTGGTTTAGTTAGTCCATTGCAGCTGCTTTGTGTGTTCAGTCTTGTTCTACAGCAGGAGTGGGCAAAATATGGCCTGTGGGCTGGATGAGGGCCCACCAAATCATTCTTTCTGGCCATGGGACCCCTAAAAAAATTTAGAAAATTTAATATTTATCTGCCCTTGGCTGCCTGTCATGCAGCCCTTGATGGCTTGCCAAAACTGAAGAAGTGGCCCTCTGCCTGAAATACTTGCCCGTCTTTGTTCTACAGCATCATAGAATCATGGAAAATTAGGATTGAAAGGTACCTCAGGAGGTCATCTAGTCCAACCCCCTCCTCAAAGAAGAACCATCCCCAACTAAATAATTCCACCCAAGGCTTTGTCAAGCTGGGCCTTACAAACCTCTGAGGATAGAGATTCCAACCTCTCCAGGTAACCTGTTCCACCCTCTTAGTGAAAGAGTTCTTCCTAGAGGTGCACCAGTATATTGGTTGCATGTCAGATTAGCACTGATTAAAAAGAAAATCAACCTTATCAGTAATCAGCTTTTTTGGGGGGCAGTATAGCCAATAATGTCACCAATTAAATGCTGCAGGGCTCCTGAGGAAAAGGGAGCAGAGTGGTGTGTCCCAGGCAGGGGCAGCACTGGGACTATAACCACCCCAACGTTCCCCATAGTCCCTAGGTAGCTACTGCTCCCACCAGGTCCAAGTCCAGCCCCAGCCCACCTCCTCTGCTGGGAAGAGGCAGGTGCTGCTTCTGATCCCAAGCCCTCAGGAAGCAACCCTCCCTTGCCCCATGCACAGATCTGGGGCAGTGCATGCCCCCCCATGCCTCCCCTAGGGGTATATGCAGTGGCAGGGAGCTGCCCCACCCCTTCCTCTCGCACCTCCTAGATGAGCTGCTCCCAGCCCTGGGGTCACATTCACTGCCCTGGCTGGGCAGCGCCAGTGCCTGCCCCTGCCCCACTCCTTCCCTCACCATGGGGGGCCCTCAGTCTGCCCCCCTACACTTCCTCCCCCCACAGACTTACCAGCAGGATGCTACTCTCCAAGCTGCCCAGGCTGCATTCCTGTAAATCGGGTATTGGATTAGTATCGGCCAATATGGCTAGTTAATCGGCTGTCAGTATCAGCCAAGAAAATATTCATCAGTCTACCCATAGGTCTTCCTAATATCCAACTTAAATCTCCCTTGCTGCAACTTGAGACCATTGCTCCTTGTTCTGTCATCCGTAAGTGGTGTCTAGACCAAAGCACTCTAATTTGGAATGAAACAACTTAAGCTTCCATTAGTGTTGGAACAAAACAGTGGGAGACCTTGAAATAATATTAATCCTTTCTCCGGTATGTAGAACTGCTCCATATGTCCATACCCTCATTCAAAAAAGGGGTCTTAAAACCTTTTACAGTGTTTATAAAGATGTGATGTCTTACAGCTTAAATTTGCTGTTTTGCACAGCAGTTTTTCAGTGGTTAGGGCTATGGAAATGAAATCTGATGCTGTTGAAGTTGCAGGCAATGGCAAGTGCTTAGTAGGGAAACAATCTTGAATAGAAAACACTACTAAAGATTTGACAAATACAAGAAATGTACTTGTCCGAAGATAGTATACTGTGAAAAGCCTTCCAAGCTGTATATGGTATGTTTTGCTTCATATTTTTCCTCTCAAAGCATTTAATTAATTCTTGGGTTATTTATCTCCTTTAGTTGCAACGCCTTGTAATAGTTTGTGTAGAAGCCCTCTGCAAACTAAGTTGTATTGTATTTTTTCTGTATTTGTGCTGTAAAAAAAGACTTTATAAAAACAAAGACTAGATATTTTATTTCCTCAGTTTTTTGCTTAAAATCTTGGGTTTTTTTCCCCCCATGAACCAGGAAAACCTCAGACATATGTACATACTTTTGCTTTCTTCGACTGCTAAGCAAACATGTCATGGCAGATAATTGATAATGCTGCCTCACTACTAAGATAACACAACTTTTTCATTAAATGCAGTATAATAAAATACATAGGTTATTTCACATGGAAATAATACAATACAAAATGGCATTTGTTCAGTCATCCTTTTGTTTGCACCCACAATGGCTAATTCACAAAGCTGGCAATTGGCAATGGAATTTTAGTGTGAATTAGCTGATCATTTTAGTGTCTGTATTTCACCCATTATAACAAGCTAGTATTTCACAATATAATGGATTCTTTCTGCTGCTCTCTCTTCTTTGATGGCTTCTTGGAGTATTTATTTCTGAGGCCAAAGTTTTCACTGCAACATACTTATTATCAGCTGTGTATCCATGAGAAATGTATTCCTTACTACAGATGTGTTTAAAAAAAACTAAAGGTACTCTAGGGGCTGAGGTCAGAATTCCTGCATTCCCTTCCTGGCTCTGCAGTGGCTGTGGGTTGAATGAGTCCCTGAATGGACCTCCAGAGCCGAGGACTTCTAAATAGAAAACAGTAATTTAAATACTTTGTTTGCAATGTTTGCCTCCTCTCAGTAGTGCCCATTCTTCTCCTTTACGCCATTTCTCTATTATATGTTTAAATTACTGCTTCCTGTTTAAAACCCTTGCTCCTTGCAGGTCCATCCATAGCATCTAACTAAAGCTCATGCTTCTCTGAAATAGTCTGTAAGGTGCCAGTCTGCCCTGACTTCTTCCACAAAGACTTGTCATCGTTATCCTGATGGTTTAAATTACACCGCAGAAGTGTTTACTGTGACTTTTACATGCATGTTTCAGAAGTATGCATTATAAGGCCTTCATTTATGAAGAACTTGGGCAGCACATACATTTTTTTTCTTCACTTTTGAGGCCATTATGAAACTTGGTTGGGGTTTTACTTTTGCTGTTAGAACAGTGCTATGTTGTGTAATGTAACTATGTAATTTATACATGGTCATTGGTTTAAGAGGCGATTTCATTTGACATGATAGTGGCCATGATTTAATTCAAAGCACTTTTAATTGAACACTCATTACCTGATTTGAAAACTAAATTGGAAAAGGAGCAAAACAACTAGTACATTTTATGCCATACACTGCAGAAGTCGGCTGTCAGGGTCTGTAAATGCTGACCTAAGCATTCACCATTTCAGGTGAAAGACGAGCTGTGTATTAAAAACAAAAAAACCTAGGGAAAAAAGGCGCCTTAATCTTCAACATAACAAAAGCTAGAAAAATATCTGGGGAAACTGGCAAAATGATGAGAAAAGAAATTAAACTCAGTGGCCTTAGTGCAAACAGCATTTCCAGATTTGTAGGAAAATATTCAGATTAGTAATAAAGGTAACCCGTATGAATATAGTGACTTCTTGTCTGAGGATCTTGTATCTTCTTTAAAAAATGCTTGGGATTTTTTAAGTGGAAGAAATAGTGAGACAAAGAAATAAATTTGCATAAGGTCACAGAAAGCCAGTTGCAGAGTCAAGAATAGAGTTCTGAATCCTGTTTCTCACTCCTTTGCTCTAATCATCCAGCTTGGCTTACCGTATCTGTACCCTTTAAAAAATGCTTTAGAATATAAAAAGGAATTAGAAGATGTTGTATGCTCATTGAAGAAACAATGATAGATTATACCCCTGTTTGTTCCCCTCTTACACAGTATTTGAGAAGGTGTTGAAATGTGTTTTTTCTCAGTGCAGTTTGAAGATGATGTATGCAATATAAATTTTTGCTCTTTAGTTTCTTTCCCTTTTCACATTTTATATTGTTTTCCTGTAGTACTGTGAGGTTTTTTTTTTCCCTCTATCCTTTATTTAACCCAGCCTGTTTTGTTCTTTGTCATTGTGCTTAGTGCTAGGACTCCTGTTGAATGAGTTTTTAGGCAAAGGAGGAGATACTATAGCAGGGAAATAAATTGCTAATATGTCTATAACTAAACATAAAAAGAATTGTATAAAAATGTTACTGTGCATTGGATGGAAACATTGTCAAATTTTGTGTGCACGTACAGGAACTTGACAAGAGGAGTCGGTAGATTTAGAGAGATATTAAGAGCTATTGAAACAAGAACTACACAAAATCTGAGAATGGTAAGTATACTAACTACATTTTATGGTAAACACTGCATAAAAGGATTGTTGTAGAGGCAAACAAGTGGAATAACAGCCTGATTGTTTATTGATAAATAAAAGCTATTAACCAAGAACTGCAACTTTGCATGAAAATTCAGGTCACACAAGGTCACAGATTATTTTAACATGAATTGTTTTTGACTAATAAAAACAAAGGGGAATGTTTGATCAACAGTGTTCTTCTGTTCAGTGGATGCCCCTTACTTTTGCAATTTTTCACAGCCTCCTACACAGGGAGAAAAGAGGTGGTTAGCTCTATTAGTCTGAAATTAACATGGCACCAGGTACAGCCATATATATGCAAGCCTGTCCCTCAGCTGCAGAGCACAAGGCTGCCTGACTTCTTTGACTGGGTGTGTGGAGTGTGCCTACTGTAGAAAAAGGCCCCCAGGCTGGGAGGGAAGGTGACTTTGGCATCCCCTCGGCAAGCAGGTGCCAAGAGCGAGTGCCCAGCTTGCCTTGTCCAAGTCATACCACTACACTATAAAACTCTGCTTTTGCTAAAGTTGAGCTCACTTAGCGTCCTGCTACATATTTAGATTAAAGCTGGATAAGTTGTTACACATTTTTAAGCACTAACTTTATAGCTGGTTGGCTTTTCTTATAGCTGGATAGTCTTTTTTTATCATGTGATAATTTTTTTTCACATGTGGCTGGTCTAAATTTATTGTACGATTAATCAGTTAATTGCATAATATATGTAACTTCTAGCCAGGAGCCTTGGCGTTTTAGATTCAGGTAGACAAATCAAGGTAAAATATCAGGTGACGGTGGTGATGTGTTGCTCTTGCTGCTATGTGTGTTATGGTAGCCCTCAGAGGTTGGGATTCTGTTACACTTAGCACTTTGAGCATATAGGGAGACTTTATTCCTGTACACATCATTTACAATATTAGACCTTAGACCTTTACCTTTGAATAATGAAGCTGAGTTTAATGGAATTACTTGTATACTTCTACATAAAATATCAGATAGAAGAATGGTTATAAGCACATGTAGATAAAAGGATGAAAGCATATAGATTAGCTACACACACAGATTGACAGAAGTATTGATATTATGCAAAACTAAGTTTTAGATTTTGTGGTAAACTGTGCCAGTTAAACCAAAACAGGTCATTCTTCATGGAAAATGAAGTTCTTACTCTGTCTGAGTTGATTCCTTCATTTTACCACAACAAACCCATGAGTGTATTGACACAGACATTGGCACTCCTCTGTTTGCCTCATTTTTGCACGCCAACTTAGAAAACAAGAAATCTCAGGTACTATTTAAGAAGTTCTTTGAAAGAGTTACAGGGAATTTTTGTTTTGTTTTAGGTTTGTACTAAATTAAACTGTACCCTTACCTTTTATCCCTGATAAGAACGTTCTGAGTGCTTGAAGCAAATTAAAAAAAAAAAAAAAAAGGTTACTATATACAATTGGCACTTTGTTCAAAAAAGGAAAACAAGAGGAAGATGAGATTTCCACTAAGATTGGAAACCTTGTGTTTAAGTTATATTAAACTTCAGTATTTTTCCCTTGGTAGTTTCCCAATATTTGCACAATTTCTATTCTACATTATTCTCTCCTAGTAATATTTCTGTCTCTCTGACTTTTACAGACGATAGCCAGACAGTTAGCTGAAATTCTGTTACGTGGCATGTGTGAACAGAGTTATTGGAATCCGCTACAAGACCCTCCTCATCAATCTCCTCTTGATGATCCGCTCCGGAAAGGCTCAAACACTAAAAATTATGCACTCGGCAGAAGACCACGTGTGTACACTGGAGAAACGTATGAGTTTACTTCTTACCTTCACTATTATTTTTAAATGTGCGGTGTCTCTTATTCAGTCCATTTTAGAAGCTCATGTTACAGAAAAGAAAAGAAGTGTTTGGAGAACCAGCAAAGGCAAATCCTTTGCCTTTCTCTGGTTGGATTGGAGGATTAGGATTTAAGGGAGCCTCTTTCCTCAAGGAATGTAAGGGAGCAAGCAGAGGACCATAACTATTTTTTTTTCCTATCATTGCTGAATGCATTAGGGGATGGGAGCCCAGGTCCCAGAATACATCACTGTGTAACTAGAGCATGAGCTTGGGAATTATGGGCAATCAGGGCATACTGATGTGCCTAGTATTTCACCCCTGTGAGCTATCATGTACTGCACTGTTCCACTGCTTTTGCCATCCATGCTTTAAGCAGCTCCCTTTGTGGAGGTAAAATTTGCGTGAATGTTTGGAAACTACAAAATGACAGTGTGTTCCTTTTTCCTTAAAAGAGGATGTAGAAGTGTATTTTGTTTTATGAATTGGATAATAAGCAAATCCAGTTAGGTTTTATTGCTATAGTTGTGATGTTTCTAGAGTTTTGTATTCTGCAGTACCATTAGAATTCAGTAATAGAGTTAGCAGGTTGAAGATTCATTATATTTCAATGACAAACTTGCAAATTGTTTCTTGGCATTTTAAAGGGTGTGTATATTTCAGTGCAGCTGTCTTTTTAATCCTCTTAAGCCATCTTGGGATTTCTCAAACATATCTGTTTGTTGTTGAATTTACTTTTCTTCCATTTAGTCAGCTAAGCAGTACCCTATTATGTTGCTCTCTGCTGATTTTTAGTTCGGCCTTGATTTACATGCTCAAATGAACACATGCCTTTGCTGATCAAAGGATGTGGTTTTATATTTCCTGGTGCCTTAGTTCCTCTGCACTGGTCATTGCTAGTAATACAATGAATGTAAGCAACCATTTTCTAAAAATTGATCAAAGTTTTTTTTGTTTTGTTTTTGTTTTAGCTTTTACTTCTGCTGTCTCTTCACGTACAGATCTGGTTTTAGACCAGGCCTGTTTTTCTGGAAATGGCTGTCACAGTTATACTGACAACCAGCATGGGTTCATCAGTGGCAGGTCTTGTCAGACCAACCTGGTGGCCTTTTATGATCAGGTCACCAAATCGTTAGATGCAGGGGTTGCTGTGGA
>JAGPOW010000304.1:28854396-28885402 GCA_030014935.1 Caiman crocodilus
CCCCGGTGCTCTTTCCTGCCAAGGCAGGGGGTCGGACTAGATGATCTGCCCAGGTCCCTTCCGACTCTAGACACTATGATACTATGATACTATGACAGTCACCTCAAATAATTGTGTACAATTCAACTAGTATACTACTCAGTTTTAGCACCGATAATGCAATCAACCCAAGTATATGCTGATGAAAACTTTGCACCAGCCTGCAAAAAGACCAAAATTTTGTTAGTAAGTTCTTTTTGGTGAAGCCTTGAATAAGTTTTACACAGGGCATCCAAAGCCTAGTTCTGATAAGTCCTTTATACCACTTTGTATGGCACATGAGTCACTTAGTCCACTTCTTGCTCCCCAACAAGCCTTGCATTTTTTAAACCCCGTGAAGTGAAGAAATAAGAAAAGAAATGGTTAATAATGGAAATCTGATGAGGGCATAGAACAGGGGTGGACAAAATATAGCCCACAGGTTGGAGCTGGCCCACAAGTGGATTACCCACTTGCATGCTGTCTTGTGCTCTCTGGGCTGGGGCTGCTGCCAGTGTAGAAGCAGAAGCATGACCCCACCTGCAGCTGTAGCAACTGCCTCCTCTGCCCCAAAAGAGGGCCTTTTGGGTTGGGTTGGGTTGGGTTGGGTTGGGTTGGGTTCTTCGTCTGTGGACTGGTTCATGTGTCTGCACTGGTTGTAGCCTGCAGCTGTGGTTTACCCTGTCTGACTCCTCATACCTGGAGCCCCAGCTGGAAGCTGCCTGCTGTGCTTGGGCTGTGGACATGGGCAGCTGTAGACATGACCAGCAGCTGCTGAGTCCAGACTCTCTTGCCAGGGGGGAAGGGGGTGCTAAAACTGTGTGCATGTATGTGGACTCTGGCTGTGAGGGAGAGAGGGTGGGCTAAAGCTGCAGGTGTGTTCAGAGAGGTATGACCCTCAAAAGGTCACCAAAACTCATTAAGTGGCCTGCCAACCCAAATAATTGCACTCCTCATTTGTCATAGCACTACTTGGAAAATACCAGTGAGTGCTTCACCCATCACCTGTAATACTGAGGGAGGAAAAGTAACTTCTGTAAAATAGTTGTGGTTTTGGTCTTGTCCCTATGCAAAAGTAAATCTATGCTTACCTCTTCTGTCTTTGGAGAGACTCCCTTCTGTATTACAAAATTACATGGTAAGGTTTGTCTAAAAGACGTTGTTTTGAGACACTCACTCAGGTGATCCTGAGTGTAAGTGTAGAAGCCTGGAATTCAAGTGTGACTGATCGCCTCCATAGTCTTACACAATTGACCAAAGGTCTGATCAGATGACTTTTTTGGAAAACCTTGAATGCTTAATTCGTGAACACATTTTAATTCAGTTCCCCATGCAAACTGAACAGTTGGTTTCCTTTCAGGCATAATTAAACAACTGTGTTTACTTGATTTATTAAACACAAATATCCAGTTTATGAACGCACCATGGTAACTGTACCTGCAACTTCGATATTAATTACTTACATTTTGCATGGTCAGTTAGACATGTAACATTTTGAAATTAGGTCTTAATGTCTCTATCTCAATCTCCCCACAGTAAAGATAGAAATAAAATGCACCTTGTGGCTAACTTCCAAGATTGATTTTAATTATATCAACTATTGAGATGTTCTTTAGATGAACAATTCTATGTAATTGCAAAATACTTAAATTCATCCTTTTAATTTTGGATGCACGTGCTCCAAAATAAACTTTGCTATTCATCTTTTCCCAACATTTATACCCAGTCCATTAACCAATTTGCTCTCCTTCATTTCAGCAGCCACAGTGAATTTACCTGCAGCCATTCTAATCTGGCTGCTGACAGACATGACCGTCTCCTCCCCTTCAAGAAAATTCACTTTATCAGAAAAAGCAGCTCATTAGTTTCACTCAATTCTGCAGTGCTGTATAGATCAGGCACTTCAGCAAGATTTTTTTTTTTTTTTTTCTACTTTAATGCTGTTATGTTTGTGTTTGAACAGTATTTTTTGTCCTCAAGAAAATACAGAAGAAGCCCTGTTGTTGCTGCTGATTAGTGAATCTATGGTAAGTTAAACAGCTAGTTTTTAAAAGCTCCTTTTGATGGATATCATGTTATTTGGACTTGTCAAATCATGGTTGTGCCTTGTCTCCTATTAGAAAAGCAGGCAAGCAGTTCCTTCATGTGCTGGATTTTGTGCCTATGGCAGTCATCACAGGGTCCCATCCTTCTGTGCAGCCCCCACCCAGCCTCATCAGGGCAAAGGGAGCTTAATCTGGCCCTGCGGAGGTGTGGGGAGGTGTATGGCTGGACCTGATCCAGCTGCAGGGGTTGGGGAGAGAGAGGTGTGGATTGGTTCTGATCCATCTGTAGCAGGGAGGGGGCATGGCCTGGGCCCAACTTGGCTGTATGGGAGGGAAGGGGGCATAGCCCAGGTCTATCCTGCCACACGGGCTTGGAGTTTGGAAATTTGGAAGCAGGGGAGGCTGGCCTTTATTAATTGCTACCACTTCTCTGCTACCAAATTTCTCAGCGTGTGAGGAACCCCATGAGCCAGATATGATGGCTCTGCAACCACATTTAGTCTACAGGCTGGAGGTCAAGCATCCTTACCCTAAAGGTTTCTCTGCTTCTCTGACATTAAAAAATAAAAATCTTATAGCATGTTACTTCAGATCTTTCGCTTGTTTCAAATTATCACAGCCCATTGATGTGGATCTTCAGTCTAAACATTGGGAATTTAACTTGGGGAAACTTATGTGATGTCTTTGTCTTCTTTCTACAACAGTGAGTTGATAATTATATATGAGGAGGATTTGGAGACAGTGGTTTGAGGTTATCTTTATCTAGTCAGTAGAGTGTAAGTGGTCTTGAGCATCTGGAGACAGGTTTTATACTTGGCTCTAAACAGCATTTCTATATAGGAACCTGGGTAGCTTATTTATTTAATCTGCCTGTACCTCACCCTCTGTTTATAAAAAGAGGTATTTATTTTTATGACAATGAATGAATTGCACTTTGAAATCCTTTAGAATGCAAAACATTGTGCAAACAGTGCTTTGCCACATTTATGCTGGTGAAGAGAATTATCAGTCTCCCTATTAATAATTCCTTGTACTGAATTAGAGAGTTATCCTCAGAGAAAAGTCCTTTTTCATCTCGGAGGAGAAAGAGAGCTGTTGTGATTTTTTTTTTCTGAAGAGGGAATTAATAAGAGCAAAAAGTCCTCCCTCTAAAAGGAAGGGTGTAAAGAAGACCCCAGGAGCTCCAAAGTTGTGCCATATGCTGATGCAAGACAGTGAAATGAAAGCCAATACAATATCAGTCCAATGCTGAGGTAACTTAACTAAATTAATTACCTATATTTTGCACAATTAAAACCTAATAAAAATATTAATTAACAGGACATAAGCTTCAGACTCAGTTTATGTATTAAATGAAGATCAGAAATAGGCTGATACTACCTAAAAATGATCAAATGTGAAATGAATAATGATTGCTATTTGTCATGGTCACAGATTTCCAAGGATGGTTGCTAGATTTATAAATAGTCATGACTACCTTAAAAAAAAGTGTTGTTAGCATTACAATGGCCTTGGATTTCCTTTGCTTTTGTCTTTCAGGCTAACCGTGATGCAGTACTGAGTAGAATACCTGAGCACAAAAATGATCGCATCATCAGTTTGCAAAGTGCATCTGTGGTCTATGATTTACTTACTATTGCCTTGGGAAGAAGAGGTCAATATGAAATGTTATCAGAGGTATGCTTGTGACTTAGCAATTAATTCTGGGGGTGATTGGTGGTGGTTAGTATTAATAATGCAGGTTTATTTTCATAGTGCTTTAAAAGTCGACCAAGAATAGGTGTTCATTGTGATGGCCACTGTATAAACAGGGTGCATCTACACATGCATTTGATCCCAGATCAGTTTCGTTCCAAGTAAACGCTTCCAGGCAGGCATCTACACGTGCAAAAACTAGGCAGCAGATTTGCTGCTCTTAGCACCAAACTTTCTGAAGCCCTACAGTGGACTGCTGCTGATGTCACCAGGGGGAGCTCCAGGCTTTGGCTACCATGGATGGCAGCTGGCATCCCTCTTGAAAAGGCAGCCCTGCTCTCTGGCCAGCCACTTCCCTGGCCAGGAGTAGTGTGCACAGCACAGGGGCAGTATGCAGCAGCACCTGTCTTGCCAACTGTGCTTCCGTGTACCTTGGCTGCTTTAGTCCCTGCTCCTGGCAGTGAAGACCATTACCCTAAGCTCCTGCTGGCCAACATGCTGTCCCACTGTGCTGGCTGCTGCCTGGCCCGTCCCAGCTCCCCCATATGCAGTGACTACCTGCCCAGCCACAGTGCACCCATTCCAGGGCTGCTACCGTGACGCTATCCAGCTGGCCGGACTCTGGCAGGGATGCCAATAATGGGCTCCTGGACACCACTACTGGGGCAGTCCTTGCCCTCCTGTGCCTCCAGCCCCTCTGCCTCTGGGCCTGCTGAGCCAGCCAGGACTGGTAGCTGCACATCATCCAGCAGACCGGGGACAATATGAAGTGGCTGGAG
This sequence comes from Caiman crocodilus, assembly GCA_030014935.1. Taxonomy (NCBI): domain Eukaryota; kingdom Metazoa; phylum Chordata; order Crocodylia; family Alligatoridae; genus Caiman; species Caiman crocodilus. Next base: position 28,858,934 of record JAGPOW010000304.1, read on the forward strand.
GCATTTCACTTGACCTGGGCCACTTTCAGGGACCTCCTGGAGCACCTTTACCTGCACCTGGAGTGGCAGGACACCACCATGTGGCTGTCCCTCCCAGCAGACTCCTGACTCTAGCCCTCACCCTGTTGAAGGTGGTCACACCTGCCAGCCTTCACTATGTGGGACATCTCTTTGGGGTAGGCAAGACCACCTCTGGGGAGGCCATCCTGGAGGTGTGAGGGTCCCTTTAGGATGTGCTGGGACATGTGGTGCTCTGCATGCACCACCCCCTGGTGGTGGTGGCAGGGTTCTGTGCCCTGAGATTCCCTTAGTGCAGCGGTGTTCTGGATGAGACCCATTTCCCTGTCACCTGTCTGTCCCATGGTGACCAGCCCTACTAAAGCCAGAGGGGCTTTCACTCTGTGGTATCCAGGCCATCATGGACCACCAATGCACCTTCATGCATATGAGTGCCAGCTAGGCAGGCAGTGCCCACGATACCTGCATCTTCTGAAACTCTGCCATGCCGGGCCTTGTGGTGGCCAGGGGTGCCAGATCTGCAGCTGGTCACTGTGGTGGTCCTGCACCTCCTCATCAGGGACCCTGCCTACATGCTCCTGCCCTGGCTCATGAGGCCCACTTTAACCACTTTCCCACCAGGAAAAAAGTGGGCCCACTTTCCCACCAGGCCCACTTTAACCACTGCCTGGACTGGACCCATGCCCTGATGGAGTGCACCGTCAGCCATCTGAATGGATGCTGGTGCACCATTGTAGCCCACCTTGTTTGCTGAGGACAACCTTGCCTGAATCATTGTTGCAGTCTGCATGCTGCATAACATTTGCAAGGCCCAGGGGAAGCTCTTTTGTGAGGCTTGGGTGAAGGCCATGTGGCAGCAGGAGCACCACCTGGAGTCCCGGGTACAAGAGGCCCCTCCACCACCCACCAGCAATAAAATACCCTTTTCCCTGTGCAGACAATTTACAAAATGCTTTGTGTGCTGTCCTGGGGTGGGGGGCATGGGTGGGAAGAATGCCTAAGGAACAGAACCCAAGGAGAGGCAGTCTCCACCCTGGCCTCTGGCTGTTCCATCACAGGTACAGAAACTGTGACAAGCCCATCAGGTGGGCAGCTCGCCCAGGGGCAGCCGCTGCCAAATGTGACCTCCTTCTCGCATGCAGCTGCAAGATATGCAAAGCCATGAGAAAAAGCTGTTTGTGAGAGTTTGCAACATTTCTCAAATACAATGCTTGTGCACTGCCTTGATGCTTCCCCTACCTCCTATTCCTACAGGCCAGTAACTGTCCTATGCTGTCACCCAGCCCATAGCACCCAGGGTTGGGGCATGCAGGGATCCCAGATGACTGGGATAAGGGGGTGCCCATGCCCCTGTCATCCCCACAGAGGGTCTTTCTAGGGGTCACCCCAGGGCCAGTCCCCTTATCCCCCACTCCCTTGCACTGCCACTGTGCCCCTAACATGCCCCTGCTGTGTGTTGTGGGTGCTGCATGAGGAACTGTGTGCATGGACCGAGGGGTGCCCAATCCACTATGCCCTGCTGCTGCTGATCTTTATGGTACACTGGGTACACCTGCGCATTTGACATGGGACCCTGAACTTTGACAGCACAGGTGGTAAGCTCAGGCTACCCCTCAATCTCCAGTGCTGCCTGGAAGACCTGCCTGTCTCTGTGATACACATCTGTGCCTCTTGCAACTGAGGAGGACATCACCACTGGCATCAACATGCTCCTCAGCATGAAAGGCCCATGCCCGGCTACCTGCGGGGAAACAGATTGCTCAGTAAAGTTTTGCAAAGTCCCCTTCATCCCTGCAGGCTAGTGATGCTGGGTGCAGGCAGGCTGGTGAGGCTAGCTTACCCAGAGGGACAGGGCCTGGAGTTGCAAATTTGCTCCTGGTTTATGTTTACACATGTGTAACTGTGTAGTAACTAATCATAAGTAGATTTGCTACCTGCATTTATAGGTAGCATATTTACTTATGATTAGCCATTTTAACTAACACGTGTATGCACATTTCCTACAAACATTTTTTTATAACTAGAGAGTTCTTCACATATGATTTCCTTAGGGAAATAGAAGGCCTTTCAAAAAACAAAACATTATGAAAGCTCACATAGGAGTCTCCTTCAATTCTGCCCCCTGGTTCTGTGACCTTCAGTGTAAAATTAATAGCTGTTGGAGAAATTTGATGCAATATCAATAGCATCCTTCAAATGGTCAGAAAGATGCTGGTAGTTCAGGCTTATAACTGACTCTTTCTAAACCTCTGTCCAGCAGAGGAAGCTTTCTTGCAGGTGTCATGTTGTTCTGCTTTGCCCTGCCCTGGTCTTTCCTTTACCTCCTCTTGGAGCTATGAATCATCCTTGAGTTCTGGCATCCTGGTGCTGATATGTAGGAGCTCCTAAGATGAAGCAGAAAGTGATTGGTTCAGAGAAATATGAGCAACATTTGAAGTACTTGCAGTATGGTGGAATGATATACCTCATGTCAGTTTCTTGATCTTTCTAAATTAGGAGTTAGCAACATATGCAGCCTACCAGTCGAATCCAACCCAGAAAGTGATCTAGTCTGGCATACTAATGGGAAGTTAGGATTGGCAGCCTGCCTGGCTTGGTGGGAGCATGGTGAAGTGACAGATGGTCGGGTGGTGCTGAGGCTCGCGGAAGTGGATGTGGGATTGAGCAGGTAATCAGGAGTGGAATTGTGGGGCGTAGGCAACAGGAGGCAGAACAGATTTTTGAGAAAGTGACAGAGGCTTAGCAGGAGTGGTGTGGTAGCAGGTGGCATACTAGGGAGGGCAAATGATGTGCGACTGCAAGGCATCTTGGATATCCAATCTCCTCCCACTGCCCCATTTGGCAGGAAGAAAGTTTTTGAGATTGTGTTGCAACTGTGGGGATTGATTTGTAGTGATGTGGACACCAGGTAAACTTCAGATATGTGAAGTGCCTGGGTCCTCCCTCCAGAAGTTGGATACCAGGCCTGTGTGAAGTGGCAAGTATTTGTTTCGGATTCAGATTTGGCCAGTTTTGGAGGGACAGTGATTTGATTTGGAGATTCAAATCTGTCCTGATTTGATTCGGCTAAATTGGATCCGAAGATTCAGTGCCGCTTTGGAGGTTCAGCCATAGGCTAAACAGGTAGCAGTCCTCACCACACTGGACACAGCTGCCTCCATCTGGTAAGTCTGTTGTGGTGGGTGGAGGGCAGATCAATGCCCCCACAGCAAGGGAGGTATTGAAGCTGGGACAAGCTGCCCCGGAGGGGGGAAAGGGGATGTGGCAGTTCTGGGAGTGGGAGCTATGCCCTGCTGCTGCTTGCCAGGGCGGCGGGAAGGGGGTGGGGGTGGGGGCACAATACAGGCACTGCTTGCTTCAGGCAGGAGGTGGCTCCTGCTCCCAGCGCTGCCTCACCCACATCCTGTGCTTTGCCTCCCGGAACTTGTGAGGAGTGCTGCCTGTTTAATCCATGGCCAAATCTCTGAAGCGGTGCTGAATCTTTTCTGAATCTATTCAGAGGCTTCTGATTTTTCTATTCAGACTCTTTAATTGGTCTCCTGATTCAATTCAGATTTGGAGATTTAGCCACTAAATCGGGCCAAATCTCCTCCAAATCTGATCGGCTACTGAAGCTGCGCACAGCTCTATCGGATGCCACTTCCCAGCTTTCAAAGAACCACAGTGTCCCTAAAACCTCCTCAGTGTACCAGGTCAATTAAGTTGGGGATGAAGGAAGAAAAATTGCTGGACCTTCTCTGCATGAGGCTCACTCTACTCTCTCTTGAAGCACATGACTGCCCCCTCTCCTCCAGCCCACCTTAGGACCAAACTGTGTTGATTTTACCTGCTGTTAGTGAAATGTTGCTAAACTCTGTTCTATGTCCACTTTTTTTCCCCAAGATAATTTTTTTTGCTTGTTTGATTTTAAAATTTTCCAGAAATTCATCTGAATTTACAGTCCTTTTCTTTCTTTAGTAATTCTTTGGCATGCACTAAAATATCTCGCCCAACCTGAGAGAGCATTGCAGTATCCCGTGCAGGAACAATTAGGTAATCAGCCAAGGGTACAGACTTATTTTACTGATGTATCTGCAAGAGAAGGAATCGAATATGTAGACCTAGATGACATAGGAAGCAACTTATGTGCGAAGGTGTCCCAGGGAAACAAAAATGGAGGCACTGGAATGGCCTCCTGTGGCAGGACCCGAGGCAAGGACGACCCACCCAGGAAAAGAGAGAGAGAGAGCCCTGAAAAGAAGGCATACTTACCACTCACAGGGAAATGAGCCATGCTGAGAAGGGCTGCTCGCGCAGTTCATCACCTCCTTTTATTGCTGACTGGGGGCAGTGCCAGCAGATGATGTCAGGAAAAACCGCCACCCGGTAGAGTCAAACGCCAGAGACGGAGAAATGGCAGGAGAGACGGCAGGGACACCCGAGGGTGGAGTTACTCCCTGGGTGGCATCTCAGAAAGATCGACAGCCTTGGAAGGGGCAGGGCAGAGACCCTCTGGAGGGCTCTCAGCTATATTAAGAGGACCCAACATCCTGCTTGGCAGAACAGTTGGGGCAAAGAGGGACGACGTCGAGGGATCAGAAGGACTACAGACGTCGGACCTGTGAGTGGGGGTGGGCAGAGACCTGCACCCCGATCCTTTCGTTATTTCTTTTCTTTGTTCACTTTATTTTGGAGGGCACCCAGAGTCATGACCAAGGAAAGGCCCTCCACAGGTCCAGAGAGAGTGGGATTTGCAGGAACCTTGGAGGAAATTCAGATGCAAAGGCAGAGACTATCACAGGCCTCACGGTCATCCAGGACAGGCAAGCCATCCAGGGATGGACAAGGCAGTAAAAAGACAGATGAAGACATTACAGGAGACAGGCTGACAATCCACCATCTGACAGTCTTGAGGGCTGATGCATGGCTGGGGTATAGGGGAAGTGGAGCCCCAAAAACACCTTCGGCAGGTAGTACGCAGTCTGTGAGAATCCCCAAGAAGGAGCCTCACCACTGAAGAAGAGAAGACCAAGTCATGGCAGGCGTGTTGGGATTTCCCTCGGGGTGAAACGTGACCTAACATCTATGTCCTGGGGACATACCCCTTGGCCAGAGCCAAGTGAACACTTGAAGGCTGCCTGTGAGCACCTATAGAGGTCAGGTGGGGCAGAAGGGAATTAAACCTTTACATTTCTGAGTTTGTTCCCTATAATTAGGTCAGAGCTAAGATCAATGTATGAATTTACTAAGAAACAAAATAACTTTTGTGTAAAGGAATAAATTAGCAAAACTCAAGCTATCTGTTTAGTAATGATAACACTTATTTTCCATGATATACTTGCTGCTATGCTGCTTCCACTTCAGGGAAATCATAAGCTGACCTCCCAAGTGAAAGCTTTTAGTGTTCTTGTTAAAATCAGAAATAGATACAACAGATAGGATTAGGAGCTGTTATGTGGCTATAATTTTGATATCCTTGTTTGAGGAGACAATCCTGTTATTTATTTATTTGGCTATCTTTTGATCAGACAGTTATTCATCTTGAATATGTTTGTGCTCAGTTTTATTTCTGTAAGATAACAGTTCTGTGTGTGCTGTTTTTCTTCTTGGCTAAGTATGGACGGTCAAAAAGCTGAGGCTGAATCAATTCAGTCTCTGTAGGTTAATCCTAAAATGCAAAGATTAAATTGAGAAATGACTGGACAGACATTCACTTCTGATTCGGGGAATGCAGCCACATATCTGCAGTGGCTCAGATCAGAAGCTGGGGCTCTGGCATGAAACCAGCATGGGTTGTGTGTTCACTTCCTCATTCTGCTGCTCCTGAGGTCTCTGGGATTTGCAGTCCACGGTCACAGCTGTAGGGTTGCTCATCATTTGCTTTTCCTGCTTCCAGGTGCTGCTGAGATTTACAGTCCACAGTTGCAGCCAGCAGTAAGTTTTTAGCAGGGCAGGGTGGGGCAGCTCTGTATTTGGGAAAAGGAAAGTTTTTTTAACCCCCCTCCCTGGCCCCAGAACCAGGTCAGGGTTTGCATGGGGGGAAGCAGTCCCTGCCTTCTCTCCTCCTCTGCCCCCTCCCACCTGCTTCTTTGTTAGAACAGACAGGCTAGCATAGGGCTGGAAAGCATGCTGGGGAACTCTGATTCAACTTGAACCAGGAAGGGGCTTGAGATAAACCAGTTTATGAAAACTTGTGACTCAAATCAGTTAAACCTGATACTACATTCAACCAGGTTTATCTTAAACCAGTTTTAGCCATTTTGGAACTGGTTTGTATACACTGAACTTCTGTTCTGTTTACAGGTTTGAACCAGTTTCTGATGACTTAAACTGGTTTATGTATAACTTCTGTCCCTAGCCCTTGTAATATGAGACTCTGTTTACAAGTGAATTCTTCTTCTTCTTGAAAAGCTCTGTATACAGGATAGGCCACATAAGATACCTGTGAGTTAGGATGGGCAGACATTTAAACAGCAGTTGAAGTCCCCACAGGTTGGACTAGTTTTCTGCTTGACAGACCTAAACACTGTGGGTTATACTGTGTACTGTTGACTTCATAGGGACAAAATTAATTTGCATTCTTTTTACTAGATATTTTGCCAAGTTCCATGGAAGTGCTCTTTTATTTTACATCACATTTCCTGATAGTGTTTCATAGACCCCCTCTACACATGATATCTATTGCACAATTTCCCTGTTAATTGTATAACTTTAGACTGACTACACATGCAGTTTTACTATGGTGCCTTAAGGTCCAACCAGCTATAAAGTTATTGCTCAAAAATGTGTACTATCTTCACTGTGGGTTTCTATCCAGCTTTAATTTATATGTGTAGGCATTTCCCATGGCTGGGACACAGGTGCAGTCAGAATCAGGAGTCCCCTCACTAGTTGACCACCCTTTCAGGAGAGGGGGCTCCCAGCTGTGGGAGCCTGCTTCTTGCCGGTGCAGTGGGAGCCTGGGTTTAGCCATCCCCGCGCTGGCAATAAGGCACAATGGGATCTAAAGTGCGATCCCACAATCATGCCTCCTGCTATGTGTGTGTGGTGTGGTATGGAAGGAGGCGTGATTGTATGGATCACACATTAGATCCCATCATGCCTTTATCTGTATGTGTAGAGGGGCCCATAGTGCAGGTAAAGGGACGAAGAAACATAAATGCCTCTGTATATCTTGTATCATTTCCCTTTCCCCTTGTATCATACACACATAGGAATCTTTCCATATAACTTTCAAGTCCCTTTTCAGGTTGTATATCTTCAGTCACAATTGAATACTTCCTAATTCAGTTGTTGTGTGTTGCTTTAATCTATTGTTCTTACTGATGGAGATGAAATAACTGAACAACAATGCTGGATTTAAATTAATATTGACATTTACATAAAACTGTGATTTGCTGTACAAAACTATTTTCTAGACTGTACATGCAACAATGTTACAAGGGAATTATTGGTTTCTTTCCTCCTCCACCCCACCATTTTTAAGTATGCATATAATATGGCATATTTTAAAAACCATATTTACCAACACTTTATGCAGTAGGTTCCCTATGATGAAACAGCTCAGGGTATGTAAATTCTGTTCAGTAAATAGAATGCACTGTTGTTTCTGTTTTTGCATCATACTTCACCTCAGTTTCTATTACACTTAACTGCATTTTCTGTCTTTTTTTTGTAACACTAAGGTCTTGTTTTAATATCAAAATAGCATTTGAGTTTTACAGTTTTGTGTATTTACAGTGCATATAACAGACCATCACATGATAGGAAGCTGATTGCGAAACCTCTTTGGTTTAATCTCTGGTTTAATCCAAAAGAATACCTTGTCCAGGAACTCCTTGGAGAGGTGGTTTGATTTGTAAAACCCTGGTAATAAGGGAAATGGTTTCTTATGGCCCACAGAAAAATGTAAAACCTTTTGTAATTGGTGCAAAACATTAATTTAATATATTGCATCTCAGTGTACTAATTATTAATTATTAGTGTACTAATTATTAATGCAACTGTGCTCGCCTCTGCTCAAAAAGGCGTTCCCGGGCTGCTTTTGCACGGGTCGCTATACGGGTTGGCGCTGCCTCCGTGGGAAGGTTCCCAGCGAGTGCCCCAGGTGTTGACGGCTGCTCCCCGGAACCCACACAATGAGCTTCAACCAGGGCCTTCAGCGGTGGGACACAGCTGACCATGGTCTTCAGGGCCAACCCACATCTGACAGTGGTCACGGGGCTCCAGCCTCCCCCTACACCCCGACCAATGCCACCTTGACTTGCCGGCTCATCAATCTCCTAGCCTGGGCCTGGGGACTCCCTGTCCCCAGACCCTGTCGCCCCTGCAGGCTCCTTTGCCAGAGCCTCTGCAGGCTCTCTTGCCGGCTTCCCCACCGGCTCTCTCTCTGGCTCCCTCACTGGGGCCTCTGCCGGCTCTCTCACCAGCTTCCCCGCCAGAGCCTCTCGCCGCCACTGGCCTACTGGCTCCGGTGCGTGCTCCGCAGCTGTTCTCCTTGTGGCCGCTGCCACTGTCTTCCCCAATCCTGCTGCTCCCGGTGCTACCGCCGTCTGTTCCCCCATTGTCTGTGCCGCTGTGTGGGTGACTCTCAGAGGTCCCCAGCCGCAGCATGCTTCCGGGGATCCCCCCGATGGGCCCTCACGCCCTTGAGCCGTGTTTTATATCCGCCGGGTGGCGCCTCTCCCTGGCACCGCCTGGCCTCAGCTGAATGCAGGTGCAGCTAATGAACCATGCGGGCGGTCTCCCAGTGTGGGTGCGTCCTCCATCCTCGCCTCCTGTGGAGGGTAAGTGATCGCTCCCCCCGGATTTGGGCTGAGGTTCCCGCCTACCAGCAGTGTCCCTGGGACATAACCCCCCCTTAAGGTGCCTCTGTGTCCCCCATCTGGGCCATACTTGCAGGGTCCAGTTGTCCTGTTGCGTGGCTTCCTTGTTCCCCGCCTTAGTCGTCGTCTGTGCAGCTGGACAAGAAGAATGCCAGTGTATTGGCCTTTCTGGATCGGTGTTTAATGTGGAATCTATACGGTTGGAGCGCTAAAGCCCACCGGGTAATCTGGGCATTATCGGTTTTGGCTGTACTCAGCCATTTCAGTGGCATATGGTCTGTCACTAGCATGAACTCCCAGCCTATCAAGTAGTACCGGAAATAGTCTACTACCCACCGAATTGCCAGGCACTCGCGCTCAATAGTTGAATACCTTTTTCTGCAGGGAGTAGCTTGCAGCTTGCATACGCCACGGGTCTTTGGTTTTGAGGGCTATTTGGGAGATAGTGAGGGTCTTTGGATCTCAAGCTTTGGAGAGGGGGATCACCCACCGCTGTCTCTGAAGTGTCCGTCTGCAAGATGAAGGGTTTTCAGAAGTTGGGTGCGATTTATGACATTTTTGCATAGCGCCCTTTTCAGCTTTTCAAAACTTTGCCCCATCTCCTTAGTCCATCTGACCGTCCCTGTCTTCCGCCCTTTGAAGGCCTCTGACAAGGGTGTTGCCAGCTCTGCGAAGCGTGGCGCAAATCGCCTATAATATAATAATTAGTCAATCCTAAAAATGACCGTAGTTGGCAACAGTCTCGAGGAGCCATGAAGCTGCAAATGGTTTCCACTTTGTCGGCTAAGGGTTTGATCATGCCTCTGCCAACTAGGAATCCCAAATACTTTGTTTCTTTCTGAGCCAGGGCGCACTTTCAGGGATTCGCCTTCAGGCCCATGCGCCTCAATTCTGTGAGTATGGCCCGTAGGGCTCTTTTATGCTGCTCCCAGGTCCGGGTATATATGATTATATCATCTATATACACCGCAGCATACCCGGTGTGGGGTGCCAGTATCTGGTCCATTAGACACTGAAACATTGCAGCTGCGCCGTGCAACCCAAAGGGCATCCTAATGAACTCGTACAGCCCCCATGGGGTGCCGAACGCCGTCTTCAGCCTATCTTCCTTAGTCACCAGGATCTGCCAGTAGCCCTTCACCAGGTCAAGGGTTGATATATAATGAATATCCCCTATCCTCTCTGTCAGCTCTGCCACGTGGGGCAGGGGGACTGCGTCAGATGGCCATAGCATTCAGGCGCCTATAATCTATACACAGTCTCAAGGATCTGTCTGGCTTGCGCACTGGTACCAGTGGGCTCCTCCAAGGACTTCTCGAAAGCTAGATGACCCCTAGCTTCAACATGGAATCAATCTCTCTGCGGATGGTCTCCCGGAGATGGTGAGGAATGGGCTGCCACCTTTCCCTTACTATTGCCCCAGGGGGTGTTCTTATGGCATGGCAGATGCCCCGAACCCAGCTGGGCTCCTCACGGAACACTTCCTGGAACTCGTCTACCAAGCCCTGGGCCTCCTGTTGTTGTGTCACGGATAATTCCTCTCCTATCCTGACTGGGGTTCCCACCGAGGAAGGGTCTGCCCCTCCTCCTAACCCCTGGGGGCCTAAGTCCTTGTTGTAGGCCTCAGAAATGGCAGCCCACCCCTCGGGTTCTTGCCATGCCCGTAGGAGATTCACCTGGTAAATTTGCTTTTCCCTGAGGTGTCCGGGCCTGTGAACCTCCTAGTCCACCAGCCCTACCTGTCGGAGGATCTCAAATGGCCCTTGCCACTGCATAAGGAGCTGGCTCGTGGACGTGGGGAGTAACACCAGGACCTTCTGGCCTGGTTCAAATTCCCGTTCTTTGGCCTGGTGGTCATACTGGTTCTTTTGTCGGGCCTGGGCCTCTCTTAGGTTCTCCTGAGCCATGTCCTGGGCTAACTGGATCCTCCGCCAGAACGCCTGCTGGTACGCCTGCGGCTCTTGGGAAGGGCCATCGCTCCATTCCCACTCTTCCCTCAGGACTTGTAAGAGGCCCCGCGGGCGATGTCCCAAGACCAGCTCAAATGGAGAGAACTTCGTGGAGTCCTGGGGGGTATCTCTGAGGATGAATAGCACTAGCGGGAGGAGGAGATCCCATTTTCGGGGGTCCCCTTGTATGCACCTACGCAGTGCCCATTTTATTGTCCTGTTGAGGCGCTCTACCAACCCATTGGTCTGGAGGTGGTAGATCGAGGTACAGAGTTGTTTCACCTGGAGGGTCTGGCACACCCCGTTCAAAACCCCAGACATGAAGTTCTTCCCTTGGTCAGTCAGTATCTCCCAAGGGATCCCCATGCGGACTATCCATTTTATCAGCTCCTCTGCAATACACTGGGCTGTTACAACCTGCAGGGGAATCGCCTCTGGGTACCGGGTAGCGTAGTCCACAATAACCAGGATGTATTGGTGGCCCGAGCTGCTCCGAGGCAACAGGCCCACGACATCTAAGGCGATCCTCGAAAATGGGGTATCGATAATGGGCATAGGCTGAAGGGGTGCCTGTGGAGAGCATTCGGTCCTTGTCTTTTGGCAGTTGGGGCAGGCCGCACATCGGCGGACTACTTCCTCCCCCATCCTGGGCCAAAAGAACTACCTACTTACTCTCACGAGGGTCTTATCTTGGCCCAAATGGCCCCTTGCAGAGCTTGCATGCGCCTACTGCCAAACAGCTTGGCAGAATTGGGTAGGTACTACTAGTTGCAGACCCCCCGATCTCCCCCCTTTCGTTCCCCCGCAGGCGATAGAGGAGCCGGTCCCTTACCTCAAAGCGGGGCAGCCCCTCGGGTGATGTCACTGAGGTCCCTCGGGCACCTTGAGCCTGCTTGCGGAGCGCCTCGACCTCTGGATCCTCCTCTTGGGCCTCCCGGAACCAGAGGCTACTGGTGAGTTCACTGAGGTCCACGTTATCTGGATCATCAGATGACTCTCCACTTTCTCCGATTTTCTCCCAGCCATCCCTCCTGGTCCTGGATCTTCTTGAGTGCCACTTCGGTGTCTCTTATCCTATCCAAGATGTCATATATCGGCGCCCAGTCTCGTGCCAGGAGCATCTCGCATGCCAGCCGGGGCACTACTCCCACCAGGAGTTCTCCTTGGTGCTCCATCACTCAAAGGTGGACCCACTGGCGCTCGGTCTGTTTGGTGTCTCCATGGAGGCAAGCTATTCTCACGGGGGGGGGCGCCGCCTGCCGGCCCTGTGATGGTATCAAGTCTCCCCTGACCAGAGACTGGGCACACCCCGAGTCCAGGGTGGCTTGCATGAGCTGGCCCTCCACCCAGGCTTTGACGACCGGGCATCTCCAAGCCCCATCCCCTCCACTGTCCGCGTAGCTGCAATCCATCAGTTCGCCAGGTTCTTGGCCTCTCTGCCGGGACCCTTGTTGGGCTCTCCAGGACCCAGCGTTCCATCGGTTGATACGGGCATTCCCTGGAGAAATGGCCCTTCTGCCCACACCAGAAGCGCACGGAGTCCCTGGTAGCCCCTCGGTCGGGGGCGCGCCGGCGCTCAGGCCCCCTCGGTGCTGTCATCGGGGGCCCTGGGCTCCTCCTGTCTTGGGGGTAATAAGCTTCGGAAGCAGCAAATGCCTCTGCCAGCCTCAGAGCTTCCTCGCAGGTCTGCGGGGTATGTTGTCGCACCCAGCGTTGTGTCTGCTCTTCTAAATCGTTCTGGAACTGCTCCAGAATGATCTGGTCTGCCAATGCCTCCCCGTCCTGCCTCACTGGGCTCTCCCACTTATCTAGCAAGTCTCGCAGCAACTGCAGTAGCGTTTTTGGCTGGCTCACCTTAGGTCCCTTCTTGGTCCAGAACTGGCGCCGGTAATACTCAGGGTTAATCTCCAGTCTGTACAAGATGGCTTCCTTCACTTGCTTATAGTCTGAGGTATCATCCCTCGAGAGTGCCCGATAGGCGGCCTGCGCCTTTCCCACCACCAAGGCTCTCAACTGCCTGGCCAAATGCCTCTTATCGAGCCCGGTCATAAGGGTGTGCCACTCGAAGGCCTCTATATGCCTCTGGGTCATCCTCCCTGGTCATTTTAGGCATCTTGAAGGAGGTCGAACCATGCTGGAGCCAACCCTGTTGTCGATCTAGCATCTGTTGCTGGGAACTCAGGATCTGCGTCAATGCTTGCAAGTTCTGCCTGAGGACCTCTGCGGGTCCCATAGCCGTGGCCTGTATGTTGGCATAAGTCGGCAGGTTGGGGTCCTCCATGATCCCACCTGTGCCACCACTTTGTGCCTGCCTCTGCTCAAAAAGGCATTCCCAGGCTGCTTTTGTGCAGGTCGCTATACGGGTTGGCGCCACCTCCGTGGGAAGGTTCCCAGCGAGTGCCCCATGTGTCAGCGGCCGCTCCCTGGAACCCCCACAATGAACTCTAACCAGGGTCTTCAGCGGCAGAACACCGCTCACCGTGATCTCCAGGGCCAACCTGCCTCTGACGGCGGTCATGGGGCTCCAGCCTCCCCCTACACCCTGGCCAATGCCACCTTGACTTGCGGGCTCGTCAATCTCCTAGCCCGGGCCTGGGGACTCCCTGCCCCCAGACCCTGTCGCCCCTATAGGCTTCTTTGCTGGAGCCTCTGCAGGCTCTCTCGCCGGCTTCCCCACCGGCTCTCTCTGTGGCTCCCTTGCTGGGGCCTCTGCCGACTCTCTTGCCAACTCCCCTGCTGGCTCTCTCTCCAGCTCCTGCATTGGGGCCTCTGCTGGCTTTCTCCTTGGCTCCCCCGCCGGAGCTTCTCACCCCCGCTGGCCTACCGGCTCTGGTGCGTGCTCCACAGCTGTGCTCCTCATGGCCGCCGCCACTGTCTTCCCCAATCCTGCTGCTCCTGGCGCTACCGCTGTCTGTTCCCCCGTCGTCCGCACGGGGGCGCGGACGACTCTCAGAGGTCCCCAGCCACAGCATGCTTCCAGGGATCCCCCGACATGCCCCCGGGGCCATGTTTTATATCCTCTGGGTGGCGCCTCTCCCCAGTGCCGCCAGCCCTCAGCTGAATGCATGCGCGGCTAATGAACCGCATGGGTGGTCTCCCAGTGTGGGCACTTCCTCCATCCTTGCTTCCTGTGGAGGGTCAGCGATTGCTCCCCACCCCGGGTCTGGGCCGAGGTGCCACCCCTACCGCCGGTGTCCCTGGGACAGTAATTTATGGTAACTGGTTAATAAAATGAGCCTCAGCAGAACAGTATAACAAACTTGTGCTCTGACTCAGTAGTAGTTTTGATTCAGGCTGGTTTTTTCTTTAAACTAGAAATAACTGTCAAATAAGCTTTCACTCTACTACTTGCCTGTCTGGTTGGTGCCACTGATGCAGTAAGTGTTCAGGGAATGAAAAGGTTAGAAGCACCTTTGGCACAAAGCAGGAGCTCAGGTTTCCATCTGCTGGTTCTGTTATTGAACGAACACATGGTAAATGCTTATCATTGCTTTTGGCAGGCTGAAGTGGAGCAACAGCTGAGTGGTACCTAAACATGTGGCACAGGGAAAGAAACTCTCTTAGTTCTTAAATGTTGTTTGTTTTTGGGGTTGTTTTTTTTTAATCCCGTGGAAGCTGATGACTGCTTCTTATTTTCACTCCGAAGTTGATTATTTGAACTAATTAGGCTGCCAGCCAAGTGTAACATTTAAGTTACTGAAGGGAAAAGGGGAAACAACCCCTAAGCAACACATTAGCTATTACGATGTAACTGCTGTGGCTGGATGCTCCTGTAGTGATACAATTAGACCAAATCACTATAAATTTTAATCCTGAATGTAACATATTGCACAGGTGATTAGTGTGCTTTTATTGCTATGGAAGTACACAGATGTAATGGTTACATCTTAACAGCTTACCTCATATTATTTAATATTGATACACTTAGGCCTGCCAGTGCCCTTAGGCTTTTTTATTTTATGCACTTTTTGAGGTTCTAGAGGCAAAATATTCTCGGTATTTCTCTACAGACGAATGTGTATGTAACCTTTTGAAGGTTTCGGCTCTTAATGAGTATTATCAATATAATTTCTATCCTTTCCCCCCACAAATTTAGTGTTTAGAAAGAGCCATGAAGTTTGCATTTGAAGAGTTCCATCTTTGGTATCAGTTTGCACTGTCATTAATGGCTGCAGGAAAAGTAAGTCTTGCCTTTTTGTGTATTTAAATCTTTGTACTGATTGTCATTTATGATGGTATATTAACACTTACCTAGAAATCTTCATCTATTGAGACTCTTTATAAAACCATAATTAATTACTCAAAGTAGCTCTGTGGGAGTGAACTAACAATGATTTTTTTCTCAGTACTTGTACCGAGGGACAAATAAAGACAGTTCTTGTCAAAGAGTTTGTCATTTAGGAAGTGAAAATGTTGAACGTTGTTGCTCAGTACCACAAGCTAAAGTTTAAAGTGAATTTTACAGTATTTTATTTTAGATAAATGATACCTAAAATGATATACTTTGATAGAAATACAGTAAAGTCTTACTTTCAATACTGCCACAGTGAACAGGTGACAGGTTTAGATAAGAATTTACACATGTTCATCTTTTTATTTACTTCAAGAACTGCTTGTTATACCATCACTTGTAAATACTTTTCCATTATGCAATCTTAGATAGTTGAACCACATTTGATTATTATCACCTGGACTTTTTAAGCCCAACATACTACTTTTGGTTCCTTTGCTTTCTTCTCTTCCACGTGGGGTTACAGAGGATAAACCAGGTTTATCATAGATGAAGCAAGAGATGTCCATTATCTTTCCTCAAATCCTGTCTCCTTGGAGATGAGTGGGTTATTGTCATTCTGGAAAAAAAATTAATCGCATTATTCTCCATAAATTATTTTAAGGAAATTTGTGTAACTCACTGACCTTGAGGACCTTACTATTTCTACCCCATCTTCAATGTAGTTTACAGCAGCTCTAAATTATGGTAGGGAAAAGGTAAAGGAAAAAATAGCCTTAGGCTCAGGAATAATGAAGGTCTGCTCTAAACCTGCATTGGCTTAGAATATATTAGAGTAATCCCTTAAGTGTTGTTATACCCTCTGGTGATCACTGAAGTACATCCTGCTTTAGTTATCTGTCCACTCCCACCCACTTATTTGCCACCCCCCTGTGGGGTATCAATAAGAGAAATGATATAAAGCCTGGTGACTTCTCAGGTGCTCCTCTAGGGCACTTTGTTTTGTATGCATCACTGCAGTGTAGTATGCAGGCCAATATCTGATCCAGCACATTTGACTTTGCTTAGTGACTACATTGGGTCTCAAAGCCTCTCCTGTCTGATCTGACAGACACTCTTGTGACAGGTCTTTCAACTTAAAATTGTTTAGGAATGGCTCCTTCAGTTGGAACAAAGCAGATCAGTTTATCAAAGTAGGAGTCTTGTTTTTGATGTTTCATGCTTCACTCTTAATTGTTTCACTGAGAACTACATTTTTGCACAGTCTGCTCGAGCTGTGAAAGTCTTAAAGGAATGTATACGCTTGAAACCAGATGATGCTACCATACCACTTCTTGCTGCCAAACTGTGCATGGGATCTCTTCACTGGGTAAGTTGAATTTGTTGTCAGTCTAATCAGCAAGAACTGAACACTTCTGGAATGTCACATCCTTAAGCTATAGACTTTAAAAATGCTCTGAGCATGATGACAGTGTACAGTAGACTACTGATGGAAGATGCAGCACAGAAAAATTTCTTATAAGAGTGCAGCTGAACAGTACTGTAAACCAGTATCTATATGGGTTACAGAATATTTGGAATTACCATTTTAAAAAGTCGGCATTTAACAATATTTAGCTTATTGATATTTGGTGCTACAGCTGTTGTATGTCAATTTTTGATAACTTAATAAATTAAGCTGCTGTATTAAGACACTCCCAAAGTTGTTTTTGTAGAGATCAGTAACTATTCACACAGAACATCACTTTTAAGGGAGTGTTTGATTCAGGATTATTTGCCCCTTTTTGCTTTAATAGTAAATAATCAGAAGGAAGAATTGTAGCAGTAACAAGCTCTGGTTGTTGCTCAGACATCCCAAGAATTAAAAGTGAAGTCTAAATTGTTGAGCTTACCTCACCATGTGTCGTCTACATACATTGTGTGTTTATGATGATGTGTATAGAATTTCTCTAATAGATTTATTTAATTTAGTTTTATAGATAAAAAGTAAAAAAAAAAAAAAAATCAAGGTAAACATGAATCAGATTACAGTTATTTCCTCACTTCAGAAAGAAAAAGCAACAATTAAAAACAGGCTTTTATACTTTTTAATTTCAGTCTCTTAAAATGTTTCTGGGAAAACAATTTTATTTCTTCTAGGTTTTAAAGCAAGTTTTTTAAAAAAAATCTAAATTAGGATTATGTTCTTCCTGTTTCTCACTAAAAAAAAAATGTTCTTTAAGATGTCCTGAAACTGGTATCTTTCTGCACAAAATGTTTAACTTTAAGTATTCACTGTGGTTAGTGCACACATTAAAGTATGGACTTGAAGCTAACAAAAATAATTGGGAGGGAAGGAGGATCTCGTTATTTAAAAGCTGTGCTTACACTTTATTTGTTGTGAATGCATGGTGCTATACATAAAGTGCTATGGAGAAGGGGAAGACAGTTCTTTATAACTTGAAGTTCAAGCAGAAATGGTGCAGTAGCAGAACTAGGTTAGGCTGTTAAATGTGGTATCAGTTGATTTGAGTGATACAGACTGACACTAAATTGACCCCCATACATGTACTGTCTGCTTTAGAGTTCCCTCAAATAAAATTTGTTGGAGTGTTTGTGGATGCTTGTTTTGTAGCTGTCAACTTTACTTGGGCAGCAAACTGGCATGCATTTCTAGTGCATTTCTACTACCAGGTATTTCCAGGAAAGGGAGTAGTACAGGCATTCAGGTACTGTACTCTCTCCCTTGGTCCTCATGCCTTCATGAGACGGACAATCCCAATGTGGGGAAGGAGTGGGGAGCAGTAGCTGCTTCGCTCCTGTTCCCATGTGGGAGTGTAGAGCTGGGAGGGGAGTAGAGCAGTGGGGTCAGGTGCTCAACCCATTCATCAGACCAGGCAGTCCCTGGTCTGGGAAGGGGCAAGGAGTTTTGGCGCCTGTTCCAATCTTCCTCCAACCCCCAGGAAAAATACAATGTGGACTTCTGTGCTTGTAGCTTCTACGGCAAGAGTGGCGATTCCCCTGGTAGAGAGAGAATACTTGTACATGGCCGCCTTTGTCAAACTACAGTGTGAGAGGTATGGAGATATGTAAGCTCTGATCTTAGCAACTCTGCATGGTAGAACCTTTTTGGATTCAACAGCATTTGTGAGATGCAGAGGCCTGTTTGTTTAAGTGTCCTTCTTGACTCAGAGCATTTTTCTTCAGTTGTTGTTTTGAGAAAACTCTAAGAGCAACCACTTTGTTAGTAAAAGGGTAATGCTGTCTAACTGGAAAATATAAAATAGCAAAGGGAACTCAGGGTCAAGTGGAAGACTCCAAATAGCTTTTTGTAAAGACTAGATGTTTAAAGATGGGCATCGACACTGAGTGAGGATAAACCATGTAACTGTCAGAATGATTTTCCTGCTCATCTTATAACTATCCAGGTTCACAGAACGCTAAAATAACCAATGAGGTAAACAGGTGTAACAATTTTACTGGTAGAAGCATTTAGGATATCATTTACCTGCATAATCTTTTAGCAGTGTAAGTGGAGCAGAACCATTGGAACTTGTAATTTAAACACTGAATGAAACAGAATTAAAGTTGAGCTCACTTAATCCCCTGTAGGAGCATGCAGATGTAAACGCTGCATCCTAACAGCTGGTGCATGCTCCAGTGAGGCAGCTGCTTCTTCTAAACTTAAGTGGGAAAGTGAAAGCAAGACTTTAGTGGTAAAAGTTTGTTGTGTGGACTAAAAAAAATGGTAGTCAGGCTTCTTAACTTTGTCTAAGAGCGCACACTCCCTGTTTTGTATTTATGGAGTTGTGTGGAGTTTTCAGAAGCAGAAATTTTCATAAGACTCTCTTGTTCATTTTTGTAATGGTTTCAGTTGGAAGAAGCAGAAAGATTTGCCAAAACAGTTGTTGATCTTGGAGACAAAACCTCAGAGTTCAAAGCAAAAGGCTACTTGGCATTAGGACTGACTTACAGCTTGCAAGCCACTGATGGTAAGAAAACAAGTTTCACAGATGAGAAATTCTTATCACAAGTAAATCTACAGAAGTGTAACAGCCCTTTGTGTTCTATGTGCTGTGTGTTATTTTTGTCCTAATCTATTGATACGTTAGACTTTGTCAAATAAATGTGTGGAACCAAATCTTTGAATCTTAAGTAACGCTGATTAAACATATCCTTTTAGCATCTTTGCGAGGTATACAAGAGATCCTGCAGAGAAAGGCTCTTCTTGCATTTCAGAGGTGAGTGGGTGTTAATCTTTTTTAATTCTTCTGTATGTAATGAAAAGCCTTATGTGGTTAAAAAAAGAGAGATTTATAAAGATTGCATAATGAGAATTTTACCTCTGAGAGTCTGTCTTCATGAGTACAGAACATATTGTATTAACATTCACTTCATCAGTTTTTGCCAGAAAAATCTAAACCAATTTTTGAGAGTTTCCTCTTACTTTATGTAAGATATTTTCTGTTGCCATTGAATGGAGAACAACATTTTGTTTTGCAGCCTTTTAAATAAATATTCTCTTATTCTGGTCTGGAAGGAAAAAATAAAACATACCCCTTAAGGACATTTTTAAATACTGTAAAATGATTCAGTGGTGATTTATCACTGGTCAGATTGTACAACAGGTGTTCCCAATTACAGATTCAGAGTTTCAGTTGTATAGTGAGAAAACGGGAATTTATTGCCTGCAAGAAGTACCAGATTGACAGATCTGGAGAAGGAGGTTCTTTTTGTCCACAGAAGAGTTATATCACAGGCAGTGACAATGCGAACTCAAGCACCAGTTTGTGCGTGAAGCCTTATGCAGAAGCAGTACTGTTTTGAGAGACACCTGATTCCCTCTCCCTGGGTTTGTTCTTGCAAGTATTAACAAGCAAACATGGAGGAAAATTGAGATCTTTTCATGATTTATATTCTAAATATAAAAGCACTTGCTGATGGGTACTGTGACACTTACAGTGGTTATCTAAACTTGGCTCTTCTGAATATTTGTCTTTAAACCCATTTTATTATCCAGGTCTGATTTGCTTTGTGCAGAGTCTTTTTGGCTTTTTTCCTTCCTTGATAAATTGGGAACGAATTAATGAGTCTGTTTTTATGTAGGGGTTTTTCTATAGGGTTTTTAATGTAGCACGTCACAGGAGAGGAGATCAGAGGAAGAATGGGAATATGTGCTCTTATACAGTCTGTAAACCTGGATACTTTTTTCAAGCCTGTACAAAGGCAATGATGTGGCTGCTCCCTTCACTTCTTACTTGCATGTGCTCTCTGTCTTCACTCCATCTCAATGTGTACTTGCCACCTCTTGGCCCCCCTTGATTCCACAACCATATCTGCATCCTCTCCTTCCCCTGAGCACTGGAACTTGAGCACTTCCATTGCCTCCCTCCCTGTCCACTTACCTCATACTATCCATGCACTCTTCTGCAGTTGACTTGTGTGACATTTCATCCAAGACAGGCTGAGAGCCCTGGGGCTCTTTAGCTTGGAAAAACGCAGGGTCAGGGGTGATCTGATGGCCACCTATAAGTTTATCAGGGGTGACCAGCAGTATCTGGGGGAACGTCTGTTCACTAGAGCACCCCTAGAGATGACTAGGTCGAATGGTCATAAACTACAAGACCGTTTCAGGCTGGACATAAGGAAGAATTTCTTTACTGTCCGAGGCCTCAAGGTCTGGAACAGCCTGCCACGGGAGGTGGTTCAAGCGCCTACATTGAACACCTTCAAGAGCAAACTGGATGCTTATCTTGCTGAGATCCTATGACCCTTGCTGACTTCCTGCCCTTTGGGCAGGGGACTGGACTCAATGATCTTCCGAGGTCCCTTCCAGCCCTAACGTCTATGAAATCTATGAAGAACTCGTGGAAGAGACAAGCTGATATCAGCTGATTATCTGAAAACTTATTCACTGCTAACAAGTCTTTGAAATGGTAAAAACATCGAGAAGCTTGTTGTAAAAATGAAAGGAAGTTCCTAGAAGTAATACAAACAGAAGATTAATGACAAGCTATTTTTTCCATGAAAGCAATTCTCATCAACTTTGAAACCAAATATTATTCTTGAGAATTAATTCTATTAATGCCTTCAATACAACCCTATTTTTCCATAGTATTTAAGCCAAAATCAGTTACCCTACCCACCAAGAATAAAGCACTAAGAAGAACAGAGGGAGACCAATAGTACATTCTCTGCATAGTGAGGCACACTCCATTTTCATTAGCAACCCTTCTTTCTATCAATTTACAACCAGAGTACAATTGCAGCTTTTAGGAACCAACAAGATAGGGTAAGTGTTACCCTCCCCTTGATCTTTCAGGAAACAGGAAGCTACCCATGGAGGAATACCAGAAAAATGCTCTGTAAGGGCTTTGGGATCTCCTTGGTAGGCTGGAAGACAAGACAGTTAACTGCCAGCTGGGAAGGCAAGAGCTAGCTTCAGAAGTGAGTTTCCATTCCCCACTGCTGGAAGTGAACTAGAGAGATGCAAATTATTTTATGAGCTTAAATCAGCCTTAAGAACCAGAAGGTTTTTTTAATTCTTATGTGAAGTGAACTTAAGATGTCCTTTAGCTCTGGAGTACAGATGGAAATTTAATTTTCTAGTGACTTGAAGTTTTGAAATAGTTGTGCAAAACAGAAGCATGTAATAGCCACATGTAGGGTGTGTCAGAAGTGATTACATCTGCTTCCTTTTCTTCTTCACTGTCTCTTTGTGGTTTTGTTTCCAGTCGATTCAGCCTACTTGGAGTATACACCATTGTTCTGTATTCAAGGCCCCTTCTACACCTGCATGTAAAGGTGCGATAGGATCTAATGCAGGATTCACATAATCGTGCCTTCTGTCATGCCATGCGCATGGCAGGAGTGCGATTGTGGGATTATGCAGTAGATCCCATTGCACCTTATTGCAGGCAAGAAGCAAGCTCCTGTGGCTGAGAGCCCCATTTACCCCATTTGAGGGGCTCTCAGCTGTAGGTGCCACCTCATACAGCCCTAGGATTGGGAGATTGCGATCTCGCTGCCCTGGGGGTATTTGAAACCCCTGGGGCCAGAGGATCACTGCCAGAGAGATTTCCCCCCCCAGCTCCAGGGGTTTTATGCAGTCCTAAGACGATGATCACAATCCACGCGCCCCACCCCCTGCCGCCCAAGGGAGGTATAGGATGCCCCTGCAGTTGGGAACTCCTCAGCTAAGGTGTGTGAGACTCCCAGCTGTGGGAACTTGCTTCTTGTTTCCTACACCCTCAGGGTGGGGGTGGGATCCTGTCCCAGGGGTTTGCTGGGAAGTACGCTGCAGGGACCCAGTGACTGGAGCTGAGAGTCCCAAGTAGTTGTGGAACTCAGCCCTGGCTGAGCAAGGTTCTCCCCTGTGGCTGGGAACCCTGTCAACTGACGGGGTTCCCAGCCACAGAGGAAACCTTGCTACACGTGAAAAGTTAAAGCTCAATAGCAATTAGCTATAAAGTTGGTACGTATTTTGAGGTCTAACTTCATAGCAGGTTGGAGCTTTTTATTGTGTGGTAGCTACTTTGAATATGTAGCTAGTCTCCAGGTAACTGTGCAATACCTGTAATGTATACAGGGAGTCTAGTAATCTAAATTCAGTATTTCAGTTCACTTCACATAAGAATTAAAAAAACCCTCTTCTGTCAATTTGCATTTCCTTGTTAATTTGAACCAGGATTTTAAATGCAATTATCTTTGTTGTTCTTATCAAAAACATGAGGTGCTAAAAAAGAAGCGAAGAGTTAACATGGGCTGAAAATCCTCCCTAGTATTATTAGTATTTTAAGTCCAAAAACATATGGTTTCAGCCACTTGTAGAGCGTGAGTTGCCCCTTACAATGGTTGATAACTTTCTTCCTTTAAAAAAAATTACTTAAAAGGTACAGAAGGTAACTAAGAAGCTTTTATATTGTCAATTATGGTAAAGTGATACCTCACTTAGAGCCACCTTCACTGGCAGAGATTCATACCCTGTAGCCCTGTTGAAATATTTTCTTTTTCTTACTGCAGCAGTTAATACTACTGTTTTAGTTGCATTGATAGCTTATACAAACAACTCCATTTAAAGACTGATAGTATGGGCGGAGATTTTTTTGCACCACATTTCCCAGTATGTTTGTTTGTTATATGCTCCCACTCACTCTGTAAAAATGTGGTGCTCCAAAAATGGGAATCCTTGCATACAATAAAGTTACAAAATCCCAAGTGAGATGGTTCTCTCTTCTACTCTGGGGTTTTCAAGAGGAGGCTGGACAGATATTTGGCTAGGGTGTTATGAACCCGCACTTGTTCCTGCCCGGGGCAGGGGGTCAGACCTGATGATCTATTTGGGTCCCTTCTGACCCTAAGCACTATGACATTATGAAAGTCAGCAGCTGTGCAGGCCTCCTTGGGCATCTCTGCCAAGTTCTTATACCTGCTCTAAAGGAGCAGTCTCTGGAAGGCAGAGTAGTGACCTCTAACTCTGCTAGGGTCAGAGGACCAATTATGGGGCAGGTTTTGGCATCTGTCTATTTGAAATGACACCAGGATTACCAATTATCTACAGGGTTGGTGCATGCTTGCACAGTGTTGGTCATTTCATGTAAGTCACCAAACAGCTGACAGATGTTAGCTTTTTTGAACTTTAACTGACCCGAATATTTTTTTTAAAACTAGTAACCTATAATCTCTATCTTGTTCCCTGGGCCAGCCATTTTGAAGGGATTTTTTTTTTTTGCTTGTTTACTCTTTTAAAAAACAAGTAAAACTAAAAATGTCTCTGAACTGTGCTAAGGGCCTGTCTCTCTAATACTACTCTGTTTTCCCTTCATGATCATAAAGGATAGAACTTTTTTTCCTCTGAATAAAGAACTCAACTTCTTTCATTTTTGTGACTTAATTGCATACTTTGCTTATTATAAGCATCATTTAAATGCCCACAATTAACTTAAATTTGATTATTTATTTTTTTTTTTTTTTAATGGAAGTTTTAAAGTAGTTTAGCTCTATGTCTACCATCCTTGTTTTCGATTAAAAACTACATATGCATTCTTTGAGAATTGAATCTTTGGGAAAGTAGTGAGATTGGCTAGACAAAATAAACAGTGAGAAAACAATGTAGGTTTTTCTCTAATTATATCAGATCATCATTACGTGTAATGACAATGGGTTGGTGTGTTTGAGAGAAGTGATTTCTGCTTAATTTTTTTATTGCTAAGTGCTAGGATCACAGAACCCTGTCACTTATTTTTGAGCTCTGAAGTAATACTCATAAAGGAAATACTGTCAATTTCTGCATCCCCCATTTTTAAACAGTCTCATTTTGAAGTTAGTTTTTATGTTGCCCTGTGCTACAAGGGTAAACTGCCAGAAGATATTTAGTATGTCTCTGGGGTGTCCAGCAGGATACTCCTCCTTCCTTCCCCTTGCGTTTTAGGTGGTGCAGGAACCTACTCTGGATTCCTTTAAGAAACACTTGGATGCTTATCTTGCTGGAATCACTTGACCACTGCTAACTGCCTGCCTGTTGGGCAGGAGGCAGGGCCTGATGATCTTGCAAGGTGCCTTCTAGCCTTAATGTCTATGAAATCTGTGAAATCCAGAAATCTATGTGAGGGACCTAATAGGGTCCCCAGAAGCTATACTGTGTTGCATTATAGGAAGATTTTTGGAGTCTGCAGCTCACACTATGGGATTTACAATAATAAGATCTAGTTCACTTAGCTGTTCCTTTCCCTTGAGTTTTCCGTTTTAGTTCCATCCTGTTCTGCCTAATTGAGATTACTCAGGCATCTAGTATGCAGCTGGCATCACCCTACTTTTTCTGAATTTTGTGTGTAAAATGAGAAAATTGGGAGTAATCAATGGAAAGTTGAGTATCTCTTGCAGTGAACTCTTCCACAGATCCCTTGCATGGGTCTAGGATTAAACTTTATTAATAAGAATTTTATATCACTCACTTTTAAAATTGCACACAAAAGGATTATTTTCAAACCAAAAAGCATTTTTACTTAACTTTAGGGTGCTATAACAAAATATTACAATGAGCTTCAGCCAAGCTGAGATGGAAGACCAATGTATCCCTGTACTCTGGGTAAAAAAAGAACAAACAAGCTCAAAAGTGATATGAATGGATAGTGGATAATGTGTTGTAATAGATTGACTGTATTTATTTTTTTCAGAGCCCACAGTTTGTCTCCAACAGATCATCTGGCAGCATTTTACCTGGCTCTGCAGCTTGCCATATCTAGACAGGTTAGTTCTGCTTGAGGTGCATTAAATCTTCTCATTATGATAGTCGTATAGAAATTCTGATCTTTGCAAATGGCTCTTTACCACATGTTTCTCCAACAGAACAGTTCTTGCTTTTTTTATAGCCTTCTGGAAAGTGCGCACATTAATGTGATAGATTGGTCTCTGCTTTTCAGCAGGCCTGGCATTGTAGCTGCCATCACTATCTGGGGTATTCTCTTAAGACAGGTGTCAAATGCAGTTCAGGGGCTGGATTCCGCCTACAGAACCAGGTCATCTGGCCCCCAGCCTTGATGTGGGACCATCCCTCAGGAGCAGCTGATCATCTGTCAGACTCATGGCACTGTAGACTTAGCAGCACTATGACTCATTCCTGCTGCTGTAGTCCTGCACCCACAACGCTGGGCTGCTTCCTTTAGGTGCTGTTGGTGATGAGTAAAAGCAGTGGATGATTGCCAGCCAAGCTAGTGAAAGCTCCGGCAGTACCATAGGAAGAAGCCTGGTACCAAGACATATTCCCTCAGTGATGGCCAAGAGTCCAGGTGCTGTAACCCCAGCAGCCCTGCGGAAAGAGCTGGCATCACAGGCATTTGGTGGCTGCTGCTGTGAGAACGAGCCTTAGTACTGGGCTAGTTCCAGTGGTTCTGCTGGGGCTCCAGCGGCACGGGTTTTGACCAGATGCTTAGCTTCAGCCATAGGAGCCATGGTGCTGGGCTGCTTCTTGCAGTGTTGCTTATCTCTGACTTGTCTGCTATGCACCAGAAAAAGTGCAGCAGTGCTGGAGCCCCAGAAACACTGCAGGAAGAAATCCAGCATCGTGACTCATCCCAGCAGTGCTAGCCAAATGCCTAGGGTGCTGGGTCCTCTTCCTGTTGGGTCCTGGATGGCTGGAGTGAGTACCATGTGGGCTGGATCTAGCACAGGGTCAGGCGGGGAGGTCTATAGACAGCATCCAGCCCACAGGGCTGGCCACACACCATCTATCTGTCACTTAGACTGGTCACTAGCCATTCATTCAGCTTGTGGGGCCAGGTGAGTTTGACACCCCTGCCTTAGGAGATTGTATTGCACTTCATGTCATGTGTAGACTGAGGTCAGAAATAAAACACAGATGAGAGTTTTTTCTTATTTCTGTCGCACCACTGGAGCCTTAATTCCGACAGGCCCCTGGAGCGAGAACGGACGGACTCTAGCTTATTTCTTTTTCCCGCACTAGACTTTGATTTCCCCTTTAATTGGCTGC
>JAGPOW010000304.1:28885502-28896147 GCA_030014935.1 Caiman crocodilus
ATATCGCGAGATTGCCGAGATAGGGTGAGAATACTCACACGGTTCGTCGTTAGTAGTAGCTTTATTGCTCCGTTTTACAGCAGTCAGAGATTGATCACCAAAGGAATGTTACAGCGATCAGAGATTGATCACCGAGGGAAGGGAGAGGATTTGGGGGGTTTCAGGTTATGCTTTGGCTCTTCACTATGGCTTTAGCAAACAAGCTTTTGGCAGAGACCCTGTGTCCGACCTCTCAACGATCACAAGCCGTGGATTGCGAGACGGAGAGCTCTGCCCGCTTCACCTGCGGGCGGGGTTTTATAATCAGAGCTAGCCTATGAAATTCTTTGTTTTCATTCTATTCCTTTTATGGCTTGAAACTGGCCTCAGGCGTTACTACAAGGGGTTTGATTTCACTACGGGGGTTTGGCTTGTTAGGTGGTGTCATGGGTCACTGCCCACAATGCAGTCTGCACAATTTCTTTTAAGGCCATGGAAATTTTACCAGTTTGAAGGCTCTTCACTGTGTGGATATCATCTCTCAAAAATTGGATCATATCTGCCATGTAGAAGCATAATAGTGTTAGGTTCAGGCATGCACTCTGTTTTTTCAGTGCATGAATCTGATTTTTTTTGTCCATGAAGAAAATTTGATTTGAAGTGAGGGGGTTGTGAACAGTACTGCACAAAAATGTTTTAAAAAGATTTTTAAGAAGCAGCAAATATTTTAAATCTATAAAAGGGGTTGGGGATCTGATATGCTCTCACAAGAGAGCCTGAGTTCTGTACTGTTTTTCACTTAAAGGAGCAAGGCCTGTATCTTGCATTACATGAATCAGGATAATTCAGAATTGCTTTGTATGCGTCATGCTAAGCCTTTTCCTATGTCAAACTTTATTTTATTAAATTTTGAGCATGGTAGTTTTACATACATACTCTACACAATTACTTTTCTTTGCTAATGAGCAGAAGAGACATCAGTGTATGTCACATTAGAATGGAATGAAAATATTTTTCAGTACGTGGTTTTGACTTTGCACCAAAAAAACATGAATTCAGAAATGCATTGTGTCATGATATCAAGTTTAGTGGTTTTTTTCAGTGATTTGTGACCTTTCTTTGAGGAAAAACATCTGCAGCTGAGGAGATCAGAAATTTACCGTAAAGAATAAGCCATTTAGGAATTGGTAGCTCTGTTTTTTATTTTTATTTGGATAGGCTTGAATTGAGTTTAGAGTTAAAAAATATCTTCAGAACCTCATTAAGAATGTATCATAAATTATGAAAGGAAGCAACAATATTTATCTCAGAATTAATTTGGTATTCTAAAGGTATGTTAAAATGTTTGACAGCAATATTCATCTCACTTTATAGGTCAGTTTATTACTTTGAAACTTCTACAGTTTGCTGTGAAATGTCAAGTCTATGAAGTCCATTTCATGTTTTTGATTTAGTGTTTTTACAGAACTCTTTAGAATGTTGCATGGCATTGAAGTGTACTATACTGCATGTACCCTGAATGTTAATATACATGCATTCAAATTGTAGCAGGCAATACTTCTCATAACAGTTCTCTGCATTTTAAATCAGATACCAGAAGCTTTGGGTTATGTTCGTCAGGCTCTTCAACTTCAAGGAGATGATGCAAACTCTCTGCATCTCCTTGCGCTCTTGCTCTCAGCTCAGAAACACTATCATGATGCTTTGAATATTATTGACATGGCCTTGAGTGAATATCCAGAAAACTTTATGTGAGTATCTGAGATGGTAATTTGCATAGACCCTCCTTCTGTTTTTATTTATTTTCCTGTTTATTACTCTACTACACTTATTTTGAGGGAGGGCAGATTTGGAGACTTAACTTTTTTTCATTTAGCTATATTTTGCCTAGTATGTTAAGGCTTTACAGCTAATTCATAGTTGTTTCTTAACATTTTGATTCTTTTTCTCCAAATATTAGGGAAAAGCCTCATATATAGGTGATTTTATATTCTGTAGTATTCCATATACAGATTTGTTTTGAATTTTTCCCCTTGCCCAGCTCCTCAAGAAGCTTAAAAATTGATCTGCTTCTGCCTGGGGTTAGTTTGTATTGAGAACAATATAGAGCAAATGACCTGTGTGGCACCCTTGAGGGCCAGTCAGTGTGGGGTTATCCACTCCACTACCCTTAAGGACATCTGCTCTGGCATATTTAAGGAAGCAAAGACATCTACTTAGCTGTCCCTAGTGGTATCATATAGGATCATCTTCTCTTTTATGGTGGCTTAAATGGCTGAGACACCCAGATTTCTGAATGCTGGCAGATCTGCCCCTGATTTCTGAAGAATCCTTGGAGGAAAAAAAAACACATTGGATTTGGAGCTCTGCTGCCTTCTGAACCAAATTTAATTTGAGATTCTCTTTGCTCTGCAGACACAGCTATTTCCTTCTGCTCTCAAAATAGTTAACTGCTACCTACAGCACTCTTGGGTTGCATCTAGCCCCTCTGTGTTGGAAGAGGATGGTGGAAGTTTTTATTCTCTTTCCTCCCTTGGACACCTGCATGGCAGCCAATCATTGTATCAGGATTTCCCAGTATGGTGTATGGCAGTCTACGTATAATTAGATTATTTTCTATAGGGATTTATCTGCAAAGCTCCAGTTATGGCATCATAGAGTATATCTGACACTTATGCTAAATGGAATGTTTGGCCTTAATTTTGAATTTACATAAGTGCTTTGGATGCTTGCTGGCCTGATTTCCCTGCCCCACCTTTCCTTTCAGCCACTGATAACAAACACAATTTTCTCTCCCCTTCTAGATGCCTGTCAAAAGAGATTTCTTTATACTGTCCCTTCTCTTGTTTGGGGCTGCATTTGCCAAGGTGCAAAGTGATTATGGCACTTCCTGCTGCTCGTTAATATTTTAATCCTTTTTTAATACATTCCCAAATTTGTTTTTTGTCCTGTGCACAATTGAATGTGCTGCCAGTGTTTCACCCCCAAATCTACCCCGTTTTGTAGACACCCTACTTTGTGATGTGATAAAGTAACAACCCCACTCCCTAGCCTTCTACTGGAAAACATACGCATTCAAAGTGACCTCTTCTCTTAAGAAATCAAAATCTTGCATTAGGCCAAAAAAAAATCTTTCATCCTGAGGGGGGGAAAAAATGGGGAGGTATGGGGAGAAATAATGCGTGATGCTGGACTGTTTGCATCAGATCACAGCCCCTTCATTGCATGGGCATGCATTTCTTCATTTACTTGCTTTATTATTGATTGTATAAATATGCAGTCTGACCTCGGGGGGGGGGAGGGGTGAGGGGGGAACCTATGGAAACGTAATAAAAATCCATCAGCCTAAACAAGTATTTTGCGACTATAGCATGCTATGCACAACAACTCTAAAAGCAATATGCTTGACATCCTAATATAACTGCAGGTTATCTAGCTGATGACATTGGAAAATTGAACTCCTTTCATATCCGACAGTACTTATAACATGTTCTTTTAATTAGGATAATATTTTATGTTAAAGAACAAACTCCTTCCCCGCTTCTTTTGTTCACAGGTGTCAGAATTAAAAGAAATATGTGCAAAGGGATAAATTCTTATGTTGGCACTCTAGGTTTTTTTTACTTTTCAAACTCAAATTTCTCAAATTCAGCAAGACATGAAATGAAGATACAATGTGTGGATTCATACAAGTACCCTTAAATATCATTTTAGTTAATACATGAAGAGGCTTAACTGTGTCTGAGCAGTACTGTGTGCCCCCCTCCTTTCCCCTCCCCATTCCCGCACCTTCCCAGCTCCAGCAGTGTGGGAGCAGCAGCCAAGAATTCGCTGCTGCTGGGGAAAATGTCACCTCTTTTGCCATAGGCATGTGCTGAGCAATTGGAAGAACACTTTTTTTTCTCCAGCAAAAAGGAGGCAACATCTCCCCCTCATCTGTTCCTCTTGCACTGCAGCTGCTGCTCCTTCTCTGCGTTCTGCTGTCAGAGCTGCTTCAGGGAAGGTGCTGGGGGAGTTAAGGGATGGGAAGGTGAAGTACCCTCTTTAGACAGCCACTGGGACCAATGAGAGAACAGAACATTGGATTCCATAAAGGCTCATCTGTTTGTTAGATTTGTCACCCTTTCCATTTGAGCTGAGGCTTTTTGAGTAGTGGTTGGTAGGTGATTTAGGCATAGTGTATATGTGGAATAGTTTGCAGGTTTGAAAGCATGGTCAAAATGATTTAGGGTGACCTTCCTGTTAAACTGCAACTGCATTAAGCACATAGTGGCTGCATTTTTCTCTCTTCTCTTCCTCCTTTACTCCACATGTATTTACTTTTAAAGCTGTTGTTTTGTGAACTACAGCTTAGTGAAACTTATGCTACTGATGTAAGAATTGTGGCTATGCTAAGGGGAAAGCAAATGAAAAATATTTTGTTCAGTGCCAGATGGAGCTGCTGTGCTTCTGTTCATTTTCCAGTAGTTCTCTTTCCCCATCCTAACATTTAGGATTTTACGTGTAAAAATTTCCTCTGCTTTTGACTTAAAGTATCACAGCACTTGCCCCAGTATTATTGGCTAGATGAAGATCGCCTAGGCTTAGATGCATTAGAACTCAAATGTTGGTGATGAGCCATGGCATAATGACTAATTGGGTAAGTCTCCAAAGAAGGTTCAATAAATAAATTAAGAGACTCTCTTTATCTGATTGCAAAGAGCAGTTTTCTCCTTCGGTTTTCTTCTTTCGTTTCTCATAAAAACAAGCCAGCGTGAAATTAATAATGTAAATCTCTGTTGATTACTAGGAATTCTAGTAAATACTACAGAAAAAAAAACCAAGGAAAAGATATATATATTGATTCATATCTATTTTAACATTCTGTGAAGAACTTGTCTATTGTATGTGAAATCACAGTCCCAAAAAGAAAGAAGAGCTTAGGGTAAAAATCATTTATGCCAAATCTCCATATTAACACTTCTCAAACTCTTCATTCTCTTCTGACTTAGGTACATATTCTTTGTGGCCCAAGCTATTTATAGTATGTAGTCTTTAAGTACCTTTTTTTATTTATTCTGTTTCATGCTCCACCATGAATAAATAAATACTCACTTGGTTAGGTGAAGTTATGTTTCTTAATGAAATATATATAAAGTTGCTTTCTTCACTTTAGCTTTTTTTTATTTATAGTGTTATGTTACAGTTTCAATAAACCACTATGTTACTGGAGATCAGCATGATTTAACAAAAAGCTACTCGATACAATAAGCAATAAATAATAACTGCTAATATTATGCTTCAAATTAGTGACAACTCCAAGGGATAACAGCTGACAGGCCCTTCGAGTAGCAGAAATAAGAAACAGAAGGACTATTTGAGAAATGCAAGTCTGTTATTTTAATGCTAAGCAGTAATCCTGGAAAGGAAAAACATACGGTAACAGGTCTGAAGACAACTGAAGTTCACAGTTTAAACATTTACATGTGTTGAAGCGTGGTAGAAATTTTTCCTTCGAAGAGTGTGTCATAAAATCATTTAAGAAAATGGCTCAATCTAACTGACAATTATATTTAATTATTTTTTTCCTGGTCCCTGAGGACTGTTTGAGGGATGCTGTTTTTGGGAGGCAGTAGTGTAACAGAGGCTTTTTAATCACTTCCTTTAGTCATTAGTCACAGAAAGTCCATTTTTTCTCACAGCTAGTCCCTCAGCCACCAGAATGTAATAAATTGCTGGTCTCAGATGATCACATAAAAAACAAACAAACAAATAAAAAACCCAACTCTGGCACTTATTGAGAGTCTGAGGGGCCCTTGTGTCTGATTCGTGTAGAACAGAGGGTCCTTGTGAGCTGGATCCAGACCATGGCAGCAGCTAGCAGTGGACTTTAACACAGGCATCACTTGCCCCCCACTGATGAGATGCATCCAAAGGGACTCCATATCCTGGATTTTGGCAATGGGGCCCACCTTGTTCACCCTGCCCCCGAATTCTTGGATCCTGTGGGAGCCCTGTGGATCAGACAACTTAATTCTTTGGGCCATATATTTGACATCTATCATGCAGACTGAACTTAAAGTCTTCCCTGCGGTCTCTCCGGGTACTTTTACATCTGCTTCGGGGGGGTGGAGGGTGGCGATGCTTTAATTAGAGTGGCTCTATGAGCCATTTTATTTAAAGTGCTGCAGAGTCTCGTGCATCAGTGTCCCTGCGCTTCAAAATGGCGGTAGGGGTGCTTGAACTTGGCAAATAAACTAAAGCTTGGCAAGTGAGCTTCCGTATTTAAGCTCCCCCATCACCATTTTGAAGTGCAGTGACACTGATGCATGAGAAATGGGAGTCCACGTTCCAGCAGACTCAATTACTTGAGTCTGCTCTGATGAGCTGTAATTACAGTGCATTGGAGCAGCCTCCACACTCATGTACAGGCATGTATCTTAGCTTCCATTTTTCTTCTTTGAATACAGAGAATTCTAGCTTGGGCAGGGGAAGGGAGTGAGGCAGAAACTGATGGTTTTGTGTAGGAAATCCCAATGTACCAGGCACACCACTGTTTAGAAAGCTGTGTAGGTGTACCTTTTCTGTTTGACAGTGAGATTTAACCTAATCTAGTTGGCTCATTTTGTACATCTTGGCAGAATGTAAATATTGATGAATCTCCTTTAGATCACCTTTTTACCAATTGGTTTGTCTTCCCTTCTCCTATTCTGCACTGCTACAGCAGAGAATACAGCAGCATGGTGGGGGAGGCAAGGGGTGGGGGTCAGGCCAATATGATATATATAAATTGAACTGCTTCTCTTGTTCATAAACAGAAATATTGTTATGTCATTATGAGAAATGCATAGTAGAAATAGTGATTGAGGCATATATGCTCCAGAGGAAATTGGTCAGCATGAGTTCTCTGAACCTTTTTCAGAAAACTGTTTTATGAATCTGGCAGATCAGATCAGCGTTTACTTGGTTCTGTCCCTTTTTTTGGCTGCTGCTCTCATGTGACAAAAAAAGAACTGATTGTCTGCTCCAAACTGGAAGAGACTTTCCTAATAATCAGGATGGTCATAATAGAAGTCTGTTTACTCTTTTTCATTATATTGTTTTTATAAGCAATACAAACAGCAGAGTTAGCATGTTGGGACAGGAGTGGAAGGTGTTTTGCTTTAGGGTTTTTGTGGGGTTGGGGGTTGGTTCAGATTATCAGGCTTTTGGAAGAAATTAGATTGTTAAACCACGCTGGGTCTTCGTTGGGGAGAGTGGTATATAAACTGAATGAATAAATAAATAAGTAAATGTCAGTAGCTAAAAAGTTGTATGAACAGGGTTTACTGATACCTGCATTCAGTAACCTGTTCTTGTTAATTATGTTTTGTTTGTACATAATGTTAAGGATGAGGAAGAATCCTTCCAGATTTGTTGATACTTTCAGCAAAACTGAGAACCTTATGTGACTGAGGAGAGAGAGGTTTTGCTGTCTGTCATATGGCAAGCATAGCTTATTGATAGGTAGAGGTGACTTTTTTTTCTTCTAAAAACAAAAACAAAAAAAACCCCTCAAAATAAATCATCATGAAATTACTCTTCGAATTCTGTTATACCTTCTGTTAGGCAACAGGGTTATACAAAATACTTCTTAAAATACACAAACTTTTAAAATTGTCCCAAAGTCTACTTGGATCTCTCTGAAAAATTCTTCTTACCACTGAAAAGTCACAGTGAACCTGGCTGGTTATGTCTGGCATCACTGTGTATGCAATCAACTTGGTACGTGCAGCATATATCTAGAAGTCTGGCATTATATGTATTTGAGTTACTAGGTTGGGTATATTGATAAATACTTGATAGAATTGATGCAATCCAAATTTATTTTGAAATAAGTTGGCTTGTACATGAAGTAAAATTCATTCTACCTTAGTGGGTTTTCATGTTGACATTCTTCCTGTAGGCTTAAATTTCTGAAATAATGCCATCTTTCACTTTTGATGAACACCAGACCTCCTAATATGCAGAAATTGAATCGGAGTGTACTTTAATCTGAACCTGAAGTAACTCTGCATCAAACATTAAAGAGTTATTTGTCAAACTTGGGTTGTTTGGATAAATTCATAGAATTTAGGGACACAAGCATAAGTTAAAACCATCTACTCTGACCTCCTGTCTATAAATGGGTAAATCTAATGCCCTGTTATCCTTGCACTAAGGCCAGTAGCTGGTGCTTGACTAAACTATATATTAGAGGTGCACCAATACATTGGTCTGATATTAGATTGGCACTGATCTAAAGAAAACTGATAAATGCCCATGCATGCACGCAGCCACACTGCAGCACACTGGCAGCAAGGAGCAGAGCCTGGCAGCTTGGAGAGTTATGTCTAGCTGAGAAGTCGGTTGTAGTAGAAAAGGGAGTGGGGGAGGGAAGGGGCATGGGGAGGCAGATCAACGCCACCTGAAGTGAGGGAGAGAGTCGGGCAAGGGCTGAGGTAGGGGCTGCCCAGTCAGGGTGGGGTGGGGTGCTTTGGGCTCTTCCTGGCACATGAGGGAGAGGGGGGGCGGGGGAGGAGCAGGTTTGGGCTGGAGCTGCATTCAGGGAGTGCAGCAGTGGTAGCGCTGGATGGGAAGCTATGGGGAAACTATGGTGAAATTTTGGGTGGCTGCAACCTCTTCTGTAGTTTTCCTCCCAGTGCTACTGCCAACTGTCCCAAGCCAGCCCCATACTGGGAAGAGCCTGGTGCTGCCCCAGCCCACAGCTGAAGCCT
This sequence comes from Caiman crocodilus, assembly GCA_030014935.1. Classification (NCBI taxonomy): domain Eukaryota; kingdom Metazoa; phylum Chordata; order Crocodylia; family Alligatoridae; genus Caiman; species Caiman crocodilus. The sequence continues at coordinate 28,894,217 of JAGPOW010000304.1, forward strand.
ACCCAGCCACAGCCCCACTCCCTCACTGCAGGGCCTTGATCTGCACCCCCATGCCTTTTCCCTCCCCGCTCCCCTTCCACCACAACACACTTACCAGCTGCACGCAGCTGTATCAGAAATTGGATCGTATTGGCCGATATGCCTCACCTACATACTGTGTCAGGTGAAGAGATTTGCTTAGACCTTCCTTCGGTGAATAGCTCTGGGGTAGTGAGCATACCTGGGAATACAAAACTGAGCCATCTTCCTTTGGTTGGCCAGTGATAGATGAGAGGGAGGGGAAGTTAATTGTCCTATTGTTTTGGAACCTGTGCGCCCCCCCCGCCCATTTAATTTTCAAACCCTTGCCTAGATTTTGCGGGGAGGGGTTCTCTAGCTTTTCCATAGCTGCCTATCTTAGCTGAAATGGTTTAGTCAGGAATGTTCTGCCTTGGGGCACTAGAGAATGCCTCCCTGCTCAGATGGAGCAGATAGCTTGGGCCAAAGCTAGCCCATCCCACCCTGTAAGTGGGGTTTGTGGGGGAGATGCAAAGTATCCTGGGGTGCTGGGGGACTGTGAATTATGTGGAATCTGGAGGGGATCTGGATTAAAAGTTCAATAAATCCATTTAACCTAAATCGGTTAAGTCTGATGCTACATCCATCCAGGTTTATCTTTAAATCAGTTTCAGCTGTTTTGAAAGTGGTTTATGTGCACTAAACTTCTGTTGTGCTAGAGATTTGAACCGGTTTCTAAGCACACTGATTTATGTCCAACTTCTGTCCCTAGCCTTTGTGCTTATAAGCAAAAAGGGAGCTTTAGTGGACAGTAGTGTCCTTCCTTAATCTTCTTTTCCAGTTAGGGAGGAAGTGACTGAGGATTCAGAGAAAGGTGACCCCTTAATGTAGACTGTAGGGACCCAGAGAAATTGGTTGCGTATTGGAAGGCCTATAACCTGCATATTAAAAGTTTTCCTTTCATAGTATGTAAACAAGGAAAGCAGGAAGTATAATCCTTCCCCATTATTTAACCAACTGCTTAAATGATCTTTGTCTTGCTTCATTATTCTATGTACTGATTAATGTGTTTTTCTTTAATGTCTTCACAATGAATCTTCCATCCTTTGCATGACTTTCTTTACGTTTTGCCCACACCTTTTCAGTAGCCCAAAACTTTTCAGTAGATTTTAAAACTGTGAAAAGCTGTTATTTAATGTTCTTAATTGCATCTTCTTTCAGCTAGAGTTGTGGTGGTGCAAAAGACTTTCTTTGGGCTGTTTTTCTGCCTTCACTTAAACAGGGCAAACTCTCATAGGAAGTGCTACAGAAAAAAAGAAACAGTACATTTAGGAAAAAAACCCCAGGAACAAAACAAAAATGTAGATGAAACTTAATCGAAGCAAGTGTACCGAAAATATTAGTCTTTCATCAGCATGCTAAATTATATCCAATTGTGATAGCGAGGGTTTTGATTCGCAACAGAATTTGACAGAGAGTCCATAGAGATACCTATGGCAGTATTTATGTAATTATTTAGCCTGCGTACTTGGATCTGAATAGCAGTCTGAACTTCTGCAGCTCATGCTGCCTGTGGATCGCAAAGCATTTTCTGAATATAATGTCCTAAAATTCCTGTAAAATATAAAAGCTAATTGCATTCTATAGAAAGTTCATGAGGCTTCTACTATAACTGCTTGATTTGCTGTAGTCACCACGTTATCAATGAAATGTCCCATAAACAAATCTTATCAAGCAAGATCAAAGACCTTTATCTTCCCTTCCCTGCCCCAAAAAACTATAACCATGATCAAATCAAATTTCATAGGACGTGGAAACTATTTGTGCTTTCACTTCGTGCAGTGCTATTTCTTTGGCAAGACCTGGCATTGCTACTTGGAGCCAGAGGCACAGTTCTATATCTGAATGGGGGGGGGGGGGGGGGAAAGTTTGCG
>JAGPOW010000304.1:28900702-28981785 GCA_030014935.1 Caiman crocodilus
AGAGCAGGTTTAGGTTGGACATTAGGAAACACTACTTCAGTTAGGGTGGCTAGGATGTGGAACCAGCTTCCTAGGGAAGTTGTTCTTGCTCCTACCTTGGGCATCTTTAGGAGCAGATTGGATAGGTACTTGGCTGGGGTCCTGTGACCCTGGCATGCATTCCTGCCATTGGCGGGGGGTCAGACTAGATGGCTGCTCTAGGCCCCTTCTGACCCTAGATACTATGATACTATGACTCCAGATTTCCAAAAGGAATTCATAGTGTCACAAGCATTCTGCTCTGTTGTGGTTTGTTTGCCACAGAAAAATTGCTCTATTAGTTTTTCTCTAGTCAAAAAATGATTGAAAACTAAGAGATGGCATTTTCTGAAGGGTGTCTTGAGCCTAAAAAGGTTGCAAATGACTGACTGTTTTAAATTATCCAGGAAGTTTATCCCATTTACTTTCTCTGCAGAAGAATTTACTGATGGGTTTGTCTGAAGAATGGAGAAGCCAAGACCTAAGTACTTGATATTTTGCAGTTATTAGTTCAGCTTTGAAATAGGATTCATTTGTAATGGCTCATTATAGATACTTCTGTTTATAGGTAATGATCCATAATGATTCATGCCCTGTTCTCAAGTTGTTAAAGGTGCCATTTTGAATTCGCTTACAGTTTTAAATTGAAATAAAACTCAAATTCAGTGTCTCCATTCTTGGCAACATAATGTGAATTGGAGCAAGGTTTTCCTTGTTACTCTTAATGACTTTTCCTTAGTAGTTAAAGAATTTTTTTTGTTTTTGTGTTTTATGTACTGTTCATTGTTACAACTAGGTATTGCATATAGACTAGTGTAATTGTTCCTCTTACCAGAATGAGTTGCAGCTCAGCTTTTAGAATTGTCACTTATTGGTGCTCACGATGTGTGGAGTGGAAGAGTAAATACAAGTAATGGGTACACTGTTTGTGTGAAAGTACTTTCATGTCTTTTTTCAAAAACAAGTAGCCCTTTTCACTTTCCCTTTTGGTTTTATTCAACATCATTGTATATTGTTGATTTCTAAATAATATCCTGTTTTCAAAACTTCTGTAGATCAAGGGTTGGCAATGTTCTTTACTGCCAGCAGGTCAGATTAATGTAGTTTGTCCCTAAGGCTGCTGCTTCCTTTGCCAGTGGGTCTCCCCTCTGCAGAATGTTGCCATGGGCCACATGGTATTTTGGTGGGCCAGATCAAAACTCTCTGAGCTGTAGGTTGGTGACCCCAGCTGTAGATGAATGTGCCTGCTTTGTTGCTTATAGCCAAAAAAAGAGGTTATGGCTGCCATCAAAATATATTAATATGTAGTGTTATTAAGATGAGAGTACTACTAGTTTCTGACTCGTTATTCTTCATAAGGTAGTAACTATGATGGTTTAACTATCAAATTTTACCACTAAAGGTTTTCCAAGACTGACCTGATGATGGAGCATATTACAAGAAAATATATTCTGCTGTCAAGTATTTCATCCTTGAGTTATGGATCACAAAAAATGACCCAGACTTTTTATCAAGAATAAGAAACAGTTCCTGAAGACACGTTTATAGTAGTGCATCATATTTTGTCCTACACAGCTCTCATGTTTGACATGTTGACATCTATGTCTTTAGAATGTAACCTTAGAATGTAAAAAGTGTTCTTTGGGATCAAAATAATGGCTCTAATATATTCATAAAATTAAAAGTATTAAGAACCTGTGAGAACAAGTGTATATACTGTTTGACTGAAGAAGGTCTTCTGTGTCAGAACAAGATCTCCATTAAGCCAAACTTTGGTGAAGATCATCTAATTTACTACATGCATCTTCTCTACCAGAAAATGAGAAGCACAACAGCAAATTTGTATCATACCATCAATTACTCTACCAGTAGAGCTCATATTAAAACGATCTCTTTGTGCATGAGGTATTTGTGACCATGTAAGGTGGTATGTGGGCAAAAATAGTTAAATCCTACTGTTCCAGTGTTTGGCAGTATAAAGTTAATAGTTCAGATTCTCCTCCAATGTTTTTCTGTATGTATAGGCATTAGAAATTCTTGCTGTTTGTTTTCAAATCAGTGTTAGTTCTCTCAAATTAAGTATAATGGTTTTTGCGTGATTTTTTTTTCTAATATCCTCCTTTCTATTAGATTATTGTTTACAAAAGTCAAACTGGAATCCTTGTGTAGAGGCCCAGATGAAGCACTTCTTACCTGTAAACACATGCTACAGATTTGGAAATCCTGTTACAATCTCACTAACCCCAGGTAAGATGCTAAAGAATCCCTGAATGTAGTCCCCCATGCATTGAACTTCATCAGACTTCTAGAGATTAGAAATTGTATAACTTTTTATGTTTCACTTATTGCTTGGAATTTAATGTATTCCTGGTCAGTACTTAAAAAATATATATATTTTAATATTAGGCTCTACAACTCTTGTGGCAGGAGTGACTAATTAGTAATTAAAAAAAATTAAACTATGAAGAGGTAGAATATATTTACATGTGCTTTTTTATTTTTATAAAACAAATTAGAAGTGGGAACTTGGCTGTGTCCACAGGTGTAGTGTGAAGCAATAAAGGCTGGGGCAGTTTGAGTGAGAGTAAACTACTTCTGGGCCTGGGGTAGCAGCAATTTGAGCTGGTGCAGATTAGCAGTTTGAGCTGAGGTGAAGTAGGCCCAGGCTGGCAAGGGGTATGGCGGGGGGGAGTCCGGATATCAGCCCCAGGCTTAGGGTGGTGAGATTTGGTGGCAGAGAGGCTAGCTGGAGCCATGAGCATGCTGAAAGCGTGGAGCTGTGGGGCTAGGCAACAGGCAGAAGTCTATCCCCCAGCTAGTGCACAACGTACACCCGTGGCCATCACCTACACATGTGTTTAATCGTGGTAAATTACGCCAGCATAGGAGAGTACTTTCAGGGAGAGTACTATCCTCTAGGGCTGTGCGAAATTTCACCAGCTGTTTCATTTTGGCTCTTTTGACTTGTTTCGAGCTCAGAACAGTGAAATCGAAATGAAACAGAGGACTTTGAAACAGCCTTGAAATGAAATGAGTCGAAATGTTTTGAAATGCTTCAAGTTTTGTAGCAGCAGCCAGGTAGTGTGAGGCAGGGGAAAGCCAGGGCTACACTCCGCAGCCCCATGTGGTTCTGCCCAGCAGAGAGCGCAGCCCTGGTTCTTCCTGCCTCCCACCGCCAGGCTGTGCTCTGATGTATTCTGCCAGCCCCATGTAGCTCAGCCTGGTAGTGAGAGGTGGGCAGAGCTGGGGCTGCGCTCCGCCACCTCCCACCGGGCCGAGTTGGAAGGGGCTGCTGGGACCCGAGCCCAGTGCAGGGGGCAGAGTGACACACCCCCTCCCCTCCATCCCCCCGCACCGGGCCTCATCCAGCTGACTCGGATATGGGGTTGGGGCAGATCAGAAGGTGTGGGGACCTGCTGCCCCGATGCCAGGGCAGCAGAGGGTCTCCACACCTGCTCATCTGCCCTGGGCCCTGCACTCTCCTCTGGCCATCTCCAGCATGGTGCCAGGGCAGATCAGGTGATGTGGGGACCTGCTGCCCTGATCCTGGAGCTAGGGAGGGTCCCCACACCAGCTGATCTGCCCCAGCTCTGTACTGGAGCTGCCTGAAGGAGGGTGTGAGGCCCAGGACAGATCAGCTGGTGTGGGGACCTACCACCCTGATCCCGGGGCAGGGGAGGGTCCCCACACCAGCTGATCTGCCTCAGCTCCATGCCACTGGCCCCAGGAGGCAGTACCCGTCTCCTGTCAGCAGGCAGTCAGATCGGGGGCCTGCCAGCACCCCTCAGAGCTGCGTGGGCTATGCTGGAGTCCTCCCCGGAGTTCAGTCCACCATTCAGCCTGCCAGGTGACAGGAGATGAGTGCTGCCACCTGGGACCAGTGGCAGCAGTGATCTTCCTGGTGCCGATCTTAGGCGGCAGCGCCTGGCTTCACTTGTCTGGCAGGCAGATCAGAGGCTCGCACCCCCAGGAAGACTCCAGCACAGTCCTGGCAGCCCTCCCAGGGGTGCTGGCAAGCCCCTGATCTGCCTGCCTGCTGCATTTTATCCCCATAATAATACACCTTACTGGCAGTTCTGTCTTGCTTTTTATACTGTTTTAATTGTATAGCTTCAAAGCATTTTTACTTGCTGGTTGGTTGATTTAAAGTCTGAACAAAACAGGGAAGAAAAGGGGAACCATCACATTACAATTGTTAAATTGCCCACTTCCTGTTTTAGGATTTGTCCAGGTGTGAAGACTTGTATTTCTTGCAGCTGCTGACTAGCTTGGTAATTAAATGTGATGGGTCTTGAGTGGCTAAACAGGATACCTAACGGCACTGGTTACTGGACCTGTCTTTGGGTATTTGTTTAACAGTGGGGCAAATTTGCAATTGCCTGTACAGGGTGCCAGTCTATTTATAAAACTCCAGACAGTTGTTGAATGATTGAGACATTGGTAACACCGTAGACATTGGATGCCTGTTTTGAGAAATTTGAGGCTGTGTTTCATGTGCAGGACATCTTCCCTGTTTTTTGTGCACCTTTTACAAATTTTGCTTGAAATGTATATTTAGTCTTTTGTCTTCTCAAGTTCTTAGCTCAGATGAAATTTATATGTAGTTTCCATGCCTACTAGCTTAGCCATTCTCGCTTGCTTTCTTAGTTTGGATAGATGCATGTGATAAGTGTCAAGTCTCTGCCAACAATTTTCCTTTTAAAGGAACTACCGCTCTTATTATTTTATGGAATGGGTCTGGTATTGGGTGCTGCAAGCTTCTTTCTCTATGCCTTAATGGGTTGCAACTATAGCGGAGAGTTGTTTGGTTGTTTGTTTGGTTGTTTGTTTGTTTTTTGTGGCAGACTTGTCACCACAATCCAGTCTTGCCTTAACCACTGTCTTGCATTTTTGTGCAAGAGACACTGTCCAAGCTTTCACAGCCATCAAAAGTTTTTTTTTTTCTGACTTCCTGGGCTGAGCAAAATGGTTGCAGTTTATTATAAGCATTATTTCAGCATGAAGCTTATGTATGCAGCATTATAAGAATTCTCATACCTTCCAATATCTACCATTAAATTTGTATGCAGCACAGAGCCGTAATCCTGCTTTGTCATTGCTTTCCTGATGTGCTCAGCATTACTCTGCCTAAAAATACTTGAGTTAAGTAACACCTCCTCCAGATACCAGCAGGAATTCTGATTTGTTCTGAACCATAAAAGCATACTCTTGGATTTTGTCAGTTCTGAATAATAATTGTTGATAACTTCTGATCTCTTCAATTCTCTAAAGAGGAAAAAAATGTTTCTAGATCACATGGTAATCAACACCATTTTCCTTGCTTCTTCATCCACCTTGCCTGATACTAACCCAGATTTTGAGGGTTGTTAATTGTGATTTTAAACAATCCTAGTAATTCCCTTGAAACAAACAAATAAACAAGTCTGCAGGAATTAATGAATACTGAAGTGGACCAGGGTTTAGAAAAGGACCAGTAGAGAAATGCAGGATCATAGGAGATCTTGCCATTTTCCAGCTGGTGTAATAAAAGGTATCATTTTGGAACCAAGAGTTCTAGTTTTTTGTAGGATCATAGGAGATACTTTTATGAACTGCATCACCTCTGCACTTGTCGAGCTGTAACAACACATGCTCCTGACATAACATTGGGTGTGTTTTCACACCAGTAATAGCTGAATGTGAACAAAGGGTGCTTGTACATGAGCAGCCAGGCTGCTGACACTCTATGATTACAGTGTATCAGAGCAGACTCAATTGTCAGAGAAGGTGGGCGAAGAAGCTTTCGAGCTTTAGGTAGAGTACCTCACCACCATTTTTGAAGTATGGGCACACTCACACATGAGACATTTCAGGCGTTTTAATTGGAGTGACTCTCGGAGCAGCTCTAATTAACGAGCGTCCCCCCCAGCCGAACTCCCGGAGCACATGTATAAACGCCCAAAGATTGTGACCTCCACAGACTTATCCATTTAATCCTGTTCTGCTGATGTATAGAGAGATTAATGGAGTCTGCTGGAGCATGGTAATTACCACATTCCAGCAGCCTCCAGCATCTTGTGTATCAGTGTCCCCTATATCAAGTTTAAGGGAGCATAATATAGATTTATAAATTTTCTTTTTGGTCTCTTGTTGTACTATAGCTAGTAAAGAGCTAAGTTTCACCATAAATTAAGTGTACTAAAGGTTGTTGTCATGGACAAGCTTAATTTGATGAAATATCAAAATGTAGGTTTAATTATTGGAGGAAGCAGAACTACCTATGATGTCAGGAAAGTAATTAAAAGGGTAGTTTACACATTATTCTAGCTCTGTTCTTTAGCAGCATTTGGTGTGACTTTGCTCATGAATTAAGGAAGTAATTAATACAGCAGTCAGGCAAAAATGATGTTATTATAGAAATTCACAGGAAGTAAAGGTAACTATATGGGATGCAGACCAAGATGTAGTTACTTATTACATCATTTGGCACTTTTTTTGGCTAACAGTGATGTTGGTGTCAAGCTAAAATGGCACAAATAAGATGTTGCAACAGCTGTTTAAATAAAGTTTTGTTGTGTTCAAGGCAAATAAATTTAGTTGCTGAATGGAAAGGGAAGGGCAAAAAGCCATTCAAATTCTAATGTAGTAGGCCATTTTAAAACTTGAACAGATAGAAAAATACTGAAAAGTGGACACGTCTACATGTGCACTTTAATGCCCAGTAGAATTATTTTACTGCACATGAAAGTGTCACCTAAAAAAAATGGCATCACACTAATGTGCAGTAAAATAGATTACTACATATTAAGCATCACTAAAAAGCATGTAAATATGTTACTGCATATTAGCCCAACCTAATGTGCATTAATTTAGTACCTCTCATTGGAAGTACTAAATTTAATGTGCATTGGAAAATACATATTAATGCATGTGTAGATGTATTCTGGCTTAAATCACATTTTAAATGGTGAGTTCAGTTGCATTAATCTTACTTCTTACTGCTGTGAGAGAGGATTTAGATATGCTTGTACCATATTACATGTAAGTATAATAGTGTGAGAGTGGTGTTATAGCTCTGGTTGAGAAATTATGTGAGGGGCAAAGATTTTTTTTTTTTTTTTTTAGGGCAATTATCTCTTATTGGACCAACTATGTAGCTGAGATGGACAAGCTTTCCAATGTCAGACCTTCTTCCTCAGCTGGGATCTGGGTATTTCATTTCCTGTAGAAAAATGCAAATTTTTCCCTTAATGGCTCTCCACAAGCTAGCAGAGTTTCAGCCTTCAACAAACTGTTTGCAAAAAGTGTGAAATATTCTGTTTTTCCACTCCTGGCTTTCAAATAGCCTCCCAACTTTGCCCTACTTGTCATTAGAGCAAACTCTTTGCTGCCCAGACATCAAGTAGAACACAGCTTTGTCTTTGCAAGAAATGCTTAAAGTATCAGCGAGTTTTTGGTTGTAACAGTGTTGGTCTAAGGACGTAGGCAGGCAAAGTTCTTTGGGTAGATGTGATATCTTTTATTAGACCAAATGAGTAGTTGGAAAAAAGTTCTTAACAAGCTTTTGGGTGCAGTCACCCTTCGTCGGGCATAGGAAGTCTCTGCTGGTCTGAGTCATTCCTTGGACTCATTAGCTTCTCATCTCTTAGAATCTCAGACCAGCCAGAGACTCCCAGTGCCTGATGAAGGGTGACTGGACCTGAAAGCTTGCTAAGAACTCATTTCCATCTACTCAGTTGGTCTAATAAAAGATATCACATCTACCCAAAGAACCTTTCCTGTCTGTAACCTGTAAACATACCTTCACTGCCACTATCAACACCCCCATAAAGAAACCTTCAGAATCCATGGTTCCTACACATGCCTTTCCCAAAATATAATATACCAGACCCAATGCAACAGATGCCCTCGTGGCAACTACATGGGTGAAAATAAACAGTAATTGCGCCAGAGAATGAACTCTCACAGAAAAAAATATAAAGGATGCAGACAAACACTCACCATTAAGAGCACATTTGTCACAGAACAACCCCTCCGTCTCTGACCTCACTATACTTGTGCTCAAGGGAAACCTACCCAACGCTTTTAAAAGACAAACTTCACAGCTCGAAAAAGAAGCTAACCTCTGGTACACCTGAGAATTTCTTTCAGCCCCTCCCTTACACTGTGCTTAACTTGCTGTGCCTGGCTCCAGGGACCTAAAGAAGAATGTCTTGCTTTCAAAAATTTGTCTAACTTTATCCCAACTGCAAACCTGGTCCAATAAAAGATATCACCCTAATAAATCCTTGTTCATCTTTTTAAAGAGAATGTTAATGTATCATGAGAAGTGCCAGATTAATATCCTTAAAAAAATGTAATCTGTATCCACAGAATGTTTAAGGCACAGTCAGCATCAGTTCAAGCTTCCCCACAATGTCCTGCCAGTGTGACTTACAACTACATTGGTGGGACTACTTCAGGGATGAGATTCACTTACTATTCCCATTTCAGTTTGTAGATCCCACACCCCCACCACCAAAACTACCTATCAGGATGCTAATAGTGATGGTTGGTTTCTGTTACAAACTAAGGAATAGAATGAAAGCCAGATTAGGAACAGTATGTAGGCATACAAAATCTTATTTAGGCAGGATTTTGGCACCTCAGAGTGATCAATCCAGTAAACTCTGCCTTAACTGCTTAGGTACCTTAGAGTCTGAAGGCTTAAATTTTGGCCAGTAAAGCTGCCTGTGCCCCTACAGAGATTGCCAAATCAGGGATTTTGTGGCATGGGATTCATCATTGTCAAACAAGACAAGGCTCAAATATAGTAAGCTAGAGATGAAAAATACCTATGGTATTTGATTACCAGTGTCTTCAACTGTCCATTTTATATAAACAATTACTGCTCTACTTTTAATAAAGTGTAAAACTGAATTTATTCTTCTGAAAAACATCCACTTAGTGCTTCAGGTCCCTCCTTAAAACCAAGATTTTTGAGTAGTTGGAATCCCCTTATCTTCCTTCTCTGAATCTCATCTCCTTGCTCTTTTGTTTTATTTTTGGTGTCTCTGTTGTATCGTTTAAATTCTGGGTTCATTTAAGTGGATCAAAATTTTATAGATAGCTGTACTATGTAAAAGTTTATTATAATTTAAGGGTTAATGTTTAACATGCAAAGTTGAAAAATACATTAATCATTTTGAATGGGTGTATCTTGTAGAGGTGCACCAATATATCGGTTGCGTATTGCAGAGGTTCCCAACCACTGAGCCACAAAGGGCTGGCTGCCAGGTTGCAGTACGAGCCCCCACTTAGACCTCCATCTGTCCGTTTGGGCGGGCGGCTTCCACCACCAGCAGTGATGTGCAGGGTTAAAGCTGGGCTTGCATCTGCCCTCACACCTCTTGGCTTTGCTCCACTTAAAAATATCCCTGTGCTTAAAAATGGTGGTGGTGGTGCTTGAACTAAAGCTCATTTGTGCTTTAATTTAAGCACCATCACAGCCATATTTAAGCTCTGGAACACTGAACCCCTAGATGAGCCACCCATGGCTCTGTCCTGATCTCTGCCCTGGCCCTGGGTTTCATTCACCACCCTGGCTGGGCAGCTCCCCCAGCCCCTGACCCACTCCTTCCCTCCCTCCCTCTGGGGTCCTCGATCTGCCCCTGCCCTTCCACAGACTTACTTGCACGGCACTGTTTTTCATGCTGCCCTGTTAATTGGCTGCATTTCTGTAAATCAGTTATCAGATCAGTATCAGCCAATATGGCTGGTTAATATTTGGCTATTAGTATTGGCCAAGAAAATCTTTTATCAGTGCACCCCTAGCATCTTGTGCACCTCTACTGCTTGTGTTATGAAAAAAGAGTTAAAATAACCCAAATTTTAATCTGGGTTTAATTTTTTTATTTTAATATAGCTGTTTGTGAATGAGATGAGTTATTTAATACTGAACTTGGCTATCAGCTATTCAAATTTTTGACAAAAACTTGGGGAGGGACACCATACAAGTCATTTCACTGTATACAATTTTACATGTTATGTAATTTACAATTTAAATACTGTATTACAGTGATTCTGGACGTGGGAGCAGTTTGTTAGACAGAGCTATTGCTGATCGACGACAGCTTAATACTATTACCTTACCAGACTTCAGTGACCCTGAAACAGGTGAGAATTGGCATCTTAAATAATAAGATGAAAAAAATAAGTGGCCTAGTATGCTTAGTTGGGGTTTATAAGATAAAAAGATTAAAGCAGCTAGAGTAAGATGGAAATGTCTTCAGCCTTATATATTTAAAAAAATCCATTTTGAAGTTTTGAGAAGATATTTGCAATGTACATTTTTTTTTTTTTTTTTTTTCAAAATGACCCTTGCCTCTTGGTCTGTTTGTATTCGTGAAATATTTAGGGATGATCTTTCTGTATTATCCATAAATATTAACGTGTGAGCTCAATGTTGGCATGCTGGTCTATTCTGTTCTGTCTATCTAAAGTCTTATACTTTGCTTATCTTGTTATTTAAGCATCTTGGAGTATTTTTTTTTCTCTTAATATTTAAAAAGCAAATTAGGAAAACAAAGAGAAATGCCTTTTGTGTCCCTAAAATGCAAAAACATTTTAGTAGCTTTTTGGCCCTCTCTATTCTTAGAAAACAGTATTAATTTGGCTGGCTGATTCATAATGCAAATGAATAGCTATTGACATCTTAAAAAAAGTAAATATTTTACAAGTTGAATAAGGAACTTTTCCTTACTGAGATATGAAATGTTGTACCGATTCAGTAGGTAAAATTTAAGATATCGTAACATGTCAGTGGGTGCATCTACATGTGCACTTTACTCTGGAGCTAACCAGTCAGCTCTGCATTAAAGTGTCGCTGTCTACATGTGCACATGTATTAGGGTGCAGTAAATTAACTATCCTATGATGAAGTCATTTAGTGCACCAAAATGTACATGTAGACAGTGACCAGTGCTGGCTGGGGCACAAAGGTGCTACAGTGTGAGGGCTGGCTGCCAGCTAGCCTCATATTATAGCACCTTTGTGCCCTAGCTAGCCCCTTTGCTGCCACCTCCAAGAGCCTGGTGCTGCTCCACCCTGACTTAAACACATGTGACCCTGAACCCAGAAGCAGCTGATTCTGGCACAGAATACTCAAGAGTTTTTTATTGCTGTGTGCTTACTGCACATGTAGATGCACCAAGTATATATTTACATGGCATAATTAGTCCAATTATCATATATTTACCTGTCATAATATAAATAAATACTATATTTACGTGAATATAAGATGGCCCCCAATAATTAGATTCTATATATGGAAAATTATATAAACTTGTTGTCATTTTCCAGGTATAGAGTCCAAGTATTGGAGGGTATCTTGAATTCCCCACCTTCCCCAAATGTTACAGCAGGGAAAGCAATGACTAGAGGGGGAGGGGTGTCAGGTGCCCTCTGCCCCACCCACTTCTTCCCTCTGGAGCCTTCCTGATCCCCCCACATCTGTCTCCCTACCCGAGATCCCCACAGCCTCTGTGCTTCCCTGCCTCCCCCATCCCGGCTCCATCTCGGCCTCTCTTTCAACCCCGGCCCCCTGCAAGTAAGGTTGAGCAGGGTAGCAGAAGGTGGGCAGAGGGGCGGAAGTGGAAGCAGTGCTGCAGAGGGAGGGCAGGAGGCTGCTGAGGGCCAGAGTCAGAACCTCAGCAGCCACCTGCTCCCCATCTTGATTTTGTATGCAGGAACTTTATTCCCCATGCTGATTGTGGGGGGCCTGAGGGTGAGACACCACCTCTTGTATTTGCATAAGTACAGTATGCCTGAAAGGAGTACAAACGAAAAAGTACCAGGCCAGAGTGACTCTGATGCAAGTTGCGAGAAACTTGTGTAAAGAGAATGAAAGTAACTTTTAGTTTCTGCATCTTTCACAAAAGGCTTACTCTCCTGTGTTCCACTTTAAGTGCATGGAGGGTTTTTTTCTTAACCATCTCCTTGCCTTATAGATTTTATGTCAAACCTGTGCATACTTTTCATGTGGTCTTTGAGACATTTCATTTCTGTTTAGTCAGGCTTCAATGAAAAATGCCTTTTGGAAAGGTTTGTCATCCTGTAGATTTAAACCTATGAAGCTAAGAAGAATTGGAATATGATTTACATCTTTGTATAATATCAGATTTGTACAGTAGGAGGAGATTTACATTTTTATTTTATTTCTGAAATCTTCATGTTGAACCAAAATTTACAGTTGATTTTTAATGATATACACACATTCACTAAAAGGTCACATTTGTTGTGGTAGCAAGTATTCAGTTATAAATTCCTGAATCATGCAGTCTGTCTTTATAGCATAGCAACAATGGAGTCTGTTAGTCAGTCACATAGTGGACTTTTTTGGTTACATGTTTATTGGTGTATTTGCAATTGGAGGAAAAAAAAACTCCATAACTTAGAAACATGCAGTTTGGCTTGTGGTCATTCCACATTCTGTTGTATCTCACTGCTTTTGTCTTAGCAAAGAAATTCAAAGGATGAGCTTGAAACTTTAAAATCTATGTATTTATTTACACAAAGAAACATGTAATTCATAATCATGGGAACTTCTCAAGAAATTTGCATAGAGATTTGAACTTCTGAAATGAAGATTTTGGCTACCAGGAGTTACAACTGGAGCCCACTATATTTGAGCTTCTTGGGAGATTCCAAATTTTGTCATCTTATGAAACTGAACATTTGTCTTGGGGGTTCTTTCTTATATCAAATTGACCCGTAAAGACAGGAAAATTGATGTTTTATTTTCAGTTTCTATATGAGGAATAAAGGAAGTTTTGAAAGGTAACTTTTGAAAGCTTTAGGCATTATTTGTATAATTAGGTTAGCAAGATTCAATTTTTATCAGTAAACATTGACAAATGCCTGTTTCACCTCACACTTGTAGATTGACAAAAAAAAGTATTTTGTTAATAATCAAAATGTATAGAAATGGCACATAAGAAAAATGATGGGGGATGGAGTGTATGATGACAGGGGCAGAACTCCTACAGAACTGTGCAGACTGTAGTTTGGACTGCAACTCCCAGAATCCCCAGGGGACTGGTAACAAAGGAAGAGGAAGTGACAAAGTGGATGAGAGAGTGAGCCAAGCCAGGACTGACAGCAGCTCTGCCCCACAGCTGGCAGCAGTCCTACAGTAATTATGTTTGTCATGGCAGCGGATTGAACTGCACTATAGTAATAGTGTGCTGTCATTAATAAATTGCCTGCCCCCCACGCCCCTTATGTCATGTAATCCTGAAAAAGCATTATTTTTAAGCATTTATTTATCTTCTGTCAAAATAATTAAAAAATAAAAATTAAATTCTGCCAAACCTAATTACAATATTGTAGTTGCACCCTAAGACTCCAGGAGGGGGTTCCTACCCCAAAGAGTCTTATTTAAAAATTCAGGTTTTGTCTTGCCTTTTTTATCTGAAGACCGCATAAACCATTGGAAATTAGAAACTTAAAATTACACCAGCACAAAGACAATGAAACTTGATGTTGATTTGGGGGGGGGGGGGGAGTTGGAGAAGTTTGTTTGAAAACTTCTCTTGTATCAGCTGCCACCTAACTCAAGTGCCCAGAAACATTTGTAACAAGGTTGGTACTAATAGAAGGGCAGGGGAGTTGGAAACTTTATAGACCAAGTTTCTGCTCCTGTTCAGTGGGTCCATATGGAACAACAGATTGCACTTTTGCATCTTTTGCAGACAGTGTTCAGCCATTTCTTTTTATTGTCAGGAAAAAGAGCAGGGAATTGAAATGCAAACCTTCTTCCTCCTTTTGCAACTTGTCTTTTATGGTGATACATTCCCCTCCCCCATACGGCAGAATAGTATACCTAGCTTCTGCAGATCTGGGGAGGAACAGACTGGAGCTGAAAATCAAACCAGAGAAGTAGTGTAACTGCGGGATGGTGAGCAGGGCATCAGTGCTGAGCTCCAACTTAGAGGGGGTACCAATTTAACCCCCTCCCCACAGGAGTCTTTGCCACAGCACAGCCCAACCCCATGCCCCACAGTATATCTGTGAGGGAGGGGATGAACAAGGTGAGTGGACTGCTGCCTTCCTCCCTCCTCCAGGAGGATTTGGCATGGAAGTCACAGCCCTGTGCCCAGAAGCATATTTTTGTGGGAAGGGGTGGGAATGGGACATCAGGAGGAGGCCCCAGGGAACCTGCACCATGGGCATCTGCGTTAGAGTCCAGCAAGCCTGTTTCTTAGGCCCCTGATAGATGTACAAGTAAAGATACGATGGAATATGATGTGCAGTTTGAACAACTGTGCTTCCTCCCATGCTGCATGTTCATGGCAGGAGGTGTGACGGATCATGCATCAGATGCCATCACACCTTGTTGCAGGCATAGTGGGAGCCTGGGATCATGATCTCAGACTCCCCTGCACTAGTAAGTAACAAGCTCCTGCAGTTGTGAGCTCCATCAGCTGATGGGTCTCCCGGGTGCCAGGGCACATGATGTGCCCCTGCATGTGGGAGCCATCAGCTGATCCAAGCTCCTGGCTGCCAGCAGATACCAGTCTGGCCATAGCTTGGCTACAAATTCAATTAATGGCATAATAGGAAACAGGCACAAAGCTGCTACACTTTTATCCTAAAAAACAACTTTGAGCATTTATACACATGCTCTGGGAGTGGGGGGGGTGGGGGGGGGGGCTTTAGTTACAATGTCTCTGAGAGCTTCTGTAATTAAAGGGCCCAGAAGCCCTTGTGTATCAGCGTCCCCACTCTGAAAAATGGTGGTGGGAATGCTTTAACTAAAAGTTTGTTGATTGAGCTTTAGTTAAAGCACCACTGCCACTATTTTTCAGTGTAGGGACAAGGATACATGCAACTCTGAGTCCACTGAAGCACAATAATTACCACTTGGGGTAATTACCATGTTGGTGCAGCCTCCCTGCATGTGTATAGGCACCCTTTGTGGTTTTATTTCCTGTTTTATCAGGCCATTAATTGTATTTATGTGTAGTCAGGTAACAACTTAAGACATGATTAACTGGTTAGTCATGTCTTAAGTGTAATGTTTGCTGGGGCCTTAACTGTATCAGCCGAAGCCTCCACTGTTATAGTAAGCGCTGCACCTGTAATAGCTGCTGTCCAAGTGTAAAGAGCAGGGACAGGTATGATTCTTCTCCCTCTCCTCTTCAGCTTAACCTTCTGCTCTCCAGTGGTCAGCATAATGTCTCTCTCCACATCTCTGCCTTGGGTATTGGAAGAGCTCACTGCCTTTGAACCAGAGCTCTTGTTCACACATGGGCTTGTTCCGCTGAACTGAATGCTTGCTTTATTGGTCTCGTTTTGACTTGAATTAGTTGAGTTAAATTGAGTTTTTTCAGTTTGTGTCATCACTTTAGAATAAGCTAGTGTCTTTCCAACTTAAACATAAACAAGCCATTCTTAAAACAACCTTGTATGTTGAGTCTTGTATTAATATAACAAAATACTTTTGAGCTGAATGGATAACTTTCAAATGTAGACAAAAAACAGAATAACCCCCTCTCCCTTTGATTAGAACATTAGTTCTCCTTTACATAATTATCCACTTATGCATTCACACTGATGGATGTGCACCCTGCAATTTGACCAGAGACTTTTTTTTTTGCCTTGACAGTATCCATAGAGTGTAGTTTAATCCCACCTCTTTTCATGCCCCTATGTTGAAGGGATAGAAGATGGTGTGTGCTGCCTGTTCATCAATTCTCCTTGTTCCTTGGCTATACATGGAGCACTTCTTTGCAGTTCCAATAGCCTTTGAGCATCAAATAAACCAAAGCTCTTACTTTTTCTCTTTTCTTTTTCAAAGCATCCTTTCTGGGGGGAAAATTTTTTTTTCCAAGCCAGGAAGAGGGCTGAGAGTTGCATATTAACTTTGACCTTTGTTTAAGAGCGGCCTAAAGCCTTCAAGCTTTTAATTGGTGTTAAATAGCGCCTGCTTGGCCTCCACCTACATTTTTGACTCCACCACAGATAATGGGCTGTCTGTGGTCTCCCACTCTTTAGCTGAACCATTCCAGTCTTTGTTTGGTAGATGGCCTTACACAGAAACTTGCTTAATCTCATAGGTCTCTGGCAGAGCAAAAAGTGAGGGGCAAGAAATGTGCATTACCTTATCTCCTAGGCTTGAGGGTAGCTTTATAATTCTATTTATAGTATACATGTATCTATCATTGGATGCTTGCCAAAGAATATATTTCATTTAATATTAGTGGTGCATATCTGTGTTTGTCAGTCATCCAATGATAAATATATGCATGAATACACAGTTGTTATTCCCTAAAGGGACAACTTCTGATACCTCTCACAGGTAAGTGTCTTGGGGGGGGGAGGGGAATGTGCATGTGTGTGCGCGCGCACGTGCACACACACACACCCCCCACTTGGGAAATCAGATGGACTATTTTGATTAAGATAAACAGCTTGCAATTCTTTTAAAACTGTACGATTCAATTTATTATGTAGTATTTTAGTTCATTTGTTACAATACAAGGTCAAAAATAAGTAAGGGAAAAAAAACATACATTTTAAACCAGGTTGTCTTACCTTTGTTTTTTATGAAATACAATAGGATTTTTAGACTTTGTTGAAGAAGATTTACTCTTCAAATGCATTTTGGTTGAAGCTTGTTTTTTAATGCACAGACATTTGTCTTTGTATTCTATCTGATGTGATAGATTTTGTAAAGTTGTTTTGAGAAAATGTTTTCTGCAGAAACCACTTTCATCCTGTTGAGTGGTGGAATAAATGCTTTGCATTCTGTCGCTTTTCTGGGGCATCCATGTGTCCATTAAATTCTTGCTTTTGGATCTCTTATTCTTTTATTATTTTTTTTTCTTTCGCTTTTTAGCCTCTGATACTTCCTCATCCTCTCTCTCAAGAACAGAGTCTCCTCTCCAACTGTTTGTATCTTCTCATCCTCATACCAAATCAGATACCTTTGTCTCGCCCCAGGCAACCCATCCACACTGTGACCACGTTTCTGGGCCCTGCACATCATCTCACTGTAAACTGTTTTTCTCTTCCTGATAGGAGTGTTAATTTGCTTTCTGCTTTTTCTGTTAATCTTCATAACTGATAAATAGGGTTTACACTGAAATAATTTTAAACCTCCAAAACATTTGGTGTACATATAATTCTAAGCATTTATATGCCTTTGGTTAACCAGTGAAAGAAGTATCTAAAAATACAATGAAGTATCATATGGAGTAAGTAAATAGGGGCCCAAAGATCACGAGTTATTGAACTGATTGAATCCCAAATTCATAGCTATGATGCAATGTAAGATATGGTAGGAGGAAGTAGTTGTAGATCAGTGTCGCTATAGAGCACCAACTTTATTATGTGCACTTGCAGTAGTTGAAACTGGAATAGTCATTTTATTTATTGGCCACCTCATGCCTTAAAGGATGTTAACCTCCTACAGGTTTGCTTTTTTTCATCCATAATTTTAAATTTTGAGTTGCTAGGTCCTTGATTAAAATGGCATTTAGTGACTGTGAATTACAGCAACTATATGTCTTTTTTTCTGAAACTTTACACCAAAGAGAAAAATATATTTAATAAGTCATAGGGTATAATCTAGTTATAACTGCGTCTTGCAACTTCTACCAGCTGCATGGTGCTGCTGCTGCCCAAATGAAATCTTTTAATGATGCAGTAACAGCTTCTTTAAGGGGGGGGGTTGTGTGTTTTTCCACATTTGCCTCCTTTTCCGTGAACTTTTCTTAATGTTAATATCAGTATCCCCACACTGTCAGCTTTAGGTATAATACTATTTGGCTTCACAACTGTACCACTGTAATCCATTTTTCTGATGTTCAATCTTGATCTGGCCACTGTCCTTAAGAACTTTTTCCTGGAGTTAAACATTCCCATGGGTGAGTACAGTTCCACCAAATTTCCTTGTTAAAGTAATTGATAGGACTGTAGGTTTCTGTCCCCTTGTTGTTAAAACGGTGATTGTTAACAATTGTGCCATGGCACCATGAGGTGCCTTGAGATCCTTTTAGGAGTGCTGCAGGGTGTCATGCAGTGTTAGCCTTAGGTGTGAAAACATTCATAATATGCACCTAGAGATTTCAAATAGGAATCCATACTGTTAAAAATATTTTGATCTTCACAACAGAAGAATTGTTTTGTTAATTTTAACTCTTTTTTGCCTACAGAAAAATAAGAGGTAGCATTTTCTAAGGGCTTCCTTGAGTCTAAAAAGGTTGAGAAACATTGTGTTAAACGATAACGTGATCATAAATATTTAAATTTGTGAAAAGTGAACATTAATTTTAAAAGGAAGCTTTGTTTTACAGTGGCTTGGGAAGTTGAAGGTTTGGGATACTTGAACACTTGATTAATCAAGCACTAAAGTTTTTGTATTGAGCCTGCACAAGCATAGCACATACAAACCAAAGCTAGATTGTTTGTTCTCTTAGAGCTGTGAGTTGCTAGAGACGGCACAGAGATGTCTGATAAATAAGAGAATCTGGAAGTGCAAGCACAGATTCTACTTGTACCTTCTACCTTTAACAGAAGCAAAAGCCACTGTATTCATGAGGAAATGCTTGTTCATTGGGGTATGAAGGTCATCCTCAAATGCTGACTGGGCATAAAAGCAAAAAAGCACCTTCTTGCATATAGTCTAAACATTCAATGAAATTTGAAGATTTTGAATGTTCCTTTTATTTCAAATAAGTAAAAATTAGTCAAGACACTTCCAGCTTTTTTATATATATTTATCAGGACTAGTGCTAAGGTTGTTTATTTTATTCAATTTCCCTTTTTTATAACAGAAACAAAATGCACGTTCTAAGTGTTTGAGTTTGGATTCCAATATTGGCTAAGTAGCAGTGTGAATTAGATGCAACTGTTTGAAAACAATTAATGTGAACTGCCTACTCCTTACTTAAAACCTTCGTTGCCTCTTAAAAATAATAAACCTGATTTACAGTTAGAAGATTATCAGAAATTTTGCTTTCTTGGAATTCTCTCTCTCTCTCTCTAGATATATATAGAGATATCTCTAGATATATATATTTTTTTCTCTTTTTTGAATTAAGATTTTAATTTGTGGTTTAATCTGTTGTTCAAAGGCAATCCACCAGATGTTTACTTTCATGGTTTTTACTCCCTTTTTTCAGTTTGTAAGTAGTATGTACTTTTACAACCCTAGTATTAATTTATAAAGGCCTTTACATCACACCGCCCTGCATCACATAATGTACGTGCTTTGTCCGTCAATAGTGAGCTTGAAACTGTGTGTAAAGCAAGGCTGGTGCTGTTTACCCATTCTGTCACCCCAGGGCTTGTAATTTTACAAGATCTGAATGCACCCAGTCAACACTTGAATTTAATTACTAAAGAGACAGTATTCATCTTCTAAAGGGCTGCAAATAAAGGTATTCCAGGAAGGCCTTTTATAGAATAATGGCCAATCACCAGTTTCTTTTATTTTTGAAGCTCTTAAGTCACCACAGTTACTAAATATCACAGTGGTTTAGCATGTAATGTTACTACTGCTGGGTCAGTTTCCAGAGTACTTCACAGTGGGCAACTGTTTTTTCTTTACACATATGTGGTGTATTCACTGGAATAGTGATCATAAGAAAAGCTGGGAAAACCCTACTTCTCTAAAAGGAGAAAAATAAATAAGGGAGAATAAATAGCATAGGTCAGTAAAATAAAATAAAGTTACCTTTAGTCAGAAATGATCCAAGGTACAAAACTGGTTTCTGTCCTCTTGTTTTATCCATTGTTTTATCTACCCTTGTTTGAAATTGCTAGAGTGAAATAAATGTTATGGTTATTTTATGTCTAGTTTTGAAAAGTAAATAAATGTTAATGGGATATATTGGAGATAAGGAGAATTTGTACATCTCTAGCAAGAATGGTAATGGACCACTGATGACGATCACAGAACAAAGGTGAAGGGTTATCTACATTTTGTTAGCCATACTTCCTAGTCTGTCTTTTTACTGTTTAGGTATGGGAAGGTTTAAAAAAAGCTAAATTATAATTTTTTCATATAGGAGAAGCTTTTTGTACCTCATGAATTTTCATTAGAAGGAATAAAATTGTAGTTGAAACTCCTTTATTTAGTCCTAGAGAAAAGGTACTGTCTCTTTGAACATAATGTGTTTGCTAATATAAGCACAGAATCCTCTGCATGTCCATATCACTGGCATTTTTCAGTGCTGCCGCAACTATCTTTTGTGCATGTGATGTTGGAAGTGTTCTTTACTCTGCATGAGCATTTCTTCTGTTGAATTCAGATATTTCTCTCCTTGTGTAACACATTATTTCATTAATCATTGATTAAAGGGAACAAGAGTAAATGGTAGTTCCTAGCTCTTTACAAAGGAAGTCAGTATTGCCATTCCCTTTTACAGATGAATACATTGTTGGAGAGAGGGGAAGTTACTTGCTCAAGATTGCCCAGTGGCCAAGTTTGGAATAGAGTCCAAGCAATGATACCACACTAAGCCTAGTATTTTAGGTTGAGATTTCATTAGAAATGAACAAGAAAATTACTAGTAAAGTTATGCTTATCAAACTGAAATGTCATGAATTTTATCCAACGCTGCTTCAGTAGTGGTGTTTATGGGCAGTGTAAAAAATGTTGATTTTATGTAGACTGTGATGAGAGAGACCTTAAAGACGTTAGAGGGACCCTTATAGAAACACCTCCTCAGAGTAAATACCAGTAAAAATGCAAACTGTTTTTTCGGGTGTAGGTTGCAGCTGTTTTGATCTGAGGACATAAGCAGACAAGGTAAATCTGGTATCTTTTATTAGATCGATCTTTGGGTAAATCTAATATCTTTTATTAGACCAGCTCAAATAGTTGGAAAATGCACTTGATGAAAAATACGTGAGAGCGCGCAAGCAACTGCGCACCAGAATGAATGTACACCTGAAATCTATTAAAGACAAGAATACCCAACTACCATGGAGGCACACTCTCTCTCCAATCTCCTAGTTTTAATCCTCAAATGGAATTTACAGAACACTTTTCACAGATGATCCAACCTCCTGGATACAAAAAATCATGGACTAAATATAGACACTGGATTTATGACACACTATAATGGGTGGACAACCCCTGGCACAGGTGTCAGAATGCAACACACGAAGGCATTTGTCTTGGCATGCGCACCTCGGGGCAGATGGCAGGGAAGAGGCCAGGGCTGCACAGCCACAACAAGGATTAGGCCCCTTGCAGCTCCCCTGCCATCTGCCCTGGTACACCAACATCTTACAAGCCAAGTTTGCAGGTGTTTTCAGTACTCTGTCCAAAAACATTGCCAACCCCTGTACTATAACCTGCCTGACATCTGACTCCCCTAGTACCTTGCCACTGTTTACCTGCTACATTCATCCCCCTCCTTCCTTCTCTCACAACCTGTCTCTCACCCACTGACTCCTCAGTTTACATCTTCCCTGACTGGCTTTCTTGTATGCATACCATAGAAGCCTTTGGATTCTTTAGTATTTATTCCATCCAGGAAGAGTGCATACCAACTGCAGATGCTTCCTAAGCCTGACAAGGGCATTTAAATCTGAAAGCTTGCTAAGAAGAATTTTTCCAACTATTTGAGTTGGTCTAATAAGATGCTAGATTTACACAAATGACTGTTTAGTTATCACCTTGTCATGGTGTCAGGCTTCCTTGCTCATTCGTTAAATTTGTGGCACTTCAGGCCTCCCATTGAACTAAAAGGTTATTGTGTTGTGTCAAACAAGTATAAGCTGGTTTTGTGCAGATAAAAGGTTTCTCTTTCTCCATAAATCATGGACAGGTTATGGAATTGGAAATGCGGAATGAAAGGTAACAAAATATTTCTAAACAAAATAGAGCAGTGTAATACAAAATAAACGCATTATTAATGATCTCAGAAGGCATTTAACAGTGTGGAGGGTGTTTTTCAGGCAAAATTTGCATAAATTATATGGATTCTCAATGCTCCAAAAATAGTTATAGTAAAATGGTCTGACTATCAAATGATAGCCTTAGTCAAGTCAAACAATCTGAAGGCATAGATAACAGAGTTCTGGTTTCCACATGAATTACTACTAGTACTTTTTCCAAGACCTCATTACTCTTTCATAGCTTAGTTGTCCAGAAAATCTTGTTTCACCAAGAAAGACTTGAATCCTTCCCCAATTCTATATAACATGTATGTTTATAGGTCTGAGTGTGGCAGTTGTTCGATAATGGGAGGAATGCATATGTTCATAGTGTTTCAAGGCTCATTCAACTGACCACAACGTTGCTTCCATAATGAATCATTATGGCCTGAATAGGATTAAAAATACAGACTACATATTTGTATGAGAACTGAACTTCCCTTTCTTCTGTAATGGCTATAAAGGAGTTTAAAATGGTTTTGAAATGCAGTGACAACATTGCTGGAGAAAGCTAGGCAACTGAGAGAAGAATGTGATAGGTCTCACTTCATGGTTTGCATTCACCAACCCCTGACCAATGTGAGACTAGGAAGAACAGAGTTTGTGTTGAAGTGAAACAGGAAGCCAGAAGACTGGTCATCAAACCTCTATGTGTGAAATCTAGAGCAGATAACTTGTTTTTTCTTTTCTTTGAGAGGCAGGAATTTGTGTGAGTGATTGTTTGTTATTTATTAGACGGACTGTATGGTTGGGAGGGATATAGACAAGCTTCTGGTACTGATACAGACAGTCTAATAAATATGATCCACAAAAATCCTTGCTTTCACGTTTGTCTCCCTCTATACATGTATTATACAATTAACTGATTAATTGTGCAGTTAGAATGGCTATATGCACAGAGTAACTATCACACCATAATAATGTTCATCCAGGTATAAAGTTAGAACTTGAAAATGTGTAAGAACTTTATAGTAGTTTCTATCTAGCTTTAATTTGAATGTGTAGCAAGGATACCTCTGTGCCTGGGAGCTCCATCAGCTGCAGGGCTCCCAGCCACAGCAATGGGTAGGGGCTTGCTGGAGCAATGGGTCCCATCAGCTGCACAGCTCTTTGCTATGGCAACACATGGAGCAGTGCTATGGCTGTGAGCCCTTCAGGTGTGGGACTTGCAACTGCAGGAGTTTGCTAGTTCCTGGTACAGAAGGAGCTCAGGATAGCAATCCTAGGTTTCCCCTGCACTGGCAAGTATGATTGGATCAGATGTTGGATCCCACAGTCATGCCTCCTGTCGTGAGGGATGCCTAGAGAACCCAAAAGATTCCAAGTTAGTTGATTGTTCCAAGTAATAATTGGTTATCTAGAAACTGATCAAAGAAACTGACAGCATGCCGTGTAACCAGAACTGCAAGAAATGGACCAAATACAAAGTAGTTGTGGTGAAACCAGAGAAGCACAAGGTATTCTGGATCAGAGTATGGGGGAAGATCGGGTAAGGGTGACACATGGGCTATGTACTTGATATTTGAACAGGAAAAAGAAAATGTCAGCACTCCCACATTGTTTGAGAGCTTTAAAGTCTTTGAACGGATTGAAGCAGAGAGGACTGAAAAAACTCAAGAGGAGTTTACTGGAATAAGGTACTCAAATTCCATTGAGTGTCTTTTCATCCTACTATGCCTTAAACTTTCAAATTCAAAAAAATCAATGTTAGTGCAGATGATTTTGGAAGAATTTGGTCACAGGTCATGATTAGCACAAGATGGTAAGGAAATTTTGGGTTGCATGCATTTCATAGCTGATTAATGTGAATGCTAGAAATTGTGACTGTAGTTCTAAACTAAAATGATCTGAGCTGGTTAAGTAACATTAAGAGGCTACTGTTTAATCTCAATTGTTAAAACCCCAATTAATTTAGAATATTTGTTGTTTGAGAGATGTATTAGTGCACTAAAATAAGAGGAGGCAAACTTTTTTTTATTATTGGTTTAACTGGATACTCACAAACTGCTGTTTTGTATAATATTTGCGTATTTTATTTAAAGGATAGAAATACTAAAATACTCTTAAGGAAAGTTTTCATTATAAACTATAATATTTTTGTTCATAATTGTTTTAAAATTATGTGATTTGCCCTCTTTTAAGATAAAGATTATTAGAAATAAAATTAAAGGTGCAGCTGAGAATTTAAAGTAGAACTTCTGGGGTAGAAGTTCATCTTCAGAGACCTGTGTAACAGGATTCTGATAAACTACCCTGTTTTTACTTGGTAATTATTACCTAGTATTGTCTGCTGTTCAAACAAATTTCTATGCTAGGCTACTGCTGTTGCATAGATTACTTATTTATACAATTATAGGGACAATACCTTCGGGATTTTATGTGACTTCAGACTTGGTCTCAATGGTACATTTCCTATGTGGAGTAAAATTGTGGGCTATTTATCAGGCACCAAAACATTTCCATAAAAAATGTTAAAATTGACTTGAAGTACATTAAATGATTCCCCATGTGTTCCACACCTGGCCTCTGCCACAATTAAAGTTTGGCTTAATAGAGGGGAACGTTTGGAGAATGTTCTACAACGTCCCCTTCCATAAAGTCAACTTCTTTGTTAACTGGTTACAACATGTCCTTACTAGTCTTTCTGAGATCAAGGTGTCAACTGCCATTTAATGGTAAACAGGTTGCATTTGAGCTCTTATATATAGGAGCTCTGTCTTCCAGCTAGCTTTCAAGTTGAGAAGAAGAAAAGATGCATAACTAGAGCTGGTATGATTAATGTCTGTGGCATGATATTTTTCTTGGAATATTCCAATTTTTTTTTCCTTTAAGACTTCTTGTAACTGGCCTTCCATACCCTTCTCTTTTATAGTCATTGAGAATATGAGCCAGATGGATGTGATGAATAAAAGCTTTTTGTAAATGTTCAACCCTAGAAAGTTGTTTCACCAGTCCGGAAGGGAACACAAAGTACAACCTCTCAGGGCACAGTGGTTCAAAAGGACAAATAAAATACAAAGTAAAACTCAGCTGAACAATGCTGGCCATAGTTCCCAGAAGCTTTTCTGTCTTCCAGCTGGCAAAAAAAAAATATTAAATGGATATAATTTTTAGCCTTGATTGTTTTTTGATGTGGGCCATAAGCATTTTAAATCCCAACCGCCAATATGCAATAGCTGCATACTGTACCTATAGAAAACCCACTTTTGTGTAGTGTAAGGGGGATAATATTTGCAGATGGGAGTTTAATACCCATTGTAAATGTTTGTTTTTGAGATGCACAGCACAGAACAGGCAAGTATTTAGGATAGTCTTCCTAAAAGGAATTGTTTGGCTTTCAAACATTTTAATTCAACATTGTTGATTTAGCTAAAGTTTGCATCTAGCAGAGTTTATTTGTGTATCTATGCAAGGATACCTTTGTATGTTTTAATTCTATCTTGTACTTTTGTTATTAGCGTGAAAATAGTAATCTAATTGCACTCTATGAAAAGACGCAGCAATTAATAACATTAAAGTGCATGCAGGAAACTGAAGGTTGCATCATATAATGTCATCATGATCAGTTTCTGGATCGTTTATGCTGTCATAACTGGAATGTTGAATTACATTTTTAGCATTCATAGTAGTTACCCAAACATGTCACACAGCTGCCAAGACTGTAACATGGTTTTTAGTGTAGATTCATTCGTGTGTGTGTGTGTGTGTGTGTGTGTGTGTGTGTGTGTGTGTGTGTGTGTGTGTGTGTGTGTGTGTGTGTGTGTGTGTGTGTATCAGAAAGAGACTGACTTAAAAAAAACAAGTTTAGATCCAGGTTAGCTGCTTCTTAAAGCCTCTGTTATGGAAAGGGTTAAGACAAAGTATTTAACACAGCATGTGTGAACATTTTCCCCCACTCCCCCCTTTCCCTTCTCAACTGATGTGACTTTGTTTGTTTGTGTTTTAATTACTTCTCCAGGTTCAGTCCATGCAACATCAATAGCAGCCTCCAGAGTAGAACAGGCACTGTCTGAGGTTGCTTCATCTTTGCAGAGTAGTGCTCCTAAACAAGGTCCTCTGCATCCTTGGATGACTCTGGCTCAAATCTGGCTCCATGCAGGTACTGTAAACTAACTCTTTTGTCCTCACTAACCTATGTAATCACAGGAATATGTACTTATTTTCATTCAGCAGATTAGAATCTATTACTGTTTGTCAGCTGAAATTTGAGCTTCTAAAGATGCATTCAGAATGTGGTTTCCTGGTTCAGTTAAAAACAGGAACCTTATTTTAATTTATGAAACAGTGGTCAATGAGGATGGGATTTAGCATTTAATTTTATAATCTTATCCAAAAGTTAATACATTTTCTCACCATAACTTAATACAGTCTGTTACAGATTTATAAAATACCTCATTTGACAGTTATTCTTGAATATTTTGCAATATTTTTGTGGAACTTCTTAACAAAACTTTAGACAACAAAGGAATGTTTAATAGTCATGAGGTCCTAATATTAAATCCAAAGCATAGCAATTTGATGCACTTAAAATCAAAAATATAAATTGTGTATCATTCCTATTGCTGGGAAAAAGGGATCAAATATATAAAGCAATTTTTTTTTCTTCTGAACTGCGTTAGTTGGGTTCACATGCTAAAAGAAGAGGTACTCCTCCCTCTCTCTTCAGCGTTGATGAGACCTCAGCTGCAGTACAGTGTCCACTTCTGGGCACCACACTTCAAGAAGGATGTGGATAAGCTTAAGAGAGTACAAAGAAGGGTCATCCATATGATTAACGGCATGGAGGATAGGCCCTATGAGGACAGACTACGGGAACTGTGTTTGTTCAGTCTGAGTAAGAGAAGGCTGAGGTGACTTGATAGCCGCCTGCAAGTATGTCAGGGGTGAACATCAAGTACTAAGGGAGCAACCCTTCTGGAAGGCACCAATAGGCATAAATTAATAGAAGGTAAATTCGGACCAGACCTAAGAAAAACTTCCTCTGTAAAGTTCACCAGAATCTGGAACACTTGTAAAAGAGGTGCTCAAGATGAGGCTGGACAGGTGCCTTGTTGAGCTTGTCTGAGCCCAGTAACTTCTTGCCCACAGCACAGGACCGGACTTGATGATCTTACAGATCCCTTCTGGTTCTATGATTCTGATTCTATAATTTTAAGAAGATGACTTTTATTTTTAAAAGGGAAATGTACATGTTCCTTCTCCTTTTCCCCTGTGCCATAAGTTTGGGTAATTCTAATGTATAAAAATATTTCAACTACAAGGGTGTCAGAACAATACTTATTAAAGCTGCTGTTTTCACATGAGTGAGTATAGATTGGACCTGAAAGGCATCTGTCTGAAGTAGCTTTGTGAACATTGCATGCGGTGTTCAGCTGTATATTTAAAAGTTGAACATTTTCTTTATGTTCTTTTCTGCATCTACCGTGAAGGTAGATAGAGCCCTGTGGCAAAGCAAGCAAAAGCCTTGGCCCAAACTCTGGGCTAGACCTCTAGACCAGCACTGTGAAGCATGGGTATTTGGCCAGTTGGTTAACTGGTAAAGTTGTATTACTCCTAGCATGGCAAATCAGTTTCAGTGGGTATACTTTCTTCTTGTTACATATAATCAAGTGAGTATATACATTTTTTTAGTGATTTCAATTAATTTTTAAATAGAAGGAAAACTGCATCTTGGGAGTGGGGTCAGTTGAGGAGTTGGTGGAGCATTTGTATGTATAAGGTAAAGCAGCACTTTTGTATGCAGTTTTTATCTGCTGGGTCATACCTTAATCAGAACAATGAAACAGTGGCACTCCTAGCTTCTTGGGAAGTTTTAGATACTACCTAGTGTGAAAGGTAGACTACTTTGTTCCATTGGAAGGGTAAAACTATTTATAAGATAACCGAGCTAGAAAAAAGTGACATTAAACATTCTGCCTGTAGGCCCACCTACCTAGTACAAAAATAATAGTGGGCTTCCTTGATTTGCCTGTTGCGTCATGCAATGATAGGTGGAATGTTCCAGTAACATTTTCCTTAGTGGTAAAAAATCTTGGAGAGATGATACAAAAGTGTTGCCTGCTGCATCATACCAGAGTCGGAACTAGAGGGCTTCACTGGTAGATGCTGCATAACAATGTACAGTATGTAAAAACAGGGTCCTCATCAATATTTTTAAAGCACGTAGAAAACCTGCTGTTTTTAACGTACAGACCTCAATCAAGTTAAACAGAGCTATGGCAGTCATTAAGCCATTGCTGTTTTCAGTATCATTATGTTGGCTTTAAATATGTTTTTTTCTATATACTGTATACCTTTTAGTATTAGTCATACAGTAAGGATGACAATATATCAAATGTCTTTCTATGATACTTTATTACTTAAGCCATTCTGTTACCCATTGGGGTGTGTTTAGTATAACTTTTTCCCCTAAATGTTGGAATTCTGCTCCTCAAGGAGTTCTTGTCATTGAGAAGTAATCCTGTCTGTATTTAGTATTGCTATATCTATCTTTTCAAACAAGTCAAATGAAACATGATAAATTGTTTATCAATGTTCCCATCATTAATTCATCTATTTGGGAAAAAAAGGAAAGAAAGAGACCAAGACCAGTTTTGCTAGTGATAAATATGTTACTTCGTTTAAATGAAGTGTCTTTGTGTTCCCACTAATAACAAATGCTCAGAAAAGCAGCTTTTCTTTTTCCTCCAAGGAAACACAGGAAATGAAGTAGGAAGCCCCTGTAGGTCACCTCACCTGCATCATGGCAGCATTAATTTTAATATTCATAAGCCACCCTAAGCAGATGGATGTCAGGCTCAGCTTTGACTGTCTCCACTGCTGGCCTTCCTTGGCAGTTCACTGTATTGTTTAATTCCCCTTACAATTAACTTTTATGAATATGCATTTTTAATTTGTCCTGCTGAAGCTTAACCCTTCTGCCTTCGTTTGATCTTTACTAGTAAGAACAAGTGACATGTTCACAGTGGGTGATATGAATATTTCATTTCTATCCCCAACTTGGTGAATCACTTTGATCATTTATGCCAGCAGAAAGAGAAGCTTGTAATGTGAGCTTGGTCACTTCCTGACAACCTACAGTTTCACCTAGTTTCCTTCCTCTCCTTTAAGGACACAGGTGCAGGAGCAGATCCAGAGGTTCTACCTGCAAGATCCGTTTGGAGCCCTTGTTTTTGTATAGCTCTGGAGCCCAAGAGATGAATGTGGCCATAGCTGTTCATTCCCTCCTGTCCTCCTGCCACTAAATTCACTGGGGAAAGGAAAGGACAAACAGCAACAACACTCCCTCCTAGGAGTCACAAAACCAGGGGGGTCTGACCAGACTCTGCCCTAGTCAGCAGATTTGTTTTGTAGCCTAGTGCTCAAGTGGAATTAGCTCCACCAGGAGCCCATCCTGAGCAAGCAGTGAGATCAGCCTTTGTGCATACATGGCACAGCCTAAGTCAAGGGACTGGACCCCACCTTGCCCTGTTCCTGAATCTGCTACTGCACAAGTGTACAGTCTGTTTTCTTCTCTTGTAAGTTCTGTAATAGTAAGCAAAACTGCTTGTGGGCCATATTCCTGCCTGTTGAATATAGATACTTGCAGAACTCGGAAAGAAACAACTGGGGAGGCTAGAGCCACCCAGTGGGGGAAAAATGAGGAAGAAGTTGCTCTTCTAGTGTATGGAAGGGAAGGAGATAACCTGGAGCACAAATAAATGATAGGGGAGAATTTGTAGGAAAACCTTTTCCTGAGAGGGACTGTTGCCTCCTGAGATCTTTCCAATTCATCCCCTTGTTTATAAATGTTAGCTAATTCAGCACCTCAAGGCCCTAGTCAGTATAATGGTTTAGTCATATTTGTTACTTCTCTCAAGCATCGAGTTACCTTTCCTACTGCAGCATATTGGATGTGTCTACATGAGACGTTTAATATGGAGTAGACTAATTAGTTTCACAGTAAACATCTTGGCACTTACATGTACAGCCCTGTTAGGCCCCAGGAAACTAATAAACTCTTCAGCAGGGTAGTAATTGTAAATATAAGTACTACGCTGCTGCAGAAGTTTGTTTTGTGCACAGCAGTGCATGTGTAATGTTGCCTTAGCTGGCTGGGGCATGAGGGTGCTTCAGTGCAAGGGCTGCCTGCCAGCTAGCCCCACACTGTAGCACCCTTGTGCCTCTGCCAGCCCCTCTGCAACATATTGAACCAGGTCAGAGGAGCCCTGTGCTAGCAGGCTGACCCCCTTCCAGGCCTCCTGCCAGCCAGGGCTGCTTTGGCCTGGCTCATTGTGCTGCAGTCCTGGGCATGTGTAAATGCAGTACCCAGGAACAATAAACTCTACTGCAGTTTATTGCATTGCATTAATATACACATGTAGATACAGCCATTGTAGCATAGATTTAGTTCTGAATTTCAGGGGCCTTGCTATTGAGACCTTCAGTACATGGAAGAAGTAGAAACTCACCAGGGAGTTATCTCAAAGATTAAACAGTAGAATTTTTTATCAGATGTTGCTGCTTTTTGCACTCCAGTTTGTCCCAGCTAAAGAGAACAGAAAACAGCTCTTCATAATTGATACTTTCTGCTGCCACTCACTTTAGAGATGCCTGAAGACTGAAATGAACACTGGCAAACACTTATTGCAGAGGAACTTGAGATATCATTCTTGGGGTAAAGATACGCATTTGAATTAAGCCACTTGAAGGGCACTGAAAATGTGAGTGATCACCACTTCAGGTTCATTAATAAATGGATAATGTAGGTGTCTTGAAGTTATACTACTTTAGGCAATCTGAGTCCTGCTATCCCAAACAAATTACTTGAACTAGCAGTTCTGCAGAGTTGAAACAACCACGTTGCAGCCCTCCAGCATCACAAGAGGCAGTGTTCCCAGATGGACCAGTTGTCCCCCTGGATTTCACAGCCCTTGCCTGACAGCTGGGAGTAGGAACTGAAAGGGTGGAAGGAGAACAGTGGGGTGCAGGGAACATAAGGAAGGAGGGGGAGGAGAGCAGGACTGAAATGGAAAGAGGAAGGGGACAGGAGGGCAAGGGAAGGAGTGCAAGTGGACCTTGCAGTTCCCGATGGGGGAGAGCAGATAAAGGGTAAGGACCTGGTGGCAGCACAGGCTCAATCTACATGTTCTGGGAACTGCAAGGCCCACCCATGCCTGTTCCATGGCTGCTTGGCTGCTCCTTGTCCCTTCTGCCCTTCCCCCAGGGGGAGGGCAATCCAATCCAGATGGGGTAAGCTGTTTCTAATGGGGACCAGTAGGACCTGGTGCTGGAGCCTGTACTGTGGCTATAGAACTGAGGAGCAGGGCATGCATAGCTAGCTGCACCCCTGCTTACCAGTCCTCTTGCCACAGGTCACAGCAGTGCACATTAGGGAAAGTATTAACCCAAAACATGAAGCTGCTCACAGTGGGTCCTTCTATACGTGTGCCCAACTGTGCAGTTGTTACTGCGCAGTCATTTAGTGCTTGCTTTAGCAAGTACTAAATGATTATACAGTAACTGCCATTACTGCACAATCTTGACAGCGCACAGGTTGTTTCCAACCCTACTGCACAGTATCAATGAACTATTTTGAAGTCACTTTTTGGTACTGCTCAGTAGCAGCAGTTTGTGTTCACCAACACTACATCTCCATAGTGTCTCATGTAGACATGCCCAGTGTGTGCTAACTTTTAATACTGTCTGACATTCCTTAACATTAGCACATGCTAACTGGAATGTGTAACCTCACCTTTAGTAAAAACTTAATATCTATTTTTGAAGGTCTTGGGGGATTCAGGGCATTCTCTGTACTGGGATTCAAAGAAACAGCACATGCTTAGTGTTCAGATACCTTAAAACTGATGGTTCCGAATTTCTTTTTTGCAAAACTTCTGCCAGATTGAGTGACATGTAAACCTTTTATGAATTTTTTGTTTTTGTTTTTAACTTGTCTTGCTGACTTCATTCATTTAACCCATTCACTTTTTAGTTGGACCTTTTGTTGCTAATGGGTCCAAATGCATGTGAACCGCAGAAGTGAATCAGAATGAACTTGGGTGCTAAAACTAAACTGTTCCATTTTAGTTTCAGATATTTCCCTTGAATGAACTGCTGTATTTAGTAAAATTTTAAGAATGTGTCATCTGTAGCCATTCACAAATATATTTCCAGTCTCTTCTGGTATTTAGCTATTAATAGTCCTCTAAAGTCGAAGGGAGGTGAGGGGAGAGAACATGTGTATTGCCAAAGTACATCTGTCCCTTTAGGTTTGCAAGTTTGGGGGGTGGAGGAGAGATCTACAAAATTCTGTTAATGGAGTTCAATCAATTTTAGAACTTGACATGACTAATAGATAGTCCTATATAACAGTACCTAGCTGTTATTCAATGTTAATTTAGCATCTTTTACCTCAGTAGAACCATTTCCAGAAGCTGCCCCATTGTCTCTTTTTGTCAGGCTTTAAAAACTCATTGCTGCCATAGCTGACTGTGGACAATAAGTCCAAGAAATGAACTATGAGGTGTCCTAAGTTAGCTTTTGCCTGCTTGTCTTTCAGTCTAGAATCATTGTGGTAGCAACTAAAAATGTGTTTTAGTAGGTGGATAATTTCTGTATGTTAGTTGCTAATAATTATAGCTTTAACTTAACACCTGTCACAGTCTAAACCAGCAGCTGTTCTTAGAGTATGCACCAACATATGCTTGTTTTCCCTCAAACTTTGCAGTAGGAGTCAGGAGCCAAGTATTTCATGGAGGCATCAGATTGTGTGTAAAGGTGTGCCAGGTGACTCTTCAGTTAGTCACTAGGAGTATAAATGATGCATCTTCTTCCTGTCTGCTTATCACCAGCTTGAAAGTGTGCATTATTAAAAAAATGTGTCTTGAGACCTGATAACACTGAAAAAAACAGATAAAACAGTGCAACTCTTGACAGTGGAAATAACTTGGTATAAAGAACCTTCGTTTAATACAATCCAGGGCTTGTCATAGTGTTTTTTAATTGCGATCATTATAGAAAGAAGAGTGAAGGGAGCAAACCAGTACTGCCCTCTAAAGTATGTCTCGTAAAATAACCCTTTAGGATTTTCTTTCTATGCTGTACTATCAACCATCAAACTAGGAAAATAGTTCTCTTCAAATTCTACCAGCAGCTAATGAAAGGTGAGTCTCAAAACCAGTTATGGACTTCTATCTAATATTTTTCAGTCTATTCATTTTCTCCGATTTGAATGGGAAATAGTGAAACAAGAAACCATCCACATGCTGGATTGTGTTAAATATGGTTGAAACAAGGTCTATGATTTTTTCTCATTACCTGGATTAGCTTGTATGACCCCTTTGTCCCTATAGGTGCTTTGCTTGCTTGCCTCCAGAACTGCTCTGCTCCCTTCCTTCTCTTTGTACCTTTTGTAGTCAAATCCTTCTCTTCAGTCTGTACACTGCACTGTGCAGTCCTTTCATAGTATCTGATAAAGTGAGCTGCAGCTCAAAACAAGCTTATGTTATATACACCTCTAATGTTAATCTGTAAGGTGCAAATCAACCCTGCCTTTACCTCCTCGTCCCTCAAGCTTTTATGTTCCTTTTTCATTGCTGTTCTGTTCTCAAACCCTGCTGCCTTCTTTCGCTGTCAGTATAGCTGGCTTCTTTTCTGTTAACTCGGGTTTTGTGGCATGTGTAGGTGTACCAAGATGTATCAAGCTTGTTTTAATCTAGCTGCCTTGGGTCACCTATACGCATGCCCAATACCTACTCCGATGCAGTCTAATTAGAACATGTCAGAGAAGACTCCACTAATTAACATGCTGCAGCAGCTTCAGCATCATGTGTTTTCAGTGTTCTCATGCTTCAAAATGGTGGCAGGGGCTTTTAACTAAAGCTTGTTGAATGAGCTTTTGAAGCATTGGATGCTGAATACTGTGAACACTTTAATCAAAGTGACTCCTGAGAGCTGTTATAATTGAGCACTCCCCTCCCCACCCTGGAACACATTTTAAAGATGCCCTTCAGAACCAAAAAAGTGGAGCCATGGCAAGATA
Organism: Caiman crocodilus; assembly: GCA_030014935.1. Taxonomy (NCBI): domain Eukaryota; kingdom Metazoa; phylum Chordata; order Crocodylia; family Alligatoridae; genus Caiman; species Caiman crocodilus. The sequence goes on from JAGPOW010000304.1 coordinate 28,934,655, forward strand.
GTCCTCAACCTGAGTTGTATAAATCTACTCTGGGTACTTGCCCAGCAGTTGTGGTGCATGGTCCAGAAGTTTCACCACTATTAGTACCTGAGTGTATCTGAGATTACAGCTGGCATTAGTATATCTACGCATGCAGTCACAATTTCTGCTGCAGTTGTAGAGAGCACCTCTGCTTCTGCCGTACCACTCTGACTGATGCTGTGTCTATTCACTCTCCCATTCACTCACCCTCAAATTTGAAGCTGTTGTTAAACAATATACTTCAATTCCAGCAGTCCCTTGGCAATCCATGGTATTACCACAAAAGGGGAAGTGCTGTCATAAGCCAAGAAAGAAATTTTACATATAAAGTTCCCAGAATAATGAGGAATAGGGTAATGATTGTTAACCTTAAATGTGTACTCGCCCAGTTCTGTCCAGCCCTGCCTTTCCTGATTGAGAAGTTAATCCAATTAATGTTTTGCCCTTCACAATACAAACTCCCTTCAGTGTCCACATCTTAAAATATCCACGTGTGAATTATAACCCTCTCTCATTTACCAAGACTCTATTTTATATAGGACTATAAGCAGTCCTATATTGGGTTATTGAGTCCAATTTTTAGCCATTACAGGTCATATTTCATAATCTTTCATAAACTGATCGAATTTCATCTTGGAAGTAGTTTTGTCTCCATTACCCCTAGCATAGCAGCTGAACAACCAATTAAAGTAAGGACTTTGAAACTGATAAACACATTTCTCATACAAGATATAATTGGATTATCAAACCTATTGTCATCAGAGATAAACAAGGCCCAGAATTTAGCAAGATTCTAAAAAGGATTGGCCTTTTTAATGAATGCAAATATCCCAAGTTGTGAAAAAATAATAGAAACATTGAAAGAGATGAATCATGCATCTGGGTTTAAAGTTTAGAAATCAGCACAGGACTGACCTCATTCCCTTTGCCCCATCTATGCAATTTATAAATCAGCTCTTAAAATAAGAGATTCTTTTATAAAGGATGATTATAAAGGGAATCACAATTTTGCATATCATCTGTAAGATCAGAAAATTACAACTTTTTCAGTATTAGTAGCTAATAATCATTTTTAAATTGTGAGGCAGCTTTGTAAATGAACAACTTACAAGATCTTCTAAAAAATTTTTTGCATATTAATTTCATCCTTATGACTGACTCCTAAAAATTTAATTTTAGAAATCAGATTTAATATCAAACTTTAGTCAGCTTGACTTGTTCCTTGGCAAAATGAGTACAGTTAGATTTGCTTATGTGGCACAGAGCAACAACATAAATATGGTACTATAGTGATTGCAGGGTGTTTATATTTTTTATGTAAAGGGAAAAAATGAAAAGGAATAAGAAAATAATTATCCCAGCTCCATTGGGAAAGTTGTTTTGGTAGGGGTTGTTTGTTTAAAATAAAAACAAAAAACCTTGGCCTCTCTTATTCTGTATGGTTTTTAGCACATTTTGTTAGTTTGGTGTCTAGATGATATGGTGGAGTTTTTGTTATAAAGTAGTAAACAGAAAAATGTGTACAAGAATTAGTAAATGACCTGCATCTATTAACTGAAGACTTACAATCTCCCTATCCCATTAAGTTGACTAAAGCCAAGTAATTTTAATAATTACATTTAATCTTGCATAGTTTCTAGCAAAAGAAAGTGCTTTAACCATTGTGATGGTGTCTCATTATGCTAAATTTAAAGCTTGATCCAAAACTACGTAAAATTGATGAAAACTGCCTTTGATTTCAGTGGAGTTGGTCAGGCCTTGACCATCACTACCCTTTAGCACAAGATTGAATTATTTAGAGAACTCTATCAAAGAGAACAAGACTGACTTCTTAAACATTTATAATAAAAATATTACAAACAGAAGGTGAAAGTGCAAAAGTATGTGGTCTTCCTCAGCGCTGAGCATGAAACACTTCTCAAAACAAAAATGGTTATCACCAGAGTTTGAAATCCCATCCCTATCCCACCCCAAAGACCTTTTTGTGCGATTACATACTCAGGACTAGCTGTTCATATTTTGTTCAGATCTTGCAGAGTGCCCCCTTGTTGGCCCAGCACTGGTCCACATTTTGTTGCAAGGTGAGTTGTCCAAACTCAGATATGACATGTGCCCAAGCCAAGAAGTAAAAGAACTGGAGGATGTTATCAGAGCAAGCTCTAATAAGCTGGTTTCTACAGCATTTTCAGGGTTGCTGTCTGGAGAGGGAATTTTAAAGAGAAGTGGACCATAATGTTGACTTCATAAATCTATGTTTGCTGTGATTTTTTTTTTAAATCAACTGAGAGACATAGTAGCACCTAGAGGTCACAGTCAGAATTTATGGCCCAGTTGTACTGGGTGCTAAATGAAGACAGAAGAAGCAGCCTGGCTTCTTGTTAGTTCTTAATGGCTAAGGAAAAAAATTGTATGTAAACTGGTATAAACAATCAGAAATTGGTTCAAATCTGCAACACAACAGAAGTTCAGTGCACATAAACCACTTTCAAAATGGTCAAAACAGGCTCAAGATAAAACTGGATGAATGTTTTGGTTAAATCAGTTTATGGAACTTCTGTCCCAGATCCCCTTCAGATTCAAGTGTAACTCATAGTCCCCCCAGCATCCCAGGGTACTTTGTACCTCCCCTACATTTCACCCCCACACCCTCCCACAGGGGGTGGGCAAGCCAGCTCTGGCCCAAAGCTATCTGCTCTAGCCAAGCAGGGAGGCATGCTCTAGCACCCCTCAGCTTCTGGCCTGGGCTACTGCAGGCATGTAGCTGCATTTCAAGAATCAAAAGTGAATGCCTGTTCATTTGTTTATCAGTTCAGTCTGTGTAGCTTAAACTAACCTGCAAAGATTGAATAGATTCAACCTCAGGCTTTTTGACTGTCTGTGCTTAGCGCATGTGCCCTGTTTGCCCATTTCTTTTTCCAAAGAAAAGACTGAGCTAATTGAGCAATATAATGACAATATAAAGGTTGAGGAGTGCCTTGAAGGACTATTGAAATAAAATACTTTTATCACTTATTGTTAATTACTTACCTAGTTAATTCTAATTAGCCAGAGCAGCTTAGACACCTAGGCTAGGGGCATACATTCCAAAAGCTTGAGCCTGGATTGATCCAATATTTGCAGGTTAGTCTAACTTGGCTAGGCTGAACTCGTTTGTAACCAGAGAGAAATTCTTTCTGAACTTAGGAAATTCAGGCACATACCTACAGTGGCACAGGCTAGAAGCTGGGGGGTGCTAGAGCAGCCTTTCAGCTTTTCCCTGCTGGCTGCTCAAAGGGTGGGAGTGTTGCCAGACCCCAGATATCTGCTAGCATTCTGAGACAAGGGGGGGGGCAGTGTGTGTACAGTGCATGCCTCTGATGATACAGAACTTTTCAGTCTCCCACCCTGTTTCTTTATACTGTCTGCAGCAAACTGACAGGCACGCAAGCAAGCAGGGGGCTGATAAAAGTGTTTATCACCTCATCAGCCAAAGAGTAGCTCCTTTCTAGCAATCAGCAATGGGGATACAGAGTAGGGGGAAGCCAGGCAGACCCTGCTGTACCTGTAGTCTCTTCTGGAGCTCCAGCCAGGGAGCAGAGGGGAGGGGCCAGCCCTGCTGTGGAACAGAGAGCCCCACCCAGCCCAGAGAGTGTGCTGAGGGAGTCTGGTTTATCTTAAACCAACAAGGGGTCTAGGATAGACATTGCATAAACCGTTTTGAGCCAAATCAGTTAAGTCTGATGCAACATTCAACCAGGTTCATCTCAAACTGGTTTCAGTCATTTTCAACCTGGTTTATGTGCACTGAACATCTGTTCTGTTACAGGTTTAAATCAATTTCTAATCACTTAAACCGGTTTATGGGCAAGGTCTGTCTGTCCCTAGCCTTAGGATGCTTGCAGGTATTAAAAAACCAAATACCCCCCTCCCCCCACAAACCACTGGAGCTTTACTTTAAACTTGGCACATTCCCACTCTGAGCCCTGTGCGTGTCCAGAAGGGGCACCATGTTATTGGAGTCTGGCTCTGCAGCGTTTGTAAAGATCAGGTGCTTTAGTGGGGCTTTTGGTGCTTTTCTCTAATAGCTGATTGAATCGGCTATTACAGATGCTACAGAACTGGGTTGAAGTAACACGCTGCTGCTCTGGTAAAGCACATGTTTTTTAAACGTTTGCAAGCAGCCTTATTTCTCAAGATTTGCCGTTTTAAAACAGCATCCCAATCTAACAAACTGTTGTCGATATCAGTAACTGGCAGTTTTTAATGTTTCTGTGAAATTACCGAAAGCCTCCGTTAATTTATTTGTTTCTCAGCAAATCCGAATGCTAAATAAGCCTTTCACACATGCCAATTTAAATATGCTCATTCAACATTTTTTAAAGGTCTAACTCCTAACTGTATGGAACAGGAGATTTTTAGATCAGGGTTGCCACTTAGTGGTTGGGAACATGAGCAGTTGATACTTCATTTTGCTTTAAACTTATAAAATCATAGCAATGTAAGATAGAAGTTTTACAGTCAAATTTAATTGGTATTTTCCTCTCCCAGGATGGTTTTTATTGAGAAGTACTAGGATGTACACTCACCTATTTGAGTCCCCATTACTTCTCTTTAATAAGACACTTTTTGGTTATAAAAATACCTCAGCTGGGTTATATCCAGGGCAAAAATTCACAAGTATGTTATAGACAGAAAAGCTACTTATTATCTATATATTATTATAATAAATCATATTATGATTAACCATTAATGTGTACCCTGTCTGCCCACAGCTGAAGTCTACATAGGAATTGGGAAACCTGCTGAAGCCACAGCATGTACCCAGGAAGCAGCTAACCTCTTTCCAATGTCACATAATGTCCTTTACATGAGAGGTCAAGTGGCTGAACTTCGCGGAAATATTGATGAAGCCAAACGCTGGTATGAAGAGGCCTTATCGATTAGTCCTACCCATGTAAAAAGCATGCAGAGACTGGTAAGTTTTTAATCCAAATGGGAAAACATTTTATCCTTAACTGTGCAGTTGTTTGGGGGTCCTACTGCATTTATATAGTGGTACTCCATTCCTAAGCTGTCTGTAATTTGTATATTTACTCTTTTGGTATTTTTGACTTAAGTGCAGTTTTAATTAATTATCTTTGCATTAAAATGACTCTAGTAAGGAATAAGAAGTTAGAACTGTAGCCTTGCCATGTTCAGATGAATTGTGCACTCTAACAAAAAATGGTTAAATCTTCAGCTTTAGCTAGAGAGAAATGAAGATGCCTGCATCTAAATAGATGCTTCTATCCACATGTGGTATAGATGTAATTCATTCATTTTAAATACAGTTTGTTCCATACTACACCTATAACATTTCATTCGGATCTACATTATTGTGCTAATTGGGGAAACTTGCATGGTAAGTGGCAGTTTAAAGGCAATATAAAGTGTTCACAGAGATTTGCAAATAAAAGATAATGTACAAATTCCATAAAAAGTCAGGTGTTTTGCTTTCTTTAAAAGAGGCTTTATTGTTTTAATGATTGGAGCTATGATGATGCCATTCATGTCATTATATTGCTAAGTTGGATTTCATTTTTTTTAATAAAAGATGCATAAACAGATGCAACTAAAAGTATCAATACTCTGAGGGATGAAATTCATTTCCACACAGGTGAACAGTGCTAAATAGTAAAGTTATGGAATTGAAATCATTATGTGGCTTCAGCATCTTCTTTGTCTTTCAGAAAGTAAAGAGGTATTTGCAGTAAAACTTAATGTTTCAGCATGAGGAGTTTTATAGGAGTCTGATAGAAGAGGGGTCACAGGATCTGCATACAAACAGAACCAAATATCTCTGCAAAGAAGGGCTATAGTGTGATTCCAATTCATAGACTAGAATAGCCATCCTTCTTCTAGGGTAAGGGTTGAATTTTGCTCATTGTTTAAATACCCACTTAATCCCTGGGTTTTTGGATTTTATACAGGGCATGGAGTGAATTTCACTGTCAGAGAGAAAAATGTGGTGTTTAACTAAATACAGGAGCACATTTCTTTAACTAAACTGAAATGTAGTTTTCCCCTGTCTGAGTTCTAATGACATCATTTCCCTGTAATAACTGATAATGTTGATATCATGTAAAACGTTTCTGGAAAATGCTTTTGGATCAATTTTAGGTGCTTGGAACCTGAGCTCTTACAGAGAAACAACTGGCAGACGAATGGCAGATTATTTTGTTTTAAAACACAAATGTTTTGTATCTGCAAATATAGTCTGTTAATTATGGTCCTTAATTTTTTCACAATGCTTGGTCTTCCACTTTCACAGAGTTTATTAGAAGATAGATGAATGTGCTAATGTTATATTAAACCTTTGTGTTAATATATTTTTGGTTAACTGGAGTAGGTTAATAAATTTTTACCTCCTTGTGCTAGAAAAATGCCTCTTAAAGTCTAAGATTCTCCTGGCTTGCAGAAAAACTTCAATTGGTTTCTTATGCCCAACCTTTTTATTCAAAAGGATAAGGTAGTTTCTGCCTAGGTGCTCATGAATTATTCAGAAGTATTTCTCATACTTCCCTAAGGGGGGAGCATATGAGACAAAAGATCAAATAGGAAAACAAAGTAAAGAAAGTTTTGTTTCAGTTTCCATCTTTTCAAGATATTTGAGGCTATCAACAAATGGCAAAATGTTCCCTTTCTGAAGGAAGCAGGTGGTAGACCTGAAACAGTATGGTTAATGTCTTTCATTTTTACTGGTTTTGCTTTTTTTTTTTCTTTTGCAACCACTTTTAAATAAATGGTCTTTACACACAGAGTGCTTCCCTGAGTGAATGAGGCAGTAGCTACCTTGCAATGTTTGCAGAATGAAAAATTTCACGCTTGCTTTCATTTGTTTTTTATAGTCAAGCTTTTTTTATTACAAGCTTTGTGGTTGAACTGTGAGAGGTGCTGAGTGCTAGCTGGAAGACAGACCACTTCATTTTGATCTGGTTGCTAGTTCTTTAAGAATTTTTATTATATCAGAATATTATAGATAGCCTTGTTTTATTTCAGCAAATTTCCAAAATGGACTGAAAGAGCTTAATAAGCAAAAGATGTTACATATATGTGATCTTTTTTAATCTTAATCTATCACAGATGTTTTAACAGAATGGCTTGCCTCCATAACTTTGATATGGAACAGCCAAAAAACTGCAGCCAAAAAACAATATATTATTAGTTCCAAAAAATGTTATGAGGAAACTTGGAAAATATAAGTGTATGTGTGTGCACACATTCATGTACATGTGTCCATCCTTTTTATTTTGGTTATGTTTTCAGTAGGAAGAGAGATAGTCCCAGAAGCAATAATATAGGTGCCCTCTACATATTGTTTATGCTGTGGTTAATGTTAATTACAGCATAAATGGGAAAGATGGTACATATGCACCCTTTAAGGCACTATAAAACAGCACATGAGCCATAAATATGATTTGCATATAATGTAAAATGTGTTTATGGCTCGTTTGAATGGCACCTTAAATTTTATCGTGTGCCCAAGGCCAATAATCAACTGATTGTCCGTCCCAAGGCTGGAACTAATTGTCCGTACTGGCCCTGGGACTGAAAATGGGATAACTTATTGGTTCTAGCCCAAGGCTGGGTTTGGGGGAGGGGAAGGCAAAGGGCTTCCCTGCTGGGTACTTTAAACCCACAGCATGGCCAGGAACAGGCAATCAGAGACTCCCAGCAGAGAAGCCTGCAAGTTTTTAAAGTCTCCAACTGAAGAAGGCTTTTGGCTCCTTGTGCCAGGAGCTTCTGATCCAGGAGTCCAGCTAGAACTGCTAGGGACTGGGTTTTGACAGTCAACTGATGTTTGCCCCTGGTCCCTGCATCTTAAACTGGATGTTCAGCCAACTGTCAGCCTCCTGTGGAAATACCTGTCTTGCAATTTGCTGGTGCAGGGCGGAACCCAGGTTAATGGTCCCAGGCTGCACCTGCACTGGCAAATAGTAATGTTATGATTAGAATATGATCCCAAAGTTGTGCCTCTTGCCATGCATGTGTGGCACTGCAGAAAGTGATGTTGTTGGAATTTGGGAGCAGATCCCATCACATCTTTTTAAATAAATATATGCCAGGGGCACATCAGCAGTTGAGCCGTAGCCATGGCATTGTGAAGTTACCAACATCTCTGCAAGAGCAGTTAAAACATCTGTGTAGCAATTATTATGTGTTTATATTTCTGACCTGCCTAGATGCCTAGGAATTATAATTCTGTGAAAGAGCATGAAGAGCATACCTCATACCTATAGATTATTTTCTTCCTAGATCTTTTACATACATTTTGAACTCCTGATTTGATGTAGATTTCCAGTGATTTCTAGAAACCAGTAGCAAGATGTGCTTGTATTGAGCATACCTGTTACAGAGTTCATTAGAAGAGCTTTGGTGGTAATGTTTTGGTATAAATGCTCATTTTGGACAGAACTCATTCATCTCATTTTAAATAAAATGGTAATATGTACACCAAGACTGCATCCACACAGGTGTGGACATTTGTTTCCCAAGGACAACTAGCAGTGGCATACTTTGTGCCACTGCTACTTATCTCCAGGAAACACCTGTGCCATGAACTCTCTGGCATGTGACAGGTTACCCTGATTGGGCCAGCATTGGACCTGGCAGCTTTACCTGGGGTCCTGGAGGCCACCTGGGGCTGTAGCAGCAAGTCTCCTGCCACTTGGAGCCTGGCCAGCAACTAGAGTGTGGCTCTGGGTGACCAGGCTCCAGTTTTGAGCAGTATGTGCTGCCCCCATGTGTATCACTCCATTTTTTATTTGCACGTTTTCTTGGCCCCTGGATATCCAGTAGTATGGATATGGGGTTGAGAGTTAGACTGATGACCAGTGACTATTCTGGTCACAACTCAAACTTTATTAGGATATACAGTAGCAAAAGACTTATGTGTATTAAAGAATGCTTATGTAGCTTTGGATTCAAGGGGATTGCATAGTTTAACCATAGTATATACTTAATACAGAGTTTTCCATATATGGTTATTCTTTGTAGCTATGCCAGTTCTTTTCCACTTCCTTTATGTTGCATGAATATACCTTATCAATCGCTGTTTACAGTGCATACTTAACCTACATCATTGCTACGTAGGTCAAGCTTAGGTCAGGTTGTAACATGATGCAGCCTGTAACCCATAGGCTATGGTGCATGTATGGCCTACAGGTCCTTGTAAGGAAGATAAATTGAGTTGCATTCAGCATGACTGTTTTATCTGGTCAGGATCTGTACAAATGAACAAATTGGGGCAAATTAAAAGGGGGCATTAACTTGTTGGATAGCAGCTGAGATCTAGTCAGCTATGTGCTCACTATTTCATTACAGTAAATGAACCAAACTGTAGTACCTCAGTCCTATTTACTGAGGGCTAAACTTATGGTTTGGGTTTTATTTACAGCAGAGTATATTTAAACACATGGACCATTACTGTATGTCAGCCACTTGCCAGTAACATGAAGTTATCTGTTTTTTTGCCTCTATACTGACTTCTTTTTTTGCCTAGAGATGCTAAACAACTGCAAGTCCCATCTTGACTGACATGGTGCTAAGCACCTACAGCTCTACTTCAGAATTGAGCAATGTGTACCATAAATTTAGGCCACTTGGCATATAGATTATAAAAGAGTAGAATAAGAGTTACAGCAAGTCTAATGGAAGTGAAATAACACACATAGTAGTCTATTTGGCCTTAGTAAAAACCAAATACTTTAATTTCTGTCTCAAGCTTATTATTGACTGAGTATATGAATATATATTTGCCTTGCTTTGCTTAACGTGTTGCTCAGTCTATCCCGTTTTTCATAACATGAAATTTTTTTATAAAGCAAGATTTTTTTTTTTTTTTAACTAATCCTGTGAAGTTCCAAATGCCATCAGCTCCTTCACTGGTGTCACTGAGTGCTGAACATATTGCATATCTCACAAATAGGGCCCCCAGTAATGCTTTTCCTGTTTGTGAGTTTTGCTTTAAATGGGTCATTACAGATATGTTGGTGTTGTGTTGTTATTTTAGAACAATTACTATAGTTTTTCCTCAATTCAGACTGTTCTAATCTCCAGTTAAATCAGATTTTTTTTATTAGCTACAAGACATAATTTCTAGTACTCCTTGCTCTGTCCTGTTTGTTAGCAACTAGTCAGTGACTTCTGTATAGTTTGATATTTGCAGTAACTTCTTTTGGTCTTAGTCCTAAAACGTTTATTATGGTGTTTAAGCTATTCCTGCTTCTTGACATCTAGTATAATGCTTTTTATGTTAAGTTCAAGTAGATTAAAGCAAACATTATTATAGTGATGATAAACTTTTATGTTCAGCTAATACTTTAGTGCACCTACTTGGTCTTAAATTAATTTCATCCCTGGTCCTGACAACTTTCTTATTAAATAATAAGTCTTTAAGACAGCTCTAGTGACTAAAGTATGTCCTTCTCTTCAAATTTAATGAGAGAGAATTCCTGCCGGTATAGAATACCAGTACATAAGCAATATTGTGAACCTTCCTGATGAGCCAAGCCAACAGCAGTATGTTAGTTACCTTGATTATAGACCCTGCTTATAGCGGGGAGGGTGTTTTTCTGTTTTGGACAACTGTCATTCAGTGCAGGGCCTTCCCGTTTTTGGTGTGGGGAGGCAATCTGGCTAGAGCAGTTACTGTACTTGCATACCGTGCACACCTTTCCAAAAACAACCATAGAAGTAGGGTCAGAAGGGACCTTGCAGATTTTCAAGTCCAATCCCCTGCCTGGGCAGGAAGAAAACTGGGCTCAAATGACCCTAGCCAGGTAAGCATCAAGCCACTTCTTAAAACCCCCCAGAGTAGGAGCCAGCACCACTTCCCTTGGAAGTTTGTTCCAGATCCTAGCCGCCCTAACTGTGAAGTAGTTCTTACGGATGTCTAATCTAAACCTACTTTCCAACAACTTGTGGCCATTATTCCTTGTTATCCTGGGGGGCGCTAGGGGAAACAAGTTCTTCCCCAAACACTTCTGGTCCCCCCCAAGTGAGTTTATAGACAGCCACAAGGTCCCCCCTCAGCCTTCTCTTGTGAAGGCTGAACAGGTTCTCCCTCCTCCCTTTATTAAAGATGGGGACCACATCGGCTATCTTCCAATCATCTTGGGCAACTGGCCCAAGCACCACAAGCACTCAAAGTCATGCCAAGGGCCCAGCAATAACACCTGCTAGCTCCCTCAACACCCTGGGGTGGAAAACATCTGGACCTGCTGACTTGAACATGTCCAGCCCCTCCAGAAGCACTCTAACCCAGTCCTCCTCAACCTTAGGTCTTGAGGCGTTTCCTTCGAGTCTGTTGCACTTGGCTTTAGCTTAGTGCGAGGCGATGATGAGCTAGCTGGTTTATTACGCGTATTGGTTACGAAGAAAGGTACTTACTCTGCCGTTGGTTTAAGCAGGGTGTAGTTTGTTGCGAGAAGCGAATACAGAACCGCTGAGTCAGTGGTATTGCGTACGGTTGAAGCGCCGAGGACCACTCAAGGACCCTTGGTGTGAGACACGGAGGTGATTGGTTTGCCACCCGTGGAGTGTCTCCCCCCATTCCACAATGCGTCATCTTTGTATATTGGGTTATACGTAAGCGACATTGTATAATACTGCTGCAAATTTTAACCAATTGTAGCTTGCAGAGCACTGAGGCATTTCTTGCCCAATTGCAACTTGCAAAGCACTGCAGCACCTCTTGTCCAATTGAAGGACCGCGGCCTACTTCTCCTTTTGTGGCTGTGTTCGGTTAGTGGCTTGAGCACTGTTAAAGCTTTATTAATTAGAAATATCTCAAGCTGTTTTTAGAACTGCATCTGGGGACTGTCTCATGAGCATTCGTATATTTGTGTCTGACAGAGTCCATCTTGAAACATGGTGGGGGAGTCCCAGTCCCTGCACAAAAAAACAAAGGTGAAGAATTTGTTAAAGACGTCTGCCTTTTCTCTGGCGCAAGCACCAGATTGCCCAGCGCATCTTGCAGAGTCCCCACATTTCCCGGTGCCGCCTTCATTCTCCCTATATATTTGAAAAAGGACTTTTTGTTATCTTTGACCTTGGACGCTAGTCCTAGCTGTATGTCCACCATAACTTTCCTAACAGACCCCCTACAGGCCCGAGCAGTGGAAGTATACTCTTCTTTGGAGATACACCCAGTGGAAGAGGGGTGGGGGGACTATGCCACTTTTTTGGCAACCAGGCATTCCTATATGTCCTTGGTGAGCCAGGGAGGCTTTTGGGCACTCTTGCCCCACTTGCTTCTTGTTGGGATTGTCACCTCTTGGGCCCTGAGTATTGTCTCCTTAAGGAACGACCACTCATCTTGGGCAATGAGTTACCCTGTCCTCTAACCCCAGCGCCTCTCCTACCAATCTCCTTAACTCGTTGAAGTTAGCCCTCTTGAAGTCTAGGGCTGCCGCCTTGCTGCAAGCCCTTGACACTCTGCGCTGGATGGTGAATTCCAGCAAGCAATGTTCTCTATCACCCAGGTGGTCAAGGACCTGGAGCCCCCTTACCAGATCATTGCCTGTGGCCAGGACCAGGTTCAACAGAGCATTTCCTTTGGTGGGACTGTGCACCTCCTGTGTTAAGTGGAGGTCCTGTATCTCAGCCAGGAACCTCGTGGAACGGTCCGACCTGGCTCACTGCTTCTCCCAGCAGATGTCCGGGTAATTTAGATCACCCATGACAACTACATTCCTTGCCTTAAGTACCTTTGCAATCAGTCTTCCAGATTTGGGGTGCATTGTCTTTAAGCAGTGAAACTATTTTTTTTTTCTTTGCTAGAGTAGCAATGAAGAACAGAAATATGTAGACACTGTGCTCTAATGCTGCCAAGAGGCTACCACTTCTCTAGGGTGGCAGAAAGCAGAAGAGTTCTATGTTAACCATCTCACAGCTACTTAGCTACTGCTTGAGCAATGTAGCTTGTGTCTAAATCAGCAGTTGAGCTCAGACCAATGTATGCAGTCTGTAGTAACTTGGTGAGGCTTGTATTGTGGAAACAAGACTTCATTATTTACAGGAACTTTTATATAAAAGAACTCTTTACAGTAAAGAAGTAACAGTTTTGCCTCTGCCCTTGCAAGAGTCTAGCCTTGTTGAAGTTCTGCTAGACCAGGAAGTTCCTACTACCTCACTCAGATTGTCTCCTGGGATACCAAACTTCTTGGATGCAACACACTGTTTCCAGGAAGACTTGCTCTATATCACTAAGTCAGCCATGACCCTGAAAAAACCTTTTCTGCTTTCTCCCTCCCAAAAACAAGGTGTGTGTGCTTTATTTGAGGACACATGCTATGTGAGAGAATGGGGTACATTTGTAGATGAGACATGTTCTGGGGGTTTTGGAGGGGGGGAGAGGGGAGGAGGTTGTTTACTTGGCTTTTTGTTTTGGTTTGGTTTTTTTTAAGTCTTCACCCATAGAAAATGCATTCAACCTGCAGGAAGAAAATGCATTCTTCCTAGGTAGTCATAAAGCGCTGTAGTTAGTTTCCCCTACAGATGAATAGTATCGGTTTCCAGCCCTGCCAAGTTGCATCAAGCATCTGATCTTGCATGCAACTACAGCATTGTCTCCAGGCCATCAGAGTAGACTACAAAGTATATTAGTCGCATAAAATGAAAGCAGACCTATCTCCTTATATCTGAATAAAAGATTATTTGCTGTGCATGAATTTTGACAAGTTGCATGTGCTGCTACAGTTCCATCAAAAACTGTTCCAGTTTATTACTGGCTAATGTTTTTTGTTTGTTTTTGTCTCTAAGCCTTTTTGGTCAAGTTTTTTTTTTAGAGTGGTTTGTTTAGACTAGATGCATTCTGTTTAAGTAATGCTTAACAAATTATTTGGAAAAAGAATACTGAAGTAAATATATTCCAAAGTCCTCATTTAAAACTTTTTCTAATATGGGGAAAAGATGTCCATGAATCAGAAGAATGGGTATGAATTTAAGGAAAACTCATATGAGGATCAACATGTTCTTGTTGTACCCTTTCTGTCATGGGCTAAACCAGAGTCCTGGAACTGAACACTCCTAAAAATTGGATAAATTTGGCTACATATCTAAAGCAAATAATTTGGTCTGAAAACAGTTTGCAATAAAGATTACATTTTTGTTTTATAATAAAATGATGAAATAGTATGATTTATAAGCTGGAACCCTGCCATCATTCATCACCCAGAGTACACCTTGATGCTATATTTAATATATCATAAAAAAGCACACCGGAAGCAATATTAAGGTAACTATATAACAGATAATATATTTATTTATGCAAGCTGAGTAGGATAGGAAGCAATAAAACATTAATTGTACATTGGAGTAGTGGTGATTGTACATTGATGGGTAACTTGAACTACCAAGCTCAGTAAGAGTTAATTTTTTTGAGAAAGGAAGACATGAATCTCTTCAAATGTTCAGGATTTGTAAGTCACTTGAAATGTGTTTTGAAGAAGGATGCAATAGAAGTGTGGTAAATAAAGTTGAGAAGGGGTTCCATGAGTAGGGATTTGTGTGAAAGAACGCCTAGACCTGACACGGAGCAGAACACAAATAAGTAGTGTCATATGAGCAGTGTCTTTTTAGGCTAACCTAAAGAAATCTCCCCATGCAGTTGCTAGTAGGCAACTACCAAATTACCTTTTAAGATTTTCTTAAATAAAGTACATAGATAGCTTCTGAGGCCTCTCAGTGATCAATCTATATGAGACACTTAATGCACAATAGACTAATTTTACTGCACATTAGGCAATCACAGCAAAAGCTGTGCTAAATACAGTAGAATTAGTCTACTCTTCATTAAGCATCATGAAAAGATCATGCACTATAGCTACTGTTCATTAGTGCTGGCTACTGCATGTTTATATCATACTTTATATTAGAGGTACTGAACTTGATGCACAATAGCAATGGCACATTAATGCATGTGTAAATGCATCCAGTATGATGCATGCTTTCAAAACCTGAACGAGTTTTGTAGTTCTTTTTACATTTTTCAAAATATTCAACCTCTTTTTTCAAAGGTATAGAGACCAGAATCAAAGCTGTAGAATCGCAGGCTTGGAAAGAACTTTACAGGTAACATATTCTAATCCCCTCACAAATGGAGGAAGCACTATTCCTAAACATCCCAGACCAGCATCATCTTAAAATTTCTAATGAAGGAAATTGCAGAACTTTAAGTACCTTGTTCCATTCCCTACTGTTCCTGCTGCTGGGAAGTTTTTTTGTTTTGTATTTTTCCTGAGATCTGCCCTAAAACTATTTTCCTGTAGTTTTAAGTGCACTGCTTCATGTTTTCATTTTGACAAGGGAGATCAGTTCTTCTTTATGGCAGCCTTTCTAATACTTGAAAGTTGCAATCCTTAAAATACTTGAAATCTTCTAATACTTGAAAACTGTTCCATGTCTCTTTCTCCAATTTAAACATACCTAGTTCTCTCTACTTTTTTCTTTTCACCCCCTTTATCATTTTTGTCTTGCCCTTTCGGTTTTTCTGTACCCTATTTAAAATGCGGTATTTAGAACTACACAATACTCTAGCTCAGTTGAGTAGAACAGGGTAAATCCATGGACTGGATCCAGTGCATGGGTTCAGTACAACCTGGACAGGCACAGGCCCAATCCGATACATTCTTTACACCAGTATCACATAACCTCCCCAGTCATGGGGCATTATCATAATGTTTAATTACAGTTTCTCTGCATCGTTGACATTCTTTGAGAAGGTAAAGAAACTCCTTTTATGGCCTTACCTGTCTGTTCAGCTAATATTATCTATCCTCGTATTCTTTCATTGGCCCATTTTTCCTTCCCTCTCTGATAACTATAAAAATGACGAGCATTTTGTGTTTCTCCCATATATCTTTCATTTGAAGATCCCTTTTCATTTCTCCCAGTGTAACAGAACTGAATCTCACCTTCCCAACTTATTAATGCTTTTACCCAAGGTGGACAGTACCACAGCTTTTCATTGCTGAGTGAATGAGACTGCAAAGCTTAAGCAACAGAGTATCAAAAAGCAATTTAATGGGCATTGATAAATTGCACTAAGTATTGGCAGTACTAGAAGGCAAGTATAGTAGTATAGTATCTTTTTAGAAGAATTATGTCATAAACATTGCACGACACAGCTCAGTCGCAATCTGTGCTGTAGTTGTAAGATTATTTAAATAAGACTTGAGTAAATTAACTGAAATCTACTTATTTACTAGAAGTCTGACAGCAATTTGTTGAGTTGCACTTCTGTGTTCAACGTTAACTTTAAATATGATTTTCCCCTTTCTTAAATGTTATGTGCACATATTACCTGGTTGTCACCTATCTTTTTGCTTGGAATAGTTTCCTTTGAATATTTTCTTTTATCCATGCTCTTTATCATTGCCTCCAGATTTCTGCATTGCTGGTGCCTTCCTGTTTTTGTAACTTTGCTCCCCTGAGAAGGGAGACTCAGGTTTTTATCTTTCAAAATCAGGAGCAGCTCCATGGAAAAGTAGCAGTCACTTTCCCAGCTCTGTCATTTAGGTAGATGACCACTGTCTGGTGACTGCACAGAACCTTTCACCCTGCTCTCCAGAAGATAATGTCCTGGGCATCCTTTCTAGGGGTGGAAAACCTTTTAGCCAGAATCACCTCCTATCCCAGATTTTTTGGCTGGTTGTGCTCAGAGAAATGCACTTGGACGTTTTCTTCTACCCAAGGTTCATAAAATATTTTGTAAATACTCACTAGTTAATCCTTTCAGTGATTTTGGTTTTGAAAGTGAGGAAACTGAAGGAGTTTGAAGTCACTTGCTCAAGATCATTGGCTTATAAGTCTTCTTTGAAAAAGTCTAACATCCTTAAAGCTGGTAACTTTTTTTTTCTCACTCCTCTAGGCCTGTTATACATGTTTATAGTTATGCTTGGCTTCTGTAACTAAATAACATAACTTTTAAGGTATTTGTAAATTTTGTAAAGTGGTTTCCAGGTACCTTTTTTTGTTTCCCACTACATTGGCTTGTGTATTGTTTCAAAAGTCTGAGACTGGAGATGAGACTGAGAGTGTATGTCAGTAGTGGGAAGGAAGGAACTGGTAAAGAACCTTTTTGAATGTTGAAGTTATGAAAAAGAGAGAGAGCATTTGATCATTAGAAACCTGAGAAGGTCTGAGTAAAGACTGAGTGTATAGGAAAAATTAAGCATATGGAAATATGGACAGGCTAAGTGAGGCACCCAAACAATTTTAGCTTTATCCCTGACATGATGCTAATTGCCAGTCTCAATCCTTTTTATAGCAGTGACTTAATCCTGAAATTTATTGATGCAAATAAGGGTTTTTATGATCAGGTTGCTTCATTGTGAGATACTATTCTAGAGGACCAGGAGACCTTTCCTAAGCATACTATGCTATTTCCTGCAGCATACGCTGTAATAATCACTGGAGAGGTAAATGCCACGGGTACATCTGCAAGATTCATTTAGCTGCTTCTCTGAGGAGCTGGGGTATCTTGAGACAGAGAGAATGGAAAATAACTATCATTTGTTTTAGTTAGATTTATAATAAAGATTGCTGCTTTTTTAATGTTGCCCTTTGGAAAAAATTAAGGGTGCTGCTGGGGGGAAAAAGGAGCAAAAGCAAAATACACTTTAAGCCAAAAAATGCACAATGAAATACCTTTATCTTCGGAAATGGTACTTTCCCCATTGTGAGGTCTACATGCATGAATAATGTAGTTCTTATATTACAAATAAAGAAATCTCAGTGGAATTCTTCTGTTGGTATCTGCCCGATCTGATTCCAATCTTTTGATCATTCTTGTTGTATGGTAACTCTGGATCTGATACAAAGCACACTGAAATCAGCAGGAGCATTTCTATTGACTTTAGTGGACTTTTGATCATGCTTTCTATGGGCAACCCTGAAACTGCAAACTTCTTAAATTTGGACACATGCCTATAAGCAAATCCTCTATTTTGGAAGAAGAATAGCAATTCTACCGTGCATTTTTTTTTTAACCAAGACTAGTTAATCTAATTCATGTGACTAGCACTGTCCACCTCCCCAAACCACAGATTATTTAAAGACATCACTTGCCAAATGTTGCTTGAGAGGTTTGCTTTTTTTCCCTTGGAAATCTTAAATACTGTTTCTGCATTTGAGTCTTTTATACCTGAAAACCTTCACTGGTCAGTGCAGTAAGTAGTGAAGGAAAAGAGGATTTTATCAATGCAGTCAAATAATCAGTCAAGTCAGTTCTGCTGAGTTTTGGTTTAAAGTATTCATCTCTTCTATCTTTTAACGCTAAAATGGTCTAATTTTGCTACCAAAGTTTTAGAGAGAATAAGTTAACACAGTAAAGGTGTGATTCACCTTATTCCCAAAGGCTTTTACCAGTCTCTTTAAAAATATTGTTCTAATATCAAATCCTGCTAATGTGAGGTCTCATGTATTCTTTTTATTTAAGCATGGTCACTGTATGTGCTAGGGCTTATTGGGCAGTGAAACTTCATTGCTACTTGGGAAATAAGAGTTACTTTAAGGATGTATTGGGTTTTCTTGTATTGTACATTAGAAGAAAGGTATGGTACTAAAAATACTTGTGTGTGTATCCGCTGAATAGAAATTCTGACTTCTAAATGGATCTTAATTATACAGATCCTTCTCCCCCCTCCTCTGCCCATTGGCTGCTTCTCAAAACTTATCTGTAGCACAAAAAATATGGGTACCTCAGTTTTGACTCCTTACCCACCATGTCACACTCCTTTATACCCAGTTATTTACACTTCAGGTGAAATAGACCTAAACCTCCTTTAAAGGCCATCTAGAAGCAACATGAAAGAGAAGAAATTCAGAAGCTTAGGGTCAGTGAAAATTGAAAGAGAATTGAAGATTCATTCAGGTTTAAAGCTAGATTTATTTTAATAAATCATAGACAATTAGGGTTGGAAGGGACCTCAGGTGGTCATCTAGTTCAACCCCTGCTCAAAGCAGGACTGTCCCCAACTAGATCATCTCAGCCAAAGCTTTGTCTAGCTGATTCTTAAATACCTCCAAGGATGGATATTCCACAAACTCTCTGGCTAGCCTGTTCCAGTGCTTTACTACCTTCCTAGTGAGAGAGTTTTTCCTAATATCTAAGTTTGATGATCCAACTAGTTTTTTATCGCCTTAAAGTCCATTCATCCAACCTATACTTCCTTAGCTTGCCTATGAAAACATTGTGGGAGATTCAATGCTTAGAAATAGATTCCTTGAGGACTTTTCTTCATGACTGAGATGAGGCTGACTAATCTATAGTTCCCTTTTTCCCTTTCTTAAATATGGGCACTATGTTTGCCCATTTCCAAACATCTGGGACCTCTTCCAATTTGCCATGAGTCTTCAAATATGATGGTTAGTGGCTGTGCATTGGCCAACTCCTGTAGCACTGTTAGGTGCATCCTGTCTGGTCCCATGCATTTGTATACGCTCAGCTTTTCTAAGTAGTCCCTAACCTGTTCTTTTGCCCCTGTTGGCTGCTCACCTCCTCCCTAAACTGTGCTGCCCAAAACAGGAATCTGGAAGCTGACTTTGCCTGTGGAGACTGAGGCAAAAAAGGCATTGAGTACTTCAGCTATTTCTGCATTCTCTGTCACTAGGTTGCCTCCCCCATTCAGTAAGGGACCCATACTTTTCCTGATCCTCCTCTTGCTACCAGCATACTTGTAGAAACCCTTCTTGTTACCCTTCACATCCCTTGCTAGCTGCAACTCCAGTTATACTTTGGCCTTCCTGATTTTATCCTTGCATGCCTGAGTAATACTTTTATACTCCTCCCTAGTAGTTGATTCAAGTTTCCATTTCTTGTAGGCTTCCTTTTTCTGTTTCAGCTCACTGAAGAGTTCCCTGCTAAGCCAAGCTGGTCTTTTGCCATACTTGCTAGTCTTCCTGCACATAAAGATGATTTTTTCCTGCACTCTCAGTGAAGTTTCTGTAAAGTACAGCCAGCTCTCCTGAATTTCTCTCCCTCTTAGACTGACTTCCCAGTTGACCCTGCCATGAGTTCCCTGAGCAAGTCGAAGTCTACTTTTCTGAAGTCCAGGGTCCTTATTCTGCTGCTACTCTTCCTTCCTTTCCTCAGGATCCTGAACTCAATCATCTTGTGGTCACTGCTGCCCAAGTTGCCACCCATTACTACTACATTCCCCACCAATTCTTCCCTGTTTGTGAGCAGCAGGGTAAGACAAGCACCTCTTCTAGTTGACCACTCCAGCACTTCCATCAGGAAGTTTCCCCCAACATGCTCCAAAAACTTCCTGGATTGCCTGCACACCGCTGTATTGTCTTCCCAGCACATGTCAGTGACTGAAGTTCCCCATGAGAAGCAGGGCCTGTGATCAGGAAACTTCTGCTAGCTGTTTGAAGAACCTCATCCACCACTCCCCCTTCATCTGGTGGTCTACAGCAGACCCCCACCACAACATCACCCTTATTGCTCTCCCCTCTGACCCTAACCCAGAGACTCTCAACAAGCCTATCTCCAGTTTCACACTGGGGCTCTGAGCAGTCATATGACTCTCTTACATACAATGCAACTCCTCCTTCTCATCTCCTGCTTGTCGTTCCTGAACAGTTTATACCTATCCATGCTCCAGTCATGTGAGCTACCACCAAGTCTCTGTTATTCCAATCACGTCACAATTCCATGACTGTGCAAGGACTTCGCATTCTTCCTGTGTGTTTCCCAGGCTCCGTGCATTCATGTAGATAAACTTTGAGTTTTTTGCTTTATATTTTGTTGAAGTAAAACATTTTTATTTTTTGCTCTCCATTTGCAGTATTTGACAGTGTTTTATGATGATTATTTTTATTTTTACCTGTGTTTATTTTTACCGCTGCTTCATCATATTCACATTTAGAATAGCCGTATACTAAAAACCTTTTGTTAGGCTGAATATTACACTTTGCTCACATACAGACATTCAGTTTCTCTTGGGAGAGTCACTGCTCTCCCAAGAGAAACCACAAGTGTACATATGTTAAGGACTTTGTTTTCTTTGCTAAAAATGGCCAGTCTGGGAGAGAAATAACCCAAGAATAACTGCATTTAAATCAGGCTTAAATTTCTCTCGGGGAGGTGAATGTCTGTGTGTATTCTTCTGAGAGGCTGCAGCATAGTCTTCCAGCATCCCAGGATGCTTTGCTTCCCCCTCCTTTCTTCACAGCGTCTCTCTCACTGGACTCAAGTGAAACAGCTGAACAGGAAGCAGAACATGCTGCCTCTTTTGCAATTCTCATATTGTGAGGCAAGGAGACATAGGCTGACCCTGAGCAGTCTGGGTCAGGCAAATGATGCTACCCTGTGAACTGCTGCCATCTGTATCCAGGTAGACTAGGGGAGCCTGCAAAGCATGCTGAGGTGTGTGCACAGGGGCCCCCTGGTTGTGCAGCATCTGCACTGCAAGCTCTTTGCCCTTCAGGGGCTGCTCATTCAAATATTTTTCTGCCAGGAAAACAAACCTGAAAGAATTCTCCCAGATTATTTGAACTTGTATACAGAGCCTTTGTTTTGCCTCTTATCAAATGCTAAGCTAACAAACTCTTTCAACTTCAGCTTTACTGTATTCTTTACAAATACATTTACCCTGCAAAAGGGCATTCACCACACCTGTGCATTCTTGTTCACTTCAGCAGGGCTCTGCATGGCCAGATCCCCTTGTGAGGTTGGTTCCTAAGTAGTTAAATGAAAAGTTTGTCTTTTAGAGAGAATGAAAATATGGGTGCCACCTTGCCACACAGCCTTCCTAAATGGCTTTAAAAAGACTGTACCAGAAATGCATTTTCTCCATCAGGGAATATCTGTATGTCTCAGACAGTCTAAAGCTGTCTGATATCTACACGGCTTGTTTTTAGTCTTCAGCTCGGCTGCTATATTTGCTATTCTGAGTTTACACATCAACTCCTAAGGGATTGTTGCTGCAATATGGTAGGTTAGGCCGCAGACTGCCTTTATAATATCTTGAGGTACAAGGCAAATCCACTTTTGACTGTTGTGCATTGGTCTTGCATTGAATTGAGCTCTGGTAGTATAGAAAATCCAGGTCTTTGGGTTGTGTTATCTGGTAACAATCAGGAGCCCTCTACTTTTAAGACTTTAGTTAGAACACCAAGTTTCAATGGACACCTCACACTTCCTTAGGCAGCCATTATGCTAACTGCATGCATACTAAAGTATCCACAAGTTGGCCATGTGCTTGGGGCAGTCTTGCTATAACAAGTTTCCCTTCTGTGATTTTTACATCTACTCTACAGTTAGCTGCACTGAAATAACCAGTTTAATAAGAACTTGTTACTTTGAGGACTTATAAAAACAACTTTTGATGCTGGGATGTTGCCCAGTAGATTCAGCTGGGCCTTTTCGTTCATTGTTTGTCTTCGCACTATCCGCAGGAAAGATTTTTTTTTTTTTTTTTCCATAGCTTATCTATTCCTGTGGTCACGTTGCCAGAAACTGTTTTATCACTTCTGTTTGTTCCTGTTTTAAAAAATGAAAAGTGAATTAGTGATACACTGTGGAAAGAGAAAGAGATGTTCTAGCCAGAATAACTGCTCTTGATTTGGCAGGTCACAAATCAGTCCAGTGTTTTGATTGGATTGGATTGGATTGAACTGATATATGTCCAGCCCTCTGATTATAGCATCACTTAAAATTGCTGCTGGTACAGGTCAGTCTGTAATGTGTAGTTTTATGTTCCACTTACCTTGTTCTAGATTTGGGTTTTGGTTAGTTGGTGGTTGGGGTTTTGTTGTTATTTTTTAAATATCTTCCAATATATTTTGAATTTTAGAAGGAAATGGGCAGAGACCATGAACTTATTTCACATACAGTAAGTCACCATCAAATGGTGGCTTTCATCTAGCATTGTTAATTGTATTGTCACTTACAGTCGTTTCACTACCCTAAACTAAATGACTGGTGTTGTTTATATGGGATAGTTATTAGCCAGATTACATATTTTTTGAAAACATGCACACCAGAATAAGATAGTTTGTTTTTGAAAAGCAGAATGAAGAACAAAGGTCTTTCTTTGCTGTAAGTACCTGAGTTAGCAGCAGAAGGGGAGTCAAGCCTGCTCATTGTTCTGCTCCATGTGGATCACCTGAAGAGTTTACTTTCAGTTTTCCCAGTAAGTGGTAGAAAATGTTCTTACCATTTCTCGTGTATGGTTTGTGTGGCCCTTATTTCAGGTGTATGTGCTTAGTTTTAGTCAGGCAGAGTAAGAGTACAGGTACTCTGCTCAGAAAGTGTCATAGGAAGTGAGATTCTATCAAAATAATAATTTTCCTGGGACATTTTAAAGGTATAATAGATCTCCATGTGTACCTGATCCTCTAGGGAAGGTGATTATCTTGGAACTTTGTGTTAATGATTTGTGTATTTGTTATTACTATCAGTTGGAAGGTGTCAGTATCCAGAGCAATCCGTGTTCTTCATTCCATGATTGTTGCTGGGGAACTTAACCACTTCACTCAACTTTTTAATTATTATTGTACCTGTAATTGTGTCTGTAATTGGATTGTACCAAAGTAAAAGTACTAAGGGGAGAGAGACCATGGCATAGCACAATGAAAATGTAAGCTGTTTTTAGACTCATTGCTTCAGGCTAAAACCAGAGGGGAGGGCGACATCTAAAGTAGTATGTACTATTAATACTTAGGCTGTGTGTGGACTTAGGCTAGGTATTCATATGAAGCGGTGAGAATTATTGTGGAATTTGTAGCACCATGAACACAGTGAGAAATGCAGTGCAGGTGTTCAAGTGCTTAGTCATCCAAGTCAAAACCACAAGCTACTGATAGGTGACCTTGGTTTCTATAGTTTTGCTATTGTGTTTGCCTTACAAAGGTCCCTGGCTCAAAACTGAGCAAAAACAGTCCCTTGCTCAGTGCTCTTCCTCCAGAGATGCTGATGCAGCAGGAACAGATATTCTTGCATGGCAGGGGGATCTGAGAGATGTATTGCTGGCCTGTTCTTCTTTTTCCAGGAAGAAGGACCAAGCTGAGAAGTGTGACCATATAGTCATCTGTGAGCCTGGCTCTGTCTCCCTGGGATAGTGGAGCTTAGAGTGCCAGACAAACACCATGGGGGTGGGGAGGGGAAGTGTGAGGCATGCAGCCTCTTGAGATGCTGGAGGACCAAAACATGTCCTGTGGCACACCATGTATCTGGATAGGCATTACACATGGCACTGGAAATCCTCATGCTACCAAGAAGTTTCTGTTGAAAAGAACTAAAATTTCTTCACAATCTTTTATTAGACCAACCCAAATGGTTGGAGAATAGTTATTAAGCAAGCTTTCGGGTTCAAAAACCCTTCATCAGGCTAAGGAAGCTTCAGCAGTTGGCGTGTGCTCTTTCTGGATGGAATGAAAAGTAAAGAAGCCAGGGGCTGGGCTGGGGTGGGGAGTCAGTTGCCAGGCAGATTATAATGCATCAAAAATTCAATGTCTATGTTTAGTCCACGATCTCTAGTATCCAGGAGGTTGATGAAATGGAGCTCATAGGCTTGTCTCTGGAAAGTGTTGTGTAAGCTTCCCTTGAGGATCAGGACTGAGAGATTGGGGGAGAGAGTGGTTTTCTTGTGAGAAATGTGCCCACACTGGTAATTGGGTATTTCTGTGTTTGACAGATTTCTGGTGTGCGTTCATTCTGGTGCGCAGTTGTTGTCCTGCACACTCACTTCGGTGTTTAAAAAAGTGCCTTGTTTAAAATGAAACTCCTCTCCGTTTGTTTAATTTAAGATGTACAATTTTTCCTCATTTGAGCAAAAAAAATTCAGAAAATGATAGGATCTCTGGCCTCATATGAGTTTATGCATTGCATCCTAACGTTTGACGATTAGCCTTCCTATACCCCTTTTCAGTGTCGTTCACTTGTAGCTTTGTTTGCATGGACCTTGGACATCCTCCCGTTCACTGGGAGATCCCAGTGTCAAAAAAAAGAAGTGAGGCATATGGAGTAGCAGTATCCTCTGGCCAGGCTCTGGGTGGCTGGATCAGCATCGCTGCTGCCCTGGAAATCCTCTAGGATCCCAGGTGAGGCTGCTAGGGCTAGCACAGGTGTTAGCCTCAGCTTTTCCTCTCCCACCCAGAACAATTTGCCCTGCACCAAACCTCATGTACAGAGACATGCACACACCCCTGCTTGTGTGGAAATGTCTGTAGAACTGTTCAGGGTTCATGTGTTTTGAAAGGTTGGTTGCAGGACTTTTGTTTTTAAATAAATCTGCTATATATCTCAGATATAATGACACTGCTCAGCTTTCTGCTCTGTTAGGTGACATCTATGTAAAATCAATTTCTAGCAGACAGGCCTAAGGATTTTTGGCTTGTATTTTGCTAATGTGAGAGTTTGGGGCAATGGAGCTTTTTCCAGGACAGCAGGCTCTCCTTCTGAAAAGAGTAGCAGTAATATCATTATTGGTAATAATTCCTTATTGCTGACTAGACTAGAGGCTGTGTTAGCCTAAAGCAGAAAGAAAGCAGCATCGTACAAAAGCTTGTACCTTTCTGAATTAGGTGGTCTCCAACCTTTTTAAGCACAAGATCACTTTTTTTGAATTAAAGTGCAACCCAGGGTCTACTGCTGCAAGGAGCCAAGGCAGAGCCCTGATCCCCTGCTTGCGTGCCCCTGCCCAGAGTGTGCAGGCTACAGATCACAGCTCTGTCCTGGCTCTGAAGCAAGTTGCCCCATCCCAAGTTCCCAGCGGAGCCCCCTACATGGCTTTCACAGAAGCCTTGTGCACTGCTCTGCTGCGTGCGCTGCCAGCATGGCTCAGGCTGGTCTCTATGGCAACCCCAGCCTGAGCTTTCCCATACAGGTGTGGCTGGGGTCTTCATGGAGACGGACGCAAGCCATGAGGGCAGGGCCTTCTGGGAAACAGAGTCTGGCTGCTGGTTGGATCAGCCATTTTGCCCACCCCTGTTTTATGCCTAACTTTTGTGGGGCCAAGAAATTGGCCGGAATGGGGCCGCCAATGGAGTGGAATTAGGCACAGTACGCTTGATGGTTGCAAAAAGAAAACTTTACTTACAAAGCTGCAATACACGGACTTGCGTCAGTGTATACAGTGTAGGTACACTCCGTAGAGTTGCAGAAACAGCAGAAAAACCAAGTGGCACAGCGATGCTGAGGGTACGGGGTACATTGGGAATTTGTCAATGGGGAGTCGGTGGTGGTTGATCAGGCCTCCGATGTGGCTCCAGGATTCACGCGGGGATCTCTCCCAACGCGCAGCAGAGCTCTCCTCTGACTTGGGCGGAAACTTCCCAAGCCTTTTGTATGGCTAGCTAGCCAATGTCTAGCCGCCACGTGTGCATAATTTACATCAGGCCAATAGAAAGCATACACTCAACAGTGCAGCTGCAAGCTTTTGGCGGGAGCTGATTTTGCACCAAGGGCTCTTTCCCGCCGCAGGGGAAATCCCTGCACTGGGTATTCGCATCATGCTGAAACGCAGCTGTGCCGAGGCACCTTTTAACCATTTAGCTCTGACAACTTTAACTTTAGGGGGGAAAAAAATGAGATGGACTGAGACAGATCAACTGCTAGAGGCTCCACAATCAACCAGTCAATCATAATCTGTTGGCTGGTGACTACTGCCCTGCCTTCTGTCTTATTGCTGACTAGCAGTTACGACAGCTTACTCCAAAGAGGAGGGCCCCACCGAGGAGAGTAGATCACCCTAATGGACATTTAGAAGATATTTCAAGCAGAGGCAATGTTTCCTTTAGAAACTCCCTTTTTGACTGCTTTGCATGGCTGATCATATCAAATGGAGGCAACAAAGATAAGATCTTCACTTTGGCACAGGAGTCTTCTCTGGAAGTATTAGCAGCGTGGAGCAGCCTTTTTTGGTTTTGTATTGTTTGTTTTTTGTCCTTGCCAAGACTGGAAAAAGGCCAATGTGGTCCCTATCTTCAAGAAAGGGAGGAAAGTGGATCCAGCAAACTACAAGCCCATCAGCCTGACTTCTATCCTGGGGAAGGTCTTAGAAATTTATTAAAGAGGCCATCCTTAACAGACTGGGCATCGACAACATCCTGAGGGATAGCTAGCACAGGTTTGTGGGGCGGTCTTGCTTAGCCAATCTCATTTCCTTTTTTGACCAGGTGACCTATCACCTGGACAAGGGAGATGAGAATGATGTCATAGATCTTGACTTCAAAAAAGCCTTTGATCTAGTATCCCATGATCACCTCTTGGCAAAACTGGCCAATTGTGGCCTTGGGTCCGCCACTATCCGCTGGCTGGGGAATTGTCTCCATGGTTGGACCAAGAGTGTGGTAATTGATAGAAGTCATTCACCATGGTGTCCTGTGACCAGCGGGGTCCCCCAAGGCTCTGTCCTTGGACCCATATTGTTCAACATCTTCATTAATGATGTGGACATTGGAGTCAGAAGCAGTCTGGCCAAGTTTTCTGATGACACCAAACTTTGGGTCAAAGCATCCACACCTGAAGACAGGATGGCAATCCAGGCTAACCTGGACAGGCTCGGCAAATGGGCAGACGAGAACCTGATGGTGTTTAACACTGAAAAATGCAAGGTTCTCTACCTTGGGAGGAAAAACCCACAGCATCCTTATAGGCTCAGCAGTGCTATGCTGGCTAGCACTATGGAAGAAAGAGACTTGGGGGTCATCATTGACCACAAGATGATCATGAGCCTTCAGTGTGATTCTGTGGCTAGTAAAGTGACCAAAATGCTGGCTTGCATTCATAGATTCTTCTCAAGCAAATCCCAGGACATCATTCTCTCGTACTTGGCCTTGGTGAGGCCACAGCTGGAGTGCTGAATGCAGTTTTGGACCCCACAATTCAAAAAGAATGTGGAGAAGCTTGAGAGAGTCTAGAGAAGAGCCACGTGCATGATCACAGGTCAGGAAAACAGACTTTACTATGACAGGCTGAGAGCTATGGGGCTCTTTAGCCTGGGAAAGCGCAGGCTCAAGGGTGATCTGATGGCCACCTATATGTTTATCAGGGGTGACCACCAGTATCTGGGGGAACGTTTGTTCACCAGAGCGCCCCAAGGGATGATGAGGTTGAACAGTTATAAACTACTGCAAGACAATTTCAGGCTGGACATAAGAAAGAATTTCTTTGCTGTCTAAGCCCCCAAGGTCTGGAATAGCCTGCCATCGGAGGTGGTTCAAGCACCTACCTTGAACGCCTTCAAGAGGAAATTGGATGCTTATCTTGCTGGGATCCTATGACCCCAGCTGACTTCCTTCCCCTGTGGCAGGGGGCTGGACTCGATGATCTTCCAAGGTCCTTCCCAGCCCTACTGTCTATGAAATCTCATTTCAAATATCATTTTTATAGCACCTCCCCCAGCCCCCCATGTTTCCATGTCATATTTCTGTTCCTTCTGTTGGTGAGTAGAAGGAATTTATATCAGTTGTTGTACATGGTTCCATAATCTGCTTCTGTAATTTAAAGCTCAGATGCATATTGCTCTTAAAGCAGATATATGACCACTTTATTGCCTATGAACAATACTGCATTACCCTCTCAAAATTATAGTCGTTACTTTTTCATTAGAGACTGATTGTTCTGACAAATTGGCAACAGAATTAAAGAATGGGTCCATTTAAAACTTAGTGTCGACTGTTAGAATATTCTTTCTTTAATGCTGGAGTAATACAAACACTTCCAACTTGTTATATAGGAAGTTCATTTAAGCGTGATGCACAGACTGCTTTTGAACACTTGGGATTTCATAGACATTAGGGGCTAAAGGGGACCTTGCAAAATCGAGTCCAGCCCCCTGCCCCCTGTCAAATGATCCCAGCAAAATAAGTATCCAAGCAGTTTTTGAAAGAGACCAGAGTATGTGCTTACAGCACTTATGTGGGGAGTCTGTTCCAGACCCTGGACACTTGGACTGTAAAGACATTTTGTCTTGCGTCTAGTCTAAATCAGCCTTCTAGAAGTTTGTGGCCGTTAGACTTTTGTTATCCCATGGGGAGGCCGGGTGAGCAACTGTTCTCCCAGATCCTGGTGTATCCCACTTACAGGCTGCCACCAAGTCCCCCTCTGAGCCTTCTTTTCTCCAGACCCAAGAGTCCCATGTCCTTCAGCCTCTCCTTGTAACACTTACTCTCTTAGCCTTTGATCATGCAAGTGGCTGTCCTGTGGACTCTCAAGTTTTATCTATGTCCCTCCTGAAGTAGGGGACCCAAAACTGGATGCACTACACCAGCTGCAGCCTCAGTACGGCCGAGTAAAGTGGGAGGATGAAATCCCTGGTTTTGCTTGAGATGAGTTGGTGTTTGCATCCCAGAGTTTGTTTTGTTTTGCTTTGCCAGCTACAACATTGCATTGATGGCTCATAGTCATCTTGTGATCAATCAAGATCCCCCCTTCCCCCAAGTCTCTTTCAGTCATGACGCTAGTGAGCATAGCAGTGTTCTCCAATGTGACCTCCTTCCCCCATAGTTTAGTGTTGTCCACAAACTTTGCCAGTCTGCATCTGACACCTGAATCAAGATTGTTAATGAAAATATTGAAGAGTACAGGCCCGAGTACTGAGCCCCAAGGGACACCACTGGTCTCCTTGTGCCATGTTGACTTGCTTCCGTCAACTAATACTCTTTAAGTCCGACCTCAGAGCCAGTTCCCCAGCTGTTGGACCGTGAGACAGTTGAGGCCACAGTTCCTCATCTTAACCATGAGAACATCATGGGAGACCAAGTCAAAGGCTTTCCTGAACTCCAGATATATGACATCAACCTCATCTTCCTTGTGCAGGCAGTGTGTTAGCTGGTCATAGAAGAAGACAAGGCTGGTCAGGCAAGACCTTCCAGCAACAAAGCCATGTTGGCTGGCACTCAGAAAGTTGCTTTCTGTTAACCTATTGCTGATGGAACCTTTGATTTTTCTCTAGGAATTTTTCAGGGATGGGTGTCAGATTGATTGGCCTATAATTCCCTGGATCTTCCTTCTTTGCCTTCTTGCAGATTGGGACCATGTTGGCTCATAGGTCTCCATTATCCCTACTAGAACATAATCTTTGTTGCTTAGGAGAAGGGCCAGTTCCTCTTGCTCATTTCCCAGACTCCTGGAATTTGTGTACAGGCACCCAGAGTCTACCATGGGAAGCCTTGGGCTTTTCTGTGTGCTGAGATGTGACCTTGGGCTGTCATTGGAGTAGGTTTTCTTGGGCTACCTCACCTATTAATACTATGGTTGACATGACCTGGGCTTGAACTGTTAATTGATTACCCATCCCCCAGCAATCCTAGTTTAAAACCTGTCAAGTAGATCAGACATTCTGGCTGAGAAGAGCTTCTTCCCTTTTAGGGTGAGGCAGAGTCCATCCCTTCTCAACAAGCAGCTGCCCTTCTCCCTGAAGTGTGGACCGTGGTCAAAGAAGCTGAACCTCTCACAATGGCACCATCACCAAAGTCTTCTGTTAACCTCTTCTGTGCACCTTTCCTTTCAATGCCCATGACTGGGAGAATCAAGGGAAAAAACTACCTGTGCCCCAGACCCTTGAGTCCAGCCCCCAGAACCCTGTAGTCACTCGTGACCCAGCCGGGATTGTTCTGGGCCATGTCATTCATACCCATATGGATGAGTAGCATGGGGTGGTGGTCAGAGGGTCAGATGAATTGAAAGATCCTCTCAGTTACATCCTGGACAGAAGCCCTTGGGAGACAGCAGACCTCACAGGGTAAGGGGTCAGGGCAACAAATAGCAACCTCTGTCCCCTTCCATTGAGCACAATGATCCAACCAATTATGTATCCATGGTACTTTCCAAATGTCATGTTCTGTTCATCTGATATATGTGGTTCCTGTTTCCGTTAATTCAGAAAGTCCTAAAAAACCAAGATTGAATAAAGCTTGATTCAGTTTATAGCTTCTGTTTGGCCATGGTAGTTCTGGTTTTTTAACATTATGCATATTTCCAGTCACCCTTTCAAGGCATTTCTGCTTCAAGTAGACAAGTTCAGATAGCAAACTAATATTTCATCCAGATTTATTAACCCTACATATGACCTCACAGAGGATATGTGGATAATGTGAGGAGGCAGATGTTGCTTGTTAGATATTCACAATGTAACTGTAGAATAGCTAAAAGATGGTTTCGTATACATAGTGCAATAAATGGATGTACTTTCCTTCATAGATATTTCACTGTTGTTCTACTCTTGCAGGCTTTCATTTTAGGGCTAAAGTCCATGTGTTTTATCCTTGGGAAGTTCAAGTTTATCAGTCAGTTTCATAAAAGTCCAATTGGCACTTTTTTTCATAAACTGGTAATATAATCTCTCTATGAATCATTTCTATGAGTTTGTCCTGTTCTCTGTGGAAAAGGTACAGTATTGGTAGGGGCAGCACGAGCTACAGCTGTGTGCCTGATTTGAGGGTAAGAAAGAGAGGAGAGCATAATTCAGCACCTCCTCCAAGACTGTCAGGATATTTGCCCTGTATACATTATAGAGGTGCTACTCATTGGCTCATGGTTAAGGATGAATTTAATTTTGACTTTTTATTAATAAAGTTCTTAAAATCTAAAGAAACTTAAAAACCGTCATAGATCTCAGAATGTGTTAGCCCTTTCCTAACCTTTCATAACAAGCCCCTAGGTAAGGATATACAATGTTATGTATATCAGACTTTAATACAACTTGAGAGATGTTTGTAATAGAAATACTAGCTTTTTCTTTATGGTGCTTCAGTGCTTTAAGAGCCTTGGCTTTCAGGGAGTATTCTACAATTTACAATTCAAAGCCCTAAAGTGAAGTTGCCTTTTAAAAGACAGCTTTGCTGCATTGTTAGGAACTGACTTACAAAATTAGAAGGTTGGAGGAAAAAAAGCTGCTTAGTAAAGAGCTGGGAAGCTACATGGAAGTTTTCATACCCAAGAGCCACATATCTTCACATAAACCTTTTGACCTGGAAGAGGGGCTGCTTTATATACAATCATGTACTCTTGGTCTGATATTAAAACTGAGCAAAGCATTCCATTAGTGAACCACTTACTTGGCAGCAACGTGAACACCAGTGCACTGTTCTCACAAGTGTTAAGAGCTTAAGTGAAGTTCTGTAGTTTCCTTTTATAGAGACTTAAGCAGTTCCGTGTCTTCTGGGTCAGCCTCATTTAGATGTGTGTATTGGTGGCACTTCTTATTTTCTTAAATACTTTACATTTAATTAATTTATAAAGCAGGCATCCCAGTGTACTGTGGCTTTTTCCCCACTTGCCCCAGGGTCCAACTTTAAAAAGAGCCATTCGTTTTGGTGCTTATGTGGAGACCTGAAAATCATGTGGATTCTCCTCTAGGTTCTGTGCCATTAATTAATACTAGCCAATTGCCCATCAAGAATGACAGGGGCAAGGAGTCTGGGATGGAGTGCTGCCACCTCATGCCCCATGCTGCCGCCATTCTGCCTCTGATAAAGAGTGAGGTGGGTGAGTTGAGGCCAGTGCTGCTGGCCCCAGTTCCCCTACCCCCTGTCTAGTCCTCAGCACAGCTTCAGAAGCATGGTGGTGCTCCCCCACACGTGGAGCACTCTGACTGGCTGTTTCTGGCAGTCAGTCAGAGTGCAAATAAAGTGTTACGGACAGTCTGACAGACTTTGGCTTTTATGATATTAGAATTTAACATTTCTATAATCTTTTGTATTTAAAGAGAAAAAACTTTCATTAGTGTTGACCCAGTAGAAACATTTCTTACAGTTTGATGTGTCCTGTCTTCTATTGAAATGTTTAATGTATGAGATAAGAAATGGAAAACTTGGGTACTATTTGTAATGGAAGATTGCTCATAAAATGAGAGAGAGATAGACCCTAACGTCTATGGATCTGAAGGGACCTCAATAGATCATCGAGTCCCCCTGCATAGGCAGGAAAGAGTGCTGGGTTTAGATGACACCAGCTAGATGCCTATCTAACCTACTCTTGAAGACCCCCAGGGTAGGGGAGAGCACCACCTCCCTTGGGAGCCCGTTCCAGACCTTGGCCAGTCTAACTGTAAAGACGTTCATTCTAATGTCCAGTCTAAATCTGCTCTCTGCTAGCTTATGGTCATTATTTCTTGTGACTCCCAGGGGTGCCTTGGTGAGTAAATTCTCACCAATTTCCTTCTGTGCCCCCATGATGAACTCATAGGCAGCCACAAGGTCACCTCTCAACCTTCTCTTGCGGAATCTGAAGAGGTCCAGGTGTCCTAGTTTCTCCTCATAGGGCTTGGCCTGCAAGCCCTTACCCATGCCTGTGGCCCTTCACTGGACCCTCTCCAGGTTATCTACATGCCTCTTGAAGTGCAGCACCCAAAATCGCACGCAGTATTCCAACTGCAGTCTGACCAGCGCCCGATAGAGGGGAAGTATCACCCCTTGGTTCTGTTCATCATGCATCTGCTGATGCACAATAAAGTGCCATTAGCTTTCCTGATGACTTCGTCACACTGCCAACTCATGTTCATCTTGGAGTTTTCCTCCCTAGGTGCAGCACTTTGCATTTCTCCTTGTTGAATTGCATTCTGTTGTTTTCCACCCATATGTCCAACCTGTCCAGGTCTGCCTGTAGCTGTTCCCTGCCCTCCAATGTGTCCACTTCTCCCCACAGTCTTGTGTCATCTGCAAACTTGTACACAAGAGTACACTTCACTCCCTTGTCCAAGTTGCTGATGAAGACATTAAAGAGTATCGGTCCAAGGACCAAGCCCTGCGGGACCCCACTGCCCACACCCTTCCAGGTCAATACCGACCCATCCACTATGATTCTCTGGGTACAACTCTCTAGCCAATTCGCCACCCACCAGACTCTGCAGTCATCCAAGTCACAGCCTCTTAACTTGTTCACCAGTATGGGGTGGGATACCGTAGCAAAGGCCTTCCTGAAATCTAAGTAAACAACGTCAACCCCTACTCCTGCATCCAGGTGTTTTGTAACCTGGTTATAAAAAGAGACTAGATTAGTCAGGCATGATCTACCTGTTATGAACCCATGCTCATTTCCCCTCAGCATAATTTTTCCTGCCGGGCTCTTGCAAATATGAGCCTTAATAATTTTTTCAAAGACTTTGCCAAGGATGGAGATGAGCCTGTCTGGCCTATAGTTCCCTGGGTCCTTCTTCCTTCCCTTCTTGAAAATGGGGACCACACTGGCCCTTTTGCAGTCCTCCAGGACCTGGCCTTTGTGCCATGAGTGTTCAAATATTCCCGCCAGTGGCTGCGCAATGACATCAGCCAATGCCTTCAGTACCCTCGGATGGAGCTCATCCGGGCCTGCTGACTTAAACACATCCAGTTCTTCCAAGTGCCTCTGCACCATCTCAGGGTCTATGCTTGGTAGTCTGGCGTAGTCTGGTACAGGATACTGTACAACTATGTATTTTCTTGCATTGTCATACTCTAACTATCATAGGATTTCTGTCTATGAGTGTGAGTTATGCTTAATAATCTAAGTGGTGTGAATCTGGGAGCAACAACGTGGTCTTCTCAGTAAATATATGAATGGAAAAAGAACAGCGCACCTTCAGTGTAATGTCTGTACAAGGCCACAGCCCAAAAATAACTTCAAAGATCTGAATCAGGGCAGCTTGGGGAACGTAGCAGATGAAACCTCAGTAAGATGGCCACACTCAACACAGCAGATCTTACTGAAAGGAAAGGTAGCTTCTATCTTGACTCCTGAAGTATCTTGCCAGAAGAGGTTCATGCCTCAGCTTTACTTTTTCAAAACAAAATGTTTAAGTAGGTCCGGTTTCCTATGTGTAGACTTTTTAAGAGTATAGGCAGCGGAAGGGTGCAGGGGTTAATGGGACTTAGTTCCCTCAAACATGGAGCAGCAGTAGGACTGCAAGGCAGCCCAGCCCTGGGTTTCCAGTGGCTGCAGCAGAGTTGGGGAGGGGGACACACGTGCAGCAGTGACAGAGGGGCTGGGGCTGGAGCATGCGCTACACAGCCGGGGTGGGGCAGGTTGTGGGACTGAACTATGTGGCTCATCTGGGAGGCATGGCTCCTGCTGCTATGCACACCCTGGGAGGCACAGACAGCGTGTGCCCCCAGATCTACATAGGGCAGGGTGGGCTACCTCTGCCCACATACCAGGAGGGCATGGGAGCTATGTGCTTGGGATCTGCATGTGGGGTGAAGGCAGGCTGTGGGTTGGGGCTGGGCTGCACTGTGCCTGGGGAAGGTGGTGGTGGTGCTGAGAGGGGGAGTTATAGGAGGGGGCTGCAGCCACCCCAAAATTCAGTGGCCTCTATCCTGGTGCCACTGCTGCCTGCCCCGATCACAGCATAGCCCAACACCCCAGCTGGGAAGAGCCTGGCCCCAGCCCACACTCATCCCATGTGCAGATCCCAGGCACCTGGCCCCCATGCCCTCCAGGGGTGTGTGCAGTGGCAGGAGCTGCCACCCCCTCCCCATGCCAGGCACCCCCTGGACAAGCCGATTATGGCTCTATGCTGTACCCTGCCCTCTCTGTTCAGGGTCTGCCCCTGACCCAGCCCCACTCCTTCCCTCACTTTTAGTGGAGAGAGAGGCAGATCAAGGCCCCAGGGGTGAGGAAGGGAGGGAAGCACAAGCAGGAGTAGGGGCTGGGGTGAGTAGGTCCTGCCTGTGCACTCAGCCTCCCCTACCCCCCAATTTTTTTTTTCCATTGTTCCTCCATGAAAGCAAAGCACTGAAGAAAAATCTTAATTAAAATGGATATTTTCCAATTTCTTTAAAAATAGTTATATAAAAACTTGCAAAAGAAGAATCTGTTAATCTGTTCCACCTGCAGGTTCCCTTTAGCCTCTGACACTGTCTGTTGGTAGCTTGTACGCATGGAGAATTTTACATTGTTTTCACTTTCTAAACCATTTAAGAAAATTGCAAAGGAATTTATAAATATTTTGGAGATGTCCTGGCTGCTGTGGCATCAATATACAGATAGCTCTCCAAGCCTATCAGAAGGCTGTAAAAGACAATGTGAATAGTGCAGCCTGTCATAGTGCTTTCTTGTCTTTATTTGGCTCTTGGCTTTAAGGTAGTAAGTACCATTGCCAAAAATAGTTCCGATGTGGTGTCCCTAATTGTCTAGAACACTATCAAGTTCATTTAAAGAATTGATGCACCAAAAATAATTTCCTTTATGGTTTGTTCTGATGAAGTAAATACAGAGGAAGTGTATATATGTCACAACAGACTCTAGTGATGCAGCTACACCAACAGTTAAGACAAGGAAAACGAAGCAAATGTCTGGAGATATGCCTCAGGGCAACAGTTCAAATGAACAGGGCAAACTGCCTTTCCCTAGGAAGAAACTACCCCAGAATAGAGCCAGGATAAAATGTCCTGAGTTATATAGCAAATATAGTTTCTAGGAATTCTATCCTAGATACAGGTTTTTATCCTGTCTAATTCTAGGAATTGTATCCATCCTTCCTGAAGGCAGCTGGGTTTTTTTGGGAAAACCTGTACATGGATCCATGGTTTAAGCCCTGATTCTGCCCTGAATCTTCATCACTGACTTCACTAAACCCAGGAAAAGCCTAAATTACCCTGTAAGGTTCTAACAATGATAGTAAAGGGGGTCCACAAAAAAAGTGGTACCGTCTCCATCATTGGTGACTGGTGGGGCATAGTTTGGTGGTGGTGGTGGTGGTGTCAGCGGCAGAGTGGCAAGCAGCAACCGCCTGCAGAAGCTGGCAGTGGGGTACGATGGGTGGCGAGTGGCAACTGCCCACAGAAGTTGGCAGCAGGAGATGAGGGGGTAGTGAGCGGCAACTGCCTGCAAAAGCTGGTAGCAGCCAATCTAAGGGGGGCACATCCCCCCTCCTCCGGTCACCTATGGTCTCCATTTAAAACCTTATATACATCTGAGCATCTTTTAACTAGGGCTGCTTGCAGACTTGCAGTTTAAAAAGAAAAAAAATGAAAGAAAAGAAAAAACCCCTGCATTTTACTTTTAAACTCAGCACATTCCTGCACCAAGCCTGCAGTACATGCACAGAAGAGGCAACACCTTAGCTGGCTCAATGTCTGTATAGATTGAATATTTTAGTGTGTCTTTTTGGGCACTTCTATGTAAAGTTGATAATCGGCTTTAGATGAAAGTGCCAAAAAGTCCTGTTGAAGCGTCCATTCTATACAGAGACTGTAGAGCTGGGTCCAACTAATACTGCTGCTTCTGGTAAAGTGCATTATTTATTTAGTTATTTATGTATTTTAACGTCTGCAGGAAGCCTTGATGTTCACCTATGATTACTCTGAGAAAGAGACAAGAAGTGGGAAGCTCATACATTTGACAGTTCTTTGCCCATAAGGAGTTTATCAGTTTTCCTTCAGTAGCCAGCCAGTGTCCTCTGTGACTTTTGGAATACAATAACAAGAGTATGAAAAACATTTTTGAATGTGGAATACTGTATCTCTGTAAATCCATTGGAAATGGAACGTTTTACATCCACACCTACTCTTATAAATTTTTTACTAAATGAAACAGATATAGTGGTTGGGCATGGGAGAATATAATTAGTACTGTGGATTGGAGCTTTCACTGACACTACCTGTAACGCAGTGAGTCTCAACCAGTCACAGCACCCTGGGGTGCCTTGAGCTCTTTTTTAAGAGTGCCACACTGAGTGCCTATACACGAGTGGGGAGGCTGCTTTAATGCGCTATAATAACAGTGCATGGGAGCAGAGTCGATAAACTGAGTCTGCTGGAGCATGGTAATTATTGCATCCAGCAAACTCCTGTGTCTCATGTATCAGCCTCCCTGCACTTAAAAATGGTGGTGGGGGTGCTTAAACTAAAGCTCGTCAAACAAGCTTTTAGTTCAGGTGCCCCCACTGCAATTTTTAAGCTTGGGGACACTGATACATGAGACTCTGCAGCACTTTAATTAGAGCAGCTCTTGGAGCCACTCTAAACA
This sequence comes from Caiman crocodilus, assembly GCA_030014935.1. Lineage (NCBI taxonomy): Eukaryota > Metazoa > Chordata > Crocodylia > Alligatoridae > Caiman > Caiman crocodilus. The sequence goes on from JAGPOW010000304.1 coordinate 28,972,594, forward strand.
CCCCCTTGTTCCCCACCCCAACTCCCAGAGCACATACAAAAGTGTACATATAGTACTATTAGGTGTGCAAACATGATTTGTAAGATAAACCTAGAGATTTCAAAGAGGAATCCACAGTGTTAAAAACATTATGATTTGTTGTGCTCTGAGTTCTTTGCAACTGAAGAATTGCTCTATTTTTTTCTGTAGTCAAAAAATGAGTGAAAACTAAGAGCCATCATTTTCCAAGGAGGGCCTGGAGTCTTATTAAGTGGTGCCTCAAGGCTGTAGAACAGTGATTCTCAGCACAGGTATCATGGGGTGCCATATGATGTTAGTACTATTGGGTTTATAAACATGATTCAAAAGACAAACCCAGAAATTTCAAATACAAATGCATACTTGTGGTCTTTCTGAATTTTTTGCAACAGAAAAACTGCTCTATTTTTTTCTGTAGGCAAAAAACAGGTGAAAACCAGGAGGTATCATTTTCCCAAGGGTGTCTTTCAAAAAATAGTTGAAAGCCATTGCTGTAGTGTATATGATACTTGTTCTATGAGCAGGAGGTTTTGACAACGGCAGTTGGTTAGCATATTTCATAAATATGCATCTTCTTGAAAAATCTAAAAAGCAAAATTCTGGATAGTAAACTTAAAATTGGTCTGTGTACTTTTAGAAAGAGGCACAAATTTTTCAGATTGTTTTTTTCAAATTAAAGATTTTTGTAATCAGATATATAGCTAGAAAAGTACCAGTGAAGTGAGTCTTCTCAACCAGATTATCATCTTATGTAGCTTAGTTTATTAACTATGCAATCTAAAGTAAATGGAGGAAAAGTCTACTGCAAGGATCTCCGTACTTTGAAACCTTACACCAACAACAGAAGACAGAAAAGTGGGAGCAGCAGAAACAGCATGTCAGCCAAGACACTGGTCCAAATCAAAAACCTGGAGCCACCCATCTCACACGGAAACATGTGTCTGAGCTGCAACAGTCTGATCCTAGATAGGCCTCGTCAGCCATCTTTGGACCTATAAAGAAGAGAATCATAATCTAAAATGAAAGACTTGGCAGTGGCAGGCATGGATATAATGTTGTAAACTGCAGCAGGAAGGAAACTATCCACATTTGGGGAAAAAACATGGATGGCTGATGGACAGAGAATATATACGTCTCACCCACCATACGTTCTTCTTCCCCATGGCAAAAATGAGCTCTCGCTATTGACGTGGTCAGAGCCCTCCAGTGAAGGCTGCTGGAACTTGATTTGAGCTCTCATGGTACATGGACACCAGCTAATATCTCAGTTTGATGGGATTCCTGGGAATTTTTAGCATCATTCTTATATTCTCCCTGCCAGCTCTGCTCTGCTGAAGTGGAAAAGTGATTTAAATGGACACACTTCTAAGTCTAACCTTGAGCGCAGGATACAAATGCCTTCCGTTCCTCTGCCAGCCAGCAATAAATAGAAGAAACAATGAAAGCATGACAGGCTTTTAGCACTACCACTAGCTCTCAGTTGGGATCCTAGCTTATAGGGCTGTTTTTTGGGGGTTTTGTTTTGTTTTTGTTTTGTTTTGTTTTGTTTTGATGAGACCTTCCCAGTTCAGGAAGCAGAATTTTTAACCATGTGAAAGCCCTCGCTGTGGAACATCGGATGATGGAATATTAATCAGTACCACGTATTGAAACGCATAATTTTTTTAAGAAGCATTGTCACCATTTTGTGACCTAAAAGCTCAACAAATGTTTCAACTGTTCTCAATAAGCAGGATAAGCATGCATGGAAAAGGAGGATAAATAATGACAATGAAAGCATGGAAATAGAAGTTACAGCCAAGCTGGAAGCAAAAACTGAAACTTTAATATGCTCAAGTTGAAAAGACTAGATTATCTCCATCCCAGAGTTCAGGAAAAACTTGCCAATAAAATTTATGGATTCATAGAAGTTTAGTTCGGATGGGAACTTAGTGGATCATCGAGTTTGACCCCCTGTCCTGGGCAGGAAAAAGAGCGCTGGTGACAGATGACTGCAGTCGGGTACATGTCTACCCTCCTCTTAAAGATCTTCAAGATAAGAGAGAGCACCATTTCTGTTGGAAGCCCATTCCAGATTCTGGCAACCCTTACCATAAAGAAGTTCTTCCTGATGTGTAATCTAAATCTAATCTCCGTCAAATTGTGGCCATTGTTTCTAGTTACTCCAAGGGGTGTCCTGGTAAACAGAGCATCTCCTATTCCTTGCTGCCTCCCTCTCTCCCCACTGCTGAATTCATTGGTGGCCACAAGATCACCTCTCAGTCTTTTGCAGGGCCCTCAATCTTTCCTCATAGGGCTTTGCCTGCAGGCCCCTAAGCATATGAGTGGCCCTCCTCCGAACCCTCTCGAGGTTGTCCACATCACTCGTGAAGTGTGGTGTCCAAAACTGGACGCAGTATCTAGAAGCATAGAAAATTAGGGTTGGAAGGCACCTGAAGGAGGTCATTTAGTCCACCTGCTCAAACCAGGGTGCCATCCCAAACTAGATCATCCCAGCCAAGGCTTTCTCTAGCCAGGTCTTAAAAACCTCCACAAACAGAGATTCCACCACCTGTCTGGGTAACCTGTTCCAGTGTTTTATTAGTCTCCTAGTGCGATAATTCTTCCTAATATCTAAATTAAACTTCCCTCGTTCCAACTTGAGACCTTTGCTTCTTGTTCATCATCTGCCACCACTGAGTCTAGGTCAGCTCTTTGGAAATCCCTTCAGATAGTTGAAGACTGCTGTTAAATCCCATCTCAGCCTTCTCTTCTCCATACTAAATAAGCCCAGTTCCTTCAGCCTTGTCTCAAGTCATGTGCCCTAGCCCTTTCAGCATTTTTGTTTCCCTCTTCTGGACTCTCTCCGATTTGTCCACATCCTATCTGTAGTCGGGAGCCCAAACCCAGACCCAGTACTCCAGATGTTGCATCACCAGTGCTGAATAGAGGGGAAGAACCACTTTACTTGATCTGCTGGCAACTCACCTACCAATGCAACCCAGTATGCTATTAGCCTTCTGGGCAGCAAGGGTATACTACTGGCTCATATTCAGTTTATTGCCCTCTGTAACCCCCAGGTCTTTTTCTGCAGAGCTGCTGCCCAACCAGTCAGCCCCCAGCCTGTACCGATGCATGGGATTGTTCCATGCACAGTGCAGGGCTTTGCACTTGTCTTTGTTGAACCTCATGAGATTCCTTTTGGCCCAATCCTCCAATATGTCTAGGCCATGCTAAATCCTAGCCCTACCCTCCAGCATATCAGCTACTCCCCCCCCAGCTTGATGTCATCTGCATATTTGTTGCAGGTGCACTCTGTGCCATCTTCTAGGTCGTTGACAAAGATATTGAACAAAACTGGCCCCAGAACTGACCCCCTGGGGCACACCATATGATGCTAGCTGCCAACTAGCTATCAAGCCATTGTTTATTACCCTTTGAGCCTGATGCTCCAGCCAGTTATCTGACCACCATCAGGTCCATTCATCCAGCCTGTACTTCCTTAGCTTGCCTGCAAGCTATCAAATGTTGTGGGAGACTCTATCAAAAGCCTTGATAAAAATCAAAGTACACCATATCCACTTGTCTCCCTACGCCCACAGAGCCAGTCAACTCATAGAAGGCAGTCAGATTGGTCAGGCATGACTTGCCCTTGGTGAGTTCATGCTGACTGTTCCTAATCGCCTTGTTCTCCAAGTGCTTAGAAATGGATTCCTTGAGGACCTGCTCCATAATTTTTCCAGAAACTGAGGTGAGGGTGGCTGGTCTGTAGTTCTCTGGATCCTCCTTTTTTCCTTTCTTAAATATGGGCACTGTGTTTGCCCATTTCCAATCATCTGGGACCTCTCCTGATTGCCATGAGTTTTCAAGGATGATGGTCAATGGCTCTGCAATCGCATCAGCCAACCCCCTCAGCACCTTTGAGTGCACCCTTTCCAGCCCCATGGACTTGTGCACATCCAGCTTTTTAAATTAGTCCCTAGCCAGTTTTTTCACCGTTGGCTGCTCACCTCCCCCACCCAAACTGTGCTACCCAGTGCAGTAGTCCAGAAGCTGACCTTGCCTGTGAAGACTGAGGCAAAGAAGGCATTGAGCACTTCAACCTTTTCTGCATCTTCTGTCACAAAGTTGCCTCCCCCATTCAGTAAGAGACCACACTTTCCCTGTTCCTTCTCTTGTTACCAACATACTTATAGAAACTCTTCTTGTTACCCTTCATGTCCCTTGCTAGGTGCAGCTCCAGTTGTACTTTGTCCTTCCTGATTTCATCCTTGCATGCCTGAGTAATACTTTTATACTCCTCCCTAGTAGTTTTTTCAAGTTTCTATTCCTTTTAAGCTTCCTTTTTGTGTTTTAGTTCACTGAAGACTTCCCTGCTAAGCCAAGCTGGTCTTCTCCCATACTTGCTATTCTTCCTGAGAATTGGGATTTTTCATTTCTGCACCCTTAGTAAAGTTTCTTTAAAATACAATAAACTCTCTCTTTTCTCCCTCAGATGTGCTACTCAGTTGATCCTACCAATCAGTTCCCTGAGTCAAAGTCTTATTTTTGAAGTCCAGGGTCCTTACTTTGATGGTCTCCTTCCTTCCTTTCCTTAGGATCCTGAACTTAACCATCTCTGGTCAGTGCTGACCAACTTGCCATTCACTTCTATTTCCCCCAGCAATTCTTCCCTGTTTGTCAATAGGTCAAGAGCATTGACCCTAGTTGACCTCTCCCCTGCTTGCACCAGGAAGTTGTTCCCAATATTGTCCCAGAACTTCATGGATTGCCTATTCACTGCTGTATTGCTCTCCCAGCAGATGTCAGGGTGATTGAAGTTGCCCATGAGGACCAGGGCCTGTGAAAGGCCATCTTCCACTAGCTGTTTGAAAGCCTCATTCACCTCAGTTCTTCCTGTTTGTTTCCCAGGCTCCATGCATTCATGTTTAGACACCTGTATGTATAGTCAGCTGTATGTATAGTCAGCTTCTGAAGTAGAGCAGTCTAAAGAAAAACCTCGCTATATGCCTGCAACTGCATATGTGGGATAGTCTGTTCTCCCTGAAAGCACAGTACTCTCAGACCTTCATGTACACAAAGCTCTTCCCTGAAGGAAGGGTCTAAAGTTGTGGGAGTGATGTTTTAAGAAATGAATCCTGGACTATCCAACCCTATAGAGAAGTTGGTGGAAACCTAATATAAACATCAGTTGCATTTAACTGTTGTAGCATCCCTCTGAGGTGGAGTTGGGTGGTGCAGCTCCATTCCATTTTTGATTCCTGCTCTATTCAAAGTTTGAAACGACTGCTTGATACAGGCAGCTGCATTTCTACTTAGGGAGGTTGAAAGAATCAGTTGACTTCGTGGCATATTATTATCTACTTGATTTCTGCCAATCTCTTCACTCCATAGGTATTAACAACCCTTGAACCCCTGGCTGTCCAGTAAAGATGTGTCACTACCTAGGAACCTCTTCTTGGGTGGCTTTGTTCCTCAAACAAGGGGACTCAAACCCACAACAAATTAGAAACGGGGGTGGGTAGGTTCAGGGCTGAAGGCAGGTCCAGCTATGTGGTAAATCTTCTGTCACAAAGAAATCAGAAAGACGAAACTGGGTTGGAATGTTTTTGACACACTCTGGATTTCCTGTTTGAAGTCTCAAGGTTTATTTTGTGAACCCTGTGTAGGTGTTTGCACAACTAGCAGTGCTAATATTGTACTGCACCCGTTGCTACCCTTAATGATCTTGTGGCATCCTAGTTGAGAATTACTGATCATAGTGCTTTTGTCATTGTAAACCCAACTATCAAGTTCCTACAAAGGTAGATAGTATAAGGTGTTGGCCTTAAGTAAGGGCAATCCATTGAAGGATCTCCATGAATATGAAAAATTCTCATCTCTAACCATTGTACATCATTAGTTGTTCTGCCATAATGCGTGTCTTTCACAGACTCCCACCACAACATTTTGAAACATGAGGTTCATAATTCATAGCTTTGCTTCTCTCTCTATACAGTTTAAGCATTTGTTTGTATTATGTTTTAAAGCTTTTATGGTTTATAATGGGGGTTGTCAATCGGGGATACATGTACCCCCGGGGGTACTTGAGATGGCCCTAAAGAGTACGCACAGGCAGTTGGGGATGGAGCACTGCCACATGCTATCCCATGCTGCCCGCCCAGCTGGATGCGGGGGGTGGGGGAAGCTTGTACACAGCAGCTGCTGCCACTCCACATCCAGCCGTATGCCACCCTTCACCCCACCACTCCCGCTCAGCAGCCAGTAGTACACTGTTCCACGTCTGGCCTCTGTGGGTACAATGATTCAAAAAGGTTGAAAACCCCTGGTTTATAACTTGGCTGTTAATAACCAATAGCCCTGCTTTTAACAATTTACATTGCTAAACTTTTTTCAGGAACAACGTTAGCGCTCCATTTTTGTAGAGGTTGTGAAAGTTAAATGCATAAGCATTTGTAAATATATTTAAATACAGACATTAAAGAAATGAGAATAGGCTGTGATATGTTGCGAGAGAGCCTTCTGGTCATTTGGAGTATACAAACCAATCCGTGGAGAATTGGCATAATTATGCAAAGTCCACAGGGATGATTTAGTCTAATGGCTTCAGCACAAGCCTAGGGGACAAACTCCTGAATTCCAGCCCTGATTTTGCCTCTGACTCATTGCATGTCCTCAGGCAAGTCACTCCCTCTTTTTCCCCTCTTTCTTCATATATGAAAATGGAGTAATGTGTTATTTGCGTGCTTTACAAGTGTAGTGTGAGAAGTAGTTAGTTTCTGTAAAGCCTGATGTAAGTTCAAACATATTTATCATCAGAACACAATTACTGGATTGTTTTTTGACCCTTCCATAGTGAGGTGGACTTTGGGGAGAATGATCTTAGGCAACAGGAATCTAAAACTGTTTTGTACTTTTCTTTCCCCATCAGTCTACCTTAGCATCTTTCACTATCTTCTTCAACTCTATCAAATTTGATGAGAAATATTAGGAAATTCAATCTGTTTTCAGTGCAAATAAGTAAGAATTTTGATTGAGCTAGAGGTTTTTTGAAAAACAGCATCCTTAAAATTAGGCCTCAGCCCACATTTAGGTACCTTTTGTAGGGAGTCTGATGTTCAGATGCATAGAGGGACCTGAAGAGTGTTCTTGATGCTTTCTAAAATCAGGCTGCTTACCTAAGAGCTTGTTTTCATACTCCTGTTCTTGATAATCTTGGTCTGAGGTCTCCTGTGTTCTGTCCCATTTTCTACCAGTGTGGGTTTTTTCTCTAATCAGTTCTGTGCTTTGAATAACTGCAATATGTGTCTCTATTTTGACCACTTCATTCATTGCCTGAAAGAGAACAAAAACAATAGCAAAGCTGTCAAGTGTCCAGGGGCCTCAGGAGGAAAATACTGTGGTACAGTCGTCCGTCTGCCAACTGTTCTGAAACCTTCTGGTTGCTTACAAAGGCTGTTTGCTGCTCTGTCAGATGTTTAAGGAAACAATCTGTGTGTAGGGACTTGTAGTAGAAATCTGTACTTAACCAAATTAACTGCACGTGACCTTGTCACTAAAATTAGTTATGACAGCTCTTGTGCTGCATCTTAAACAATAAATAAGGCAACCTGCCACGTCTCTGTGAAATACAGTGAAATAGAGATGGGCAAAGTCAAGTCCTCCTGCAGCCTTTCTTCAAAAAGGGAGATAATTTGAGACATGGTATAATCCAGAAAAGGACCTACCAGGCATGCTATGTAGGAGCAGCACCATCTACCATAGGCTTTATTTCCATCTGTGCTTGAAGGGTTACCATGAGATGTGGCCTACATAACCACTTGGGTAGAAGAAGAACAACGACTTTTATGCTGCAAAAAAAAGAAGCAAAAAGGCAACAACTAAAAAAAAACAACAAAAAACCTGGAAAAAAAAACCCACCACAGATCACATAGTCTGTACTGCTCCCTCATAGAATAACAACCAAGAGGAAATGAAAAGGATCTGCAACAGGTGGCACATGCTCCAAGACTAAATATAGGTGTGGCCCCCACCTGACCTTAACTCTGCCCAGTAGCAGCAGATTTAGTGGTCTGGCCATAGGCAGTAGCAAAGTGGTGTTACTACGTAAGACTTAACATGAATATCTACATGTGCAGCCCTATTGGGCCACAGTAAACTAACTCCACCACAGGTTAGTACAGCCAACTTCAGTATTACCCTATGGTGGTGGTATTTAGTGTGCTGCAACACATGTAGATGCTGACAGGGCTTGCTGGGCCACAAGGGTGCTTCAGTGCAGCCGCTGCGTGTTGGCTAGTCTTGCACCATAGCACCTTCATGTCCTAGCTGGCTACTCCAGAAAATGTTGAGCCCGGTTGGAGCAGCCCTGTCCTGGCAGGCTAAGCTCTGGGCCACCTGCTGGCTGGGGCTGCTCTGCCCTACTTCAGTGGGCTGTGATCCCAGGCACATGTTGAAACAGCACATAAACTCCAATGTGAACTGTGCCAGAGTTTATTCAGTCAAATTATTTTCATGTGTAGACATGCTCATGGTGCTAATCAATGCAACCTAGGTTAAAAAAAAAAAAAATTCCTCAATGTAATTTCCAGATGGAATTTTAAAATTAAGTCACCTTTAAAATAACTATTCTATTTTGCACAGCAGGAGGGGTTTTGTTTGCTTGCAAACCATTTCAACCATTTCACACCATATTCAACTTAATTCCTGACACTGTCTTCTTTTCTTTACGATTCATTGAACAGCCACTGGCAGGAATATTTGAACACTCATGGTGCACAGGCCAAGTCCTGGAGGACTGGAAAAGGGCCAATGTGGTCCCCATTTTCAAGAAGGGGAGGAAGGAAGACCCAGGGAACTATAGTCCAGTCCGTCTCACCTCCATCCTTGGCAAAGTCTTTGAAAAAATTATTAAGGCTTACATTTGCGAGAGCCTGGCAGGACAGATTATGCTGAGGGGAAACCAGCACAGGTTCGTAGCAGGCAGATCAAGCCTGACTAATCTAGTCTCTTTTTATGACCAGGTTACAAAACGCCTGGACACAGGAATAGGGGTAGATGTCATATACTTAGACTTCAGAAAGGCCTTTGCTATGGTATCCCACCCCATACTGGTGAACAAGTTAAGAGGCTGTGACTTGGATGCTGCACAGTCCGGTCGGTGGCAAATTGGCTAGAGGGTCGCACCCAGAGAGT
>JAGPOW010000304.1:28981885-29007293 GCA_030014935.1 Caiman crocodilus
CCGGGGTCATCTGACCCCGGTGCTCTTTCCTGCCAAGGCAGGGGGTCGGACTAGATGATCTGCCCAGGTCCCTTCCGACTCTAGACACTATGAAACTAATTTATTGAGGTCCCTTCCAACCCTAACATCTATGAATACTATTCACATCAGCTGTAGGTGTGAATTATGACAGCGTATCACATGGTATTTAAAATTGAGTTAAAAAAAAAACAAAACAAATTCTGAAACATCTTTGGTTTTGGTAAGAGCCCATGATCAGCAGTAATAAAATCAACTTTTCATTTTGAAATGCTTTCTCCATTATCAGCTGTGAACAGTAGAGAACTAAAAGGTAAGCACATGTTTGTTGGAAGGGGTCAGTCATTTCCCCTGGGTTTATAATTACACAGATGCGCTAGCAACCACGCATGCTCATTATTTCAAACCAGTAGCATAAAGTTCAGAAAGTAACAAAGCGAAAGTTGGCGTTTTAAAAATCTGTTGCTAAGCAGGAGGCTTTCTCCTACTCCATGTACTATGGACCGAATAATACAAATGAGAGGCAGGAATGGGCACGCAAAGCAAATATAGTTTTAAGATGGACAATGAACAAATAAAATGGTGGCTGCAGGCGTTATTTTAAGTTTGCAAATAAATTGTGTGCTTTGCTGTGTGAATGGTAACATGCTTGAACATATTTTCTTCATAAAAATCAGTGGGCAACATGCTTAAGTTAAGAAGGAGTTTCCTCATGCATGCTTTTAAGTGGAAAAAATATTTTTGTTCTACAATTATTTCTTTGTTAGAAAAAAAGAGAAACAAACATTTAAAAGCTCTGTTTTGGGAAATATGATTCATATTCTGACATGGCTCTTTACTGTGAATACTGTATGTTGAAACATCTTATACCAAAACTGAAGGCTGATTTAGCTCTTTTAAATAAATAAATAAATAATGTACCTGTAATTTAAAATCTCACTTTCTAGGCAATTTATTCTGTTTTAAAAGGTAAGTAGTCTAATGAGCAACCAAATTGCCAGTAAGTATCAGAAAAGATTTTGAGATAATGCTCAAAACCACTGTTACTGTGCCTTTTGAGTGCAGTAAAAATGACAAAACAAAAATACCTTAAATGATTCAAAAAATCTCCCTTTAATCCTGCTTAATTTTTAAGGGGAAAAGTTCAATTAAAATATAGGTGAGTAAGTTGGATATTGTGTTATTTGGATGGTAACTACAAAATAATTTAAGTCCAGTTTCCTGTGTGATTGCTGATTGTTTTTACTTAACCCTTTATTTCCAAACTCACGTACCTCTGAGAATTTCTTACTTATGCAAGGCACCTGATCATAATTATAAAACAGTTTAAGTATTTCATTTGTGCACATCTCCAAAGGAAAGAATTAATAAATTGTTTCCTGTATAATTTAATATTTCCTTTAAAGAAGGCGGCATATATCTTTCATTACAAATTAATCTGACATATTTAAAAAATATACACATAGGTGGGAGGAAATTCATAGAAATGCCTTACTGTTTTATTTTTCATGTGTTTGTAAAATATGTGAAGGAAAAACAAAATACTTATATTGACCATAATATAGTTTTAAAATATGTATGTTTCTGTCCTAATATATGGCAAATGTCACAATCCGACTGGTAATTTTTGACATATTTATATTTTTCTATAAATCTTTCAGGCAAAGATTTTCACGGGTAATTATATTTTATTGGACCATCTGCATAGTTGGGATAGATTTAAACAAGCTTTTGGTGAAGGTGTGAGGTATCCAAAAGCTTGTCTACATATCTACCCCAACCATGCAGTTGATCCAACAAAAGATATCACCAACAAAAATCCTTGCTGCTTGCATATTTCCTGGACCCTCATGGCGACAACATCACTCCCAAGACAACACCACCAAAAATCTTTTGTCTTTCAGGATGTATGTATCTTTGTTTTGTAATTACAATATACTACTGACAAGTTTGTGGTAGCCTTCAAGTTTGATAGATTTGTCTGAAAATAGCAGCCACATTAATAACAGATGAAAGTAGATTGAAAAAGCAGTGGTAAGGGCATTTTTTTTCTGATGCTAAATTTACTGTGTGTATGAATTTGCTATGTCTGTGTTGCATATTAAGTGATGTTTTATAACTGAAACGGGCTATAGTCAGTAATTCTTAGCTGTCATATTTCTGACAGGTTTTTTTTGCAGTGGTATTCTGCGTGCAAATACAGTTGGTCAAGTCTCTCAGCTTTAGGTTTCAAGGAGAGGTATCAGGAATATTAAAGAAGCAAAAAATCTAATGGCTTGTGTTTAATTAAACCTAGTTATGGTCTTTTTATTTTAATTTTTCATAATGCTTACTCTGAACTTGTCTTACCTTCCATCCTGTGGTTTTACTGTCCTTGCCAGCCACAGCATCCCTATGTTGCCTGTGAAAGTTTGTCTCTGTGAAGGAGTTAGTCTCCAAGGTGCCACCCTGTCCTGCCTTCTGCCTAACATCCCTATGTATTAGGCAGGTATTCTGCACATTTTCTTAATGTGAGAGCAGGTGCACAGCATGACATATGGCAAGGCAGTAGCATAGCTGAGAAGAGAGCCCAGACTGCTTGCTACCCATTCCTGGTTTAGGAACATATTCATTCTGCTTTGAGTTTCACAAAATATTTTTTCCCACTAAGCTATTGTTTTTGAAAGGAAAATGAATGTTAAGAACTGCATTTATGACTAAACAAAGTCTTTGTTACACAAGTGCAAAAGCTCTTTAGAGAGTAATTCTTACCATTATTACCATGCTTTTAGGAGACTGAAAAATAAACATTTAAAAATACAGTAGAATAGAGTTCATGTTTTACTTCATGGAATTCAAACCTTGGTATTTAGGAGGTCTTTTCCAAGTTTAAGGTCTGCAGCTTTTTAAGTTTGCTTGGATGGGTATTTCCCAATCCTTTTCTGCCACTTTGCTTGTACAAAAGACAATTTGACCCATGCTTTATCTTTCTAGTGGGAAGTTCCTTTCTCCGCAGCCTTCAGAAGCAGTTCAGAGCATCTTTGGAGCAGACTCTAGGAAGGTATTACCTCAAGGTATTGCCTCTAGTTCAGTAGCAACAACCAGCAGTTAATGCCACTGTCTTGACTATTCTATTTCTGAACTCACTTTCTGGGACATGCGAAATGTTTCCTTCCATTACAGACTCCTTTTTCATCTCCTTGCGTCTCCTGCTCCATCCTTATCTCGGTCTTGAATTTTGCAGGACTTAAAATGCCACTGGGCTAGATGATGGGCACCTATACACATGCGGCCAGGCTGCTCCAACACTAATTATAGTGTGTCGGAGCAGACTCGATTAATCAAGTCTGCTGGAGCATGGTAATTACCACACTGCAGCAGAGCAACTCCATGCTAAGAAATGGCAGCAGGGGCACTCTAACTAAAATGTTTGAGTGTAGGAACACTGATGCATGTGAAGCTATGGGTCCTTTACTTAGAGCAGCTCTCAGAGCCACTGTTATTAAGGTGCCCCTCTCCCCACTCCTGGAGCATGTCCATAAATGCCTGATAGTACCAGGCAAACACAGAAGGAACTGAAATAGTCCTCCTATTGAGAACTGCTCCTTGGTCAGACAGATTGAGTGGTCAATCCCTAGGAAAGCTGTGAGCTCTCCTTAGTTTGGCCATTCAAGAGAGAAGGCGGCCTCGGTGCAGGCAAGTGTTGTGATGCTTCATGAAGCCATAGTTTCTGGAGACATACACTTGTGATCATTTCACCTTTCACTAAAGTCTTTGTAGTTGCAATGAGAACCTAATGGGATTCACATTTGCCGGAGGCAAATACAAGAATTCAGCCTAGGTAGAGTGATTGAACTTTCCAATTATTTTCTTAGAGGTTCACTGTCATTTTTTGCTTAAAAAATAGATCTGCAAACAAATGTAGCCTTTGCATTAAATATGGTGTTGTTTGGTAACTAGATGCATATACTTCACTTTCACATGCCTATTTTAAGCAATTATGTATCTTAACCTAAATTCAGTTTCTTGATTTTTACATTTTATTGTGTTGTTCACCATTTTACAGTGTATTTCCTCATTAAGTAATAGTTTGGTTTGAGGAGGGAGGGGGCTTTTCCCCACTTAGTTTCTCAATTTTGAATGACAGAGTCAAATAAAAATAATTAAGGTATAAATCTTTTCTGCACAGCAGAAACTGGAAGTATGGTTGCTTAGAAAAATGTACCAGCAAATATCAGCATTTGCTTCACTGCAAGTACTAAAAATAGTATAGATACTTAATGCAGGACATTTTGTTACAATGTATTTATAAAGCATGAATTGACCTCAACCTAGGCATTGATCCGACCCTGATTTAGAATACATTTTTTTTTTTTTAAAAAGCACTCTTTAGTCATTCAATCTGAAAGGCTTATTGATGCATTATTTTATTTAAATAATTATAATAAATTATGATAAATTTAGGGCTTAACATAGGTTGTCATTCAAATATAAAGTTTAACATATTTTTTATGAAAACATAATTTAAACTATAAAAATCTGATTACTTTAAAATAGATTTTATCATCTGTTCAGAATGCTTTGTTTGTTTGGGTTTCAAGATGAAGATAAGCAGATATAGTATTCTTTAAAGGGTACAAGTCACAGCAATTATGAATCTGCTCTCACAACCTGCAAAGCCATGGTGACATTTGCAAAGTGTTTAAATGGTTTGGGTTCAGTAGGGGAATTGCTAACTATTTTTTCTTCTAGGTCCAAGGAAATAGCCTTCTGAAAAGCAAGCATATTGCAAAACTTGGAAACCCACTCCTCATTATTTCTGGAAAGAAGGAAGCTGATGCTTGTTAATTTTTAATAATAGCACTGTTAAGTTTCCTAGGCATCTCTCAAAATAAAGAAATAATGATTCTGCCTCAGGGTCTTACCCTTATTTTTGTTCCCTCTTAATATAAGACAAAATCACTTATTGTGGTCTTGTCTGAGCTGTTGTTCAGAATGTTTTTATTTAGACTGAATAAAGTATGTTGGTCAGGACTACATTTGTGAAATTGCAGAAGGGTTTATAGGGATAGACTGGACTAAGAACTGCATTGGAGTTGTGCCAGAGGCCACATTCGAGGACTTTACTGTTAAACATTGTACTGTAAATGCACTCTCCAAATCTGAAGGTGTTGAGAAGCAACTTAAAAAATGAAAGTGAACTTGCACAAATTAGAGATAAGCTTGATTGGGGTCTTAAAGTAAATTCATATCATTCAGTTGATATCTGTGAGAGCACATTACTGGCAGGAAAGCAAGGCCCACAGGTCACATGTGGTTAGGGTGGCCACTGACACATCTCCAGAGTACAGGAAATTCCCTTGGGGATGGGGGAGACCCCATCAGTTCCCTCAGCCAGTCAGCAGTGGGGGGAGGCTACTGCTGCCTCCTCTGCCAATCAGCAGCAACAGGTGGGGTCACTGGGTCCCTTAGCCAATCAGCAGCAAGGGGCAGGGCCACCACAAAAAGGCCACCTCCCTTGCTCCCTCCCTCTCTGGCTGGTTTGGAAGAACCCAGCTTCTGGCTGTGCACAGCCAGTAGAATTGCGAGGACAAATGATTGACGTGTATTTCCACCAGTGAACTGCAAAACAGGGCAGTCTGCTCCTCATTTAGGAATGGACAGGGGGCAAAGGGCTTAAAAATAGGACAAACTGAGATAAAACAGGACCAATTGCCACCCTGCATGAGGCCCATGTGGAGTTTAAATTGCAGCTACCAGGCTCACACCTGGCAGCCGATCCCCCTATTACTCTGGGTGAAGCAGCAGCTGAGATTTCTAGGCTCCTCTGCCCCACAGGGCAAGCCAGTGGAGAGCAGCACAGCCTCCAGGGCTGGGAGAGCCCATCCTGAGGTGCCTGAGTGAAGCAGTGCAGCAAGGGAGCTTGGGCTTGGAGGGGGCAGAGGGGCATTCCAGACGCATGGTGCAATGGGGAGGCACCCTACATGCAGTGCAGGGACTGCAGCACAGTGTAGCTGGGGATGGATGTCCTGGCGAGGGTCCATGCAGCTGTGGGTGGCAGTGGTGATGTGTAGGGAGTGCACTGGGAGGCATGTGCACCCCCTGACAGGTCACGCTCCCTGCTTAGGCAACAGGCAGGTGGGAGCACTGGTGTGTCCCCTGCGGATACTGCCCACTTCCAGGAGTGCCGCGGCCGCTTCCCAGTGACCCTGATTGGCTGCGGGTGGTTCCCCTCTCCCCAGTTGGTGAGATCAACTGCATGGGGACTCCCCCTCCATGGTTACTGACTGGTTGCTGGGGGGCACATGCCCCTCCTCACCAGGCCCGTAACCCCTGCTGATACAACCCCTACTAGTGTGGCTTAAAGAGTGTGTGGTCCCTGGCCACTTAGAAGCCAAACAACCCTGAGCTGGAGGAAAGCCTCGTTGGCCTCAAATCCATCTTTGGCCTGCAGCAGCAGTTAAAAACCTACCGAGGAAGAAGACATTAGCTTATCTTAGCACAGCTTGTGAAGAATTCCCATGCTGTTACTAGTGTGAAACAGAGTTTGCTCCTGCTACATAATTAACTTTGTACTTACCAATGTAGACATAGAGCAGTGGCCATGATTACAGTTACTGTCCCAGAATTACTTGTATGAGCCACCTGTTTGCTCAGTGTTTGTTTTGAAAGAAGTTTTTACTCCATGGTTGTTTGATCAGGACATGGAGAGGCTTCAGTCTGTCTGTGTACTGTGTTGATTAACACGCTATGATGAGAAGCAGGGTGTGTGCACTATTTGGGAACACTTCTGAGCCCTCAGAGTTGGGGTGTTTTGTAAGCTGGAGCCCATCTTTAGTCATTTAGTAAGAAACATGGAGATGCTTGGCAGGCAGATGTCCTTTGTGCCTCTGCTTCTACTTTGGGTGAAGGCCAGAAACCCAATGTTTGAGCATCGAGTTAAGCTGTGCTAATCTTAAACGTGCAAAACCTATGTACTTCAGACAGTGAATGTGGAGGTTATTTTGCCATCAATGAGTGTTGGGTAGGGGCTATTACTAGAAACAGATTGCAGGGAAGTTTGATAATGGGGAGGAAGGGGGGTCAGCCTGATGACTCTGCTAACATCAGCCCCTGGGGCTGGTGTGACAGAATTATACTGACCACTGGAGATGGTCGTGGGAGAGAAGTCTTACTTGCCCAGGTTCTCCTCACTTAGGCAGCATGAGCTTAACTGCTGCCACTGAGGGACATGTGGCAGTGCAGGCTTCCCAGGGGTCTCTCGTTGTGCTCCATTTGCCCCATTCCCAGGAGCAATGCTGAGCTTCCTATGGCAGAGCCCCCTGGGAGAAGGGATGTCATTTTGCCCCCACCCCCTTTCTTTCTCTCCAGATACAGTGGGAACTGCCATGCCCAGCAGTGTCCAGGCTGTACAGGGCTCCGTGTGCAATGACAAGATTTCTGATGGGAGGGGCCCACACTGGCCTCTAAGTCCACACTCAGGTCTAGTGCCCTGCTCACCCTGCCCTCGTTATGTTACTGATTAAAATGGATGGATTTGGTGGTGGTTAAGGACTGAAGCTACATAAAGATGCTGTTGCCAGAGGTGGATCCTTCCTTCCCTTGCCTTTGTTTCCCTCACCTCTTCCTCCTGCAGTCTACAGCACCTTCCTTAAGTGGTAGGTTTTTTTGTTCTATTTTGTTTTTTTTGAAGGCCGTATCATTCTAATGCTAGGTGCAACTCAGAATATTTCAGAGTCCAGGCCTAGGAAACTCCAGAGTTTGTCAAAATCTGAGCTGTATTATGTTATAGTTTGCACATAATTTAACACAGAAATTGGCAGGCAGGTGGCGGATCAGAAGAGACGTGTAAGCTGCTGGCTGTGGGAGCTACTGAGACACTAGTCAGCTTGGAGATGCTGCTCAAAAATTGGTTTTTATATAATTGTTTTGAATACTTCTGCTAAAATAGAGACTTTCCTGCAACTTGTCTGGTAACTCCTTTGACAGAGTTTTTGATGAGTCAGCAATGTGTTAACTCCATCACATCTGTTGTCAGTTGAGGTTTTTACAGATGAGTTCTGCATATAGGTTGGCAGCAGTGGTAAGGGAGTTAATGCACCAGCTGTTGGCCAAACAGCAGGGGGGCATGGAGTGAGGAGTGTAATCCTGGCTGGGATCAGTAAACAGTGTGGCTTGAGCCAACTGCCCCATGGTGAGTCCTTATCAGGGCCAGGATGTTTCTTCCTCTCCCTGCTCTTTCCTGTTTTGCTGAGCACAGCACAACCCACTTCCTCATTTACCCTTCCACCCAGAGCACAGAAGTAGCTGACCATGCTTCTGCTGGGGCCAAGCAGCCAGGGAGCCTGGGGCTTTGCCCAGCCTGGCATGATGAGCTTGAGCCTCCAGCCAACAAAGGGTGGTGCAGGGTCAGCCCAGCCCTAAGCCTGCAGGCCTCCCTTCTGGTGTAAAGGACCCAGCTCCCACCAGGGCAGTTCCAGGACACTGGGGGCTTGGGGCTGGCCTCCCCACAATGGAGGGGGGAACCTATGCCACAGGGTTGCTGCAGCTGGTGTCCCCAGCCACGGTAGCAATGGCCAAAATGAAGGGATTCCAGGGACCCAGCAGGTAAGTGTTTCCCACCTTCTCTTAGAGTGGGCACAGTAACCTCCTTTCACCTAACTTCTGCTCTGCCCAGGATGCTGGAGAAGCACTTTGTCTCTGCCTTACCACTACCACTCTTGCCACACCCCCAGTTCAAAATCTTAGATCTGCCCATGTTTGCTGATAAATGCTATTTGCTAGTTTTGTTGATGAATGCATTTCACTGAATCTTCCCTGGGATCCCAGGATTTAAGATGTTTCTGTGTTCTCCCAATATGAAAACCTAACCCTCTTAACAAGGGCAGAATTGCAATCCACGCATTTTGTAGAGCAAGCTCAGTTGGTTTGATCCACAATGCATGTAATAAGGAGGCAGCTTTCTTCGAAGTCACCGCTTGGTTTGACTTCATCCATGCCTCTACCTTAATTATCTTTTTATGAATTAAACTGTGATAGGGATAGGTTGTTATGTTTTGTAATTTTGTAACCACTATTCCTGAGAGTGCTGCCTCAACGTAAGTGGCACAAAAAAATGAAAAGAAAAGAAGCAAGATTTGCAGCTGTCTGCGAAATGACTGAAAACAAGCATGTTTCTTCAGTGTGTTGACATCCATAATTGTGACTGCAACAAGAAGAGTAATGACTGAGTTGCAGGAGTGCAAGGTGATAATATACCAAGTACCAGTTCTTAGACAACAAAATAATATAAAAAAATTCAGCGGTGGTGCAGAAAGAAATACTGACAGTGTGCTATTACTGTATATACCAGAATCTAAGATACCTTCAAATTTAAGATGGCTCTCCCCCCCTGCAATAATTAAATTCTGTGCATAGAAAATTTTACTAATTTTTTTCATAATTCTCTATGCATAGATTCTAATTATTGGAGAGTCATCTTAAATTTAATTTCCCCCACTACTACAGCAGTAGGCGGTTAGGTATGGGTTGGGGGCTAAGTCATGCAGGAGTCAAGTAACCTACTTTGTTCCCTGGCACCTGCTCCCCCTCTGCCTACACCCCTCCCTGTGCCATCTGAGGCCTGACTGCACTGCTGCAATACCTGTACCCCACAACACCTATACCCCTCCCCCTGCCTGCTCCCCCTTTTATCTGCCCTACTTACACTGCTGTTTACCCTCCAGTGCTCACACAGCAGCAGTGGCACCTCTTGCCCTGAGTACAGTCAGGCAGAAAGGGGCTGGAGTCAGCATGTGCTCTGGGCCAGCATGGGGCCAGTGCTAAATGATAAATGCTGGTGGGGTGTGCGCAGTGCTGCAGAGTGGGGGGGCATAGAAGCAGCCAGGGTACAGTGGCTGTGACCCTGAGCCTGGGTCAACGCTGAAGTAAGAACTGCAGCAGCCACCTGTCCCCCTCTTATACTTAAAGCCATGATGAGGGGCTTTTTTCCTTATGTTAAATGAAGGAGGAAACAATGTCATCTTGGTTTTAAGTAAATGAGGACAAGCAAACCATTTTCACAGAATGAAAAACAAAATGACTATTTTTCAGAATGGTATTACACCATGGGTACGCCTACACATTCATTATTGCACGTGTAGATGCACATCATAGTAATAACAGGTACTAACAATGCACCGTAATTGGCGCTGCAGTACATTAGCACAGACTAAAGCTTTTCAGGTGATGCTTAATGCCCATTGGACTAAGTGTGTGTGTGTGTGTGTGTGTGTGCGCGCGCCCCATGAGAACAAAGGCTGAAGTAATCATGCCCCTTACATGCCTGTGCTATTCACTGAATTTGGACCATGTATTCTGCAAGTCACATTGGCTTTTGCCTAACTATAATTCTTCCCCATATAATGTGACATGGGTCAGAGGTGTTAGAGACTGGCATCATTTAACTGAAAGGCTAGATAGTAATGAAGCTCCATGTTTTAACTTAAAAACCCACAATGTTTTTAATGAGACGATTGAAAGAGTCTACACTTTCTTTGGACAGAGTGTAAAGAGATGGGCTGTGTTATCTCAATTGGCTTCTGTCTCGGAGCTCATCAGTATCGTTACTTTGAGTAGAGCATGTCCAATACATTTGGTTGTCAAGAAAAGAATCAGTCATTGCTTTGAGGTTCCACTATGTTGATATAATGAAGGTGCTTTCCAGAATAATACTCCTGAACCAAAATGGCTGATGATCATAGCGAAACTTCAAATTTAAAGAACTTCAGGAACTTTCAGGTTTTTTTGTTGTACATGCACATGTGTGCATGTGTGTGCACATGCATTTTGTATCAATTTTGGGGCCCCAATAAAGTATGCTTGCACAGGGCCCATACCATATACTTCTGCTAATGTAGAGGACCATAAGCAAAAATCTTCTGGGCAGATTCAGCTGAAGCTGTGAACATCACGTTTCTCTTAGTAGAAAGCCACCTTTTGTCCCAGATTCATATAGATCAACATGTCCACTCTCCTACTTCAGGTCCCTTTGAAGCGTGCGGGTAATGTACCCTCATTATTCCTGGGACATCCTGATGTACATCTGTGCGGTTACAGTGGTTCATTCCAGGGTCAAGCCTGGCAAACTGTGTCCTCTTGCTGGCCACCTAGACGAAATACAGACAGTCAAAAAGCCTGAGAGTGAATCAATACAATCTTTGTAGGTTAGTCTCAGCTGCATAGATACCAATAAGCAAGTGAACAGACATTCACTTTTGATTACAGAAATGCAGCCACATGCCTGCAGTGGCCCAGGCCAGAAGCCTGGGGGTGCTAGAGCACACTTCTCTGCTCACCTGGAGCAGACAGCTTTGGCCAAGCTAATCTGTTTACCCCATAAGGAATGGTTTGTGGGGGGAGGGGCAGAGCATCCTGGGATGCTGAGGGACTGTGAGTTAACTTGAATCTGGAGGGGATCTGGGACAAAAGTTCAATAAATCAATATAACCTAAATCAGCTAAGTCTGATATTATATCCATCCAGGTTTATCTTAAACTAGTTTCATCCATTTTGAAAGTGGTTTATGTACACTCAGCTTCTATTGTTACAGATTTGAACCAATTTCCAATTGTTTTATACTAGTTTACATGTAATTTCTGTCCCTACCCCTACTGAAAAAGGAGCAGCAGTGCAGCTTAGAGGGGTGATGTAGGTGAATGACTGTGCTGCATCTCTTGATTTGATTTGAATCAAACCATGGGGCAGTCAGTCCTCGGTCAAAGAGATCTGTTTACAGCCTAACAGGTCCAAAAGTGAATAGGTCTGGAGAGGCTGTGCTCTTTATTTTAGCCTCTGTTGTGGCAATACCCTCCATTTTAAACATGCATTGGTAGGATTGTGAGAAGACTCTGTTCTTGTTACTGCCCCTGTGGTAGTGGTTCTCTGGATAAACAGTTAGCCTCAATACCTTTCAGCAGTTTTTTAAATGTCTAACATTTTTATTAAGAAGCAGCAGCAGAAGAAGAAAATATCCATCAAAATTGCATCAGTATTGTTCTTCCTTAGAAGATTAAAAAATGAATGGATACTTTTAGAAAGTAATGGCAGATCAAATCAATTAAATTTGTTTTAGTCTGTAAGCCTTCTGATTGCAGGGCAAAATTTACAAGATCAGGTTGATTTCTTTGAACATGAAAAGTTTAATTGCTAATATTCTAATGAATCAGGCTTGAGCAAACATAAAATAACATTCAGGAAGTTGTCTGTCAGCCAGACAAGTACACTTTGACTTTTTGGTTTCAGGAAACTCAAAGGTTACACTAAACAAACTCTAGTCCACAGAGCTTCCATAGCCTCCTCCCTGCCCCATTTCTTCTAAATTAATTTGATTGTCTTACCTGCCAGTTACACAATTACTTTCAAATACCCCACCACTCCCAAACAACTGCCTGCATTGTGTTAAGTCACAGCATTATTCATTTCTGACTATTGAATCACTTGACACCTGAAAAAACGTGAATCTGCAGCAGTTCTTTGACAGAAGATCCATTAAGCTATTCAAAATTAGCCCTCATTGCAGTTATGACTTAACCTATTGCCAAAATTATACTCTGCTTTCTTCATAAATTTATTCTTCAGAGTGTTCATAGGCTGTATTATCTAGCACATTTAATAGTGTGCTTACTGTAGAATTTAATGTAGTTGCCAACAAAGTAATTCAGACTGCAGGGATTCATGATGGATAGTTAAACAGTTGAACAGTGCAATGATTCTGTGCAACTACGTTCCGTGAAGGTGAGAAATCAGGAGTGAGATTAAAAAAAAAAATCCTTCAGCTTCTAAAGTCTGCCTCAGGCCTGGTTTAGGTGCTTAAGTCCAGAATTGGGAAGCAAAAAAAATACCCCCTGGTCAATGACTACCAAACCCCAGAGGCAACTGTTTCTTTTTAAAATCTTCCTGATTGGTCAGACAGCAGTTGGAGTACTGCATCCACTTTTAAGTGCCCTACTCTAAGAAGGATGTGGATAATCTTGAGAGGGTCCAGAGGAGGGCCACTCATGGTTAAGGGTTTGTAGACCAAACCCTATGAGGAGATACTAAGGGACCTGGATCTCTTCAACCTCTGCAAGAAAAGGTTGAGAGGGGATCTTGTGGCTGCTTACAAATTCATTAGGGGGACACAGCAAGAGATTGGAGATGCTCTGTTCACCTGGATGCCTCTTGGGGTAACAAGGAACAATGGTCACAAAGTGACAGAGTAGTTTTAGGCTAGACATCAGGAGCAACTTCTTCACAGTAAGGGTGGCCAGAATCTGAAATGGGCTTCCAAGGGAGGTGGTGCTCTCCCCTACCTTGGGGGTCTTTAAGAGAAGGCTGGATAGGCATCTGGCTGGGGTCATCTGACCCGAACACTTTCCTGCCCAGGGCAGGTGGTCGGACTCAATCTGTTGAGGTCCTTTCCGAACCTAGCATCTGTGAATCTATGATGTCAACAATTCAGCTTCAGCACATGCCTAGAGCTACTCCAGCCTGAGCAGAACAGCATTTAGCTCCAACCCAGATCCAAAATATTTGTGGAGCAGTGTCCATGGCCTTGTTTGTGCTGCAACGTACACGAGCTTCCTGCAACAAATACAATAACATCAGACATTAAAGGAATTTCTCCTGTGATAGAAATGGCCAATCCCCCACAAAAAATGGTGGGTCCACAACATGTTGGGATATTTTTAATGTCTGGCTACTTCTTAGACCCCATTCTTTCCCACAGTGCCCTGTGAGAGCAGCTGGCACCCTGACAGCTCGCCCTGCAAACCCAGGATGCAGAGCTGCCTTCCACACTAGAAATAGCCCTGGTTGGGGGGAGGAGGGAGGGGGGGTCTGTGCTCCCCACTGCAATCAGTTCCTGTCACCCCTTGCAGGGATCTCCTCATTCTTACCTCTGTTTAAGTGACTGGGGCAGGGGCTGGTGAAACAGAGACTCTGATCAATCCTTGTCAGTGCAGGAGACTCACTTGGACCATCACTCTTGCTGCCTGGCAGTAAACATAGCAGGGCTGCCAGCTTCACAGGAACTTTAAAAGGCTCCTGGGCAGCTCCAGCCAGCTCTCGGGCGGTCTGGCAGCCAGACTCAAGTCTGTCAGTGAACCTGTTCAGTTGACAGGCTCCCCTGGGGGCTGGGGGAACCATGGAGCAGCCCTGTTACCCCTGGTTGAAAAGTCTGTTGCACTCCAGCCCCGGGGCCTTTGGATGTGAGGACACCCAGAGCACTTGGTTTTGTAGTTCTACAATAAACCATATACACTAATATAATTACTGTAGCTTCACAGAAATGAAAGGTTGAGAGGCTGGGTCTGGCACGCGTGCTCTGGGCTCACCTAACGTGCACCAACAGCACAGGGCCTCTTGGAGAATGTAGTTGTGGCAGCTTGATTTTTTTTTTTTTTTTTTTTTTTAAATACAGTTGGTGATGGTACCCATGTCTTCTATTGTAGCTAGTGGTTAGAACACTCACCCAGGAAATGGAAGTGGAAAACTTGTTATTTCCTTAGCTCGAGGGATTCAGCGCTTGCATCCGTCTCCCAAGAGAGTGTCCCCTCTGCTAGGCTTACAGGGTAGGCTGTACCAGGGCACTTTCCACCCCCCGTTGAAGTTGAGCCCTGGAATGAAAGCGGGCTGGTCGTGTCAGGGGTTCAAAGCTGTGGATTTGAGTCCCCTCAGGCTAAAGAGGGCCGAGAACCCAGGTTCTCCCAGTGCGTGGCCAGAAGCTGTCTGCTTCTCTCTCCAGCTATGATATAGGAGGCGCAAGCAACTGGCAAGGCTATGTTTTAAAAAGAAAATAGTGAGCCTCACTCAATTCTGTTCAAAGAACAGATATTGCATCTACATGCAGGAACAGCTCCAGGGCTCTGGATGTGGAGCAGGGGGAACCATTGCCCTGCTATTCTGGGTCAGCCACCTGAGCTCTGGGGGTGAGCAGCAGTTGACCCACTTCAGTGCTTGGCATTTCCTGTTGGCTTCCTTTAAATTGCTTCTTACGGTTTCCTGGACTGCTCTTCTGAGGTGCTAAATTTTCTGTGTGCTACATATGGTGCTGGCATGCTTAACTCTGGATTTTGGATTTCTTTCTGGGTCTGGGGCTTAAAGATAAGCATTGCAGCATCCAGCCTCTCAGTCACTTACTGGATCTAGCCCTATTTGTGAAGAGCATGGGCTGCCTCTTTAGCATAAGTGTTGGGGGGCACCCTTTTTCTCAATAACAGCTGTTCATCTTCTTTTGAAGTTTTATGAAAGACCAATATCTACAAAGGATTATGATCGAACTACCAGGTTTTCATTTACAGTCAACCTAAGTTTTCAGCCCTGTTTGCTCTTTATTTTGTGACAGGCTCTGATACTTCATCAGGTAGGACGCTACAGTTTGGCAGAGAAGATTCTCAGAGATGCTGTACAAGTGAATTCTACAGCCCATGAGGTTTGGAACGGTCTTGGGGAGGTTCTGCAAGCTCAGGGCAATGACGATGCAGCAACTGAGTGCTTCCTGACAGCCCTGGAGCTTGAAGCCAGCAGCCCCGTAGTCCCTTTTACCATCATTCCCAGAGTTCTCTAAGAGAAGATCATCTCGATGATGATTATCATGGTTCAGCGTCTGGACTTGGGGGTGAGGAAACACGACATACTGATATGTCTGATAATGCAGGTTGGTTTGAAAAACTTCAGGTAACGAACTCCACACTCTGATTATTGCTGTGGGGAAACTGATGGAACAGTGAAGTGATGTGCTATATTAATTTAGAATGAAGGAAAAAATGACTAACCAATAACAAATTGCTTGTATCACTTACATTTTTGCCCCATGGTAGTTCTGAAACCTGCTTATTGTTCAACTGGATAACGTGCCATATTTTTGTTAAGTGACATCTGAGTGTTACGTAAAACTATAACAGAACCAACCACCAAATGTAAAATGATATTTTCAAGTTAAAATTCAGTGGCAGAGCAGCCTATTTTTAACAAGCCTGTTATGGAAACTTGTTCTCTCCTCCTCCTCAACCTCTCTTGGCCCAAAGTCAAAATGTGAATTTTCTGTTTTCCATCTCTATTTTGGTCCAGGCCAGAAAATCGTTTGAGTTCCTGTTTTTTAGTTGTTAATAATTGTGATGTGTGGCTAATTGTTATCTTTATTTAGAACAAAGAATGAAGACAAGAATATTTATATTTTACCAATGTATGCCTGTTTCGAAGGAGAAAATATTAGTTATTTAAGTTTAACTTTTTTATGTGAATTCAGAGTTTATTTATCGATGGAAATATGTAAAAAGAAGCTTCATATGGAATATCTACTGACATTCCTTATACATGACCCACACTTGGTTAAATGGGAAGATTATGTTAATAATAAAATGATTTTTAAATGGAATCCCTGCCTGTCTTTTCCACTGAGCCCTATTTATTGCAGCAAGGTCATGTTACAGAAAACGGAAACCCCCACCTCTTTTTCACAACCTGTGTTATTGCCTAGATTTTTAGTTTGTTTTTTAAAACGTAGCCCCTCTTATATTCTCTCCCTTCTATCCCCAGTGAACACTTGCAGAGTTCATCTGGATCAGTATAAAATGTGAAAAGGTCTGTAACTTGGTCAACTTCCAAGATGTTCATGATAATTAAGTATTAAAAATTGGAGAGCTTGTTGCTCTATCCTTCATACTCCATTTAATTTATTTAATGGGAATAAGAGTTAAGACAAGAAAATAACTAGCTGAATACTTGCCCTAGGTCATAACTTTTATATGTAAACTAGTGAGTAAGTCTTTCCAACAGCATCTGGTGTGTAAATTGGTATCTTCATTAAGTGCTCGGCTTTTCTACTCCATGTCTCTTTGGAAGAGTTCAGAATTCCTCATACATGGTTACATAGGGTATTCCTAGTTGTCTCTCTGAAATGTCTCTTACTGGCACCTCTAGTGTATTTGAAAAGAGTTTAAATATTTCTTGCCAGCCTTCAATATTTTTTTAACTGTCCTTAGCATCTAATTCAGAGATCACACACTCCACCCATCCTGAAAAAGCAGTGGGCTAGTGCCATGTTACTGCCATGCCAGCAATAATACTATGTGGCACAGATTTTTGGCTGAGCTTTCTGGTGGTGAGTGGGTAAGACTTGCCCCGGTGAGGAACAGACATAGCAGAGATCAAGAGTTGTTCATATAGCGAGGCCTAATAGACTTATCAGTTGCTTCTGTATCCTAAAAACAGGGCAGATATCTAACCTGGGAAAACATCCAGATTTTATTAAGTTGGGTGCTCGGTGGCAGTTTCAGAACTCATTCACCTTCAGTGCATCACATCTGCTCAAGAAAGCTAGGCGCACACATTCAAAAAGTCTGATCGTGAATTGATTCACTCTCTGCAGGTTAGTCTAACCTGGCTAGGCTAAACTGATTTGTAACTGCACAGACATTCTTTCTGGACTGTGGAAATAATAGCACATGCCTGTAGTGGCTCAGGCTACATGCCGGGGGGTGCTAGAACAGCCCTCCCTTCCCTTCCTCAGTGTTGAGCTGAGGAGAAGCATGGCCTAGCCCCAGCATGATGCTCCTGATTAGGGAGGGGGTTCCCTCCCACCCCGCTGTTGATAACAGAGCATTGCATTACACACCCAGGAGTTGCACAGGGAGTTATTAGCATTTATCTTCCCATCAAACAAAACAAAGTTTCTCTTATTAATTTAAGCTCTTCTTAACAACTTTTTCCAAAGAAAGAATGCAGGACATTACCAGCTACCTGCTGATTAGCTCCAAAAAGCCTTAAGCCAACACTGTCCTGTCTGCCTTTGTCTTGTCTCCCATAACACAGAGGTGCCTGTGTAAGATGGAGGGGAGGAGGGAATCCCTGCTTGAGCAGGAAGTGGTGACCAGCAGAGGGGTAGGGGGTGGGCAGGAGGGGAACAGGAGGAAACCAGGCAGATTCCACTGTACCTGCACTCTGCTGGAACTACAGCCAGGGAGCAGAGGGGTGGGGCCAGGCCTGTTGGGCTGGAGCAGAGCCCTGCCCAGGGCTGCAATGCATCTGGGATGCTGGAGGACGCTGGGATGCAGGAAGGCCTGAGACAGACATTGCATAAACTGGTTTGACACACATCAGTTAAGTCTCATACAACACTCAACCAGGTTTATCTCAAACCTGTTTCAGCCATTTTCAAACTGTTTTTTACGCACTGAACATTTGTTTTGCTACAGTTTTAACTATTTGTTCTGCTACAGTTTCTGATCACTTAAACCGGTTTATGTGTAATGTCCGTCCTTAGCTGAAGTGACTCTACAGAGCTCATTATGTGCTTAAAGTACTGGACAACCAATGTTTTTTCCATAGCTGCCCAGAGACCTTGGCCCCAAATACATAAAACTAGAAAGCTAAAACCCCTGGCAGACATTACACTTAAGACATGATTCACCAGTTAATCATGCCTTAAACAGTAACTTTAGTAATATTATTGCAGTTAATAGGATGATAAAACAGGGAATAAGCCACAAAGTTATTACAAATTTTGTGCATTAATTTTGAGGCTGGTTCCCATTGTGCCTTAAACTGAATGCGTGTCCAGTGCACTCCTGCAGGTAGGAGCACCAAGCAGATGACTTGGGGCTGCCAGCTGCAAGAGCACAGCAGGCACCCAGCTTGCTACTTACTGGTACAGCAGGACCCTGAGAATCATGATAATCTGTCAGCAGCCTAATTGCACATCTATCAGAGGTCCAAGAGACAAGTGTGTTAGTAAGGATCCTCTGAGTCTTCTATGGGCAGGAGACTTAAGCTAGCCCTATGCTCATGGTACTCCTCGGTTGTTAGTAGGGTTTTCTGTCCCATTATCTCATCAGTCTGGAAGGGCTGTGATGTACTGCTGTGCCTGACAGCACTGATCTGCTGACTGGAACTCTCAGCCTTGAGAGCACCAGGCACCTAGCTGCTACTTGCTACTTCAGCAGCTTGCCCTGCACTGGCAGTAGGGCACAACTGTAACATGATCCCTAATCCCACAGTTATGTCTCCTGCTGTGCATGTGTGGTATAGCAGGAGGCATGATTGCTGGCACTGCAGATCAGTCCCATGTTGCCCTTAATAGGATGTCTGTCAGCAGCCTTAGGGTTGCAGCAGCTTTCAGATTCTATTTCCCAAGCATGTGTGTTCTAAGGACTAAACGAAGTGCACTGAGATGGTGAGACCTGCAGAACAACATTCACAAGCTGGTTATAATCCTTTCGATATCTGTCAGCACAGAAATGTGCCAGCACCTCCATTCCCCCCTCTTTAATAGCCCCATATACTGTATTTTCCAGGTACACTCTGTGCTCCTGTTTCATCCTCATCTCTTGCCTCCAATCCACTCACCCACTAAACTACTGAATCCTCCTGTTACGACGCCTAACATGCTCTGTTTAACCCCGACATGCGTTTGGTGTGGAGGCACCAGAAGAAAATGTAAAACTAATATGGGATGTAGTTAAACCACCGTTAAAGCCTTGGGGTTTTTTTCCCATTACATTTCTGTTGTTTCCACTTAATACCCGTTGTGTGTGTCCCTTTTCCAGAGATTCCAGCCCAACATCTTCAGCTTCCATTAATCTAGGGTTGCTTTTCTGAGGAGACAAGATTTGAATCCTGCTCCAGGAGCTCCACAGGCTACAAAATACAGCTGGATTGTTTCGCTTTATAAAGTAAAACTTAATCTGCTACAGTATAGAGTGAGGACCCCATTAATCCCAGGCTTGTTCCCAGATCCTTCATTTCATTTCTTTGATAGCTACCCCACACAGCAATTGAGTGGCCATGTAATAGCTTCAGATCTCTCTCCTCTCTTCTTGACTGGTCTGTCATTGCTGTCATGCAGCAATGACAAAATAGTGTTTCTCACAGGGTTAATTTTTATCATCGTAATTTCACTTCATTCACTGCATGACTTCTCCTTTCAGGAGCTGCCTTGTCAAAACACAAAAACTCAGCAACTTTTAAAAATGGATTATCTATGAGAGGTCTTCAACCTAGGAGTTTTCAGGCAGAAGCAGGAGGCCCCATAGCACAGTAATTAACCAGCAAAACTTGTTCAAACATGGTTTTCCACTTGGCTCCTTACAAGGTGCCAGTATTAGTGATTTATGTTCATTAAGGAATGTAAATGATGTTTTTTGATGTTTTAATTTCTCTATGGGAAATTTCAGCCAACATCTGGTACAAAAAGATGCTTTCAGCACCTACTTTGGGGTTGCAGGAACCTAAGACAGGACCTCAAACACTCCTGTTTGGAATTTCCTGATGGACTTGTTCACTTATGAAATGGTATAAATCCTAGTCCTAGGCATGTCACTTTCCCCTTTTAAAGTATGTGGAACTTAGGCATCAATTTGGGTTTGTGACTTCCATGCCTGAAGCTGATCACCTAACTTAGATGGGGGAATACTTGATGGCACCATGCCTTGGTCTCCTTGTGACTCTTGTCCAGTATGTAGCTTTAAAGAGTCAGCAGGAAGGAAGCAAACAGGCCGTTCCACAAATGCATGCTGTACTTTCTTTAGCTGCTTATGGAAAGGTTTTTTTGTCATCTGGTCCAGTACGTCTCATAGCCTGACATTTGTTAGAACCACCCCATCCTAATAACCAGCACTAATGAAGTATAGTGTGGTCTTTCTTTTGAAAAGGCATGAGAGACCTAATTATACCCAAGTAGCTCCTGGACACTGAAATCTAAATGCCATACAATAAAGTCCATGAGACCTGTTTCTTTCATGCAAGAATTTGCACCCTGCATCCCCGTCCCCATCTGTGTTCCCATCCCATTCCCCCCGCCCTTTGTGCAATACAGAGCTGCTCTTATTAAATTTAAGCCTGTACCATGCCATTGTTACACAAACCTTCTGGTCTTCTAGCATGAACAAAACTTGCATTCCTTTTAAAATGCATTTTTCTTTCATCTAAAACTAACTGTAGCCCAGCAGAATTCAATGAGGAAAAAAAACCAAGTGCAGA
Source organism: Caiman crocodilus (assembly GCA_030014935.1). Classification (NCBI taxonomy): domain Eukaryota; kingdom Metazoa; phylum Chordata; order Crocodylia; family Alligatoridae; genus Caiman; species Caiman crocodilus. The sequence goes on from JAGPOW010000304.1 coordinate 29,002,880, forward strand.
TTTTCCTTTCCAGCTTTATATTACTCAAAATGAATAGCATCTGGTGCTAGTAAGTATGGGTAAAATTCTTACAATAGCTGAACCTGCAGTGCTGAAATGAGCAACATTGCCATTTAAGTTAGTGGGGCAAATTCCTTGCTAACGGTAGCAGAGTAAGAAGATTCAAGACAGGCATTAATTTAGCCTATATTTTCTTTCCTGTATGAGGATTTAGAACTTGTAGGGAAGACAGAGGCAGACGCAGCTCACTGCGTCTTCCAAACTTCTATCATGCAACTATTGTGCAACATGCCTATTGACTGTTTTAGTTTAGAAACACATGTTCTGAAAGTGCTGTTTTACTCTGCAAATGACAACAGGACTTTGGAATTCCAAACTACTTCCTTAGGACCTTGTCACACACAATGCTGGCTGTGTGTTTAAATGTGTGGAATATGATGCAGTATTAAAATTAGATGTGTTTGGAGCCACTTGCACAATCATGTTTACTATATGCACAGCTTGTGCTCTGCCACTAGTGGGCTGGGGAGCAGGCTTCCTGGCATGCTGTATTAAGTTGACTTTCTCCCATATTTCCATCATCCTGTGAAAACAGCCACATGCAGGTGCAAGTACCAGTTGGCTGAAGTGAGACAATGCAAATTCTAATCTTTTCCTGACTAAATATTCCAGCTGGCATTGGATCTCCAGGGGCTTCCAGGAGAAGATGAGAGGTAGGACTGAGCAAATGCTTACCTGGGCCACTCTAAACCAGAGACGGTCCATGGTTCAGCATTGTGAACACCTGGCCCTGGTGAGGCACTGCTTTGAGGCCTGTGGTGACACAAGATGACATCACACATGCCAGGGCACTGCAGTCCTGGTATAAGATACCACCTCATTGTTACTGGACCTAGCATCTGGGCTGTAATGTGGACTGCCTGGTTTTATTGGCTGCCCTTCCCACCCTTGGTAGTGGGGCTGCCCTTCCCCCCCCTGGTAGGGGTGGTTTTGGTTCACTCCTCGCCCACTTCCCCCCCCCCCCCCCCGAACACAGTGAGGTCCAGCACCTCATCATGAGTCCAGTTTACAGCCCTTCTGCAGGGGTCCAAGAAGGACGGTGTCCATTTCAGTTCAGTTCACAAAGCTTAGGTGTTCACTAGTCATACCAGAGCACTCGAGCAGGAATGGCAGGTCTCAGTGAGCCTTGAGGCTTTCAGTGAGTGCTTGGGGTAATGACATGTAGGCCAGGGTCACACCTTTTCCCTCCTACCCCCCTGCTTGGGAGGGCTGGGGGGTGTTGCCATGGGGTTGGTACCACCCCCCTGGAGCAGTAGAGTTTGGGTAGGTAGATAGACAGGCCCACAAAGCAGGAAGGAGGGGGCTGCAAGCAGTGCATTCTAGGATACTGGAGGAGTGCAGATTTGCTTATCACTGTAGAGCAGGCCAATGGTTACTCCTTGCCTAAAAAGTTGTAAATTTGCTATGCTATGAGTGCATGTAGCATATATGTTAATATAAAAGCACCCAGGAGCTCAAATAGTAAGTGCATTTAACATGTACAAAGTGCCCTATGTGACATGCCCCAAGGAGTTGCCCTGCTCAACTGTTTTCTCCTAGCCAGCAGGCCTCATGCTCAGATCCAACTGCATAATTAGCTCATTCACCACCAGAACCAAAGACCCTGCGAGCCAAAATGCACCTTCAGCAAGCGTGCATTTCAGCACTTCACCTCTGCTGTGTTGTTACTGCCACATTAAGTTTTTTCTTACCACAGTGCCACTGCATTGAAGGCACCCGGGGTCCTAAAATCTATATTATTCCTGTCCAAAAACTAGAAACCTGTTTTACAGACCCAGGACCTTCTTAGACTCAACTGAAGTGCATGTGGACTGAGTTGAGCCTTTGTTATCATCACATTAATGATAGAATAAAAAAAGGAAAATCCAGCTGGACTCTTGGCACTAATTGAAGTAGCGAGGCTAGGAATTAAGGTGAAGGCAGAACCTGTGTAGAAAATAAAAATCAGCTCCCAGCTATAGGTAATGTGAAAAAAAAATTAAGAAAGCATTTTGGTGCCTCTATATCACAGGAAAGGGGTGGGAGGGCAGGGAATAGAAATGGGGCTGGCAAGTTGATTGGGTTGTGTTTGGGCTTTTGTTGAGCTGCCAACTCATCCATCTACCCTGGAGGCAAGAGCAAGGAAGTGTTGGTTCCTCAGCAGATTAAGCTTTTAGGGGTCCTAAATGTCTCCATGGGATGGGGCTCAAAAACATGGGGGCTTTGGTTGGATTCTGACTGAAACCAAGCTTTGGAGTCTCAACATTCCCTGCCAACAGGGGCCAGGCAGCCCCACTGCCATGCAGGGCCAAACACTAATTAGTGGTCTCTGTGAAAGACCCTACAAGGAGAGGTCGAGAGATCTGGATATATTCAGCCTATACAAAAGATGACTTTGTAGCCGCCTATGAATTTATCAGGGAGGACAGCAGGGAGTTGGGGATGTGCTGTTCACCACAATGCCCCAGGGAGTAACTAGGAATAATGGGTGCAAACTAATGGAGAGTAGATTTAGGTTAGACATTAGGAAGTAATTTTTTACAATAAGGGTAGCTAGGGACTAGAATGGGCTTCCAAGAGAGGTGGTGCTGTGACCTAACTTGGAGGTCTTCAAGAGGAGGCCTGACACTCACCTGGCTGGGGTCACCTGACCTCAGTCCTCTTTCCTGCCAGGGGCAAGGGGTTGGACACTAAGATCCATTGGGTCCCTTCTGACTCTATAATCTATGAAAACTACCCCTTTGTGGTTTTTGTGTAGCCCTCAGATGACCACGGCAACAGGCACTGGATATGTTTTCTCAACACAGGCCCACAAGGTGTGCATGTAGCAAGGAATAGCACTTGTTCAGGCAGTGGTGGGGGTATGTGGCATGCATTCTGCATCCTAGGAAATTGTGCATATAGCTATGCCGCATGTTACAGGGTCAGTATGCCTGAAGGAATCAAAAAAACTGGTGTCATAGTGTTTCCTTATGACTTTAAAAGAAATGTGGTCATGGCTTTCTTAGGGTGACAGCTTTTATTGGATTAAATGCATAGCTGCATAGATTCCTTGCTGAAGCATGTCTTGCATTTGAAATCTTGTGTAACTATCCCAGCTGTGCAGTTGGTTCAATAAAAGACATCACCCTAGGAAATCCCTTCCTCTTGCATAATTCCTGGACCATCATAGCTACAGCATCACTCTAACTACCATATGCAGAGCAGACTTAAAGCCAAATCTCTTAAAAGGCAAGGATGAAAAAAAGGCATGAGCTTCCAACCAACTGAGAAGCTTCACCACCCTACGCCTACCCAAGTGCAGATCTCTGCCCTTGTGCTACAGATGGATAAACACGACTGTGCTGATTTCATGCAAGTAGGCCAATATGGTGGCAGAGCTGGAGCTAACACTGAGTTCCAACACCCACTTGCTGTTCTAACACAGTCTCCACACTAAACTGACACTGCATGGTATGAAATCGCTGTTTTGTGAGGTCTCTGGGGCTCACGTGGAGCTAGAAAGAAGAATCTTTAGCAATTGCCACAGCAGGTGGTGATAATTGTTGGTTAAGTGCTATAATGATGCATCCTCAAAAATAAATAGGTTAGCTCAGTGGAGTGCTCTCAATCTTGCTCCCATGAAGCCACATCCAGCCTGGATCTATGCCCATTTAGCAGCAAGGAGGATCAGTGTGGGTGCAAAAAAAAATGTGTTTTGTTTTGTTTTGTTTTTAATCTAGCTACACCTTAGCTAACACTTCGCGTTGAGAACATTCACTTCAGGGGCACTTTCATAGCAATGTTTTGTTCTGTGCAAAGGCCTTTCTGTGCTGATGAGCACAGGCACCTTCCCATAATGCATTCAGCATCCCCCAACTTTTGTGGGAGGTTGTTGCAGCCCCTCCCTAGGAGGAAAAGTATAGGCAGTGGTCTGGTGTTTTTTGAGTTTTATAAGTGCATGTGTGTGCATGGGTGCATGCGTGTGCAAATGCATTTGCATGTGCATGCACATGTTTGCGCATGCAGACTTGCACTTTCCCCTACCCCACAACTCCAAGAAGGTAAATATAAAGAAAAGCACTTTCTAGACATAAGCTTGAGTTGACCTGCACTTGCTGGGGGTATTTAAGCTGCTTGCAGGTTTCTCTCCCTTTAAATTGTCCTGAAAATTAGCACGTCTGTCACAAAGCATTGCAGCAAAGCAGCCATTCCACCAAAAAAGCCTTGTGTCAAGAGTCTGCCTGAAAACAGGTTTCTTCCCTCCCTTGCGTGCCACCCTCCCCTGCACAGTCCCTTTTCATAGTATCATAGTACCTAGGGTCAGAAGGGGCCTAGAGCAGGCCATCTAGTCTGACCCCCCGCCAATTGGCAGGAAACAAGTGCCAGGGTCACA
>JAGPOW010000304.1:29007393-29048181 GCA_030014935.1 Caiman crocodilus
GCTGTGATCAAAAAAACCAAAGCCCACATCGTAGCACCAACCCCGAAGGCGCTGGTTTACAGCCTCAATACACGCCTCGTGCCGCTGTCCCCGTTGCCATTAACAGTTAAACACCCTGTGCTGCAGGTTGGTATGTTAGGCTATGGAGGGGAGAAACAGCTGGAGCACGTGCTTTACCTTTCCTGCCAAGGCAGGGGGTCGGACTAGATGATCTGCCCAGGTCCCTTCCGACTCTAACTACTATGATACTATGATACCTGAAACAACACTTCTAGTACAAAACTGCCCTGTTCAGTGACTGACAGATGAGTCCTGCTGAAGACTCTCTTCAATCAGCAGTGACCTCAGAAGTTATATCTGCATCTTCCCACATTCAGACTTCAGTAATAATTTCCTCTTTTGTGATCATCCTACCTTCCTGCTGCTGTGGTATGTAACAGTGCCAGTGGCTGGATGGCATGAAAGGACATCACACTTAAACTTTTCTTGCATCAGAGTTTCTCCAGGAAGCACGAGCTGCTCCTCAGAAGCAACTTCACTGTCCACCAGGTAAATACGCTGTGCAATTTGACTCGACTCTGGGGGAGGGGGTTCTCATGAAATGGTAATCGGGGTGGATGAGTCAGTTAGCACCACCTGGCTGCTGTAGCCCATTGCAGCCAAAAGTGGCATGTACAAGATTAAAAATAAACAAAAGGGTCAAGTGCAGAAGTTGCTCATGCTGACTTTGACTTACAGGAAGCATTGCAGAAAGCACATCCCAGAATTCTGAACAGACTCTTCCTATGCCCAAAGAAGGGTGTTTGTGCCCAAATGCTTGCAAAGAACAATTTTTTCCAACTATTTAGTTGTTCTAATAAAAGAAATTACATTTACCCACAGTAACTTCCTACTGCATGTTCCACTTTCTATCAGAAATTGGGTCTCTTGGCAGGACAAAATGCCCACAGTTCACTGTTCTTTCCAAAGACCTTTCCAAGGAGTCAGGTGACACCACAGATCTTCACTGCAGGGGCAGCAGCAAGCATGAGGGACACAAATAGTGGCATGGAGCATGTTGCGCACAGACTGATGCTGTTAACTGCGGGCATGTCTACACACACTGATTTAAGGCATATTAGCCATTTTTAAGGCACATTGCACATGTGTAGACCCACACCCTTACCTTTAAAGCACCTTGAAAATGGCAATTTTAAGCTATTTGTGCCTAAATTTGATTTGATTGATACCTGTAAAAGCAGGTGTCAAATTTAGACACAAATAGCTAAAGTGCCTTAACACATGCGTAGATGTGCTAAAATGCATTAATGCTGTGTATGTAGACTGACATACTCAAGTTGGTCCACACCATATTAATGCACCTTAGAGCATGCATATGTAGAAGTGCCTAAATCGCTTTGATACATAGTAAACAAATATGCATTATGTTTAGGCATACGGAAGAGCACATGTTTAGGAGAATACAGTCTGCACACTCTGCAGGTGTGTCCAGATGAGTACAGATGTGCAGCATGTGGTGCTGCAGACCCATCTGGCACCACACACCACACATACAGGTGTTCCCTGTGCTGCCACTTTCCAGTATCGGGGCTTTATTGACCCCATAAGATCCCAAGGTCAAAAAAAAAACCACCAAAAAAAGTGAGGTGGCATATGTGGCAGCAGCACACACCACCCAAAACCAGAGCTTGGCCAGCTGGAGCCACACTCCAGCTGCTAGCCAGGCTTACTGCTACAGGAGGACCATGGCTGCAGCTCCCAGAGGCCCCCAGTCTCCCCAAGTAAGGCTGTGGGGACCAGCACAGTTGCTGGCCCCAGCCTCCCACACCTCACCCAGAGTAACCTGCCACATGGCATGCATGACACGAGCATTCCCCAGGGACAAAGCATGTCACTGCTACGTGTCTTTGGGGAAGCACACATTCCTGCTCATCTGGATATGCCCTGAAAAAGCAGATTGGGCCTCTTTTTCTTCCAGTTGAGATGCATTTGCTCTATGTGTTGTCCCAAAGCAGTATCCTGCTGCTTTTGTCTGTTTGCAGTTGGATAATTACCAGGGATCCTAGTTTTCTCTGATAAAAAAAAAAATCACAAATTTTCTGATAAAAATGTAGATTATCTGATTGATTAAAAACCCAAATCCATGATTAAAATGAAATGCCAATGCCACTATATATAGGTATCAGTTGAACACAATGTTTTATTATTATAGTTACAATTTTAAAGCAATATGGAAGCCCACCAGTGCTTCAATCCCTATAATAAAATTAATTCTATATACCTATAGAATTGTATTTGGCTACCTCCCCCTGCCTCCTAAGCTCACAGAACACAGATCTAGGCCCCTCACTCCCCACCCACAGTTGCCTGGACATGTCGGTGCCCCTCACCCCCCACCCCCAACCCCTCCAGCCCCGCCAATGCCTCTGACTCCCCACCACTTGATATAGCACCCCAGCCCTGCTGGTCCCTCTTGCTGCCCTGCACAGTCCCACTGGCCCTGCTGGTGCCCCTCACTCCCCCCTCCCCCACTGCTTCCCAAGCCCAGCTGATGCCCCTTGCCCACAACCACAGCTCCCTTCCCCTCCAGCCCTACCAGAGGAGACCCCCAGCTACCAAAGACCTGGGTCTGCAGCCCCCCTGCTCCCCAAAGCAGTGCCTGAGCCCTAGCTGCCAACTATGGGAGATGATGACTGCTGCAACATAGCAGACTATGAAGCCTGGCTCCCCTTCCCCCACAGATTGGGATGCAGATGCAGGCTGCCTGCTGTGGACTCTGGTGGTGGGATGGGGCTGACTCCCTGCCATTGCACACATTCCTGGGGGAGGATGGGGTACAGAGAGGACCTGTACCCCCCCAGATCTGTGCACAGGGTGAGGACACAGGCAAGGGTGAGTGCAGGTTGCCCACTGTGGGCTCAGGCTCCCTACCCTGCTGCCCTCCTCCAGAGCCTCCACAGCGCAGCAGGTGGGTCCCTGCACAGCAAGGCAGAGCAGGACAGGGTGGGGAAGCTTACTGCTGCCTCTGCAAACTCCACGCCCAGCAGCAGCAAGGGACACAATCCTGTGCTACCACCCGTGCTGCCACCCCCACTCACAGAATTATAGAAGTAGGGTCGGAAGGGACCTTGTAGATCTTCAGGTCTGACCCCCTGCCTAGGCAGGAAGAAAACTGGCCTCAAATGACCCCAGCCAGGTAGGCATCAAGCCACTTGATGATTTTTCAAAGTGATGATTTTTCTCCTCCTCCTGCCCCCCCAATTCTTCTGTACCATTAATATTCTAAAAGCATCTTCCTCTGAACTCCTGGGCAGTGTTATCTTGAGCTCAGCACCTGACCTGTGAGCTACGTTTACTTTCCTAGAATGGGCTTGTCACCTGGTTCATCTTTGCACAGTTAAAACAGCTGCTCCTCTTAGAGCCCCGCAGGCTACCTGAAGGGAGGGGGAGCTCTTAGGGAAACAAGTCTCCTTTCTTCTCTGCACTCCATTGGTGCCTGCATTTCTGGCTCCAGTATGCTCTCTGTGTGCAGCCACTGCAGCCATAAGCATAGCCAGACACTGCTGCACCTCTCTCCCTAGCTTTAAGTGGACTTACACTGCCTGCCCCCTCCCCTTTTTGCGGCTGTGTAAGCCTACAAGAAGGATCATTTTTACATGTACAGGTGTTGTGACGATGCACGGGGTAACTGCAGTTAGGGCACCCTGGCTGCATACTGCAGTTGGCAGTCAGAATTTCCTCCATCTCAGAGAAGCTCATTGCTACCTCTGCAGCATTTGGAAAGAAGCTGCAGATTCTGGCTCTTGCTGCTTTCCCCCCACTCCCTCTTGTACAGATATAGATGCTTCTGTCACATTCTGACACCTTGGAGACCCTTCAGTTTAAAAGGCAATTCAGTACAATGCCACAAGCTGCCTCCATGCTTCCATCTGGCCCCTATTTCAAGTCACTAAGAGCTACTGAACAAAACGCTCTGACAGTTTTCATGTCCCTATTCCTAGAAGAAAGCATCCCCTCGAGAACAGCTTGCTAGGCCGAAGATATTCAGGCACAGCAGCAGCTGCAGCTTGCAGGAGGGGGTGGCATAAATAGCTTGCTAGGGTAGAGGCAAGAAAATTATATGTTGTGGAGCTCCCAAGTTGAGTTAAGATTCAACCAGGTTTTGTTATGGGGGTTTTTTTTTTTCTGCCAACCCCAAAGAACTGTGGCTAGGCCTGAAAACTGCCAGATTTTTTTCTGATGCTAAAAACTCAGATTTTCTGAAACTCATGCAGACAACTGTTTGCATTACCAGGGATATAAATATTAGTCTCATCTGAAATGTTACTAAGCCTAGTAATTCTTTGGATGCCTTAGCTCAAATGCAGCTTGTTACAACACCTTCGAATGTTCCATATGGTTAAAACTTCCTGACAACCAGTGAACAAGGGATACTTGAAGAAATGTGGCTCATGTAAGCAATGTTATTACCAACTGTTACATCTAATTACCATCATCATGTTATATAAATGAAATATGCTAGCAGGCTTCAAAACCTTGCATGGATGTGGGGAACTTTCTGCTGACTTGCTTGGGGAGCCAGACCAAATCTCTCTTTCAGCAATGTATGTATTTGCAGGAGAATGTAAAGCTAAGCCGTTCCATTCTGCAGTAAGAAAGCTAATGGGAGGAACAGGACATCATGCAAGGTAAAATGCTAGGAATCAGGAAGCCTGCAAAAAAAGGCTGGGAGAGGTTGGCAGAGAATGGTTTGTGCATAAAACCAAGCTCAGAGGCTCATAGTCCCTGTCCATTTCTCAGTTACTGTCCCAGGAGGAAAAGTGATTTGTATATAAAACCTTATTGAGCATTAGTGGAGCGCACATGCAAATAGCCTTGAGACCCAGGCATGAACAATTAAGAATGAAACTTCCCAGAACACTTAAGCGTTAGCATATTTCACACACACACAGAGTCTCTCACAAAGCCTGACAAAGAGGGGGCCGCCCTGCTACAGAGTCAATACACTGACACGCTGATAGAACATTGCAACTCTGGTAGCTGTAGCAGTTGATGATAGCAGGAACATGTTTGGAGCACTCAGAAAGACTGTCTCACATGAAACATGCATCATAGAAGCAGAGACATAACTGGCCAATTATGCGCCCTGGGCCGTGGCTGTGCACATTGTCAGCAATTTGCTGCTATGGGGGGAAATGTCAACTCCCTTTTTACTGCCAATGTGTCTGTGAGCAGCCATTTAAAAACTGATTTTTGACAACAAAAAGGAGGTGAGGGCTAACCCTTTCTGAGAACTCCCTCTGAGTACCCTGCTCGTGCTGGCCACTCCCCCTGCACTGTACGCTGCCACCACCCAGGCACCACCAATCCCGTTGCTGCTGCCCTGCCTTCTCGGCTGCCAGAGTCTGAGCCAGAGCTGCTGCATGGCAAGTGCAGGATTTGTAGGGAGGGGCAGTGAGACTGCTCCATTCTGGTGCCTTCTCGCCTGCCCTCCTGGCTTAGGCACAGTTACCCCATCCTGGGGCTGGGATGTCAGTTGTCCACCCATCATTACTCTACAGCCTGCTAGTGACACAGACCCACCCTGAATGCACTAGCTCTGCAAAGAAAGGAGGTGCAGATATGCCTGCCCTAGCCTCCAGTCTGCAAATGGCAACCAGCAAAGCAATTCCAAAGCAGCAAACCACGTGCGCAATCCCAGCTACTTTACAGAGATATCAGAACCAATCATGGACCACAATAATGTGTTCTCAGCCTCCTTAGTAAGAAATACCTGCCAAATATGAGCTGTACTCACTGTAACAAAAAACACTGGCTGAACACAGCGCCATGCCCCTCCTGGCTGGAGAAGGCCAGCAAAGAAAAGCTGTGCCTGCTACAAGCAGAAATGATGACTGCCTGCCTCTTTGAAGCAAACCTGTTAATTGTGAGAAACGCAATAGTTAGCCCAATCCCAAAGGTGCTAACACAATGCTGCGTACCTCTCTAGCCACCACCATGGCTATAAACAGACATTCAAAAAACCTGAGCCTGAATTCATAGATTCATAGACTGGAATGCCAAAAGAGACCTCGGAAGATCATCAGGTCCAGTCCCCTCTACCAAGCTGAAGACAACTGGGGGTCAGGTGATCCCAGCAAGGTGACGTCCAGTCTCCTGTTGAAGATTACCAAAGTAAGCGATTGTCCTACCTCTGGAGGGAGCTTATTCCACAGTCTGGGCACCCTAGTTGTGAAGTAGTTTTTCCTAAGGTTGAGCCTGAAACAGTCTTCCAGGAGTTTGTGACCATTAATCCTAGTTTTCCCCAAGCGTTGTTGACCGAGCCCTTGATGCACTCCTGTGATGTAGTGGTAAGCTGCTACCAAGTCCCCTCTCAGCCTTCTTTTTTTCAGGCTGAAGAGTCCTAGATCCATCAGCCTTTCCTCATATGGCTTCCCATGCAAGTCTCTGCTCATACAGATGGCCGTTCTCTGACCTCTCAAGCTTTACCACATCCTTGTTCAAGTGCAGCACCCAGAACTGGGTGCAGTACTCCAGCTATGGTCTCACCAATGCCAAATAGAGTGGGAGAATCACTTATTTGGTTTTGCTGGAGATGCACTGATTGATGCATGCCAAGGTATTGTTAGGCCTACTGGATACAGTATTGCACTGATGACCCATGTTGATACTACGGTCTGTTATTACCCCTGGATCCCTTTCACTTGTAGTGCTGGTCAGGTTGGCATTGCCAAGACTGTAGGTGTGCAGGGGATTGGTCATCCTGAGGTGGATCACTTTACATTTCTCGTTATACTTCATCTGGTTCTGATCCGCCCAACTTGCAAGCCTACCTAGGTCCACCTGTATCTACAGTGGGATACCACTGGCTGCTTCCTGCCAAGAAGACACAGATTCATTCATTTGAACTCCCTGGGTCCTGCCCCGCAGCCAGCTTCCTACCCACCTGATTGCCTCACAGTTAAGACCACCATTTTTCAATTTTCTTGCAAAAACATCATGGGAGATCAGATCAAAAGCTTTTTGGAAGTTGAGGTATATAATGTCAACCTCCTCTCTCTTATCCAGGTGGTGAGTCACCTGATTGTAAAAGGAGATGAGGTTGGTAAGACAAGCCCTGCCTGCAATGAAGCCATGCTGACTGTCATTCAGAATCCTACCTTCTTCAAGCCTATCACCCATAGACTCCTTAATGAATTTTTCCAGGATTTTCCCTGGGATATAAGTTAGGCTAATTGGTCTATAGTTACCAGGGTACACCCTCCTCCCCTTCTTGAAGATGTGCACAACATTGGCCCTTTTCCAGTCCTCAGAGACCTCCTCAAAGTGCCATGAGTTTTGGAAGAGCTTCTCCAGGCGTTCCACAATTACTTTGACCAGCTCCTTCAGTACTCTGAGCTGAAGTTCACCTGGTCCTGCTGACTTATATACTTTCAGTTTCTTTAACTGATCACACACCAGTTGTATGGCAATAGTAGGAAGGCAGTCATTAGAACCTTGTTCATTCTGTACCCTAGCTGGCATGATTTTCTCCTTGGCCCAGTGAAAGACCAAAGCAAAGTAATCATTCAGAAGTTCAGTTTTCTCCTGAGTGTCAGTGACTATCAGACCTGAATTGTTGAGCAATGGCCTCATGCTCTCATTTGTTTTCCTCCCATTCCCTACGTACCTAAAGAAGGACTTCTTGTTGTCCTTGATTCCCATTGCTAATTTTAGTTCAGTTGCTGCCTTAGCTTTTCTAATCTGATCCCTACAAGTTAGGGCCATTGCTATATAGTCCTATATATATTTTAGTCCATTGCTAACTGATTCACTCTTTGCAGGTTAGTCTAAGCTTCACAGATTAAACTGATTAATAACTGGACAGACATTCTCTGTTAAATCAAGAAATGCAGGCATGTGCCTACAGTGGCTCAAGCCAAAAGCTCGGGGGGACAGTGCTAGAGCATGCCTGCCAGCTACTGCCAAAGGGGAAAAAAGAGAGAACCCCCCACAAGGCTCTCACCCCTCCCTGTTCGAGTGGAGGGGGCACAGCCAGGCACCAGCCGGGGCTAACAGAATACACAGGATGCCAGCCACCAGCCTAGGGGTAGCGGGGGGGAGGGGGGGGTCGCAGGAGAGGGAGCTGCTGCCAGACTGAGAAGTGGGGATGAGAAAAAGTCCTTTCTCTGAAGCAAGCATGTATTGAACACAGCAAATTTGCAAAGCATACAACAAGGAACTACCAAAAATCTTCACCTAAGCTAAGATACATCCCAGTAAAACACAGCATACACAACTTAATCTAACTTAAAATGTAAAGGAGGAACTTGCATAAGTCTTACTAATCCTGACGGCAGAGTGTCTCCTTACAGCCAGGCATTTAGAAAGGCTTTGCTTAGGTTTTAAAGGTTATGCTTTATAAGGTAAATGCAGCTGTCTGCATTCTTTGGTCTGCAACTTCCAGTCAAAAGCTGTCTGCAACTTCCCTTAACTCCATCTCCAGCACATATGTGTGATGATTGTCAGATCTTTGCCAACACTTCCCACCTCTCAGTCTGGTCCTGCAGGTCTTAGCTCTGGGCTCATAGGTGCAGGTCTTGGATCTGCACACAGGGGACTAGCTTGACTCTCTCCCCTGCTTCGGGACCACTGTGGAATTAATCCCCTTCCCTGGCTGCAGGCAAGCTGGACAGAGGGAGGAATTAACTCCATCACTGCCTGGGTGCAGGAAAGCCATGGAGGTGCAGCTGGGGCTGGGGATCTCTGGTTTAACTTAAACCAGCAAGAGGTCTGGGACAGACATTGCATAAACTGGTTTGAGCCAAGTCAGTTAAGTCTGATACTACATTTATCCACGTTTATCTCAAATTGGTTTTGTCCATTGTCAAACTGGTTTATGTGCACTGAATGTCTGTTCTGTTACAAGATTAAACCAGTTTCTGATCACTTAAGCCAGCTTATGTGTACTGTCTGTCCCTAGCCCATCTCTCCTCCCACCCCCTTTCCTTAGGGAAGAAAAAGTCACTAAGAAATAATGTCATTGAAGAGCAAGAAAGACATGACATAAGGCCACTGGATTTCATCTGGCACGACAGCCACAGCCCTTGTAGCCCAAACAATTCCCACCTCCTACTGGCAATAGGTAAAGATTGTTTCCCTCAGCAGATGCCTGACCTGCTGACCAAAATGCAGCTTAATGTGTCTACCTTCTGGAGAGAGGCTATCAAACATAAGGTCTCAGCATTCAGGATGTCAGTACAAAGCCATCCCACAACCCTACAGTCTAGGCAGCTAGCAGCCCTGTAAGGTCATTGATTTTTAAGTTGAATAGTACTGGTAATTTATTGTTTTAAAGCCATAAGTGATCCAAATCAGCAAAGACTGATTTAATTATTTTTCAGTCTGACTTAATGGTACAACCCCCTGGGGCATCACAATGCATGGGCTATTTATTTTCAGATGTTTGTGTCTTTAAAGCTACTCACCTGATTTTCTTGAAACATGGGACTGTGTAACACAGAGAAGGCACTGACGCTGTAAGGTGGAGAAGGCACCCAGCACAGAAACACAGGGGCAGTTAGTCAAACTCCCTCTAGAGAGTGTTTTCTCTCTCTCTCTCTCTCTCTCTCTCTCTCTCTCTCTCTCTCTCTCTCTCCTCCAAGAACAGCTTTATCCCACATTTGCTTGGTCTCTCTCCAGTTCTAAACTACTTCATCTTTATCTCTTCCCTGAAGCCTGAATTGCTATTGATTCTTCCTTTGCCAGGAAGAAATGTAGACCATTGCACCTGTTACCATGCTGCCCCCTTAACATTATTGTACATACAGATACTGTCTGAATGTGCATAACCCCCACCATGCATTGTGAAATTTTCTGTTTATATTAAGCTCCATTTACCTGAAAAAACACATACATCTTGTAGGTTTTCTAGAAAACATTAGCAGTGTTCTTATACTCCATGCTTTTACCAGTGGCATGTTGTAGGGTTTGCTTGGTTCATTAAACAAAAGCCAGTAAGTTATTGGTATTAAATGCCAGGTATTAAATGCAGGGAGCATCCAGCGTGCCACCTCAATGCGTGCTTATAGGCCAGACACAGCATCTCCCAGTCAGGAGAGCCTGCAGTTCAGCCTAATTCATTTTAGCACACTCTGCACAGCAGAGACCTAGTGGCCAAGCCTCTGGGGTTTGCCTGCCAGGGGAAGTGGAACAATGTAGTTACACTCCAAGCCATCAGCCTCAGTGTTTTGCAATTTGTTAATTTTCTGTGCTCCACATCATGCCCACTTGAGTAGTGCACACTACAGGCCATAGCAAGCAGGACCCCAAGGGTAGACTAGAAAATGGCTTCAAAATGAGGCAGTTCCTTGGGGTCCAGACAGACTTTGCTTATCCTTGTGGCACTAAAAGATGCCTCTCTGCATTGACTCATACCTCACCATATTCCACAGTGCCATTTGCCAAATGTATCCAGATGCCTAGCCCTAAGGTTTCATGGAGGAGTCTGTTAGAGGTAAGAAAGCTGGTACATAGGAAAGAGAGTATATGGAAACAAGCACATGTAAGTCATACAGTCTCCCTCTGGCATAAGCATGTGCCTGCTCTGATATGACAAGCCTTAAGAGTACACTTGAATAGTTCCTTCTAGTATGTCTGCACAACACAAGACAGCACCATGCACAGAGCTGTGTGCACAAGGAGAGCACTGTGGACATAAACTGCAGAACTGGATCTGTACAGATAGCCATGGTAGCTTGGCAAGGTGTCCAAGGTAATTGCTAATTAATGGCAACGCCTACACTGCTAGACTAGCTCATCTGCTTCTGGTTCCTGAGTGACTATACTTTCATAGTCTCATAGTAGCTAGGGTCAGGAGGGACCTGAACAGATCATCTAGCCTAACCCCCTGCTACAGGCAGGAATGAATGCTGGGTTCACAAGACCCCAGACAGGTGATCATCCAACTTCCTCTTGAATTCACCCAAGGTAGGGGTGAGGACCACTTCCCTGGGAAGTTGGTTCCAGATCTTGGCCACCCTAACTGTAAAATATTGCCTTCTGATCTCCAACCTAAACCTATTCTCTATCAGCTTATGACCATTGTTCCTCATCACCCCAGGCGGTGCGGAGGAGAAAAGAGCTCTGCCTATTTGCTGTTGATCTCCCCTGATGAACTTGTAGGCAGCCACCAGGTCCCCCCTCAGCCTCCTCTTGCTAAGGCTGAACAGATTCAGGTCCTTCAGTCTCTCCTTGTAGGGCCTGTCCTGCTGCCCTCTCACCAAGCGGGTGGCCTTCCTCTGAACCCTCTCCAGGCTGGCCACATCCCTTCTGAAGTGCAGCACCCAGTACTGGATGCAGTACTCCAACTGCGGTCTGACCAAAGTTGCAGAGAGGGGGAGTATCACTTCTCTGGACCAGCTTGAGATGCAGCTTTGGATGCATGACAAAGTATGGCTGGTCTTACCCAGCTTCACACAGAGCTTTGTCCAGGTATCTCTGCACAGTGTGGCCTTGCTGTCATCTCAACTAAGCTAAATCAAGGCTGAACTCTCCTCTTTGATCAACAATGAGCAGGATCCACAGATGTAAAAATAAATAAATAAAGGGCTTGTCTCCATGGGGAAGGCAGCTTGCAGCGGGGCCAGTAGGCACAGCATGCTAGCTACTTTGGGCTTTGGCTGGCATATACTTGAGGCTTTCCCTTGAAGCTGACTTGCTATGCAGCTAGGAGAGGAAGATCTGAAGGGTCCAAAGGAGAGGAAGCTGGTGGAAGCGTGACCTGGAACCCACTCTGCAAGCCAGGGGCTGGGTTCTAGTACCAACAGGGTAAAAGCTCTTCCCATTACTGTCAATCCTTTATATCCAAAGACTATTAAATGTAAGGTGCAAGTGCCAGAACTCAGGGTCAGCTTCAAGAGAAGGGTGTGGACCAAATCTAGCTCATGGTCTAGTAGTTAAAGTAACTTTCTGGTATGTGCGGTATGCAGGTCCAAAACCCCCAGGATAAAGGGGGAGCCTAAAGCCCTAAGCCCATGCCAGAAGCCAAACAGAACTGTCCTGATTCCTGGACCGGTTTCTGGGAAACTCAAATTCCCATGAAACACAGGAGGAAAGGCACCCAGCAGGGCACAGCCTGCCTGGCATGACTCCTAGTTCACTCCACAAATGCAGGAATACTACTTATAACTTTTGGATTGTATGATAAGCATTTACCCTCAAATGCATTTCATGTGGGCATCGAGGATGTCAGAGCCTGCACTGACAAGAACAGATTTCAAATTCTATTAAGATCATGTTAACACTTTTTTAAATTGGTAAATATGGTAAGAATGAGAAGAGACACAGAACCTTGCGGATGATAGCCACACTGACACATAACTGTAGTGGCAGGCTTCGGGCATAGACACATATCCACTTGGAGCCCTTTCAACAGGCAATCTTTCAAAAGTGGGGGCTGCTGATTGTTGATTGGGAGCCTAGATGAAACAATGTTGCAGTTACAGCTGTTATGCTACATTTGCATCATTCCCAAGTCCCTTTCCCGTTTTGAAACAGCTTCGACTGTATGTTTGTTGGTCTATGTTTGCCATTTGGGGAATTTAGTATAATAATACCAACCAGTCTATTGGGCTAAAATGATGTACTCTTCCTCACCAGTCAGAGTTTTTCTTCATTTTAGGAGCTTACATGCAGGTCTGAGCCAGGGTTGCCAAACCAAGACAATTACTTTTGCTGGTGTCCAATCTTTTTTACTGACATATGTTTTACATAATGTAAATGTAGCCCTGATGCCAGTCCCTGAACAAGGGCTGGGTTCACATTTAGGGATTTAACAGGCAATGACCTAGTAAGGGGTCTGCAGGTACTCAACCACCTGGGCAACAGTGACCATTGCCTGCTGGAATTCACCATCCAGTGCAAGATGGCAAAAGCCTGCAGCAAGGCAGCAGCCCTGGACTTCAGGAGGGTGGACTTCAGTGAGGTAAGGAGGATAGTCATGGAGGCACTGAGTTCCTGGAGGGGAGAGGAGTTGGGGGTCCAAGAAGAGTCCCTAAGGAGACGATCCTCCAAGCCCAAAAGAAGGTAATACCAACACGGGTCAAAGGGAGCAAGAGGGCGCAAAAGCCCCCAGGGCTCACCAAAATCATATGGCAACATCTCCTGGCTAAAAGGGAGGGGCTAGCACCAGTGAGGACTATACCTCAGTTGCTTGGGGCTGCAGGGGGACAGTCAGGAAGGCCAAGGCAGAGATGGAACCGGGACTAGCTACCCGGATCAAGGACAACAAAAAGTCCTTTTTTAAATACATAGGGGGGTAAAAAGAAGGTACTGGGTAACATGGGGCCTCTGCAAGACACACTAGGAAATCTGGTCATCACACCAAATGACAAAGCTAACCTATTTAACAATTTCTTTGCCTCCATTTTTCTAAGCAGGGACTGAGTCACACCCCCCCACCAGGACCCCCATAAGCCCCAGGGGAGGCACACCCAGAACTAGGGTCAGTGAGGATCTAGTCAGGGAACGTCTGGAGAGACTGGCCGTATTTAAATCAGCCGGTTCTGTCCTGACGACCTCCATCCAGAGTTCTACCCCTCAGACTAGCAGAGGTCATTGCGGGACCCCTGGCACAGCTTTACAAGCACTCATGGTGCTCTGGTGTGATGCCAGAGGACTGGAAAAGGGCCAGTGTGGTTCCCATTTTCAAAAAAGGGAGGAAGGAGAACCCAGGAAACTATAGGCCAGTTAGTCTTACCTCGATCCTGGGGAAGCTTTTTGAGAGAATTATCCTGGCACATGTCCACAAGGGACCAGCAGGGGAGGTTATGCTTAGGAGCAACCAACATGGGTTCATTATATAGGCAGGTCCTGTCAGACCAACCTGGTGGCCTTCTATGACCAGGTCACAAAATCCTTAGATGCAGAGGTAGCAGTGGACATACTCTTTCTGGACTTTGGGAAGACCTTCGACACTGTCTTTCACCCCATTCTCATTAAAAAACTAGGGGACTATGGCATCGACACCTACATAGTCAAATGGATCGCTGACTGGCTGGAGGGCCGCACCCAGAGAGTGGTGGTAGATGGGTCTTATTCAACCTGGAGGGATGTGGGCAGTGGGGTTTTCCAGGGCTCAGTCATTGGGTCTGTGCTGTTCAACATCTTCATCAACAACTTGGACGAGGGGGTAAAAGCACCCTGTTCAAATTCACAGATGACACCAAGAAGTGGGGGGAAGTGGGCAGGCTGGAAGGGAGGAATAGGCTACAATTGGACCTAGACAGGTTAAAGGGGTGGGCAGATGAGAACAAGATGGGTTTCAACACTGACAAATGCAAGGTGCTGCACCTGGGGAGGAAGAACCAGCAGACCTACAGGCTGGGGAACTCCTTTCTAGTCAGTGAAGAGGCAGAAAAGGATTTTGGAGTCATTACTGATGCCAAAATGAACATGGGCCAACAGTGTGGGAACGTGATCAGGAAGGCCAACTGTACCTTGTCATGCATCCACAGAAGCATCTCAAGCAGGTCCAAGGAGGTGATTCTCCCCTCTATGTGGCACTGGTCAGGCTGCAGTTGGAGTACTGCTTCCAGTTCTGGGTGCCACACTTCAGGAGGGATGTGCACAACATGGAGAGGGTCCAGAGGAGGGGCACTCGCATGATCAGGAGTCAGCAGGGCAGGCCCTACAAAGAAAGGGTAAGGGACCTGAACCTGTTCAGCCTACACAAGAGAAGGCTGAGAGGGGATCTAGTGACCATTTACGAACTAGTCAGAGGGGACCAGCAGGCACTGGGGGAGTCCCTGTTCCCCCGAGCACTACCAGGAGTGACAAGAAATAATGGTCACAAGCTGACAGAGGGTAGATTCAGGCTAGACATCAGGAGGTGATACTTCACAGTCAGGGTGGCTAGGATCTGGAGCCAACTTCCAAAAGAAGTGGTGCTGGCTCCTACCCTGGAGGTCTTTAAGAGGAGGCTGGATGAACACCTTGCTGGGGTCGTTTGACTCCAGTACTCTTTTCTGCCATGTCAGGGGGTCGGACTTGATGATCCGCTCAGGTCTCTTCCAATCCTACAAACTATGAAACTATGAAACATCAACCATATTACAAAGTTTGGTTATCAGTAAAAGGTTTGCAACTTTTTCAGTAAAAAAACCAAAAAATCTTGGGTTGGCAACCCTGACGGACCGCAATAAAGGTTTCTTACCATGCTGCCCTCAGTCTAGAGATCTTATACCCACCCCCACACTCTGATGTCCCTGACTGTACCTCATACCACATTGCCCTACCCAGCCCCTCTAACTCACTGTATTCCTACCAGATCTTTCCCCACCCCATTCTGGCATGTACCTCCAAAGGACTACTGTCTGCCTACATACATCCCTGTAGTGTCACAGGTAGGTGACGGGGGTGCAGCAGCAGCAGCATCACATGGCTGGTAGGTGTGTGTAGGGTGAAGGGCTACAATTACCCCTGAGAGAATGCTCCCTGTGCGGTGCTGTACTCTTACTCAGACAGCAAGGTGGCACTACTCTTCTTTGGCTGTCCTTTAAAGCTTGCCATCAGTTTCTTTCTGATGGAAAACTTCAATCAAACTCCCAGTTGCTTATTTTTTTATGGGTGGCTCCATCTTTTTATGGACTTTATGAACTGTCACTTTAGCCTTCTTTTTTTATGGACGGTATGCAAGTTTATGGACAGTAGCAGCTCTGTTGTGTGCCAGCTCAGGCAATCCTGTTCCATAACGGAACATATGTGGCCATAGTGGAGTCTGCTGAGCATGCTTAGAATGGCAAGCATGACTGCACAGGAAGGTGTGGGATCTAAAATTTGCATAAATGCTAGCAATGGTAAGTATGTAGCTACATACAAGTGTTTAAGTGGTATTTACCACAAACAGATTAAATAGAATTTGTTCCTTGCTATGCTTCACAAATGGCCTCTGTGAGCTCATCTGGATGGGTTAGCGTATTGTGCAAGATACTTTCAAGGAGAAAAGCAATCTTAGCACAGGTTAAGAGAGCATGCACAGGAAGTCGGCCTGGCGTAACTAGTACACTGTAACTTCACACAATGGCTTGCATGCACTAACTTCTCTTGGAGACAAGCCTCATAAAGTGGAGTGGGATGGAGGAGACCTGCAAAAGGTTCTGATATCTGTATAAGAGACAGTGTAGAGAGTATCATTAACAATAACCGTACAGCATTTCCAGCAGTTACTGCTAAGTGCCACCACAGTTCTCTTGAGAATATGTATGCTGACTTCTGTGCTAACATCTCAGACTGATCTAGTGAAATGCATAACATTTGCCAAAGGAAGAAGCCCTGCTGAATAAATTAATGTACATGCAGGGAATGAACTTGGAGTCTTCAGCAAACTCAATCCTTCACTGTAACTCAAGAGTGCTGCCGAAAAGCTAGCAGTGACTAAGCTGCGTGCCTGGACCAATGCATCAGCGTGGGTGGGGGGATGTCTCTCAGTTACACAGTCCCAGAAAAGCTGCACCCCCTTGGGTCCATTGGGTCCACACATACTGAATGGCTGTGGCTTTCATTCAGTTAATTGTTTTTAACCAGTTTTTCCAAGCACATTTAAGGAAACATGCAATTCCCCACACCTTTATCCTTGGTCTTCCTCCACAGAACTTACTGCTCTGTGCAACTGGAGCTGCAGCTAGCAAGTGACGTGAAGGATAACAAGAAGGGTTTCTACAAGTAGCAAGAGGAGGATCAGCGAAAGTGTTGGGTCCCTTACTGTATGAGGGAGGCAACCTTGTGACTCAGGTTGCAGAAAAGCCTGAAGTACTCAATGCCTATTTCACCTCAGTCTTCACAGGCAAGGTCAGCTCCCAGACTACTGCACTGGGCAGCACAGTTTGGGAAGGAGGTGAACATCCAAGAGAACAGGTTAGGAATTATTTAGAAAAGCTGGACATATATATTTCCATGGGGCTAAATGGGATGCTGAGGGAGTTAAGAGATGTGTCTGCAGAGTCACTGGCCATCATCTTTGAAAACTTATGGTGATGAAGAGAAGTCCTGGATGATTGGAAAAGGGCAACCATAGTGCCCATATTTAAGAAAGGGGAAAAGAAGGATCCAGAGAACTACAGACCAGTCATCCTCACCACAGTCCCTGGAAAAATCATGAAGTTCCTCAAAGGATCCATTTCTAAGCACTTGGCGGAAAAGGAGGTGATTAGGAACAGTATGCATGGATTCACCAGGGGCAAGTCATGCCTGACTAACCTGATAGCCTTGTATGACAAGGTGGCTGGCTCTGTGAAGGAGGGGAGATTGGTGGATGTAGTGTACCCTGATTTTAGCAAAGTTTTTGATAAGAGTCTCCCACAACATTCTCGCAGGCAAACTAAGGAAGTACAGGCTAGATGATCAACTGTAAGGTGGATAGAAAAGTGGTTGGAGCTTCAGGCTCAGAGGGTTGTAATCAGTGGGTCAATATCTAGTTGGCAGCCAGTATCAAGTGGAGTCCCCCAGGGGTCATTCTCAGGGCCAGTTTTGTTCAATGTCTTCAGCAGTGACCTGGAAGGTGGCATAGAGCATACCTTCAGCAAGTCTTCAGATGACACCAAGCTGGTGGGAGTAGTTGATGTGCTGGAGGGTAGAGCTAGGATTCACAGCGACCTAGACAAATTGGAGGATTGGGCCTAAAGGAACTTCATGAGTTTCAACAAGGACAAGTGCAAAGTCCTGCACTTAGGATGGAACAATCCCACATGATGGTACAGGCTGGGGCTTGACTGGCTGGGCAACAGCTCTGCAGAGAAGGACCTGGGGGTTATAATGGTAGTAAGCTAGAAATGAGCCAACAGTGTGCCCTTGTTGCCAAGAAGGCTAATGGCATACTGGGCTGCATTGGTAGGTGAGTTGCCAGCAGGTCAAGGGAAGGGATTCTTCCCATCTATTCAGCACTTCTGAGACCACACTTGGAGCAATATGTTCAGTTTTGGGCCCCCTGCTACAGAAAGGATGTGGACAAATTGGAGCAAGTCCAGCAGAGGGCTACAAAACCTGTTTGGGGTCTGGAGCACATAACTTATGAGAAGAGTGTGAGGGAACTGGGCTTAGTTAGGAAGAGAGAAGACTGAGTAGGGGGATTTAATAGCAGCCTTAAGCTACCTGAAGGAAGCTCTGAAAGAGGATGGAGCTAAACTGTTTTCAGGGGTGATAGATGACAGAACACGAAGCAATGATGTCAAGCTGCAGCAAGGGAAGTTTAGGTTAGATATTCAGAAGAATTTTCTCTCTAGGAGGGTAGTAAAACACTGGAACAGGTTACCCAGGCACATGGTGAAAGCTCCATCCTTGGAGGCTTTCAAAACCTGGCTAGACAAAGCTTTAGCTGGGGTGATCTAGTTGGGGATGGCCCTGCTTTGAGCAGGGGGTTGGATTCCTGAGGTCCCTTCCATCCCTAATTTTCTGTTTTCTCTGATTCCTCTGTCTGTGGCTCAGGTCACAGCCCTTGCTTAAATAGCTGTCTTCACTGACCTGATGGAAACATTCACTTTCCAGAATTGCCAGAGAGGGGAGGAAATGCACTGTGAATTTTAATCACTTTTGGCTGCAAGTGCCAAGGCCAGGAAAATACTTGTTTACATGATTAAGAACAAGATGTGTTACATACACTCCTGTCAGTAATTAGTGCCTCAGTGTAGCAGACAATACCCTTTTGGCTGAATACAATGCAAATCCCTTGGCTATGAATATTCTAGCATAACTGTATTTTCAAGACACTGATAGCATAACACCTGCCTCCCTCCAACAATAAGCACTACACAATCAGTGCTGCAGAGGGACATCTGAGTGCTGTTATGATTGGAGAAGATACAATATAGAAGCAAGATGACAAACTTTCAGCACCAAACCTAGTAAGTAGAAGGACATAGAACATATTTATCACATGTAGCTTCAGTTTGTTTAGAGTCAAATTGTCAGTCAGGAGGAACCGCTCAGAAGTAGGCAAGGCTGGAGTATAAAAATGAAGCCAGAGTCAAGTTCTTAGTGTCTTCCCATAGTGCAGCTATACTCTGGAGAGACCTACTAACAACAGGTTTCCACAAGTTGAAAGTCTCCTTCAAGAGGAGACTGGACGAACACCTAGCTGGGGTCATCTGACCCCAGCGATCTTTGCTGCCCAGGGCAGGGGGCCAGACTCAATCTACTGAGGTCCATTCTAACCGTAACAGCTATGAATCTATGAATAAGTTGTGGCTAAAGCACAGTGCCATTTAGCAGGGTGGACTGGACCTTAACTGGAAGCAGAAGATATGCTATAGTCTCAGAATTCCACTTGGTCTGACTCAAGGCTTTGGCACAACTTAGACTTACAGTCACTTGTGATGCCAAACTACAACATGGAACAGTAACTTGAGTGTCTGGAAGGCATCTTCAGCCAATCAGCATTGTAACATAGATGAGTTCCCAAAAATAAGAATTGGCCTGGCAAATTCCAGGTTGGTCTGGAATAGCCTATGCAAACACCACGGTGGGTTACAACATTCCTTCTTTGATGGGAGGGAGGGGGCTGGACCTGATGATCTAGGAATATTTCCAAAATTGGGGTGTATGTTTTAAGTTGGGGAGTTGTTTTTTCTGCCCAGAACAGAAGCATCAGAACATTGTGGGCACATCTACATGTGCACATTTACTGTGCAGTAACCAACGTTTCTGTAGAGTATGGGCACATAGCTACATGTGCACACCTGTATTCCATAGTAAATATGGCAACTTACACTGACTTGAGCATAAATTTGATACCAGTACTATGCAGGTATCAAACTTATGTCCAATTAGTTACTGTGCAGTAACACACGTGTAGATGCCTTGCAGTGCAGTAATACTCTGTGTGTGTGTGTGTGTGTGTGTGTGTGTGTGTGTGTGTGTGTGTGTGTGTGTGTGGACTGACTTGGGACTAACTCTAGTCTGTGATAGGGGAAAGAGCTGTGAGGAGGGTAAAGGGCCATGGGGTTTGGGGGCCCACTCACTGCAGCCCCTGCTGTAGCTGCTCTGTGAGAAGCCGATGCCAGCAGCTTGCAGCCGCTGGGCTGCACCATGACCTGAACCCCCTAGGATCCCACTTCCCCTGGGACACTGTGCCCCAAACCCCCCAGCATGGTGTAGCCCAGCGACTGCAAGTAGGTGGTGTCCACCATTCCCAGGGCTGCAGCAGGGGTGGGCAGCAGCCTGCAGTAGGATGAGAGCAGGCTAGGGCCAGTGGCCACTGCAGACTGGGGCCAGCAGTGACACCAGGTTCTTCTCAGCACTTGAGATGGGCTGCAGCGATGGGAGGGGGGCTTCTGCCACCCGAAAATTCGCTGTAGCCCCCCACAACCTGCCCTCCCAGTGCCTCTGCCAAGTGCTGGGAAGAGCCTAGTGCTGCCACTGCCCCCAACCAGCAGCAGTTGCTGGCCCCAGCCTGCTCTCAGCCTGCTGCAGGCTCCTGCCTGCCCCTGCTGCAGCCCTGGGAGCAATGGGTGCTGCCTGCTTGCAGCCGCTGGGCTGTGCCATGCTAGAGAGTTCAGGACATGGTGCAGCTCAGTGGCTGCAGGCCATTGGCCACGGCTGCTCCTGTCTCCTGTGGCTGCTTCAGCAGGGGCTACAGTGAGTGGGGAGAAGCAGAGCAGTGGGGTGAGTGGAGAAAAGTGAGATGAGTGGGGCTTTCACCCATCCTGAGCACCGCAAAGAGCCCGGTGCTGCCCTTGCTGCAGCCCTGGGAGCAGCAGGTTCCTCCTGCTTGCAGCCACTGGGCTGCACCATGCCACTTTCCCCACCCCTTCCCTAGCCCTAGCCTCACTCCCTCCCTCCCCGCTATGGGAATGCATCCTCTGTTTCATTATAAACTGGGTTCGCTTTATGTGAATTCAATTTATGTGCCGTTCCCTGGGAATGCATCTACCACATAAATTGAGGGAAACCTGTATACAGTTCATTAAGATGTACCCGATTTTATCTAATTCAGTCTAATCTAATACTGATTGATTCAATCTACCTGATTCCTACAATTTACTTTTCACTCCATAGGCAGTAACAATCCTCTGCTATGTAATGTTGTACCTCATATTCCACTAATCAAGTCATCCCTTTGGCTGTTTTTACAACCCTGAATCTGCCCATAGAGTCCAGTCTTCAGTAGCAGCTAAAGTTTCAGCTTTTGGCGAGGCAGCCAAGGGTTGCTAACAATTCGGCCGTGAAAGGGTTAAAATAGTAGCTTTTCGTCTCAGCAGGAAAGGGAAGGTGTATAAACTGAAGATTAGGCTCTGTCCCCGGTCTATGCAGCCATAATTCTGGAAAAATATGTTTTTCTTCATTTTGCCTGCTCAGAAACAAGATGCACATCTTACTGTGGGGGCATGTGGTATGCAAAAAGATGGTGTGTCTGCCTTTGCCACTTTGAGTTTCTGGAGTTTCTTGGATGGGTCATTTCTCAGGCTCTTTGGCACCCATTCTCTTCTGAAATTATTCTAAATAATATTCTAAATATTCTAAATGAATCCTCACATCTTCACCCTGCTCTTACTCAATATTTAATTTAAATAATTAACCAGTGAATTTAAATATTAAATGTATTAATTATTAATTAGTATAATGTAATATACAATATGATAATATAACATATATTATTGTCACAAAATCTTTCCAGGGGGGTGCTCTCTTTGTGACTGCTGCTGCATTGCCTGGTCTCTGAGAGCAATGGCATAACTAGAGATGATGGGGGCAACCTACCTGGGTGCACTTGGTACTGGGAGTGCAAAAAAAGGAGCTGCTGCTGGTAGTCGCACAGGAGCTGCTGCTTCCCGTTCCCCTGGGCACCTGGCCATGTCTCTATATTGCTGTCTGAGCGAACCCCCTGAAGCCACCCTGGGCTTAGTTTCTTGAGCAGTTGTGAGGAGAGCTGGAGTTTTTTCCCCACTTTCAGACCCCAGCCTTTTTGGTCCCTCTTTCCACCTGGTTCTTGGTGGCCCTGACTCAAGGAGCTAGCATCTAGTTCCACTCATAAAAGATGGACTTCAGCTTCTGTTGGGTCAACTCAGTGCAACCCATTTCTAAACAGCACAGTAGATAGTTCTTCAGTAAAAGCATTTACTGGGGCAAAGGCCAGGCAGCCAGAGTTTCTCTGTCTCCTCCAAAGGGGTTAAGCAGTTCCATTTTCTCCAATCGAGCCTGCCCAGCCTTAAGCACCCTCAAAAAGACTCAGCTATTCCCTTTCCAGTCTCTCCAGCTTCTCAGAGCTCCTCCACTAGTTTCAGTCTAGAGAGTCTCTGGCCAGGAAAGGCTGCTTCTTTCCAGCTGGCTCTCCCATTATCATATGTATCTGCTCTGGACACCTCTTGGGTGGCATCTTGATTTTGTTGTCTCATCCCCCATGAAGCCAGCCCTAGCACTTTGCCCTTCACTCTTTATACACAGGCTGGTGAGGTAAACTGAGTCACACAATGCTATAACAACATGAACATAAGATAACACAGGAACATCACAATAAAACTTGTAAACCATCACAATTATATATGATAATGTGTGAACATATGTAATGAATATTAAAATATTAATTGTAAAGAATAACCTGTGCATCTAAAAGGGTAAAGGGTATGACAAAGTATATTTTTCAATGCACAATCATTCTTTTAGCTGGCTGTAACTGTTTACAGTCACACAAACAAGTACTTTCTACTGAATCCAAGATCCTGTCTACACCTGCAAGTTAATTTTGATTAAGACAGCATACAGTTGTATGGACACTGCCACATGAATACACTTATTCTGGGGAAAAGTTCTCAGCTTAATTCACTTGTCACTGAATAGCTACACCCAAGTAATTCTATGTTTAGACAAGCCCTAAATAAAACGGCATGTCTTCTGGGGCAAGTGATTTAAAGGATTTTATATTCTAGGAAAAGACAGTCTAGCTTACAAGCTCAGCAATTCCCACTGACAGGCAATGAATACCTGTGATTCTTGGTAATAAACAGGGAAGTGCCACTTAGCTAAATTAGGTCAATAAAACTAAACAAGAGTAGGCACATCAATCAGCAACAAATGCTAGGAAATGACATACTCATGTCAGGCTGTGGACATTATTTTAAAGAACAGTCAACTAAGAAGGTGACTGACTATATGATTAACAACAGTATTTCAAGCAGGGGGAGCTGATCACCATGGTTAGAACTGGCATTGTATAATATCTTAACCAATCACCTGGGAAAAGAGATTAAGTTGAAGTGGCACATTGTTATTTATTATCCCTATAGCACAGTAGTTGTGCATATAGTGCTTAATAGGCAAACTTCATGGTCAGGCTCCTGATCCTCAGTGCAAACCTAGGATGGCATTTTCAGAGGCCACTGCAAAACTGCATTGCACCGTGGGAAGTGTAATCTCTGCAAGGTGCAGATGACAGGAGCTGCCATCTGCTCCAAACCATGCCAGTTATGGGCAACACTCATCTGAGCAAAGCTCTGGATGCCTCTTTTATGCTGTTCTGGAAAAATGATAAATCCATTTATTCCTGCAGTTCCTGAACTCAGCTGCCAGACACTTTCAGCCTGCAGATGATAGCTGGAAGCTGCTAAAGCCTGGCTGGAACAGGATGACAGTAGCAGTAAGGTCAAATAAAAAGAAAGACATTCTGACTTCTAAAAAGAATTGGGACATTTGCCAAGCTCAAGCACAGTTTTCCTCTGACCAATAAGACACCAGACACCCTTGTTTGATCCAAAACAATTTGGCCAAAAATAACATTCTAAAGGATCTACTTTGTACGCAAGCCTCATTTTATTTTTAGTCAAGTGGTACACTTTATGTGCTCAAAGGCAGAAGCAATCATGCACACTGCATTCATTCAGCTGTAGAAGGAAGAAAAAATTGCTTCTAGCACCAGACTTTCCACAGAAGGAACTGTTCTGACTTTGCTCGCTCCTCACTTCATAGCCCAGCCACACTGAGGTCAGGCAAGCCAACGACAGACATTCAGGTTCACTGAATGTTGTGGTCCAGAGTGGGACTTGTCAAAGCTGGACCCAGTCTCTGCTTCCTCCTCCTCCTCCTCCTCTCCTGCCTTTGTGGAGATACTCAGTGGGGGATTGGCACTCATCTAAGCGCCATTCTCCAGATAGACTCTTGGTCAGATGTCAAAAGCCAGGATGGAGTTGGGCAGTCTCTTCTCACGTGTGTTATAGAACAATAGAATCCTGATTGAGTTCAGGATCCTGAGGAAAAGAAGGATGGAGAGCAGCAGAGTAAGGACCTTGGACTTCAGAAAAGCTGACTTTGACTCACACAGGGGAAGTGATGGGCAGGATCCCCTGGGAAGGCAGACTGAGGGGGAGAGGAGTCCAGGACAGCTGGCTGTACTTAAAGAAGCCTTAGTAAGAGTGAATGGACAAAACATCCCAATATGCAAGAAGGCAAGCAAGTATGGCAAAAGAACAGTTGGCTTATTTGGAAACTTGGACAAATAACTATGGAGGAGCATAAAAGCATTGCTTGGGCATACAGGGATGAAGTCAGGAAGGCCAAAGTACAATTGGGGTTGCAGCTAGCAAGGGGTGTGAAGGGTAACAAGAAGGGTTTCTACAACTATGTCAGTAGCAAGAGGAGCATCAGATAAAGTATGGGTCCCTTACTGAATGGGGGAGGCAACCTTGTGACAGAGGATGCAGAATAAGTGGAAGTGCTCAATGCTGCAGGGAAGCTCATGCATGGCAGCTGCTGCTACCACACACCAGCCCAGTGAGCATCCCTGCTCCACGCAGGGGTGCTGCTGCTCTCACCTCAGCTTGGTGAGCTTCCCCATCCCACTTCGGCCCTGCTCCTGGGAGGCGGTGGCACTCTGTCCCCGACTGCTCCCATGCTGTCCTCCCTGCTCCTTGTCTGGCTGCATGCCATCCCCTATTGGCATTCAGCCACGCATTAACCTCCTCTCCACTCGGGAATCAGCTGTGCACTAACTTCCCCTGCCTCCCCACTTGGCATTCATGTATGGGGTGTACTTAGACTAAAAAAGGTTTGAAACCCATAGAGTAAATGACCTCCTGAGGGCCCTTCTAACCCTAATTTTTATGGGTGTATATAGACAAAATGGGGACCCAAAATTGAAGTGGTGTGTTTTTAAAAATTTAGTGCCAAGTAAACGCCTGTGTTGTGCACACACCCATGCACTTACCTGCTTCTCTAGTGGTGGAGAGGGGAGGGTGAGCTGCTGGCAGGGGGAATAGTCCCTGGGCTGCGGTGGTGCTGGTGCTTCCCTCTGCGGCATTGGGCCCCCACCCTCTCTGGGCAGCACTTGCCTGCAGGCACCTGGCTTGGGTAGTCACAGGGGATCACTGCAGCCGCGGAGGGAAGCACTAGGCCCCCACACAGCTCAGGCAGGAAGGCTCTGGAGGGTGGGAAATCAAGCTCCTGTTTTTTGTTTTTTTTCTTGGGCAAAGCCTGCCTTCCCAGGCTGCTGCCAGGCTGCCTACATGGGCTTCCTGCAGAGCCCCTGAGCTGCATGGAGCCTGGTGCTTTACTCCACAGTTGTGGGACGCAGCAAACTAAAACTCCTCTGAGGAGTTTTAGTTTGCTGCACCTAAGTCATTCAAGGCGCATTATGTCACCGAATTTACTACAGCGGTGGAATTAATGTGCAACACACCACCGACACGTGTAAACACTAACACCATTAAAGCGATTCAAAAGCATTTAATCCACTTTAAAGTGTTGTGCACACATGCCCTTCATTTCATCTACACACAGCCTATGATTCTAATTCTACCCGTGTAACTAGCCATGTGAACAGCGGAGTAAGCCATTCCTCAAACCATGGAGAAAACAGAAACATTTCTCAGTTTCCTACTAGCAAGTTTCTTGAGAGCTAATATTTGAGGCAGCATGAAGTCCGCAGTAAATTCCTGAAGTACAGGGTTTCCCAATGGCACACTGGTTGCTCCTGATGTTCATCCTGCTTATTGTCCACCTACAGTCAAACACTCCAGCCATCTAATCTTGTTTCCTTGCCATCTCTTCCCTAGATGATCCCAGGCTGCTCTGGCTTTCTATTCCAGAGTGACATAAATCTAGATTCATCCCTTGCAAGCTAGCTTCAGTCCGGACTCAGCATCAACCTGTTTATGGCCACATTTCTTGTCAGACTGCAGGGGTTCTGTATTTTCCAGGCCCTTCACAAATGATGGAAGATCATCTGGGTAACAATATATCCTTCTCAAAATTACTCTACTGACTAGCAAATAAAAAAGCCACCTTGTTGGTGTATTTTCATTAGGATTAACAATGCATCTGCCTAGGAAATCACCACCAGTGGAAGCTATACAGCTTCAGGAGCTAGGAACCATCCCATTCGTTTTTCCTCCCTGACAAAGCATGCCAACATTTCTACGGAGGCTCCTCAGTAAAGATCATTTTGGTCATCCTCCTACAAGCCTCCTGCCCTTAGAACAGGGATGACTGGAGCATTGAGCCTCATCTGCCAAACCAAACAAGCAGTTTTACAGCCCAGCTGAGCATACCCCATTGCAGCTGTGGATGCAGGATTGAATTTTTGTCTGACTGCTCACAAACCCCTTAACTGATTCTCACCTCAGAATCATTTTCTGGGGCCGAGATCAGTGTTAGACCAGCTTGGTGCCACTTGGAGGCATAATGAACATTCCGTGGAAAAAAACCAATTAACTAAGACCTTGGCTTGGCTTGCAGAGTCATGCTGTGATTACAAGCTCACACTATTTCTAGGGTAATTTCAGGCACAACATTTTTTGAATAAGGGATGTTTCTACTAAAGTCTGCCATGAGTCTGGTATTTTTTCTTTCAGCTCCAAGTGCAAAATTAATCCATTATCGTTTCAGTCCTTGCATTCTGCTCTCTCTTCACAGCCCTCTGCTATCAGACATTAGGACACAGGTGCAGAGTGGCTGCATCCAATGATTGAGAACATCTAGCAGCAGCTCTCCTTGCCCATTATCCTCCAGAGAAATAACACTACATTGGAGACAGATCATTGTATGTATGAAAATTAGCAAGGGAGAAAGCCTTTGGAAAAATACTACACCAATGATCAATCAGCCCAGAAAAACTGTCCTGACTCCTTCTGTATACAGAAAGTTTGGTTATTTTTTTGTAATTTTGCTTCTAAGGTAGAGCTCTGAACCTCTTTCTTCATCCCCCACAATTATGCAGATTGTACTTATAGGACCTCACAGACAGAAACAGCCATTCCTTCTTGCTAATGCACAAAACTGAATTAAAGTTCAGGTAGGAGGAGTGCTTTACTTTTCCAATGTTAATTCTGCCACAGTGAAAATACAAAGGATTATAGTGCTTAGGCAAACAGTGCGGCAGAACAAACCCACGTAGCTTGGATTTGCTGCATCTTGTTGGCTGGCTTTTGAAAGCCCTGACTGTGATTGGGCAGTGGTGCTTCTCTGCAGAGCAAGCTCCAGAATGAAGCATAACACAAGCATGTTTCTGAGACAAGAGGTACATCTACACGTGCAGTTAACATGCCTGAATTTTCTGTACTGAAAATGTAGGCGTATTAAACTGCAACTGGCTATGCGTCTAGGTCAGGAGCAAACTGAGCCCAACAGGAGCAGCTTACTCCAAGGCTGTTCTTGCTTTGCTCAGATGGCCTTTCGTATGTCAGCCAGGGGGAGCTCCAGGTTCCCCCTGTTGCCAGCCCTCCAGCTGGCAGGGGGCACTGGGGGGAGCTGTGGGCTGGCAGGGGGCATAGCTTCGAGCTCTGGGGGGGGCAGTGAGCAAACTATTCCTGGTTCCAGGGGCAGCTCCAAGTAGCATCGACCTGCCTCCAGAGCTAAGGACAGCTTGTTCTGCCCTCTGGAGCTTGGGGCTAAGCCACGCTGCTCTGACCTGCCCCCAGAGGAGGGGACAGATCCTCCTCTGCCCCCAGAGCTCAGGGATAAGCTAAGCAGCAGTTGTGGGCCCCGGCTGCTTGGGCTTCATCTGGCAGCTGACAGATCCTCGGTGTTAAGTTGTAAGATTCGGAGTGCAGGCCTAATGGCATGAAAGACCGGACTGCTCAAAGTCTGGGTCTTCAGTGGCAATGACACAGGATTCCTTGAAAAGTTCATAGAGTTCAGTTCACTAAGAAGATTATTAATTTTCCCGGTGTGGACCAGGTACTGATAGTTGGTGTGATGTGAATGCTGACTGGGAGAAATTTGCTCCCAGGTCAGTGTCTGCAGTGCACTTAGGCACATTAGTTTAAAGCGTCATTTTTCTAGTACCTGTAACTGTCAGTACAAGTAAACGGTGCTTTAAATTATTCTACTGTGCATTAATTGTGGCACATATGTAGATGGTGATGTTTTACTGCATGTTAGATTAGTCTTATGTGCAGTAAAGCACACATACAGATGTGCACAAAGAGAGCAAGAAATCCATGCTGAAACCCCATCAAACACTTTTTTTTGAAGCCAACAAAACAAAAACACATTTTCCAGGGTCAGTATGTACAACAGTGATTCTCAACCATGTGCTATGGCACTCAGAGGTGCCTTGAGATCTTTTCAAGGGTGCCACAGGGTGCCACACAATGTTAGTACTGTTAGATGTGCAAACATAATTCACAAGATAAACCCAGAGATTTTAAATAGGGGTCCACAGCATCAAAAACATGCTGTCCTGTTGTGAGCTTTCTAAGGGTTTTGCAACAGAAGAACTACTTTATATTTTTCTGTAATCAAAAAATGAATGATAGCTAAAAACTGACATTTCCAGTGGTTGTCCCAAGTCTAGTAAGGGGTGCCTTGAGTCTAAAAAGTTTGAGAACTACTGATTTAGAGTCATACCTTGAAGAACTGCATACACACATGAGCTACAGAGCTCTGATCCCAGACCAGATTGTAAACTACACCTTTCAAGGCAGCATAATCCACGGGGAAGGAGAGCATGCATCCAGGGGCTCAGATGACCCCTGGTATTCAAAGCAGGCAGGCACGGGAACCTTGAGCTATCAGCTGGTAAAAATCCGAATAGCCCAGCCCTCTGGGCCTGCTTGTGTGTCCAGGCTCTAAGGAGCAGCAGTGCAGGACCACTATATCTAGTCTTTATCCACAGTGAAACCCATTTATGGCCAGGGAATTTCAATCTGATGGCTGTATAGCTCCTCTTCACTGTGCGAGGGGCATAATGGAGCTCAAACACAATCAAAGGCCTGTGCTACTTACAATTTCTTTGGAGAAGTATTTTAACTTTCTTTAAATGTGACAAAATTCATGGGCCATTCTCCCAAATTCTGCCACCACCAGTTTCCTCTATGTCCCAGTTTCTCTGTGCCCCAATTCAGCTATCTGCAAGATGAAGATACCTCCACCCTAGAAGGTAAGATGATCATCTACAAACAGTGTCAGCTGCAGTGTTATTTGCATTCACTTTGCAGAGAGGGCTTATCTGCAGCAGCACATACAGCCTTCATAGGAAAGAAGCAAAGGCACATTTTTTTCCTACCTCAGATCAGTTTAAAATAGTAATGGGAATTCATTCAGTATAAAACTGGGGCACATGAAAGAACATGCAACATAAAACTTTAATTAATATTTGCAAGGCCTTCAAGATCCATGGATGAAGGATAATGTATCAAAGTACAAGATATAAAAGCTACAAGTACTTGGTTTGGTGGACTCTCCATTACTATAGTTCACTGCCAAACATAGTGAAGATGTAAAGGCTCTCCCAGGCACACAGTTTATTGTTGTGTCAGACACTAACTTTCCCAACATCGTATACTACAGCCATCATTAAGCCTTGTCTTTATTTCATAAATGGGGCAGCTACACCCTCTCTATGTTGCAAATGCTTTCCTTAGTCAGAAGTCACATAATGCCACACCCTTCACGTCAGCAGTAGAGATTATCACTAGATTTTCCCACTGTACAGGCTCCTGGCTAGGATCCAGAGAGATGTGTGCGCACCGGCCAAAGTGCATTAGCACTTCCACTTTTCCTATTTGTAAACCACTGTTACCCTCATGCCTTGCGTGAATGCTGGAAACCCTTCCTTCCTCTGCACCCTGCAAGCAGGAAGAGCCTTACATTGCTTAATGTGCCTTGTGAAATGGCCATACAACTACTGGAAAAAAAGTACTTACTGGATGAATTAAACCTCATTTAAGCAGTTCCCATTTCCAATAATCTTGATGAGCTGGCCCAGGAACTAAACTTGGCTCTTACATGAATTAATTCCCTCTGCAACCTCAGGCAAATCATTTAACCTGGTCGCTGTAGTTTCCTCTATTTGTAAAAGGGGATAAACCTTTCTTACTACCATTATGTGTCATCACAGTTATCTAGTTCAGGTTTTGCATGGAGTCACCAGTTGTATGCTATGGACTAGTACAAACACATACTTAGAGGCAGTTCCTACTTCGGAAGTTCTCGTAATTAAATAGACAATACAAACAAAGGGTCAGAGAGAGGAAGGATTATGCCCTGAAATACTCAAAATTAAATTTATAATACACTTGCATAAATATATAAAATAAAATAATAAAGGCATAAGAATTAATGTTTATGAAGTGCTCTGCACAGGGGAGCATTGCTTAGCTGCCTTGTGCTGAATCAGTACTGGCATCATACTGGTATAAGAACACTACTGATCTTCTAGGTGATCTTCAGGAGCTTCGTAGGCAGGT
Organism: Caiman crocodilus; assembly: GCA_030014935.1. NCBI lineage: Eukaryota > Metazoa > Chordata > Crocodylia > Alligatoridae > Caiman > Caiman crocodilus. The sequence continues at coordinate 29,038,041 of JAGPOW010000304.1, forward strand.
AAATCCCACTCCCCATTATGGATATGAACTTCTAGTATCTGGTTTTCTAATACAACCCATTGCAGGAGACTGAATTTCAGCCTAGAGTAGCTCAGGGGTGGGCAGAGTCCAGCCCATGGGCTGGATTGGGCCCACAACAGACTCCATTTCCCAGCAGCCCCTGCCTGCATTGCTGTGGCCAGTTTCCATGGAGACCCCAGGGGTGGTGGTGTGACAGTGCGGCGCCAGCGTACCAGCCCAAGCAACGCTGGCAGGGAGCTGCTCTAGGCACCTGGCTGAGGTCTTGCAGCGATGACAGTGTGGGCTGGAGCTGGGGCAGAAGATAAGCAACATATGTTCTCAGAAAGCCTGTCTCAGCTGATTGGGCTTGGGAGATGCCATTCTGGAACCAGAAGCCGCATCCAAAGCCATTTCAAAGCACCTTCAGGATGTACAGCTCCGAAGGGGGCTCAGGAACAGAAGTACAGTGTCCAAAAGCCAAAAATGGGACTGCAGCCATTAATAAATGAAGTGTGCACATGTGTGCAGACGGCTGGATTTAGCAAAGGATTTGAGTCTCAGAGCATGACAACGCAGCATTCTGCAGAGGCCTGAGCTAGCTAACTCAGCTGCCAGAAGCAGCACCGTCATGTTATCAAAGAGCTCCACCTGGGCTAATTAGTCCAGCTTTCCTTATACCCTCAGTCATAGAGATTCTGGCAGGAACCTCAGAAAACGTGTTAGAATAGGGAGCATTAGCACTTTCTTCCTCAGGACAGGAGTGATTTGGCTTTTGTTAAATACTTCCCAGTTTCCCTAGCTGTGAATCAATGTTTCTTGAAGCAGCTCTTCCTGATCTATAACTTGAGAGAATGACAATTGCACAAGAAGAAAGGACCATTGACCATGGGACTATTCCCCTATCACATACACTCTGATACAAATCATGGATTTGTTGATTATGACTGCAATATATGAAAGTGTTTCAGAAAGTAACATTAATTCTGGACCACATCACTTCTCTATATAGTCGTAAGCAGTGGGTGTGTTCAATGATGCCACCACCATCACTGTTTCCTGCTGCTGTGTATTTTCCCCATCATTGCACACAAAATGGTTTTATTTTGAAATTGCCATTAATGGCTGAAACACCCTCATAGATTATAACTACATGAATGACTGCAAATACCTGATATCCAAGAAAAGACTTGCATTAATTAATTCTTGTTTGAACTACAGCACCTATTTTAGAAAAATCTCTAGTTTTGACTGTAAATCACCAGTGATAAGAAATTCAGCACACAACTTGGTGAGCTGTTCCAGTGGTTAAAGTATACATTTTTAACAGTGAGGGTGATTATTTCTCATCTTAATTTGTCTAGCTTCAACTTCCAGCCAGGGGACCTTGGTATATTCTTGGCAGTTAGACTTAACAGCAAGTTTTTGTTCCCTATATAAGCACTATTGGACTGTGAGCAAGTCACCCCTTAATATTCTCTTGAACTCTTGCGGTACAGCCCCACAAGTGCACACGTGCAGTTTGTGTTGCCTCAAAGCTGTCTGAGGCACTGCAAACTATGTGCGGTGCATGTGCACCCATCCATCATGCTGCTAATGCGTAGTGCGGTGGGTTTTTTTGACACCGGGAGATCCCAGTGTAAGAAACAACCACTGCTAAAAAAAGCAGCGTGGCACACATGGCAGCAGCATGCACTGCCAGAAACCAGAGCCTGCGATGCTCCAAAAAAAACAAGTTTAGATTTTATAAACCTATTTAATTTAATGAGGATTAAAACCCATGGTGTGTACAGATGCCCCAGTGATCAAAAAAACAAAAAAAAAGTCAATTGGGACAAAGAACCAATCCTTGTAAAGCCCACAAGACACACACTTGCTTAATGATGGACTCTCCCCCCACATCTACAATCATGCTTTGAGGCTTGTCATTTAACCAAATGTTAATCCATTTGATGTGTGGCTTGATGTTGTATTGTGCCAGTATCTTAATCAAAATTGTATGGGATATCATGTCAAATGACTTTTACAAGTAAACACTGGCACTTTTATTAACCAAACTTATAATTTATCAGAAGGAAAAAGATACCTTATTAGTTTGACAGGAGCTATTTTCCATAAACCCATGTAGATCAACATTCATTAAATATATAATTATATACAAGATATATTACAGTCCTTTATTAAAAAGCCCTGTATCAGCTTTCCACTCTTCTGCCCAGATATGATCTCAGGCTGACAAGTCTGTAATTACCTAGATTATCTCATTACACTTTGTAAGTGCCCATTCCTTTATTTTGTAGGGAAGAGAGGGATTCTACCTGAGCAAATATCAGGTTGACTCAGCATCTCTCAATGGCTCAACTCACTTTTGTTTAAAGAGAAGTAGAGCTCCCAGGAGAAAGCAAGTTAGCAACCAGTGTGTGACATTGTTTGCCTTTCCCCTGACAGATGAGCAATTTTTTTCCTTACTTTTAAGTAATAGTTGGCTATACTTTCTTTTTAATGAGTTTTTGGCCCAAAGCCCAAAAACTGATCATATTCATCAGGGCAGAGGAGAAATAACCTGACATTTTTGGGAAAAAAAAGAGAAATTATATTTTTTATTACTGTGGTGAATGCCAGAAATCCCGATCTTTGCTCTGCACTTCAGCAGAGCGTGACCTGTCTGTCAAGCATACCAAGCACTTCTCACAGCCACCAGTGCTGCCTCTTTGCTAGAGCACTCTGATAAGAGGGAGCATGAGGCTGGGTGATGCAAACGGGCAGAGGGATGTTTGTGAACAAATGCCTCCTCCTCTCTTGAAAATAAAGCAGTCGCTGAGGGAGAAATTGGGAGAAGACTCATGATTGATTCTTCCATTTCTTGGGTGGCAGACTCATCACCCATGACATAATAATGAGAAAGGCAATGATGTAATGCAGTGATATAAGGCAGATGTTGCTTGAAAAAAATCAAAGGAGAAAGCCAGGGGGCAGAGCAGAGCTGTTTGCAAAATGAAACACACAAAGCTCCAGGATCAGGCTTGCGCCTCAGGCCAACGCTCAGGAGCTGTTCTCGCTCCAGCTCCAGCCCAGCCTGTTGTGTGACTTTGGGTAGATGACTGAACAGCTCTGTACCTCCTTTCACTACTTGAAACACGGGGATAATAAGAGGCTTCCACCTTTATTAGAGGTCTTTGAGATTTACAGACAGGAGTGTGTTTATTGACAAGAGTTATCACAAATGTGACACTGAAGCATAGATACAAGTTTTAAAAGGACAGGAAAGGTTATGACCTTCAGGGTTGGACTGGGATCTCTGAGCCAAGCCTTCCTCTTACAATAGGAAGCATTGCCAGGGGTATGGAAGGCTTGTAGCTGCCCTATGCGCCTCGTGGGGTAGGGGAGTGAAGTGAGAATAATTAGGATGCAGGATGCAAGGAAATGTTATCTGGGAAAGAATAATAAAGATAAAAACCATACTAGACAGCAGGGGTAGAAACAGTGAAGCTGTAAACAGGAAGGAGTGGAAATTCCCCTAAGATCTACTACTGTGCTCCTGAGGACAGGAGAATCATGAGACAGGCCCCTCTGGTATTTGCTGGACCACGAGAGACCGTATGGGGCATTCACTGTTTGCATGAAAGGTACAAGAGCCAGTAAGCCTGTTTAGCTCTGGATAGAGAGGGAGCAGATGTGGTCAAGGCCCCCAGAACTGAATGTCTGCATAAATGATCTTGCTCGATCCCAGCAGCTTGCGCAGCCTAGTGGAACGAACACGGGTTCGGGAGTAGGAGATACCCTCTGGAAAACCAAGATAAACAACTAATAGCACAAATCCATAAGACATTTAGCTAATGCTCATACAAGGCTGTGGCAAGATAGACTACAAAGTACTCAGTCTTCTCACAGGCTCAATATTTTTTTCCATTATTGGTTTTTTTCCATTGACTTTTCAAAAGTTTCCATGAAACTGGGGCTGTCCAGAGCCCAGCTTATGCTACCCTGAAATGTTGCTAGACAGGGTTGTACTTGATGCTGGAATTCCAGAGAACAAGCTGCTGGAGAGCCCCAAAAAAGCAGCCTCTGCCCTTCTAATATATTTTGTGTTTTAAAATGTAAGCCCACGTATAAATGAGCCAGTGTAGCCCACAGCTCCTGGCATCCTGCCAGCATACAAAACCCTGTGTATCACAAAATGAGAACACCTTTGCTGCAGAGCCCATATTCATGGTGTGCTCAGGACAGCCATTCAAGGGGATGGGATTCTGGGACTAGCTGTCTGAAGCACACTGCTACAGCAGCTGAAGAGACTCCCTGGCTTATTTGTGGATTGTGGCATATGCAGCAGCTATGTATTTGTTTGCAGTGGCTTGTACCTTCATATTTCTAGGAGCCTGTGGTCAGCTGATGACAGCTGCCTTTTATTGTCCAGTTTTGATGCTCGTGATTGCAAGGTGTCACATATGCTCTGGGATCTCTTACCGTGGTTTTAATTTTGTTCCTTCTTGTTTTGTTTTCTTCTCATAATCTAACATAGAAGCTATTTGAACTGGAGCAGACAGCTGCACAACAGGCAGCAATTCAAAAGATTTAAAATTAATGCAAATTTTGCCTCCAAATACTTAGGATATGTCAGACATGTAGGATTTACAAGCAACAGTAATGAGATTCCTACATGAAACAATGAACAGTGAAATATTTACCGGAGTGACCCACTGTGTGCTAATAGGCATTCCCCAGAGTTTCTAACTCACTGAGTTGTTTGGAGCTTTTTCTGCAAGGGAGAGAAGAAAGCCACTAGCAAAGGTGTCGTCTGAAAGCTCACTGCAGATGAGGGTAATGTCAGGAGACTGGAGAGTGGCTAATGAAGCTTCACATTTCAGAAATGACTAGGGGTGACTGTAGGGAAGTACAGTAGTGACCTATATAGAGTGGAAGGATGGGACAGGAAGGCTAATCACAAATCTTTGATGGGTGTAAACACCCAGGAGCCAATACAAGTATCTAGAGCAATACAGTAGACCATATCTATGCAAAATAGAATGAAATTAAGCAAAGGAGAATTTGCGCTATTATTACATTCTACCCGTATGGATCTTAAGTTTCTTCTTCACTGCTTGAAACTAATGTTTTTCTTTACATCAAGAACCCAAGAATATCGAGGTTTCCTCATTGCACAGGCAAGAAACCTGCAGTGTTCTTGTGAGATAATTAGGCAATGTCAGCACTGGAGCTGTCCTAGTAAATGATTTTCCAAACCAAAATGGAAATTTTTATCCAGACAAAAAATTGAGGGGAAAAAAAGAATTCAATTTAGTTCAAACCAACCATTTCACATTAGCTCATTCTCTTTGTTTATATATTTTAATCAACTCCAAAGTAAATTTTGAAATCTTGAAATACCTTCAAATAAAAAGCCCCAAATATTTATCTTTGGAAAGATCCTTTAACAAAATCTTCAAAGATTTCAAAAGTTTTTCATTTTATTTAGCTTCATTGCACATGTATAGGTGCCCCAGAGGTTGGTTTTCTGTACCTTGTTGACCTGAATCAATGTTCCAGAGTAAGAGGTTCTGGCCAAATAATGTCACTCAGCTCTTGCTAGTATCCCTCCCTAAAACTGATCTTACTCAATGTACTGCACAGTAGAACTCTGTTTTTTTTAATGAGTGTTATTTATCTTACAGTAAATATACATCATTTTGTCAGCTCAGACAAATCCTTGGGCTATGTTGTGTCTCCAAAGGGAAGGTGCTCAGTATTTTGAAAATTTAAACTGGAAAGGACAAAACCCCAGAGAAAGTATGTATAGAGGAAATAAGCCTACTTCAACATGGGATGGACCACCTGACCTACCAGGTCTTTTGCAGCTCTAACTTCAGCAATTCTCTGCCATGCTTTAGTATATACAGCATGTTTAAGTCTGATAAGAGGAATGAGATTATTTCTGAATGTGTGCATGTGTGTTTCAGGGGTTTGTTGGTTCCAGTGTGACCAGACAGGGAGCAACCAGGAAAACATGTCTACAGGATGTTAATACAATCCTTGTGCAACTTTAAACTTTAATAACTTTGGATGTACACATGATAGAAGCAAACTGTAAATGGCAACTGAAACCATAATTCATTAAGTTTCAACAAAATACAGATCAAATTTCTAGACTTCAACATAAGTGCCATCTTTCATGATACATTGTTCAATCTGACTTTCCAACTTTCCAGTCACTACTGAATGATTTCATGAATTGCATTTGTGATACTTACCCCATATGCACTATGCTAAAAAACTTAATGAATTATGCTTTCAATCACCATGTACAGTTTGCTTCTATCATATGTATTATCCAAAGTCATTAAAGGTTAAAGTTGCACAAGGACTTTATAAACACCCTGTATTGTACAAAACAAGGGCTTCACTCAGTGGTCTTCAAATTTCCTAAAGTCAGTCATATCACTTCTTCTGAGGAACCTCTACGCCTGGCTTCACAGCTCATGCACACTGACATGGAAGCAGGTGACCCAGCCTGGCACTGACAGCGCACCACCTCTAGGCTCACTCCACTATTACTCCAGGCTTTTTGTGGACCCCCTGATGACCTATTGCGGACCGCAGGGTTCCATGAAATACAGTGAAAACCACTAGCTTAAACTGAATACTTCTCATACAAAACAGCAGGCAGCAACAAGAAATAAACACAACATGAAATAGCAGCATCTATTGGCAGGAGTGCACAACTCACACGCATAACACACAGAACATAACAGTTCTGTAACCAATTTAGACGGAGACGATCCAAAATGGATTCGCAGAAGAATAAGATCAAATCTGACAATTTGCCTTGACTTTTGAGTCTGTGTTACCAATTCAGTGCTGCTGACAGGTATGAAACAACATAGCTACTAGATTAGGATTTCAAGAAAATATTGGTAAGGCAGAAGGATTTATAAACTCAGAAAGTGGGAGAGCTATTGAAACAGATTATAAATTAGCTTACAGACACTGAACAAGAAGTGTGTCAGGTAAGGACATACAAAGGCAGGAGAAAGGAATTGTGGAAGGTCGTGGAAGCTAGTCAAGTATCCCAAACAACTTTTCCAAATCTCACTGCCAATTCAAGTTTCCTTCCCATTAATAAGTTGCTTTGTCAATTGACAGCATTCTACCAACCTGAATAAATTTGCATCCCTACCAGAGGCACTCATGAGTCAGCCATATAGACCATAGAGTCCTGGGGCACATGGTACAGGAATGTATTCATGAACTGAGTTTGGCACACAGTCCTGTGTTCAGAAGATGGTCCTAACCTACTGTCATAAAGCAGCCTGCTTGATAGTATTGCATTGTATCATCATTTAGCTGTATAGTAATAAGAGGCCTTGTCAGCATGTGCATTAACTGGATGGTTTTAGAGCCTGCTAGTGATGTGAAAGTTTGGATTAGTGTTTTTTGTGCTAATTAGAAACTCCTCTTGCTTTAAACCCTTACTTCAATTAACCTATATAATAATTTTCATCATAACAGAGAAATTCAATTGAAATTAAAATAAACACTTTATTTGAACAACACAGCTACAACTGATGGTTTTAGTATGTCACACTGTGCAGAAATTACAGTGCCTTTGTTGTACACAAGACAATCACAAAATCATAGAAAATTAAGGTAGGAAGAAACCTCAGGAGGCAGGGCTGTCTCTGGAGGGGCAGAGGGGGGCAAATTGGGGCAACCATCCTGGGCCCTGTGTTTTGAGGGGCCCAATGGAGCTGAGAAGAGTGGCTGCAGCAACTCCATGCCACCGCCGCTTGCTTCATGTCCAGCCATTTGCTATGCCACCCCCTTGCTGCTGACAACTGCTAATGGCAGCATGGGACCAAAGCAGGGACAGGGCCCTGCATGGGCTGATTTGCTGTGGGCCCCGCACCCTGCTTGGGTTGGCTGTGTCAGGAGGTCATCTAGTCCAACCCCCTGCTCAAAGCAGGACCACCCCCAACTAGATCATCCCAGCCAAGCCTTTGTCTAGCTAAGTCTTAAAAACCACCAAGGATGGAGATTCCACAATTGGGTAACCTGTTCTGGTGCTTTACTACCCTCCTAGTGAGAAAGTTCTTCCTAATAGCTAACCTACACTTCGCTTTTGGCAACTTGAGACCGTTGCTCCTTGTTCTGTCATCTACCACCACTGAGAACAACATAGCTCCATCCTCTTTAGAACCACACTTCAGATAGTTGAATGCTGCTATTAAAGCCTCCTTTGGTGGCAGTGTTTATACAAGATGTTGACTGCACAGTAGCCTTTGACTGCTGCACAGTAGTGTCATGTGTCAGGAAACATGACATGATGCTACTGCACAGTCAGCATCATGAAGAAGCCATTCCTTGGCGCAATTGTGCAGTAACTTCACCTAACCGTTTTTGTTGCCCTCTGCAGGACTTTCTCAAATTTGTCTATAAATTGTCTACATGATGAAATACAGGAAACAGTGGTATGAATCATAGCCATGTTTTCAGTATTGATAGTATGTTCCTGTTCTTTGTAAGTTTCCATCCAAACCATAAGGCCTGTAAACTTCAGCAAGTGTTTGATGCAAAAACTGCAATCTAAATACATCACACATGCACTCTGAACTACTATTACAATGATGATAAACTGACATGAGAACCAGCTAACTAAAAGTAACAATAAGCAAATTCAGTCTTGAAGGTTTGGAAGCAGCATAAAGCTTTTGAGTAGAACCTGGTGAAACTTGGACACAAAGACTCCCTCCCTCCAGCCTTTAAGCTTAACAGCATTGATAACACACCTGGATCATTTACCTGTACCATCATCAGTCCAAAATGCAGCGCAAACTAGTAGTCCCCAGAGAGCGCTTCTATACGTGCCCATTTACAGTACAGAAACCAAAATTACCACACCATATGGGCAGGCGTCTACATGTGCACATCTGTACTAAACAGTAAATATGGTGAGTTATGCCAACATGAGCATAAATTTGATACCCACAGCATGTTGGTATCAAATTTACACCTAATTAGTTCCTGCTCAGTAATACACGTGTAGATGTATTACCACGCAGTAACACTGTGTGCGTGGACTGACTTGGAACTAACTTGAGTCCACACACAGCTTTTGTGCTCTCTAATGCCTGCACATGTAGACGCCGGCTTATTCCCAGTTACTGCACAGTAATGTTGTGCGCTGTAAATTTAAGAAGGCATAAATGTACATGTACACATGCCCAGACAGTAAGAAGCTGATGTGAAATGAGCATTTGTTTTCAGTCCAGTTTTTGCTGGGCAGGTGTACACATCTCCAAAACCTCATTATGTCAGCAATCTCCACTAAGGCCCAGAACAAAATTGGTATGGAAAGGCAGTTGTTCCCACTACCTTGGGAGTTGTCTTTCCACATCAGAGCTGAGGCACCTGTGTGAAAAAGCCTCCATATCAACTCCCTGTGCTTATCCGGCTCTGTGGATAACAGGAACTTCAGGCTGTTAGAATGGCCCTGTAAGCAGCATTCAAATTAGGAAGAGAAGAATTGATACCCCTGTGTACCTTACAGTAGCTACCAAATCTCAGCAACCTATCCATCATCAAAGCTATCAGATAAATGCTTCTGAAACCATATTTATCTGTTTTTCCTTTTGGGGAGCAAGGGGGGAGGTTGGGAAACAACCCAGCATCTTTTGAAGTATTAGTACTAAATCCACATTTTTCCTCTCAGTTTCACTTCTCAGCAAGACCAACATAATCTGCAGCATTTTGCAAGATTCCCTTTCATTCGAGCTGACAAACTATGCAGAACTGCTTCTCAGTCCTGTATTTCATATTGAGACTCTTTTGGGTTCCTTTCCCCAAAAGAGAAAGAGTTTTCATGATAAAAGTGATGCCTGCTGCATGGCAGTTTCAACAAAACAGCCATATCATGGACATGGGCTTTTGTAGTGTTGAGTGGCTTGGAAGCTGCATAATGCATCCTGATGGCAGTACAAATCATTAAAGGTCAAGGGCTTGTGGATTAACTGCATCCCCAGACAATTGCCTGATATAAAAAGGGCAGGACCAGAAGGCCTCAGACTTGAAATGAAAAGTTTTGAATGGAACTGATGCAAAACATATTCAAGGAGAGGACAACTTCCCAGCTCAAATCTTTCCAGTTGTCACA
>JAGPOW010000304.1:29048577-29074770 GCA_030014935.1 Caiman crocodilus
CCCCCCCCCCCCCCCCCGCTCTAGGCAGGAAGACAACTGGGGTTAGGTGACTCCAGCAAGGCAAGACTGTCTAGTGTCCTCTTGAAAACCTCCAGGGTAGGTGACTGCACCACCTCTGGAAGGAGTTTATTCCACAGTCTGGATGCCCTGACTCTGAGTTTTTCCTGGTATTAATCCTGAAGAAGCCTTCCAGGAGTTTATATCCATCAGTCCTGGTCTTCCCCAGGGGTGCCCTGGTGAACTGTTGTTCACTGAGCTCCTGATGCACTCCTCTGATATAGTGGTAAGCCTCTACCAAGTCCCCTCTCAGCCTTCTCTTCTTTAGGCTAAAGAGGCCCAAGTCCCTCAGCCTATCCTTGTATGGCTTGCCTTGCAAGTCCCTGGCTCTCTTCTGGACCCTCTCAAGTTTTTCCACATCCTTATTGAAGTGTGGCATCCCAGAACTGAATTCAATACTCCAACTGTGGTCTCACCAGTGCTGAGCACAGCAGAAGTATCACTTCCTTAGTTTTACATGGTTGATGCCTGCCAGAATGTTGTTTGCCCTCCTGACCACTGCCTCACACTGACGGCTCATATTCATACCATGGTCAGTCATTACCCTAGGTCCCTTTTGGCCATGGTGAAAGTCAAGCTGTCACCACCAAGCCTATATGTATGCTGAGGGTTGTTTGCCCCCTGATGCAGCACCTGACACTTGGAAGCATTAAACTTCATCTGATTCTGGTCTGCCCAACTCTTGAGCCTGTCCAGGTCTGCCTGTATCTTCAACCTATCATCTGGCATGACCACACTGCCCCATAACTGGTGTTGTCCACAAACTTGGCCAGTGAACTTTTCACTCCTCCATCCAAATCATTGATAAAGATGTTGAAAAGCACTGGTTCAAACACAGACCCCTGAGAGACACCATTGGCCACTTCACACCAGGATGACAAAGATCCGTTCATGAGAACTCTCTGGGTCCTACTCTCTAGCCCACCGAACCTTCAAACAGTTGAGTCCACAATCTTCCAATTTTCCCACAAGGAAGTCATGGGATACTAGATTAAAAGCCTTTTGGAAGTCTAGGTATATAACATCTACCACGTCTCCTGTGTCCAGATGATGAGCGACCTGGTTGTAGAAGAAGATGAGATCAGTAAGACAAGACCTACCCATGGCAAGCCATGCTGGCTGTCATTTAGAATCTTACCTTCTGTGATTCTTTAATGAGCTTTTCCAGGATTTTCCCTGGGATAGAGGTGAGGCTGATTGGCCTATAGTTGCCCAGGTCCTCCCTCTTCCCCTTCTTGAAGATGGGCACAATGTTGGCCCTCTTCCAGTTGTCAGGGATTTCCCTGGTGCACCATGATTTCTGAAAGAGTTTTACCAGGGGTTCCGCGATGACCTCAGCCAGCTCCTTCAGCACTCTTGCATGAAGTCCATCTGGTCCTGCTGACTTATAAATGTCTAGCTTTTCTAATTAGTATTGTACCCACTCAGCGTCCACAGCGGGGAGGCTGTCAGTCCTGGCATGTGCCCTATGAGCTTTATCTCACTTGACATTCCCCAGGGTCTGTTGAAATATTGAAGCAAAGTGGGCATTTAGGAGTTCAGTTTTTTCCTGAATGTCATTTACCAGCAGTCCCAAGGTATTAAGCAGGGGTCCCACACTTCCATTTGTTTTTCTTCTACTGCCTACATACCTATAGAAGGACTTCTTATTATCCTTGACTCCCATAGCTAACCTAAACTTTGTTGCCACCTTGGCTTTCCTGATCATTTCCCTGCAAGCGCTGGCCACTGTTGTATAGTCCTCCTTGAAGACCATCCCTAGCGTCCACTGCATGTGCACCTCTTTTTTCTTTGTTAAGAGGACTGCAATGACCCTATTAAGACAGGAGGGCTTGCCAGCCCTTCTGCTGACTTTCCCCTTTGCAGGAACAGTTTTCTTTTGTCGTTTGAGGATTGTATCCTTGAGCAATGACCACTCTTCATACACCCCATTTGCCTTCCCTTCCTGGTCTTGCATTGCCTCCCCTACTAATGCTCTGAGCCTGTCAAAGTTGGCACTTTTGAAGTCTAGGACTTCAATCCTGCTGGTTGATTTGTTGACCTTGCAACAACAAATAGCAAGCGATCTAGAAGGCAACTAACTCCTGGCAACTAACTCCTGGAACTCAGGGCCAGGAGCTGAGAAGGGAGCTGGGAACACCTGAGTCTCCACGTGCACGTGTGCCCCCTTACCAGATCAGAGGCAGCAGCGGGGGCAACTTCAGCTGATCTCCCTAAAGTAAATGGAGGTGGAGGGAACTGGTGCAGTGGAGCCGGATCCAGTGGGGAAGCCCCCTGGGTCCCTTTTTACTGAGCTGGCAGGGAGCTGCATGCACGAATAGAGTGTGCCGGCGTTCACACAGGCGGGCGAGCAGGAAGGGCCAAAAGGGAGACTCTAGCCAGGGTAGGGTCAAGGCACCACACAAAAATATAAATAAATAGCAATTTATAAAATGGTGTCGATGCAGAGTGCTGCTAGAGCCCCTTCCCGGAAGGCGTTGCCTACCCAGGGCTTGTCTGAAGTCTCCACCCAGATAGAGCCCATGGGGGAGCTGGCATCCCCCCGCCCCCCAGCCTGCGAGGGATGCCCAGCAGGGCTGGGGGAGGAAGGGAATGGGGTCCCCCACACCTGTCCTGCAGATGCCCATCTTAGGTCCCTGGAGGCGCAGGTGAGGGAGCTTTAGGAGGAAGTTAGCAGGCTGAGGGGAATCAGGGAGACAGAGGATGAAATTGATGAGTATTTTCTCTCTCTGCAGGGCCATGCATCCAAGGGAGAAGCACCCCGGGAAGTGCCCTCCATAGCAGAGTGGCAGATGGTTCCCTCCAGAGCCAGGGCTGCTTGTAGCAGAGCAGTACCATCTCTTCCAGTGCAGCTGGAGAACAGGTATGAGGCCCTGGTGACACTGCAGGAGAAGGAAGGAGAGGAGGAAACCTTCGGAGAGAAGGCCACTGCACACTCTTCACAATCTGAGCAGGCTGAAGGAGATAACCAGACCTGGAGGAAGAAACATCGAGTGCATGTCATAGGCAACTCCATCCTGAGAGGTACAGAGGGTCCCATCTGTCACCAGGACCCCTTGACATGTGAGGTCTATTGTCTTCCCAGAGCAAAGATTCAGGATGTGATGGGAATGATCCCAGCCATTATCTGGCCCACTGATTACTACCCCCTGGTCCTAATCCATGTAGGCACTAATGATGCGGCCAGAAGAAGCCTTGATCACCTGATGACAGACTACCACACTCTGGGGGACACACTGAAGGAGATGGGGTACAGGTGGTATTCTCTTCTGTCCTATCAGTGAGCGGACGTGGAAGATGACACAGGACTTGCATGAGAGAGGTCAACTTGAGGCTTTGGAAATGGTGTCTCAAGGTGGGCTTTGGCTTCTGAGATAACAACCCTCACATCAGGACGAGAGACATGCTCGGGAGGGATGGGCTTCACCTTTCCAGCAAAGGTAAGAGTGTGCGCTTTTCTAGGTTGGCTGATCTCCGGTGGGCTTTAAACTAGGCTCAGCAGGGGAAGGGGAAGACGAGGGCAGAGGAAGCCTTGGACCACAAAACCAAGCATCACCCAGAAGAACAGCCCAGCCTAGACCGATGACAAGCAGAACAAATATCCAACTAAGCAACAGGGGCCCAGGTAATACTGAGATTAGCAGGGCAGTAGATGCATCTTCAGGAGGCCTCAAATTCCTCTACACTAACTTACCCTCCTGCTAGCTAACACCAACCCAGACCTAGTGGGGCTCACCAAAACATGGTGGGACCCAACACATGACTGAGCAGCAAATATCAAGGGCTATGGGCTGTAAAGGAGAGACAGGACAAGGACAAAAGGTCAGGGTGTGGTGCTCTATGTCAAGGAGAAAAACAAATCCTCAACAAGTAGCACAAGGTCAGATGAGGGGCACACTGAAGTGCTCTGGATTAGAATACAAGGAGGTAGAGTGGAAAGAGACTTAACGGTGGGGGTCTACTACAGACCACCCAACCAAGGGGAAGAGCTACACCAGGAATTCTTAAGTCAGCTCACAGAGGCAGTTAGGTCAAAGAACATGGTCATCATGGATGACCTAAACTTTCCAGACATTTGCTGGGAAGAGCAGTCAGCTAGGTCTGACCACTCACAGAGGTTCCTAGCTAAGATACAGGACCTCCATCTAACCCAGGAGGTGCACAGACCCACCAAGGGAGACGCCTTGTTGGATCTGGTTCTAGCCACGGGTTATGACCTGGTGAGCGGTCTGCATAAGCTTGACCACCTGGGCAACAGCAATCGTCACCTGCTGGAGGAATTCACCATCCAGAGTAAGGTGGCAAAGGCCTGCAGCAAGGCAGCAGCCCTGGACTTCAGGAGGGTGGATTTCAATGAGGTAAGGAGAATAGCTGGGGAGACACTGAGGTCCCAGAGGGGAGGGGAGTTGGGTGTCCAAGAAGAGTGGTTGTTCCTTAAACAGACAATCCTCCAAGCTCAAAGGGAGGTAATCCCAACATGGATCAAAGGGGGCAAGAGGGCACAAAAGCCCCCATGGCTCACCAAAAGTATATGGGAATATCTCCTAGCTAAAAAAGAGGCATACACCCAATAGAAGGGAGGGGCCATCACCAGGGAGGACTATACCTCAGCTGCTTGGGGCTGCAGGGGGACAGTCAGGAACGCCAAGGCAGAGATGGAACTGGGACTAGCTACCCGGATCAAGGACAACAAAAAGTCCTTTTTTAAATACATAGGGGGTAAAAAGAAGGTACTGGGTAATGTGGGGCCTCTGCAAGACACACTAGGAAGTCTGGTCATCACACCAAATGACAAAGCTAACTTATTTAACAATTTTGTTGCCTCCATTTTCCTGAGCAGGGACTGGGTCACACCCCCACACTAGAACCCCCATAAGCCCCATGGGAGGCACACCCAGAACTAGGGTCAGTGAGGATCTAGTCAGGGAACGTCTGGAGGAACTGGACGTATTTAAATCAGCCGGTTCTGTCCTGACGACCTCCATCCCAGAGTGCTAAGGGAATTGGCAGAGGTCATTGCGGGATGCCTGGCACAGCTTTACGAGCACTCATGGTGCTCTGGTGTGATGCCAGAGGACTGGAAAAGGGCCAATGTGGTTCCCATTTTCAAAAAAGGGAGGAAGGAGGACCCAGGAAACTATAAGCCTGCTAGTCTTACCTTGATCCTGGGTAAACTTTTTAAAAGCATTATCCTGGCGCATGTCCACAAGGGGCCAGCAGTGGAGGTTATGCTTAGGGGCAACCAACACCCTGTCAGACCAACCTGGTGCCCTTCTATGACCAGGTCACAAAATCTTGAACGCAGGTGTCGCAGTGGACATAGGCCTTCCTAAAGTCCAGAAAGACTTCAGCACTGTCTCTCACCCCAGTCTCATTAAAAAACTAGGAGACTGTGGTGTTGATACCTACACAGTCAAATAGGTCACTAATTGGCTGGAAAGCTGCACCCAGAGAGTGATGGTGGACAGGTCTTATTCGACCTGGAGAGATGTGGGCAGTAGGTTTCCCCAGGGCTTGGTCCTCAGGCCCGCACTGCTCAGCATCTCCATCAGTGACTTGGACGAGGGGGTAAAGAGCGCCCTGTTCAAATTAGCAGATGACACTAAGAGGTGGGGAGAAGTGGACACACTAGAAGGAAGGAATAGGCTGCAATCGGACCTGGACAGGTTACAGGGGTGGGCAGAAGAGAACAAGATGGGTTTCAACACTGACAAGTGCAGAGTACTGCACCTGGGGAGGAAGAATCAGCAGCAGACCTACAGGATGGGGAGTTCCCTTCTTGTCAGTGCAGAGGCAGAAAAGGATCTTGGAGTCATTACTGATGCCAAAATGAACATGGGCCGACAGTGTGGGGAAGCGGTCAGGAAGGCCAACCTTGTCATGCATCCACAAGTGCATCTCAAGCAGGTCCAAGGAGGTGATCCTCCCCCTCTATGTGACACTGGCTGTAGTTGGAGTACTGTGTCCAGTTCTGGGTGCCGCACTTCAGGAGGGATGTGGACAACTTGTAGCAGGTCCAGAGGAGGGCCACTCGCATGATCAGTGGTCAGCAAGGCAGGCCCTACAAAGAACGGGTAAGGGACCTGAACCTGTTCAGCCTACACAAGAGAAGGCTGAGAGGGGATCTAGTGACTGTTTACAAACTAGTCAGAGGGGACCAGCAGGCATTGGGGTCCCTGTTCCCCTGAGCACGACCAGGAGTGACAAGAAATAATGGTCACAAGCTGGCAGAGGGTAGATTCAGGCTAGACATCAGGAGGTGATACTTCACAGTCAGGGTGGCTAGGACCTGGAACCAACTTCCAAGAGAAGAAGTGGCGCTGGCTCCTACCCTGGGGGTCTTTAAGAGGAGGCTGGATGAACACCTTGCTGGGGTCGTTTGACTCCAGTACTCTTTCCTGCCATGGCAGGGGGTCGGACTTGATGATCCGCTCAGGTCCCTTCCAATCCTACAAACTATGAAACTTGTTCTGGTGGCAGGGTAGGAGGTAGGAGGGGATGAGTTATCTGTGAAAATCTCAATTGACTACAGATTTCCCTAAGTCCTGGAAATTTTCTGAGGTTAGATCAGCCAAGGCCTTCTTGGTCCCTTTTCTCCCTCTGCCATTCATCAGTTGTGACTCTTAAGGCAAGCCACTTCCCCAATCTGTGTCTCAGTTTGCTCAAATGGAATAAATAATAGTTACCTCTCCCAGAGTTACTGGAAGTTCCCATTAATCAGATGTTTGTAGAGTCCAGGGAATTAGGGTGTTATGAAGGGTAAAGTATTACAAGGCAAAAATTCAGGGGCTGGCATGGAGGGAACTCACTGATTTTAATACCATTTCAGAAATTATTCTCTAAGGAGATGGTAACAATGACCTGGAATATGGCCCCATTTACAGAACGGGATAAGGTACAGCAAGTAATGTCAGACTAAACACTATCAGCAACTTGTCTTGCCTACACCTCTGTTATTGGAGAATTTAAGGCTGTTACATTTATTCTGTAACAGAATCCCAGCACTGTAAGAGCTCCACCACAATTTGAAAAAAGGATCTGTAGTAAGGCAACAGTTCTGAAGTTATCATGATTGTGCAGTGCCCTAGGTGTGCTAATGTATAAAATGATTACAGAGAAACAAACACTGAATACTTCTCATTACTGCCGTAAGAAGCCATGGTGCTTAGATATCAAAGAGGTAGCTGCTAAAGATATTCTCAGTTTGGCACAGTTTACCTTCAATTCCCGATTAGATCTCACATTATAACTTGGTTTCCATCACTAATGTACTAGATTGCTTATGTTGTTCTTTAGAACCCAGATAGATTAATTACTTGGAGGCATTAACCTCACGGACAGCTTCTGAGACTATACAGAACATTTGTTCTGCAGGTACATGCATATACCACTGCTGTTATTTGTATTTATTGAACTGGCACATTTTAGATTTCTTTTCATCGAAGAATATTCCACAGGAATCACTTCATTCACCTCTGAAATACAGTAGACACCTCTAGGAAGAGGACAACCAGTATTATTATATAGAAGAAGTGTCACTTGGAGTCACTTCAGAAAGTAGTGACTGAAATGGACTGGGGGTCATGCTGGATAAAGAACTGAATACAGTCTCCCAGTGCATGACTGTGGCAATTAGGGGTAAGGTTGGGTGTGCTGGGTACATGTCTGATAGTGAAATATTGCAGACAATTCTAGTATCCACATTTTAAACGGGGCACTAAAAAATTCAAGATGGTGCAGAAAAGATCCATAGAAGGGATGGAGAAAATGCCTTAAGTGGCAGACTTTAAGAGCTCTAGCTGCTTAGCTTATCAAGAAGACTGAAAGATGACTCAATTGCAGTCTTACTAACTCCTATTTTACCCACTAGATACTTAATGTATTGCTTCTGATGAGGTCCAGATGAAGATGACCAGAATCAGGGAAATACTATTTTCCATCTATGTAGATGACTAGTTCTCTTATACTTGCCACAGGGAGCAAAGGCTCAGCTTGTACACTCAAAGAAGTGAATTCTACCCACTCTAACTCTAAGACTCTCTCATTCTTTTCAGTAGGCAATACTTTGATGCCTCCAGAAGTACATGGTTCTTCATTTACTCCAATGGGAATTTTCACTTCTGCTAAGATGACTCTAGACTTCAGACCACAGACACCGATCTCCCCCCTGTGTCTAAGAGGTCTTGACCTGACACTTCCTATGTCCCAGCAGAATGCCCAAATCATGAAGCTACAGAGCAGATTTGGTTGTGACCAACTTTTATCCTCCTCCTCTTGAAGTGGGCTCAGTGGGCAACCAGGAAGGAAATAGATCATGGGACAAGAAAGAGAATAAGCAAGAGGAAACCTAACTGTGTGACACAGGGAAGAGGGCACAGCCCAGCAGGAAGGGCAATTTGCCTTCTATTCCTTGTTCCCTAAGATCTTTATTAATTTTACCCAATTACTTTTAATACAAAATTTAACCAATAAACTAAGCTATACCTGGAGTCATGGCATTATTCTAAATTGTATTTTAGTAACGAGAACTCCTGACCCAATGGAATCACTTTAGTATAAGTAGGAGGAGATCCTGGCCTGCAGTGCACAGGGCAATCTGGAAACTAAAAGATCATCTGTCCATAGGGTGTCCACTCCACCCTCCTATGTGAGCTGGATGTGTGATAACAGGTGTCACAGGAAAAGTGTGATGTAAGGAAAAACGGGAGAAAGTCAGGCAGTGTCCTGGAAGGGCTAGTGACAGAGGGCTGGAGATCACTGAGTACTGTGCACCCATGGATCTTCTTTATCTGAAAAGAAAGTCAGAGACCTTGGTAGGTTTGCTCCTGCCAGATCACCAAGCTTCCTTTTCTTCTCTGCAGACACAGGAACGTAAACCTCACAATAGGAATTCTGAATTATGCCTTCCAAGAGGCTGCTCTTGCAGGAAGAAGGACTATATTGAGGACAGTCATTCAAAGATGGCTTTCCAAACCATGCAGTCTGGACATCGAGGCCAGCCCCAGGTGAATGGAGTTTCAAGCAGATGGAGCACTACCTGAAGAAACTGCTCTGTCCCCAAAGTTGTTTTATGCAATTTCCTAATGATTCTGTGAAACACAATGCACAAACAATAGTCGAAGCAATGTCTACCCCCAATGTTAGTGCAGCCTCCACCTTCCTGAGACAGCATCAGATTATCTCGTTTCTTTCCTTTTTGTCTGTCCCTTTATGTTATTTCAAATTTAATGTACCAAGGGAAGTGAATGATGGATTCTCCATCTCTTGATGCCTTCTAAACAAGTTATCTTGCCTTTCCAGAAGCTAGAGTCTAACCAAGCAAGAGCTAATGAGTTTGGTACAAGAGCAAATGAGTGAAACCTTCTTTGGCAATCCCTCACAGTTGAGGCTGCATGTCTTCCATGGTTATCTTATATGTGGATCCAAAGATGGCTGATGAGGGCTGATAATGCCAGAATTAACAGACGCTGCTGCAACTTGAGCATGGGTTTCTGTGTGAGGTGGGTGGCTCCAGATTCTTGTTTTGTTCTGCAACGTGCTGTTTCTGCTGCTCCCACTTTTCTGTCTTCTGAGGGCATCGTAAGGTTTCAAAGTATTTAGATCCTTACAGTAGGCTCTTCCTCCATTTGGGGTGGTTCTGCATGATAGCTTCCCACAAGTTGGTGTCAAAGTTGCGTTTTTTCAAGTTGGCCTTGAGAACATCATTCAAGCACTTTCTCAGCTTCCTCTTGAGTGTACACCTTGACTGATCTAGGAGAATAAAACTTGCTTTGGGAGTCTGGAGTTGGATATCCAGATGATATGGCTAGCCCAGTGAAGTTGATGTCAGATGATCGTCTCCCCGTGCTCATGGTGGTTGCTTGTGAGAGGATGCTAATGTTGGTGCATTTGTCTTCCCACTGGATTTGAAGCATCTTCTGCAGGCAGTATTGATGGTACTTATCCAACAACTTAAGGTGTCTCCTGCACATAGTGTACAGAGCTGAGATGTGGACAAAGAGGAATGACAACTGCTTGATAAACCATGACCTTGGTTTTGGATCTGATGTCTCAGTCTTTGAATACCCATTTCCACAGGCATCTGAAGGCTGTATTTGCACATTTGAGGTGATAGAATTATAGAATCCTAGCATCATAAGGGACCTGTAAGATCATCAAGTGCAGCCCTCTCCCGTGGGCAGGAAGTTATTGGGCTCAAACAAGCTCAGCAAGGTGCTTGTCCAGCCTTATCTTGAACACCTCCAAGGAGGGTGACTGCACCACTCTGACGGACCTGTGTTCCAGACCCTGGTGACTCGCACAGATAAAAAGTTCTTTCTTATGTTTACTCTCTATTAGCTTATTCCCATTGGTCCTCATGCTCCCTTGAGGTGCCGTCCTGAAGAGTTGCTCCCCTAGATCTTGGTGCTCATCCCTGACGTACTTGTAGTTGGCTATCAAGTCACTGCTCAGCCTTCTCTTACTCAGACTGAACAGGCTCAGTTCCCACAGTCTGTCCCCTTAGGGTCTGATCTCCACACCTTTAACCATATGGGTGGCCTTTCTTTGTACCCTCTTGAGCTTATCCACATCCCTGTTAAAGTGCAGTGCCCAGAACTGGACACAGGAGGGTTGGTCTTTTGTCCCCTTTGCCTGATGTCCAGTGCCAGAGATCTTTTCTCAGCATGGGAGGCTTCAGCTGCCCAGGTGCCCAGCAGGCCCAGGGAATGCCATGCCATGTGTGGGGCAACTGGGAGGCAATTCAGGAGTGAGAGTGCCCACTGACAGCCTTTTCACATGCCCTTCTGCACAAACTCATGTGGCTCCCTCGGGGCTTAGCTAAATAGGACCTGGGGGGGAGGGGAGTGACCCCCCCCAGCTCCACTCAGCTGCCCCCTCTAGATAGTGCCTTCTCACTGTGGGCCTCCCTTACCTCCCGACAGGGGGTCAGGTTGGGGTACTCCGGAGGGGTCTGCTAGGGGTCTTTGCGCTCAGGGGTATGACGGGCTTGCACCTATGTATTTCCACCAAGAGCTGGTCCCAAGTGAAGAAAAACTTCCACTGGGACCTTTTGTTGGATCTCTTTGTCAATGTTATCCTTATGTGAGAGATGGCTTCCAAGGTAGGGGAAATACACAAGATTCTCCAAAGTCTCACCATGAATCTGAATGACTTGAGCTGCAAGCTGCTCATTGTTGATGGAGGACTCTAGTCTTCTGAATGTTAAGCATCGGCCCTATTTTCTTGTATGCCTCAGTAAAGATGATGATTCCCTGAAGGTCTGCTTCTGAATAAGCACAGAGTATAGCATCATCAGTGTATCGTTCTTGCAATGATTTTTCCTTTGGTGAACAGCAAGATGATCCAAAGTTAATTTCTACAGTTGGACTTGCCTCCTTTCTTGAAGATTGTCACAATCATTTTGAGGTCATCTGAGATTTCCTCATCATTCCTGATCCTTAAGATAGGCATGGAGCCGTGATGTGAGCTCCTCTCCTCCTTGCTTTAAGATGTCAGCATGGATTACATCAGCTCCAGATGCCTTGTTGTTCTTCATCTGCTTGATGGCTTTCTTCACCTCGTCAAAGGTTGGAGGGATTCCAAGACTGTCTCTGACTGGGTGTTGAGGGATGGAGTTGAGAATACTCCATCTTGTCAACAACAGAGTCTTGACTGAGGAGGTCTTCAAAATGTTCCTGCCAAAAGGTGCTGATGAGATTAAACAGTTTACCATCCATTCAGTAGATCAGTCCCTTTCCTTAATCAGGTCTCCTCCATCCTTAGGTCTCAAGGTGGTTTGTCTCTGAGTGCTCCAGTTGTAGATGGCTTTGGTGGCATTGAGAAAACCATGCATATCGTGGATGGCAGCAAGACGTTGAATCTCCTTTGCCTTCTCTTCCCACCATCTGTTCTTCATATTGCAGATCCTCCTTTGGACCCCTGCCTTGGCTTCTTGGAGATTCAGTTTCTTTTGCTTGGAGCTGATGTCATTCTGCCAAGCACAAAAAGCCTTGTGCTTGTGGTTGATCAACTCTTGGATTTCCCAGTCATTATCATCAAACAAGTTTTTATGTTTCCTAAGAGAATCTAAATGTGTCTTCACAGGCATTGATGACTTGAAGGTACCCCAAGTGTTGCCAATATTCTCCCATTAATGTTGATTGGAATTTGCCAGTTTTTCATTGAGGCACTGGTAGAAGAGGTCTCGCTTGATTGGGTCCTTGAGTCCTTCAACCTTGATCATCTGTCAGCATTGCTTATCCGGCAGCTGTTGCTTGGGAACCAGTTTGAGTGACATAACCAAGTGGATGAGTCGCTGCCTAACCAAACCAAAACTAATGCAGTCAGTACAAGAGCAGGTGAATGAAATACACTGGCTGTGATACACAGGTAGTCAGGCTATATGAGCTGAAAGTTCCTTCTAAAGCTGTGCAAAATTTCAGCAGCCATTTCATTTCAGAGGTGTTTTGGCCTATTTCAGTGCCCAAAACACCAAATCCAAAATGAAACAGAAGGCTCCGAAACATCTCTGAAACTAAAAGAAATAATCAGAAACATTTCAGATATTTCAGAATGTTTCAGAGTCAGGCTTGCAGGGAAACAGAAACTTAGAAGAGGAAGGGGAAGAGAGAGGGGGAAGGACTGTTCTGATATTAACATCTGTAGGTGGCCAGTGTCTGTGATCCTGAGGTCCCTTCCAATCCCAGTGCTCTTGGGGAGGGATGGAGAAATATGGAGGCATATAAGGCTCTGTGTGAAGCCTTTCTCTGTCTTTTGTGAGCTGTCTGTCTGGAATCAACAGCGTGTGAAAGGTACTGGCTGGCTGCAGTGACTGGCTCCCCAATCAGTTTATTGCTAATTTATCTTTTTGAAAAGGATTGGATATACACCTTTCCAATATATTACTGATAGAAGATGTAGTAAGCAGATAGAAGATGACATAGTACAAACATAGAAGAAATATATTATACACACACACATATTAAATAGAAAGAAGATATATTGCATGTGTGCTCGCGCGCACACACACACACACATATTTTAAACACATACGAGATGCTTTACACACACAAGTTTTCCAGCACAGCAGACATTATGAAGTGTGCTGGAAAAGCAGGTGCCAGGTCTTCTTGCAGGGGAGTGAGAGGAGGCAGAGGGAGATCTGTAAGTTCCACCTCCCCCACAAACCTAGACGCACCCTCTTCCCTGGCAGGCATGAGGCTTCTGCTGCTAGTGGCATCAAGGAAGTAGGAGCAGTGTCTGCACCTGCCCCACCTCCACTAACACCAGCAATAATAATAACCTCCCAGCGCCAGAGGAGGAGCTGGACCTGGAACTAGGGGAAATCAGGGCCATACCAAGGAAATTCTAGGGAAGGAGGGGGAATCTGAGTTTGTGCTCCATACCCCTCAAAATATCCCATAAAGCCAGGTCTCCTTCCCCAGAAGGCACTGTGGAGGAGGTTGTGGGGACAAGTGGTTCAGCTTCTCCTGTCATTGTGCCTCTGCCTACTGAGGAGGGGGATAAGGCAGAATCCGCACCCACACCCCAGAAGCGAGGGGGTAGTGTAGTGTGAGATCATTTTGAGGTGGCAGACGATCCCAAGTATGCTATCTGCCAGCACTGCTGATGCAAGACCAACTGGGGCAAGGACAAGAAACACTTCAGCACCACACGGGTGCTGATGAATATCAAGAGGCACCATACCCTTGCTCTTGCTCCTCCTCAGTCTGGCACCAGTGGGCGTGTTCCCCTTTGGGTCCAAAGCTCCCATCCCCCAGAAGCAGAGGCAGGCCATCCTGGACCAGCAGGGGAAAGACAGAGACAAAGGGGGGCACATTTCCAAGGTGAGCAAGGTCACCCAGAGCACTGGGGAAATGCTTGCTCTGGATGGCCAGCCCTTCTCCTTAGTTAAGCATCCAGGGTTCAGACACCTCCTAGTGCTCATGGCCCCATCCTACTGTGTTCCTGCATGCTTCACCTTCAGTAGGATGGT
This sequence comes from Caiman crocodilus, assembly GCA_030014935.1. Taxonomy (NCBI): domain Eukaryota; kingdom Metazoa; phylum Chordata; order Crocodylia; family Alligatoridae; genus Caiman; species Caiman crocodilus. The sequence continues at coordinate 29,062,610 of JAGPOW010000304.1, forward strand.
GGTGCCCTCCCTGTATGAGGCATGCGGGGAGTACTTGAGGGAGAAGCTGCACATGGCAGGTCTACAGGTGGCCTTACATTTCACCTCAGACATTTGGAACAGCCAGGATAGAAATAATGTCTACTTCTTCGCAGGGCACTGGTGCAAGCAGTCAGGATGTTGGTGGGCTCTCCTTCAAGTGGAGATGATGGATGAGTCCCACATGGCAACAGAGATAATGGAGGCATGAACTGCATGGTGCGGGGGTGGCTTGTTGGGGAGGGCAAGCTCACCCGTGGGTTCATGGTCACCAACAACGGGACCAATATGGTGCACACAAGTTCCACCTTATAGTCAGGGATGCCTTGGAGGGGGACAGGGTAGCTGGTGATGAAGTCATCACAACCAGCCAGATCATTTGAAAATGCAGGAAGGAGGCAGGCTACTTCTACCAGAGCATCAAGGGGGGCAACATGCTGCGAGATAAAGAGGCAGAGCTGAGCATCCCGCAGCACAAAATCATCCAGGATGTGGAGACTCGGTGGAACTCCATATACCTGATGCTCAAAAGGCTGGTCATGCAGCAGAAGGCTAGCCATGAGATGGCCTTGCTCAGGGAGATTGGGATCAGCCACTCCCTTAACAAAACAGAGTGGGATACCATCTCCCAGATCTTGGTGGTCCTCAAGCCATTTCTCGAGGCTATTGAGAGCCTCAGCACTGGTGATGCCCTCTTTAGCCAAGTGATCCCCATAGTGAAGGTGCTTCAGAACCAAATGGAGTAGTTCTAGGGGATTGATGTTTCTGGCTGGGGCAAGCCACTGTCACCAGAGGTGTGAGCACTGGTGAAGCAGCTGAAGGAGGGCATCAAGAAATGACTGAATCCATTGTGGTCCAGTACAGTCCACGTGCTGGTGGCCACATGTGACCCAAGGGTGAATGGGAGTGTGTGCACCAACAAAACCCTGGATCACTGGCTGGAGGTGCTGATTAACAGGATCAGGGAGGCAGAAGGGCAGAGGCAAGGGAACTTGAGAGGGGTAACCACTATCCCATGTCAGCACTCCATCCACCAGCCAGTCTTCTCCACCACAGGTGCCACCAGTGTGGGCCAAAGGCATGACTTCCATGTTGGGGTTCAGAGGCACCAGACCCCAGCATCAGGCAGGTAGTGCTGAGGCCTCGGTGGCTACCTCTCTCACCAATGACATGGAGCCACTGCTTTGTGACCCCTTGGCCTACTGGGCAAGCCACAGCCAGATGTGACTGAATCTGGCCACAGTTGCCCGGGAACACCTATCCTGTCCACTGATCAGTGTTCTGAGTGACAAGGTGTTCAGCATTGCGGGGATGTTATGACACCCCACCATACCTCCTTGGACCCTGGTTTGATGGAGCAGCTGGTGTTCCTCACAGTGAACCTCCTACTGCTGGGGTTCCCCAAGCTCGATGTGCAGACAGAGTGAGTACCACCCTCCTCACTCCATCCACACCTATTTCCTTTTTAGTTTTTTTTTAAAACCATTTAATGCCCCTGTGACAGGGGGCCTCCTCGGGGCTGAAATCCATGGCCCGCCCACCTGTCCTTGGGCCAACCGCCTGCCTATTCTTGCCCACCATGACTTGATCTTAATTGGTTCATTACAAGATCTTCCGTAAGCGGGAGGCTGCCCATTTGTGGCCCGATGCCAGGGGTCACTATCTGCGGCTCCTTCCATCCCCATACCGCAGCCCAAGCCTTGCTGATAGCATCTAGATGTTCGTCTTCTCACCAGTCCCCATGCTGGGCCCCAAATCATCCCTACAGGACCTGTCCATAATCCACACCATCAGGCGGCTTCTCCACCATCATCCAGGCTACCTACCCCCCTGCCCCAAAACCATCTTCCCTTCTCAGGTGTGGTCCCTCCCACACCTTCAGCAACTTGCCCTGGCCCACCTCCAGGCCCGATGGGACCCCAGGCCTCCAGCTCTCACGCATCCCTCGTGGTGGGCCCCACGGCCCTTCTGACCCCTCTCTGGGTCCTGGCCCCAACTTGGGCCAGTCGAGGGTACTCCCCTGGTCGGGCTGGGTCTCTAGCCCCTCACTCATTCTCAGGTCCCCCCTCTGGACCCTCCAAGTCACCCTAGACAGGGTAACCCACCTGGCAGTGGGGGCAAGGGGTTAAGGCACCCCAACTCACCTTCCACCGGGGTGGTAAGTGGCCTGGCATTTCCAGGGGGCTCCCATGCCACTGAGAGCCCCACCAGGCCATCCACTCCCAACAGGGTGCAGTTTTCAGGTCATGCCCAAGACCAGGAGCCTCCTTCCATCCCCTTACAGCTCCCCCTTACCTCCAGGGTTCTGCGAGCAACTTTCAGGCCAGGCAATGTTGGTGCCTGGCCCTCAACAGCCAAACTGCCCTGTTTATATAGGCAGCCTCAGTCTCAAAATGGCTGCCCTCATCAGGCACCTGGAGACTGCCAGCTCCAGGGTCTTAAAGAGGCAGGCACCCCCAGTGCCCTACCATGATCTTCTCCAGTGGCAAGCACACACAGTGCTCTGCCACAGCCCCACTCACAGAGCTGGAGTCAGCACTCACTGTATCACCATCCAACAGGGGACAAACATCTCCCTGCTGAGCTCTTATGCCAGGACAAACTTGGAGATATGGACTGGGGCTATGGGGAAGGAGGAGGCCCTAGGTCCTGGGCATGACCTAAAACTGTACCCTGACAGGGTCAGGAGGCCTGGTGGGACTGCCAGTGGTGCAGCAGCCCCCAAGAAATGCCAGGACAACAAACCTCCCTGGTGAAAGGTGGGTAGGAGGCACCTTACAACCTCCAGCCACCACACACATGCACAGTCCTGGCTGGGGAAAGCCCAGACCCCTAAGATTTTGAAAGTCCTGAGACTTGCTGGTTGAAGTGGAGTTGTGAGGCGCCAGGTGAGCTTAGCTGCCTAGGATGCCATCTGTGAGGCATGAGTCACAGTGTTAGGGGAGGTATGGAGCTGCAGAATGGATGTCACTCCTAGACATCAGGGGCCTAAATGGGCAACCTCCCACCTGGGAAAATTCTGAATTGGTTTTTCACTCAAGGTGTGACAGAAGAAAGAGGGGTGGGTAACTGGCCCAGAAACAGGTAGGTGGGCTGAGATCTCACTTGTACTGAGGAGGTCCCCTGTTCTTCCTTGATGGAATGAATAGTGAAGAAGGCAAAGGCTGGCATGCAATGCAGACAAGAAAGCCAGTCAGTGAAAATGTAAATTGAGGTGTTAAAGGATGAGGAACAGACTGGGAGGTGGGGAGGGAACAGGGAAGTAGCTTGTAAAAGCCAGGTTATAATGTATCATAAATCCAATGTCTATATGGAGTCCATGAGTTTCTGTATCTAGGAGGTTGATGTGAAGTGAAGTTCATAGGCTTGTTTGTGAAAAGTGGTTTGTAAATTCCCTTTGAGGATAAGGCCTGAGAGATTGGAAACAGAATGGCTTTCTTGTGAGAAATGTGCCCCCACAGGTAGTTGGGTATTCTTGTCTGTAATAGATTTCTGGTGTGCATCCATTCTGGTGCACAGTTGTTGCTTGGTGTCTCCTATTTTCCATCAGGGCATTTGGTGCAGTGGATGAGATATATAACATTTATGGAGGTGCAGCTGTAAAATCCAAGAGTGGTGACAGTTCTGTTGTGGGATGTAGTAATTGTGGGGGTACTGGAAATATGTTGGCAGGTTGTTAATTTCTTGTCATGACATGGTCTGGAGCCATTTGGTGTGTTTTGGGCAGTAGGAAGTTTGCTTCTGGTGATGAGGTTAGTGAGGTTTGGTGCTTGTTTGAATTTACAAACCACTTTTCACAGAAGAGCCTATGAGCTTCATCAACCTCCTGAATACAAATACTCATGGACTCAATATAGACATTGGATTTGTGACACATTATAACTTGGCCAACATCTGACCCCCCAGGTACCTCTCCACTTTTCCCTGCTATATCCCCGTTCCCTCCCTCAACAGCCTGTCCCTCACCCCCTGACACCTCAATTTATATTTTCAATGACTGGCTTTCTTGCCTGCATTGCATGCCAGCCCCTGACTCGTTCATTATTAATTCCATCCAGGAAGAGCACACACACACCAACAAGATGCTTCCTCAGCCTGATGAAGGATTTTCAAACCCAAAAGCTTGCTAACATATATTTCTCCAACTATTCAGTTGGTCTAATAAAAGATATCAGAGGTACCCTCGACTGGTCTGTGCTGGGACCAGGACCCAAAGCAGGGTCAAAGGGCCAGGAGCCCACTGCAAGGAATATCCAGAGCAAGATGCTCAGGATTCCGACTGGCCTGAAGGTGGGGCCAGGGTCTAAGGGGAAGCCAAAGGTCCCAGAGAGGTGACCACAGTTGGAGGGGGTGAAGGATGCAATGTGCGAGGCATGGGCTACAGTGTTAAGGGAGGTATGGAGCTGTGGAATGGATGTCACCCCAAGACACCTAAATGGGCAGCCTCCCACCCGGGAAACATCTGAATCAGTTTTCCATCAAGGCATGGCAGTAAAAGAGGGATGGGCTGTTGACCCAGAAGCAGGTGGGCAGTTGGAGATCTAACTGGCACCTGGAAGACCTTGTTACAGGCTACCACCCCTGCTGGTTTCACCCTGCTGTGCCTTAACGCACACACAAAGTCACACGTTACAAGTTTTGCTTTGAACAGTTTGAAGTGCTGTTTCACAGAAACCCCTGCACCTAGCTCTTCAAAACTTGTTAGGCTTTAAGCTGTCAGAAGGGGCCACCATCCCGGCAATTTTCATCTGAATTAGGAAATAAATGACAAAGTTATAGGCATTTTAGGCATTGTAGACATATAGGCATTGTAACCTATGGCTGAATCACTAAAACAGCATCGAAACACCAAAACAGATTCAGCCAAATCAAAGTGATCCAAAACACCTAAATGAATCTCTGTCCTCCAAAATGGCCAAATCCAAAACTGAAAAGAAACAGTCATTTCACACAGCCCTAGTCTCTTCTCACCCTAAACAATGAGATTATTAAAGCTCCTGTAAATAGCTGTATGTCATCATTACCCTGTGTGCTGCCCCTGCCTAAGGCACAGAGCAATCCTATAATGCTTCTGAGAGCACCTGAAACCCCTAAAAACTCATACAGAACTTGAAAGCAATTGGCATTAGGGCTGTGCGAAGCTTTGGTCGCTGATTTGATTCAGTGGAGACTCAGCCCATTTGATGGCCAAATCTTCAAATCTGAATCGAATTAGGAGAATCTCCCTGAATTGAATCGGAACCATTTGAATCGATTTGGACAGATTCAGAAAGATTCGGTGATTCAGACATAGATGCAGCTTTAAATGTTTTTTCTACATACCTCAAGGTACGAGGTGGCTTGTGAGTGCTGCGATGCTGGGACAGATAGAGTGTCTCACAGGAGCATGTGTGTATGTGTGTGTGTGTGGGGGGGGTCCCCAGCGCACACAGCAGCAGACTGAGAAGTGGACCAGAAGCACTTCCAGTCCACTTCTGGGTCTGCTGGGGAGCGCGTGGGGGCTCCCCTGCGTCCCTCACAGCTTGGCATCTAGTGCATCCTGGGTCTGGGGGGGCACCCAGGGTCCTCCTGTCACCAATTGCTGAGCCAAGGGAGGTGGGGGGGCCTGCTGGCATGCTCCCTGGTGGACTGAAAAGTGGACCAGAAGCACTTCTTGTCCACTTCTGGGTTCACCACTGAACATGCAGGAGGCCCTCCTGTGCTCCTGTGGGATGCTCCATCCACCCCACCATTGCAGCATTCATGAGCTGTGCCTGGTATGTTGAGGTATGTAGAAGAAATGTTTAAACCTATGTCTATGTCTGAATCGCTGATTCTCTGAATCAGCATTGAATCTTCAGATTTGGATTCGGCCAAATCAAATCAGGGACAATGATCCGAATCAACAAATCAAATCACTGTCCCTGATTTGGGCTGAATCTGAATCCAGATCAAATACGGCCCATTTTGCACACCCTTAATTGGCATCTCACCACTTTAGTCACATACAGATCAATATATACAACACAATGCTTACAGGATCACCTTTCCAGTTTCAGTTAGGCTCTATCAAATGATATTTGGCCTGATTCTCAAAATTTAACTGTTTGCTTCAATAACAAACATAGGCTGCTTCAAGCATGTTTCACCAGCCTTGTACAAGTTTTCTGTTACATGTATCAAAAGCTGATATAAAAATGCTTTGGCAGAAGTTTCCCTTTTGCATAAAGGGGAACCATACAACTACTATCAAAGGGCGTTTATATATGAGCTCTGGCAGTGTGTGTGGAGGGGAAGGGGCTTTAGAGTGGCTTTGAGAAAGCACCCACAGCATCACATATAGCAGCGACTCCGTACTGCACAATGGCAGCAGGGGCATAGAACAAGCTTTAGTTAAAGCACCCTTGCTGCCATTTTTCAGTGTGGGGATGCTGATACACATGATGCTGGAGTCTGCTGGAGCATGGTAATTACCATGCTCCAGCAGACTTGTTTAGTTGAGCAGCCTCACTGCATGTGTATAGGTGCCCAGAGGTTGGTTGTCTGTATGAAAGAGCAGTGGGGAAGCTACTGAAAAAGCTACTGAAGGTCCCCTCCCCCTCACAACTCCCCAAATAGTTTTTGGTCCCCCCATCCCTTTTTCCCCCCTGAGATCTGTGGAGATGAAGTTATTAAGTTTCAGCGATGCATGGAAGGTACAATTATATTTTTGAAGGATGCTCTTCCTCTAGCTGTCTCTACCTAGTAAGGAAGACATCAGCTTTCATTACCCCAAGGTAAAGCTTCTCTTGCCTCCACAACTCTCATTTCAGTAATTTTGCTGCAACATCTACACCTATGATGAGTTTTCAAAGAGCAAGACAAGGAAACATACTGTAGGCCATATGAAATGCACAACCCACTTGGGCTGATGAGTTTGTTGACAGGAAAGATGTAGATGATAGCAGAATGCCACTACTAATTACTTGCACTGCTCCATGCAGGAATTATTGTGCAGACTTTTGGTTCACTAATTATGGGATAAATTACATTAAATTACCACAGTACTGTCTCATAATTATAGTTATTCTGAGAAATACCAAACAAATGAATAACGGAATGACCCCTTTCAATTGAAAATATGCAACAGAAGTCTATCACCAGGGTGCCAGCATTCTGAATTTTCAATGTCTGTCTTCATTTACTTATAGCTACAAATTAAGATAACTTCTTTGATTGACCATTCTCAACTCCCGATTAGATGAACTCCCATCAACTACCACTTTCTTCAGTCTTTCACATTCCCATCCAAACATCTCCCACTTACTTTGTCAATTCATTTTCCCCATCTAGGTCACAAATACCCTCTATCTCCATTTGCAATTCCTTGGATACCATTCTAAACTCTCCTCCAACCATCTTTTGTAACTCAGAATTAAAGATAAATTAATTATATGTGCTAGACCTAAATCTCATGCTTCAGAACAAATGCCAATGTCTATTAGAGACCAGAATGAGATTTTAAGGTTAAATGGCGTATCCTGTATCTGCCTATTGATGGGTTTTTATACTCACTTTGAAGTATAAAAGAGGGTACTTGACACTATCCAAGACAAGATATTGGACTGCACTGGATGAGATTTGGGTTGAACCAGTAGGGTAATTTTTATGTTCCAGTGATCCTACAGTGCGCTTCTAGGATCACCCTCCAGCCATAAATTGAATATAAGCCAACAGGGTGTTTTTGTTGCAAGAAGTATACTCAACAGTATACTGGGTTATATTAACAAGAGTGTCACTTGCAAACCAAGGAAAGTGATTATTTCACTCTGTTCAGCACTGGTGAAGCCTCACCTGGAGTACCATGTCCAGTTTTGGATCTCACACTCATTGTAACCCAAAAAAAGAGTCAGCGAGTCATACCTGTTAAGTAAAACAGCAGGAATAGGTCAACATTTCTGCAATTTCCAACACCTGCTATAAACATGGCTCATCAAAAGATTGATCTTGTAATTCTGCCAAATGCTTGTTATATTTGATGATTAGTTGCACAATATATAGGTTACTGGCAGAGCTGTTACAGAGGGACGTGGGAGCAGGCAGGTTCCCCTTTGCAAGCTCGCAGAGGCTGTGGGGAGTGGGAGGAGGGCTATCAGGCAGGGGGTGCCACATGCATGGTGGCATGGGGCTCCCAGGGGTGGCACTGAACTTCCTGTCCACTCTGCCCTGCCATAATGAGTCCTGCCAACTGGGCTGTGGAGGCTCCTGGGAGGAGGGCAGCAGGGCAGAGCCTGCACCTGTCAACTCACAGACACTCCTTTACCATAGACTCCACTCTGGTTGTGCTGTCCATTGGAGAGGGGGAGCCAGGATCCACACTCCACTCTGGCTTCAGCAGCCACTGCCTTCTACAGGTGACAGCCAGGGCTTGGGAGGGGCGGGGGGGCTGTGGACCTGGGTCCCTGGCCCTGTAGCTCTGGCAGCTGGGGGCCCTCTGGCAATGTTGGGGAGGGGGGTAGAAGGCTGTGGGTGGGGACTGAGGGGCAATGAAATGGGCAGAGCACTGGCATATTGGTGCTGCTCAGCACCACAAAGCAGTGGTGGAGAGGACAGCTGCAGCTGGACTTGCATCCTGGTGAACAAAGAGGGCAGGGGGAGCTCTGATTTTCGATGATAAAATACCCAAAATCAAAATGCCAGAATTTATAGGTATTTAGAATTTATTTTATTATAGTGATTGAGGCACTGTCAGGCTTCCAAATTGCTTTAAAATTGTAAATATATCAATAAAACTTTGTGTTAAACTGATATGATATATATATATATAGATATATATATAGATATAGGTATTTCATTTTAATCATGGAAAAACATGGATTTGGGGTTTTTTAATCAGAGAATGTGTGTGGGGTTTTTAAATCAGAGAATTTGCAATTTTTAATCAGAGAAAACCAGGCTCCTTGCTGACCTCTGATACATAGTAAACATTAAAGACAGATAAATAACAAAAAGAATTCCAGCCCTCCATTTCTCCAAGTAAGTCTTTGAATTTTTAAGTGAACTTGGTTTAGCTCCTCTTCTGCCATTTGTTAGATTTCCATTACCATTCCTGCAAATCTAATTTCAAAATCAAACACATGGGTTGTCATTGGATCATAGGAAAATAGAGCTAGAAGGAACTTTACAAGTTCATCTAGTGCAGTCCTCTGCTCAAAGCAGGATCATCACTGACCAGACCATCCCAACCAAGTGTCTGTCTAAGGATGGAGATTCCACACTTTCTCTAGGTAGCCTGTTTCAATGCTTGATCACTGTCAGAGGAGTGGTAGAGTACCAATCTCCTCTTCCTTAGGGTGGTTTTGAGGGGTTAATTGCAGCTTTTGTCAGCATACCCCACCTCAAAATTCCTGGTCCCAACTCCAGATCTGTTGGGCAGAAAACTGCTAAAGAACTAGAAGGAAAGGCCAGGCCTGTCTTTGCCTGTCTTGGCCTGGACCTGAACTACAACTAGTGCCCAACCACACTGCTTGGTTGGGGCATAAACTACAAAAGGGACAGAAAGTCCCTTTTGTCCCTACCATGCTCTGGGCAGCATGCTGAGGGAGAGAGGTGCACAGGTGGTATTCGCTTCTGTCCTACCAGTGAGTGGACATGGAAGATGACATGAGAACTGCATTAGTGAGACCAACTGGCAGCTTCAGCAATGATGTCTCGAGGCAGGCTTTGGCTTCCTTGACAATGACCCACAGATCACCACGAGAGACATGCTCTGCTGGGATAGACTTCACCTGTCCCCCAAAGGTAAGCGTGTGTTCTCTTCTAGGTTGGCGGATCTCCTCCAGCAGGCTTTAAACTAGGCTCATCGTAGGGAGGGGAAGATGAGGGCGGGGGAAACCTTGGACCACCAAACCATGTGGCACCCACAAGGACAGTCTAGCCTGAAGAAGAACATCGGGATCCTGCAATCCATGGAGCGGCCAGCAATACAGCACAGGTAAGTAATAAGCAGGTAAGCAATAAGGGGCCCTTTAGACATCAGAGCCAGGGGGCAACAAAGGTGCCAGTCACAGGGCTCAAGTGCCTATGCACTAACGCTAGGAGCATGGGGAGCAAGCATGATGAACTAGCACTCCTGCTTGCGGAAAACACCTACGACTTAGTAGGGCTACCAGAAACCTGGTGGGATTCTTCCCATGACTGGGCCGTACACATTGAGGGTTAAAAGCTGTACAGAAAGGAAAGACTGGGGAAGAGATGGGCGGGGTTGCACTCTGTGTCAATGAGCAATATACATTGACCCTTATCAAAACTGTATCAGAGGAGGAGAAAGTAGAAGGATTGTGGGTTAGGTTACATGGAGGTCAAGGAGAAAGGCATTTGGTGGTAGGGGTCTGCTACAGACCCCCACACCAAGGGGAAGAACTAGATTTGGGACTCCTGAGCCAGCTCTCAGAGACCATAAAAACTAGGGAGATGGTAGTCATGGGGGACCTAAACTACCCAGACATCTGCTGGGAGACGCAGACAGCGAAGTCCCACCATTCATGTAGGTTCCTATCCTGTGTACAGGACCTCCACCTGACACAGGAGATACATGGTCCCACTAGGGGGATGCCTTACTGGACCTGGTATTGGCAATGGGGGATGACATGGTAGGAGACCTACAGATCGATGGTCACCTGGAGGACAGTGATCACCAAATAATAGAATTCATCATAAGACGTTTAGTGGGCAAGGTAACTAGTAGGGTGAAAGTGCTAGACTTTAGGAAACCTGACTTCAATGAACTCGGGCATTTAGTCAAGGGCATACTGCAGAGTAAGAGTTTTGAAGAGATGGGAGCCCAAGAAGGGTGGCTGTGCCTTAAGGAAATGAGCCTTCGAGCTCAGAGGGAGATGATCCTGATGCGGGGAAAAAGGTGGAAAGGGGCCAAGAGGTTTCCTTGGCTGACCAGAGTAATCCAGAGCAGCCTATGGCTAAAAGAGGGGCATATAAAAAGTGGAAAAGGGGAAAGACTACTAAAGAGGAGTATACCTCCTCTGCTTGTGCTTGTCGGGAGGCAGCTGGATGGGCCAGAGCTACCATGGAGCTAAGGATGGCATCCCAAGTTAAGGATAACAACAAATTGTTTTTTAGATATATAGGGAGTAAAAGAAAGGCCCAGGATGGTACAGGACCTCTACTAGATTGGCATAAGCAATTGGTGACGGACAGGGGGGACAAGGCTGAACACCTCAATGAATTCTTTGCGTCAATGTTCCTAAGTGAGGGGCAAGACAACTCTTTCACGAGGACTGTAGAGAGGCAGCAGCAAGGCACCAGACTACCAAGTGTAGACCCCGAGATGGTGCAGAGGCACTTGGAGGAACTGGATGCACTTAAGTCGGCAGGCCTGGATGAGCTCCATCCGAGGGTACTGAAGGCACTGGCTGATGTCATTGTGCAGCCACTGATGAGAATATTTGAATGCTCATGGTGCACGGGCCAGGTTCCGGAGGACCGGAAAAGGGCCAGCGTGGTCCCCATTTTCAAGAAGGGGAGGAAGGACAGCCCAGGCAACTATAGGCCAGTCAGTCTCACCTCCATCCTTGGCAAAATCTTTGAAAAAATTATCAAGACTCACATTTGCGAGAGCCCAGCAGGAAAAAGTATGCTGCGGGGAAACCAGCATGGGTTAGTAGCAGATAGATCATGCCTGACTAATCTAGTCTTTTTTTATGACCAGGTTACAAAACACTTGGATGCAGAAGTAGGGGTTGAGGTCATTTTCTTAGACTTCAGGAAGTCCTTCAATATGGTATCCCACCCCATATTGGTGAACAAGTTAAGAGACTGTGACTTGGATAACTAAACAGTCCAGTGGGTCGCGAATTGGCTAGATGGTCGCACCTAGAGAGTCGTAGTGGATGGGTCAGTATCGACCTGGAAGGGTGTGGGCAGCGGGGTCCCGTAGGGCTCGGTCCTTGGACCAATACTCTTGAATGTCTTCATCAGCAACTTGGACAAGGGAGTGAAGTGTACTCTGTCCAAGTTTGTGGATAATACAAAACTGTGGGGAGAAGTAGACACACCGGAGGGCAGGGAAGAGCTACAGGCAGACCTGGACAGGTTGGACATATGGGTGGAAAACAACAGAATGCAATTCAACAAGGAGAAATGCAAAGTGCTGCACCTAGGGAGGAAAA
>JAGPOW010000304.1:29074870-29105403 GCA_030014935.1 Caiman crocodilus
ACATGAGTCGGCAGTGTGACGAAGTCATCAGGAAAGCTAATGGCACTTTATTGTGCATCAGCAGATGCATGACGAATAGATCCAAGGAGGTGATACTTCCCCTCTATCGGGTGCTGGTCAGACCGCAGTTGGAGTACTGCATGCAATTTGGGGCACCGCACTTCAAGAGAGATGTGGATAACCTGGAGAGGGTCCAGAGGAGGGCCACTTGTATGGTTAAGGGCTTGCAGACCAAGCCCTATGAGAGACTAGGGCACCTGGACTTTTTCAGCTTCCGCAAAAGAAGGTTGAGAGGTGACCTTGTGGCTGCCTATAAGTTCATCACGGAGGCACAGAGGGGAATTGGTGAGTTTTTACTCACCAAGGCGCCCCCGGGGGTTACAAGAAATAATGGTCACAAGCTAGCAGAGAGCAGATTTAGACTGGACATTAGGAAGACCTTCATAGTTAGAGTGGCCAAGGTCTGGAATGGGCTACCAAGGGAGGTGGTGCTCTTCTATACCCTGGGAGTCTTCAAGGGAAAGTTAGATAAGCATCTAACTGGGGTCATCTAAACCCAGCACTCTTTCCTGCCTATGCAGGGGTTGGACTCGATGATCTATTGAGGACCCTTCTAACCCTAACATCTATGAATCTATGAATAATGCCCAGGCCTATCTCACTGGGCCTGGACTGGGTAGCAAAGAGCCGGCCAGGCCTATATTGCACTGAGGCCTGAATAAACAACAAATAGTGCCAGGTCTCACCCTGACTCAAACCATGCCAGGCTCTCACCCTGGCCCAAATGTGCCAAACAAACATGGCTGGGGTTCAGCCACACAGCTAGGCTGAAACGCAATAACTGTGACACAGCAACAGGGCCCAGGCCTATGGCTTGAGTCTGGACATCCCGTCTCAGCTATACCACAGTGCTGAGACACTACAATTGCCAAACATAGGGGGCCAGTAACTTCCAGGACCCATTCCTGGTTAGTTGGCTCCAGAGATTAATACCCCAATGGTATTATCCCACTCAAGGCCTGTGTGGCCAAAACTGCCAGCAAAACTACCAGGACCCCATTCCTGTTCAGTTTACTCCAGGGATCAACACCCCAACTTAAGAAAAAAAAGTGGGGGAAAGAGGGAGGTATTATATCTCCAACTCAGAGACAGGCTTTCTCTCCCTGTACCTGAGGCTTTCCTGTCACATAGCTTTTGCTTGGCTCTCCAGTGAAGAGGTGGGAGGCCCCCCACCTCCTCCCTGGGGAGCGGTTTCCTGGCTCCCAGCTCAGCTGTGCAGCTCTCAGCAGCCCCAAGAGAAACAGAAAGAAATCTTAGTTGAGCTGTTCTTATATACCTGGTGTGACATCACCAAGTATTGTCCAATTAAGGAGTGCCACAGTCCAGGCTTTCTCCCAGCCAATCTTCCTGAAGCATCCTCTGCTTCCTCTGGCCAATGAGGCCAGAGGGTTTTACATATTTTGTCCAGATACAGGCCTCAGCTTGCCATGTTCAGAGAACAACAGGGGCCATCTTGCCCAGATAAAACAATACAATAAGCAAAGGTGCACACTTTACCATACGCAACCCCAAGGATATGTGGGTGTTACATTATGGAGTGAATTTAGCATATAATAATACAAGTTGGCATTTGAAAGGCATCGAGGCTCACATGCCGAAGTGATGGGGCAGTAGGTCAAAGGCCAGGCACCTTTATTTTCGTGACAATCTTCTGTCACACTTGTAAGGCTAATAAACAGACTGTATTACTGTTTGTCAAAATGGCAGCACTTCCACTGAGGCATTGAACTTTACTACCATGTTGACCTGGTTCAGTATTGATCCAGATAGGAGAGCATCACCTGGTGAATCACACACCATTTCCAAATCAATTTACTTCCTCTTTTAAGTCTCAGTATCTACTGACCCACCCAGTCTTGCTTAACTTGCAAGATCTGTCAGGATCAGAGCCTGAGGTACAATGGCTGAAATCTATTTTCAACCATTAATAATATAAGAGAAAAGAAAAAACCCATGGCTTCTAAAGCTATTTGGCAGTCACATTCTTCAGGCCATGTGTGTTTACAATATTCTGTTTGTTTGTAGAGTGATCTTCCCCAAATAGAATGAATAGACACTGACCTATAGCTGGATGAAAGAGGATTTGACAGGCTATCACCAGGATATACCAAGGACAAGCAGTACAGGTTAGCAAGAAAAAGCAGGCTGCAGTGCTTAGCATCTACCATTCTATACACTGAAAGTGCTTGTCTGAGTTGTACATTTCATCCTTTTCACACAGTCCCAGTTGGAATGTGTTAAAAATACATCCTGATGGAATTAAGATGTTCTGTCCTTTTATAGGCTAGACAAAAAAAAGTAACCTTGTAAATCAGAGCCAAAGCCAACAATATGCTTTGCTGGCATGCCATAAGGTAGGGCACACTACTCCTTATGTACATGCACATCATTTCCTAGCCTGCCTTCATGTTAAAAATAATGCTTCACTGGTTTGCAGCTGGCATGTAGAATCATGTCCTTTTGATAGAAATTCAGTGCCATTTCCCACTCATAATAAGTAGGGCATTTGAAAAAGATGCGTCACCCATCCTTATTCTTGTAATAAAAGACCTTGCTGAAAACACACCTCTTTTTATCATCATAACCGAGAGGAGATGACCCAGTCATAACCTTCTTAATCTCCACCTGACTCATCACTCTGTTAATTGGTTTCATCTACTCCAGTTCTATTATCATTCCCTTTTATATCAAGCAAGGGTCAGAGTTACCATGTCATTTGACACCGTAGTGCTACATTAGCCTGTTCTAAATGTGAATCGTGTTCATCCTCCATAGCCTCATCATTCC
This sequence comes from Caiman crocodilus, assembly GCA_030014935.1. Taxonomy (NCBI): domain Eukaryota; kingdom Metazoa; phylum Chordata; order Crocodylia; family Alligatoridae; genus Caiman; species Caiman crocodilus. The sequence goes on from JAGPOW010000304.1 coordinate 29,077,718, forward strand.
ATCTGTTTATTTTTCAGGTCACAGTCAGATTACTCTAACATGTTGTATCACATATCTTGTTTCAGATTGGAATCCCAGGTACACTATTCTGCTAATTGTCATCTGGCATTGCTATATATAGACCCTGTTCTCGAGCATTTCTAATTCACTGTCTGCAGCTATCAGAATATTCCGAGTTTGAAAAATCCAAAACAAACCCTTTTCCTGTACCCTCAGTTGCTATGTGTGCTCATGTATCTGTTCAGTATTAGTAAACTGGGTGTATCTGGAGCCAACAACCACTGTTATGGAAACTCTTGTTTAAGATCACATCTTTTATTTTTCCCATAATCAATCTTTACTTAGCTCACAATGGTTAATATACTTTACTTAGCTCACATTGACAGATATTTGCACCAGAGTTTTCAAGTCACCGATATTTTCTTTTCAGATCTCATGTTTTTACAGTGTTTTAATGTCAAAACTTTAGCCTAAATGTGGCTTATCATTAATTACAAAAAAGAAGGTGGGAGTGCTGTGCCTTGTGAATTAACAAAAATACCCCTGGTAATTCATTCTGCATAAAAATAAATCCTTATAACCACCCTTGCCTCATCTCAGCCTTGGGTGGGATGATATAGCTGGGGACTGCCCTACTTTGAGCAGGGGTTGGATTAGATGACTTCCTAAGGGCCCTTCCAATAGGGGTGTGCAAAGTGGGCCCTATTTGATTTGGATTCAGATTCAGGCTGAATCAGGGACAGTGATTCAACTCATCGATTCAGATCACTGTCCCTGAATCGATTTGGCCGAATCTGAAGATTTGATGCTGATTCAGAGAATCAGTGATTCAAACACAGCTTGAAAAGTTTTTTCTACATACCTCGAGGTATCAGACATGGCTCGTGATCACTGTGATGCTGGGGTGGATGGAGCGTCCCATAGGAGTCAGGAGGGGGCCTCCATGTGCTTGGCGGTGAACTCAGAAGTGGACTGGGAGTACTTTTAGTCCACTTCCAGGTCTGCTGGGGGACATGTTGCTCCCCCTCATGCTCTCCCCAGCTCAGTGATTGGCTACAGGGGGACTCCAGCTGCTCCCCCAGACCCAGGAGGCACCAGTTGCCAAACCAGAGGGGCACGGGGGGGGCACCAGCATGCTCCCTGGTGGACTCAGAAGTGCACCAGAAGTGCTTCTTGTCCACTTCCAGGTCTGCTGCTAAGCTTGCTGGGGAGCCCCCCATGCTTCTGTGGGATGCTCCATGCACCCCAGCATCGCAGCATTCATGAACCCTGCTACCTAGAGGTATGTAGAAAAACTATTTAAACCTGCCTCATTTAAATGAATCTCTGGAGAGTTGCATTTCAATTTGGAGAGATTAAAGGGTCTCTTGATTCGACTCAGATTCAGAGATTCGGCTACTGAATTGGGCCAACTTGAATCAGGGACCGACCGAAGTTTCTCACAGGCCTACCTTCCAACCCTAATTTCTATGATTCTGTGATTTTGCTAGGTCTATGATGACTCTAGACTCTCTTCAGGGGTACCAGACAGATTTGTTAAGTGATCAAGATCCAAAGAGACCATGAAGCCTGACTAGTAATTCAGCTCCCTAGATGTAGCTCTTGTAAAGCTGGGCTGAAGCAAAAATCAAAGAGGGGAGGCTTCAGCAGACATTGGAAATAGAAGAAATATTCAGATATCATGGCACTTCAAAGCAAATGCTGTAAGATTGAAGCAATCCATTTTAAGACAATGGGGTCTCTGGTGGGGATTTGAGGAAGAGCTAAATTTAAAAGAAATTGGGTGAAAATTTTCTGATGAATTTGCGTGGCTGTGGCTTTTATAGACAGCTTAGGAAGGAAAAAAGCATGGAAAGCATTTCTAAGCAATCCACTGGCAACTGGTGTCAAATAGCACACATTGAATTTCACGTTGGCTACATTCACATGCTTGGTAATATTCCTCTGTGCTGAAGCTGTCTGACAGCATACACAGCTGGTACCATCTTCATATACAGATGTCCAGGGAGTCAGGCTTTCCCCAATGTGGTATCAATTTTCAGTGGCTGTTTAAGCATTGTTGCAGCCTCTTGCTGTGGTCAATTGTGGAAGGTGCTGTACTGAATTAGACTTTAAATGGGGATTAGATTGTCTTCATCCCTAAATTAGAATGTACATTTCTCTGCCATTTTCAGAAATAAGCCTAGCCCAAGAACAAGAAGAACACAGACAAAACTAAGGGCACAGACAGAAGTGACAGTTTTACCCTAATCTGGCCCATGAAGGCTCTCTTCAGCTGTGACCAAACAGAAGCGTACAGCTGCAAAGTGTTTTAAAAGGGCCCGGTCCCACAAAAATCTGAATCTGAAAAATCATGAAATGAGGGTTCAGATAAAGATGGTTCAAAACAGCATTTTTTGTAACTTGTGTGTGCCTGCCTCCCAACCTGTCGCTGTTTTTAGAATGGGAGGGGGGAAAAGGAGCAGAGGGATTTTGGTTTGGGGTTTTTTCAGGCCCACTAGAGAAAGGAGTGGGTGTATTGGAAACCCCCCCCAGGAGGAAGGGGCTCCAATTCACTCACCCCACCCTTCAGTGTGGGCTGGGGAGCACTTTGAATGATCTTGTTAATCTGCCTATGGCTGTAGAGTGCTTTCAGGGGGCAGATTCATCAGAAAAATTGTCACTTCTGTCTCCACCCTTAGTTTTGCCTGGGGCATTGCTAGGGGAAACCTGCTGCAAACTAGCAGCCAGCAGCTCCCCCTGGAACCATCAGTGAACTTCTGTTTGTCCTGGGGGATTGTTGTAAATCATAATGATTCCTGCAAACCACAACGACTGCCTGCAGGTGGTGGTGACAGTGTTGGTGGTGGAGGTATGGCAGCAACAAGTGGGGAGCTCCTGCAGGCAGCCACAGTAGTATCGGTGGTGGGGGTGGACGGAGCGGGGAGCTCCTGCAGACGGCCATGGCAGTGTTGGTGGTGGGGGCAGGCTGAGTGGGGAGCTCCTACAGGTGGCTTCCAGCAGTGTCGGTGGTGAGAGGGGAGTGGTGGTAAGCACCAACTGCCCACAGGTGCCGCCAGCAGCTTCGGTGGTGCTTTTCGCAGGGGGTGCACCGCCAATCTTAGGGTGTGCACCCCCTATGTGTCTCCAATGCTGCAAAGTGCTCTCAATCACAGCAGGGAGCTTCACTTGTATCTGTGCCCTAGCAGTTGGACTAACTCATAGTCATCATGGAACTACAAACTAGAACCTATTTCAAGTAGGTTGAAGAGGATCTTCCTTCCCAAGGAGAACTGGTACATGAATTACAAATCCTTCACCCAAACATACTTTGGGTTTAAAACTCTGCTGCTCTGTCACTACAGTCTATCTTCCTCTGTGGCAAAATATCAAAATATATTAAACCCATAATTTAATATCACCTTCATGCCAAGGGACATACAAAACACAAATTTCACTCTATCCACCACTAGCATGAGCTATGTCTAGAGTGACAGCAGCTGTTATATGCAGGATAGCAATACCCAAGAAAGTACAAAGGAGTGGGATAGTCAGGCAAGCAGAATAAATATAGTCCTCAAATCATTTGGCCAAGACACCTAATAATTCTACTCCAGATAAAAGTGCTCCAAGATCTTGCATAGGTAGTCAGCCCCTTGATTTATTATTTTTTCTCAACACTGCATCCCAAAGATGAGAGGCCCAAACTGCACAGCACACCCAGGCTGCCATCCTAGGACACTAGCTTAATGCTGACTGAAAACAATTCTCTGGTGCCCTGTACCTGGAGTTGCCCTCTGTAGCTGCTGCATGCAGTTAAAAATCTTCCTACATCAACATGGCAATTGTTCACACTCATTTTGCACAGGAATAAGCAGCAACCCAGGTGCAGAGCTGTGAAGAATCAGGTCCTGGGATGCTTCCTATCAAAATATTGAGTATCATTGTCTATTATTAGATTAAGTGGAACCAGGATAGCCCTCTGATGTACGAGGACTGAGGAGGTGGTGGGGAGGTGGGGGGATAATAGGCAGTTAAAGAGGCTGGAACCTGTTCCTAACAAAGTCATCTGGAGTGTGCATCTGTCTTCAAACAGAGTATGATCAGACCCTAGCATAATTCAAGGTAGGGAACTTACATGCAGAGCTGACCCAACCAGGGTCACCCCACCCTGATCCCACGTGCCCTGGACCTGAAGAAGCTGCTGCCACCATCGGCAATGGCAGCGTCAGCAACGGGAACGGGGGATGCAGCAAGAGGCTGGATCTGAAGCCAGTGGCACAGAGTTGCCATGGCTGCTCTGCCCAGCTCCACAGGGCCCCCCGAAACATGAGGCCCAGGGCGGTTGCCCCAATTCACCCCTCCCCCCCAGGATGGCCCTGCTTACATGTTTCATATATCCTGGGCCCAGCTTCACAAACCACTCCTGTATCAATCCAGTGCCATACCCTCTACAGGGTGGAGGTGCAAGTTCATTTCTAAAGCTGTATGAGGAGATAGAGATGGACTTTTAGCTTCTACCAACCTAATACACAGAGGACAACCTGGACTTTCACCTCTCTTTCTGCACTACACAGACTCTTTCTTCTTATATCCTTTGTGGCTCTGGGACACCTTGCTGAATTTGTCAAAACTGCATCCTACATAGAAGCCTTTCTGTAGGTGGAGTGTTGTAACTGCCCTGAAATGTTAGTCATTAAAATGTTTTCAGTGTAACAAGTGTTCTCAAGCCAATCCCTTTAAAGGACCTGTCACTCAGTATGCAACCTAGCAACTCTCTTAAGGCCAGTGAATTAAATAAGACATTCCATTCACATTATTCAGAGCACCTCAGTCTTTCCCAGCTGGTATGAGGAGAACTTCCTTAGGTGTGTCCCAATATGGAGGCATTCACATTTACATTACTGCAGTTAAGTAAATCAACTCAACTTCCTCTGAGAAATGCTTCTGTGGATTTGATTCTTGTAGTGGTCTCCATATTCATAATATTTTACAGAAAACTAAAATGCCAGAGACCTGATTTCAGTGTCATTGATATCAGTGTTAATTGGGAACTCATCTGAAGTTAACTTAGTTGAATTGATAGGTATAGCACTGGTACAAAGAAAAAATCAGACTGAATATCCTTGCCCTGACAAAGTTTTAGCTCGTGAAGGTGTTCTGAGGGCCAACAAGAAATAAAAAATGGGAGTTTAGGTACTTGACTGCCATGGTAGTGCAATTCCTATAAGCATCTGGGTAAAACACAAACAAGAGCTGTTGTAACATGATTACCCAGTTGCTGCTGATGCTGACATACGTGTTGTGTGGGCTCATCTGAATGTTATGAGTTAAACATTATGAGTGGAATACTGGAATACTGCCACTGCCTTCAGTGGGGCCAGGATTTCACCTCACGTAGTCAGGGCGTCCTCCAAAGCAAAGCTTTAACACTGAGCGAGTGAATTAACTTTTCTGTAGAATCATTCTGATGTCACCAAGGGAAAAAAAACTCCCTAAAACTCAGGAAATGAGTAGTTACAGTGATTTAGTGAATTTACTCATGCCATATGATCCATCTTCAACTACTGTGCAGTCTCTTACTCATTACCCAATTTTTTAATCCATGGAAGGGTGTCTAGACCACCAACCAAGACTGCCTACATAAAAAGTACTTTTCAGTTTCAGAAGTATCTTCCACTGCGGCAATACTCCTTCCACCTAAAAGGATGGATTCCCCATTTCCCCCCTCTCAGAGAAAAATGAAATAGGGCAGTTTATCTGGGGAAGCCTGACAACAACAGAACAGGCTGGCTAGGCAGCATGCCCAGGACAGAAGAGAACAAAGTGCCAGGAAAGGTCATAAATAGGAGGAGAGGGGACAAAGTATCAGAGAAGGATAGAGAAAAGGGAATAGGCAGGATGGAGATTAAGATGAACATCTGAAGGAGACCAGACTAAACAGCAAAGCCAGCCAAAAATCTTGTAAATACTTTCTTGTATTACAGTGGAAAGTGAACAACTGTTTTTATTTGCCACAGGGATGTTATGTGAATGGGAGGGGAACCAAAATGAACTGTTTCAAACAGGAAATTTTACCACACCTTCAACTCTTCTATGAAATATGAATTTTCATTTATTCCCAGGAGAACTTTTACAATCTTTTCTCCTATGCCTGATGAAGGGTGTATGTGCCCAAAAGCTTGTAATTAAAATTTTTTTTTGAAAAAGCTATTTGGTCGAATAAAAGATGTCACCTCTACCATAAGTCCTGATTGCTGCGAGCAGAAGAGGCATTCATGAGAAAATCTCAGTAAAGTTGTTGTCTGTGCTCTGAAAATAAGTAAGGAACTTCTCCTGAGATAGGTCTCTCTTTTCTGCACCTCTGTCCTTGATCTGAGCTTAATGGAGCCAACGGTGTTTGTCAACTGCCCATGAATGTGCAGAATCAACCTCTAAACCTTACCCCAATTCTGAAGGATTAAACATGCCATATGGGGACCATGCAGGAATACAGAACAGAGATGTTTGAGAAAATTCATACTTGTTTCTAAGTGACCAAATTGCTGCCTTATAAAGTTTAACATATAATTTATACATTGAAAAGAAGGTACCTCAAACGTGATGCACAAATTTAATATTACACATAAATGTTGATCTGTTAGGAATATTTATTGTCTTAAAATATAATGTGCTGAAGCCTCTTTTACTTTCCCTTGGAGATTTCCAAAACTTGTTGTGTTTTTCTCTAAGACTGAACATCGTATGTTGTGTTTAAAGGGATGGGAGACTAATTATATTTGAACAAACAGAAATGACAACCTGTCATATAAATCTCTTTACCATTATCAAAGATGACAGAGCATCACAAAATATTATGCAACTTTCAGTATGACAGTTGAATGGAGGAGAAATGGTGATGAATGTGCCAGAGTTATCTCACCCTGACAAACCAGACTGTTTGTTCATGTACTGAATTAGAAGTAGAAGAGTGAGTGAGGTGTGTGTATGTGGGAGAGAGGTGTTCCAGCTGCAGAGAGACTGTAAAACAACTTCAGCAGGGGCACCAAAAAGGGGGAGAGAGAGAGAGAAAGTTAGCAAGCTTACCTTTTAGTTATAAGGAATGCTGTCAGCATAAAATGATCAAATATTTATTTCTTTGTCATAAACCACAAGACCTCAGGGTTAGTCATGAGTAGATTTTTTTTTCACATGTGGCTACCATAATGATAGTTCCCTAGTATGTAAAGTCAAAATATTTAAACATCTCATTTATGCTAAACGCTTTTAGATTGCAAATTCTCCAAAGCAAAGGTTTGCTTTTTGTTTTGCAGTTGGATTAATATTGTTTACCATTTATGTTAGTGTCTATTTACCTCAGTTGAATCTCCATTAACCTAGACAAGAAAACTAGACTGATAAGCTCCACTTCTGTTTGTCATCATATTTTCACCAATCAGGTTCATGACACTGCAACAGTCCAATATCCCCCAAGGGTAAGAGTAGGTGTTACATATTGATCAACCTAACCATGGCTTAAATAACCCCCAAAACGTGCCCAATTGATCTAAGTTAGTTGACCTGAGGATCAAGATAGGGTTAACCCAATTTAGGAAAGGATTAACCCAATCTCAGCAAAAACTCCTGCATGCATTTGCAACACAACCACACGACTGTGGTATTTCCATCCTCCTCCAACCCTAAGTGGACTATTTTTAGCCCCCTTGCCCTCCCAGAACCCACCAACCTTCCCCACAGACCAGCTAGACCCTGCAATCCCACTAGCCCCTCCTGATCCTGCCTCTCCCCCTACCCCAGGTTCTTTACACTGGTTTCCCTGAATGGCTTCTGGGAGTGGTGAACCACTCCTGGTCTATGTTTAGGTGGCTAATTGGTTAATTGCACTGAGACCAGTTACCCATGCAAAGTACCTATCATGCCATAAAAAGGCCCAAACAACTATAAAGTTAAATGTGAAAAACATGTACTACCTTTATAGTGGGTTACTACTGAGCTTTAATTTGCATGTGTAGCAGGGTCTGTCCCTGCAGCTGGGATCCCCACCAGTTGACTGGGCTCCCAGCCGCAGGGGTGCACCGTGTGCAGCTGGGGCTAGAAGTCCCACAGCTGTAGGGACTCTCAGGTGAGACAACACCTGGCAGCTGTGGACTCCAGGTCCCGGCAGCACCCCACAGTTCCTGGTGGCACCCCCCGGCACTGCCTCAACTGCTGTGATCTCCCAGTCATGGGGGCACCCCATGACTGGGAGATCACAGTGAAGCTGGAAGATCAAAACAGCTGCCTGTCTCCCAGCCTTGAGGATGCATGGAGCACCCCCATGGTTGGGAGTCCCTTCAGCTCAGGGGGTTCCCAGCTGTGGGAGCTTGCTTCTTGCCAGTTCAGGGGAAACCCAGGATCAGGCACCAGCATCAAGGCACGATGGGATAGAATGTACAATCCCACAATCTCCTGCACAGGTTTGCAGGAGGCATGATTGTGTGGATTGTGCATTAAATCCCATTGTGCCTTTCCCTGAACATGTAGAGGGGCCCTTAAAGTAAGCAAGTATATGTAAACTGGATGTGGCCAGTGGCTGTACACACCCTCAGAAAGCTGGTATCCTGTTCTCTGCAGAAAGAAGTTGAGGATAGCATAGGGTACTCTTTCAATAGCAGACAGGACCCCTCCTGCACGTTATTTAAGGACAGTGCTCTGTCACCAGCTCAGCATGTATGTGGCAGGTTGGGGCTGTGCTCCTACCAGCAGAGCTTCCTTTGGTTTGTACTAACAGCAGGGTCACATGAGACACTTCCTCACGTATGAGGGCCATTGCAGGCACAATGTTAGGCTGGGAATGGAAATAATGATTGCATTTTTACAACAGGAGCAAGAAAGAAGAGGCAAGTGCCTTGCAGAAGGGCAGCCAGAGTCTGTGGGGAGGGGAAAAAGAGCTAAGGAACTTGGTGTCCCTATCCTCTTCCGCTTAATCCACAGCCTTTCTTGCTCAGAAGTTTGCAAACTTTGTCAGTCAGGTGACAATATTCATATCTAGGCCTTTTTCCATCAGACCATGACCTTGCAGTCACTTGGCTCTTCCAGAGCCTGGCCAGAAGGAGGGCTCAGTCAGATTACAGTGGAGCTAACATTAGCAGGATGAAGTGGTGACAGTGAACCTCAAGAGATACAAGAGGCACAATCTGCAGCTACTTCTAGATGTCCTGATAAAAGTACTGTGTACTTAGTCTTCATGTTTCCTCATTTGGTAAGACAGGTATAAACTATGCTTTTGTCTTCTCTAGATAGGATTACTCTTATGGCATATAGGGTTACACTTGAAGGCCGCTTGTCAGCTTTGGCAGCCTCTGAAGTTAGAGACTTCAGCAAAATACAGCTGCTTGCCTACCTACCTACCAAGTTTTCTTGTCAGGATTAAATTACACTGGCACTTGACTGCCTGAACTGGCTTCCAGTTCAGAGGCACAATTTAAATGTTGTTGTTTTTGATTTCTCAGACCTTTTATGGCTTGGTTTCTGCTCTAATATTAACTGAAGTTTTGCTTGTGTTAGGTATATATCATATTGGCTGTTGTAAATTAAAGATTCTTAATACAAATCTTAATCATTAACAGTATCTCCACTCTCCCCTCCACATTAAACACACTGCATTTTTAAAATATCAAAGCAAATGGGGAAACCCAGAAGAAAGGATGATAGAATGAGCTCATGAAAGAATCCAAGCTATATGCTCTTCAATATAAAATTAAAATTAAAGTTCTGCAGGGCACTGTAACAGGCATAACTATATTTTAATTATGAATAGGCACATTTAGGTTTTGACAACCTGAGGTTCAAGAGTCCAGTAACTCCTATCTGTTCTGAGCTCTTACTGGTGCTTTTATACACTACCCTGGTCTGTCCCCACCTTGAAGTATGTTGTCCACAGAATCCAGAGGGCCATATGCATCTTCTGGGGCTCCAGAAGGGAGAAAGTAATGAGGAAAACTTTGCACAAGATAAAATGGATAGGGGGCTGAGCAATGCCAGACATCCTCATATTCCTTTGGGCCATATGCAAGCCAGATCTGCAAGATGACAACCAGGGTAGGGCTTAAAACAGTACACGTTCATGAAGTATTTTGCAGGTCACATGCTATGACACAGTTGGGAGGGGAGGGTACATACATTGCCACTCATGATCCTAGCCACCCAGGAACTCTGGAGCAGTTCTGCAGCAAGTATGAACTACAGAGAGAAGGCCCACAGCCCTAGCGAGCCACTGCAAGAGGCAGGATGTTGTATTGCTCATGGTCTTACCACCCAGCAACAGCTGCCAGGCCATGTGGGAGAGCATCTGCCACAAGGTCCTGCAGAAGGAACACAGATATGAACTGGCAGGTAACCCATGAAGAGCTCCCAGTGTGGGTGCGGTGACACAGGGAGGAGCAGAAAAGTCAACCATACTGCCCCAGAGTAACCAGCCTCAGGGAGGAAGAGGCAATTGATCAACTCCTGTGGTACTCTCCATATGCCAAAGGGGTGTGGAGAAAAATGTTTATACTCCTCAACATGGTAACGGGCCAAAATCCTAACGAGAGAAGTGGTGCTGCTTGGGCATCTGTCCAAATAGAAGGGGACCTGAATGGCCTGCTTTGACCAATTCATCTCCTTGTTCAGAAACACCTGTGGAAGACCAGGAACATGCTCATGTACAGGCACACAAACCTCTCAATAGAGGCCCATATCAAAATGGAACAAACAAGATGCATGTGTACTACAATAAAGCAGAGGATGTCAAGGAAGGAGACAGTGGGGATCATATGGAAGACAAAAGACTAGCACAGACTGGTTAGGGGCTGGTGGGATCCCTGAAGAGAGCAGTGACAAAGATTACGATGACAACATCAGCAGGGCTGGTAAGAGAGAAAAAACCGACAGCAACAGTGATGATGAATGGACTGGCAAATAGGCAGGGGTCAGGAAAGGGAGGGGGCTAGTGGGCCAGGTTGCATCACTGTGATAGACAAGAGTGATGGTAATGGACATGCAGGTATACAGACACGTGTGAACACAGGTACGTGGTGTGGACATTGTGATGGGAATGTATACAGTCTAATTGCAATGATAGGCTTTGAACTGTCAAGTGAGGCGCAGTGGTCACAAGGCAGGTTGGTAGAGGTATTGTGGTGTGTGTGTGTGTGTGTGTGTGTGTGTGTGTGTGTGTAAGAATATATATTTTTAGGGGTGTGCAAAATGAGCTGTATTCAATTCAGATTCGTCGCAAATTGGGGACAGTGACTCAATTAGTTGATTTGGATCACTGTCCCAATTCTATTTGGCCAAATCTGAATCTGAAGATTCAATGCTGATTCAGAGAATCAGTGATTCAGTCATAGACACAGTTTTAAATGTTTTTTCTACATACCTCAAGGTAGCAGGTGCAGCTCTTGAATGCTGCGATGCTGGGTTGGATGGAGCGTCCAACAGGAGTGTGTGGGGGCCTCCTATATGCTTGGCAGTGAATCCAGAAAACTTCCGGGTCTGCTGCCAAGTGCACAGGGGGGCCCCTCATACCTGCCCTGGCTTGGTAATTGGCTATGGTGGGACCCCGGTTGCCCCACCAGACTCAGAAGGCACCAGTCACCGAGCCAGGGGGACGTGGGGGTGCTCCCCTGCATGCTCCCTGGTGGACCTGAAAGTGGATCGGAAGTGCACCTGGTCCACTTCCAGGTCTGTTGCCAAATGCGCTAGGGAAGCCCCCGCACTCCTGTGGGACACTCCATCCACCCCACCATCTCAGCATTCATGAGCCACCTGGTACCTTGAGGTATGTACAAAAAACATTTAAATCTGTGTCTATGTCTGAATCGTTGAATCTTTCTGAATCTTTCTGAATAGATTCAGAGGGTTCTGATTTGATTTGCAGAGATTAAAGTATCTCCTGATTTGATTTGGATGTGGAGATTTGGCCACCAAATTGGGCCAAATCTCTGCCAAATTGAATCAGTGACTGAAGCTTTGCACAACTGTAATAGTTTTGCAAAAAAAAAAAAAAATCTGTTTCAAGTTCACTGCTACTTAATTTGCAGATTCAGTGAGAAACTGGGGAATCCTCTTTGTAAATTTAGTGCTAAAACATCAGTAAATTTAGGAAGTTCAGAAACTGGGAGAGAGGGAAAAGAAAGCATCAAAAAGAATGGAGCAAAAACTAAGGCAAAGCTCAGCCCCAAGATTTTCAATGGCAGCTTAGTATATATACACAGGGTACATCTACATGGGCTGTTTACTGTAGACTAAATAGCTGCATAGTAAACATCATGCTTCTACATGTGTACCCTTATTAGGCTGAAGTAAATACAAGTACTATCCTGCTGCAGAGTTTTTTCACTCTGCAGCGGTGTGTGTGTAAACCCTGCCCCAGTTGGCTGGGGCATGAGGGTGCTTCAGTGTGGGGGCTGCCTGCCAGCTAGTGCCACAGCCAGCCCCTCCACAAGATGCTGAGTCAGGGGGAACAGCCCTGAGCTGGCAGGCTGACTCCCTGAGCCCCATGCCAGATGGTGCTGCTACAACCCGGCTCAACGTGCTACTGTCCTGGATACACATGCAAACAATGCGTTCAGGAGTAATAAGCTCTAGAGTTAATTCATGCACCTTAATTGCATGTGTAGATGCACCCATAGAGGCATAACTTAGTTTTGTTTTAGAACCAATGGCTAAATTCCCCTGTAGCTAAACCCAGATGTCCAAAAATTATGAGGTAGACAGAAAAAATTATGACAGGCCAAAAAGAAGGAGATATTTTTTTGTAATGGCTACAACTTTGGTTTTAGCCTGTCTTTTAATGCCCTGAATCCACCCTCATCATGGGAGGGACATGATGGCTGAATGGCTGAATGGCAGCATGGCTTGCTGAATGGCTTAGAGATTTTGATCCCAGTTGGCTGTCTGATGGTGTCAGCTTCCAGTTTTTCACCAAACCTCCAACTTCGAATTATCTACCTGTTCTCAATTCCAGCAATGAATTCTGCTCCCCAGCCACCACACCAGCAGACCTCCAGGCCCACATTGGTTTTATCCCGCATCTGCTTTTTCTCCTAACTCCACTCCGCTGCTCCTGCAGCTGCAGGAGTTCATCACAACCCCACTCCCAGATACGGAGCACAGATGCAGTAGGGTCCTCCTCTCTTCCTTTCCAGGTTTGGAGTTGAAGTGCAGAGCACAGAGTCAGACTGCCAGCACACCTCTGGACCAAGAAGTGTGAAGGAGAGCTCTCTCTGTGGAGGCAACAGGACCCAGATAATGATTACACTCCCTCCCATCTTGTGCAGGAAAAACTGCAGGAAGGAACCAGCCAGTGAATCCAGCTGGGAAGAGAGCATCTTTCACAGGGGCAGGCAAAATCTGGCCCGCAGGCCAGATATGGCCCATCAGACACTTTCATCTGGTCCATGGTGTCCCCCAATGAATTGTGCCCCCCCTCCACCCTTCCTTCTATCACAAGGCTAGGAGAGAGGTGCCCATGTGTACACCCCTGAACATACTCTATTGCACCTCACTCCCACCCTCCTGGGCAGAAGGACCCTGCCCAGCCAACAGCAGCTTCTGGGCAAGGCTCCTGCTGAGACTGACTCATGGGAGTCTGTCTGGCATCTTGGAAGCCCAGCTCCCTCAGGGCAGCAGGTAGGGAAATGGCAGGGCTGGTGGGAGGGGTTGCAGTTGCAGTGGAAGTGTGGACCCTACACCCAGAGGGCGTGGTGTGGGGCCTACACCCAGAGGATAGGAGCAAGGAGCTCAGCTGGCCAGGGTGTGGGTGTGAGGGTAGGGGATGTAGGGACTCCCCACATACTCCCACCATGGCATGCAGCCCTGGTTGTCAGCAGTAGCAGTAGGCAGAGAGGTTAGGGCGCTTGTGCCCAGTGTAGACACCCAATAGGGTGTGGTTCCAGCCAGTGCTGTGTAGTGCTGCACGGGAAGGCAACAGGCTCCAGTGTGGGGCTTCCCCTGCTGCCTGTGTGAGAGCTACAGGTGTGTGGTGCAGAGCCCCAGTAATAGAGAGAGCCAGGCAGGTTGTGTTCTCCTCTCTGCATGCAGTGCTGGCTGAAGCCAGTACTGGGCATGAGCACCCTAACTTCCCCACCTGCTGCTGCTGCTGGCAGCAAGGGCTGCACACCATGGGAGGTGCACATGGGAGGGCTGTGGGGGGGGGTTCCTACACCCCCCATACTCCCTCACACCCTGCCCCCACAACGCCCACAGACATATACCCCAACATACCCTATGCGCCCCTACACAGCCACACCCTCTCACAACCTCCCCACAACCACACACCCCACCATACACACACATACATCCCACTATACCACCCTAACCACATCCCACACTCCACAATACACATACAATATAAAAGAGTGACAATTTATTTTTGAGTTATTTATGCAATCCCTTCTACATACAGTACATAAACACAAGTCATGACAAATATTTTTTGTAATAAAATTAAAATGTATTATAGTAGATGCTTGACTTGTAGTGTATGATTTGGTTTTTTTGATTCTATGATGGCAACCCCTCTCCCAAAAGGATAATGTGGAGAGGTGTGTTGTGAGCAAGGGGAGAGACTTCCAGTGGCAAAGGCAGGCGTTAGGAGGAAGGACTTCCAGTCACAATATGGTGACCAGGGGGTGGGACAAGAATCAAGGAGTGGGGCTACCTATGCAGCCCTTGACAGCTTGCCAAAATTTGTTAAGTGGCCCTCCACCTGAAATAATCGCCTGCCCCAATCTTGCAGAAGCAACTGCAGAACTCTCGTGCAGCCAAAGCAAGGACTGTCAGACACTGTGAACATGTCTGGATGAGCACATACATGCGTTTCCCTAGGGACAAATAGCAGTGACACCATATATGCTGCTGCTACTTGTTCCTGGGAAACACCTGTGCATGCACACTCTGGCACAGCAAGTTGTCCCAGGTGGGGTAGGGGTGCCTGGGGATGGCACCTGGACTGGTTCCAGCAGCCTTACCTTGGCCTCTTGGGGCTCCAACAGCAGTGATTCAGCAGCAGGGAACCTAGCTGGCTGCTGGAGTGTGGCCCTGGCTGGTCAGGCTTTGGTTTCATGTGGTGCATGCTGCCACCACATGCACTGCCCCTCTTTTTTCCATTGCAGGATTTTTTTGACACTGGGATCTCCTGGTGTCAGCCCCCACCCTGCCTTCCTCCCCGACTCTGTGCTGCAAATTAGCAGCGTGGGAAATGCCTGCATGTGCAGTATGTATGGTGTGCAATAGTGCACACCGCATGTACACACTCAACTGGGCACATCCTGTGAAACTGCCCTGCAGTTGACAGGGCTTTCTCCAGCCTGTGTTGCCTGTCTATTTGCTAAATCCCCGGCCCACATTTCTGCATCTCAGATTCACTCCATACCTGTCCCTCTTCCCCATTTCTCCCTGCCTTGTTTTCCTCATTGTTCTTCCTTTCCATCCACTCTTTTTTACATGTATCTTATCCCCTTTTAAGTATACCCTTCCACACAAAAAAATTATGGAACTGACATGTCATTTGCCATTATGATATCATTTCCTTGCTTGTATGCACTACTTTTTCCCTACCCTGTGACTGTCTTGTCTATGTGGGGCATGGACCATCTACTACTCTGTGTTTGCACAGTACTTAATAATACAATTAGGATCCATTCTTGGTTGCCCTTGGGCACTACCATAAACCTCCCCACAATTAACATGACAAAAATGGACAAACTTTACAAGGAAGAGAGAGCATTGGAGTTCATCCAAATTCTCTCCTTTCTCCTGAATCACATGTTTTCCTTCCTCTAACCAAAAACTTCCCTGGCTTTTGACCAGTCTCTTTTCTTACATTTTACTTTATGAACTGAAGACCAAAATTCAATTAGAAGTGTGCTGTGCAGTTGTGACTAGTTAGGTAAGTCAAAAGGCATCATTTCTGTTCTCCAGTTAGAGCAGCACTCTTGTCTATCTGCATTAATATTTATATGAATATTCACTGAATTTTTCATTCAATTTGTTTCAGTCTTTCCCTTATTTCTCTTGCTTCCCAGTCTTGCATTCACTACATTGGGCCCAATTCTGCTTTTCTGATGCATCCTAAATGCTACACCACCCCCAGCAGAATTCTAGGTGCACAAAGAATACAGATTTGGACATTTAGAGTTTGCTCTCATGCAGCTCTCTGAAGAGACTAGCACTCATGGGCAGTTTTGTAGTCTGCAATAATATGCACATTTCTCTTAAGGGATCATCAATCAGGGTGGCTGTTTTTCCTTGGAAGACATAATGAATGCTTATATGGGAAACATTTTTTGCATGATCAGGCCCCTGAAAGCAGTCTACAGCCATGATGTAACACACATGCACAACTGCAATGCACTTTTAAGATGTCCGATTGTGTGAAAAATTGACTCTGGTCAAATGAGGTATTACATTAAGGCTCTCTAAAGCAAAGCTTGTGTTCACTCCAGGATTAATTTTTCTCATGGGGGCAAGGTGGGGCTGGTGCTACCAGCCCAGTCCTGCCCCCAGGGCTGTCAGCAGGAGAGGGAGGGAAGGAGCTGCCCAAGCAGGAGGGCGGCAGGGTGGAACAGAGCCCCCTCACTTCACAAGTACCCATCAGCTACCCTAGCTGAGATACTAGGGACCTGGACTGGGCCCACGAGGCAAGGGGGCTCTGTTCCACCCTACCCCACCCCTTAGCTCTGGTCATTCAAAGCAGCCAATAGCTCCTTCCCATTCCCCCTCTCTCCCCTGCTGACAGCCCCAAGCTGGGCTGCGGGCAGGGCTGGAAAGGGGGGCGCTGGAGTGCCCCTGCTTGCTGGCCAGGGCTCCAGTCCCACCCTGCCCTAACAGGCAAATATCTGTTGAGTCACAGGGGAGAGGGGGAAGGGCTCTAACTCATGGTGCTTTATATAAAGCATCATGATTTTGGGCAGGGCCCTAACATCTGTAGGCACCCAATATTCAACACAGTGTGGCTAGCATGTGTTCATAAATGAATAATCACCCCTTTCACATATTGTGGATGGTAAGAACACGAAAGGAGATGGTTAGTTTAAGCTCTGCTGGGTTGGTCTTGGTTCAACCAAATACTACCCAAGGGAGTTCAGCTGGTATTTGGATGGAGAAAGTCAAAGGAAATTTGTGTCCTATTCCTTGTGCATTTGGACATAGAAGGCAAAGCCTCCTTTGACACTGCACAGGACAGAACAGCCAGATGAATGATTATTCCTACTGGCAGAACAACCACCAACTAATATAAGTGATCAGGGGCTACACAAAATATAAATTAACACATGAGTGTTTTCTCACATGCTCCCCAAAACATCTCTTTAATCATAAACAGCAAAAGTCAATTTAATGTGCAGAAATCAACTAACAATCAAAAAAAAAATCAACAACTAAGGCCAAAATTCCATGCTAACACCGTCCCACACCCCTCTCATTAACTCATTCATTCTACAGACATATACATATATGCTGTCTGCAGGTACCTTACATATCTGAGGTCTCAACAACATCCAAACACAACAGTAGGATTGGTTAAGAACATAGAATTATCAGCTTTTTAAGAGAGATTTTTCATTTTGTTTTCCTCCTTATGCACTTTGTTAAAATGTTGGCCAAATTCCAGCTTCAATAACTCCATTCTGCCTACCTAATTTCTTCCTTCAGATTGTTGAACACTTGTCGAGTCTCACCCAAAAGATTACTGCATTTCAATGAATACTATATAACTTACCCACATCAGAGGTATGTTGGAAGGCAAGTAAATAACATCTGTAAAGAACTTGTGATTCTGAGAAAAGGTGCTGTTGCAGCTTTCTTTTTCACAATGTATAATGTTATTTTACAAAACCTTAAGTAAGACTAGCTGAGATAATATGTTGGCTTATAATGATGAAAGTCCATTGACTTCACAGCTACTCCTGTTTGCACTGGTATACATAAGAGATGAGTAAGGCCCAGTTTGTAATCTGTGTGTGGGAGAAAGGGTACCCAGAGTCAACAAGTTTGGGGGATTTCAACTCATGCTGATTCTCAACTGAGCAACATAGGAAAAAAATATTGCTCTATTGCAAATGAGCCACTGATCCAAATACCTCTCCCTATTTACTGGAGTGAACATCAATTGTCATTGTAGGGTCAGTCAAAAATACATGGTTTCTGGTGTTTAGGTTCTTTTGGGAAAACAATTAATAAAGCTTATCCTAGTTCAACAAAAAGAGAAGGAAAAGCATGTACAGTTTATGTTCATGCTCTGCCTATCTAAGGTCTTTACAAAGCCCCTTATTAACATATTTGAGTATGGGGGTTTTTAATGGCTTTAGCTTCACAACACTCCTGTGAGGTTATAAAGTATTTTTACAGATGTTTTACAGATGGAGAACCCAAGGTATGCTTATCCAGCACAATGCAGTGCTCTTCAGAGAGATCTAAGATAGCTCCATCTGTACTAGCTCTGGAACCAGAAACTGCATAGCCACATCAGCATGGTACTCTGAACAGATCAATGACCCCTCTCAGCACAGCTAGTAAAGGAGCTTGTCACACAGTAAAGTCCATAGTGGATCAGGGAACTGAACCCTGGTATTCCATAACCCAGCTTTGTACTATAAGCGCTGGACTATCCTTCATGATTAGGCTTCTGCCTACCCAAGTTGACTTCCTCATTTTCGATTTCAAGTCAAACCTTTACCAAACTTCCTCTAACTGATTCTGTAATTGGCTTCCTAGCAAACAAATACATATGTGATTATAGCGTGTGTTTGGAGTGAAGCCAAGTTACACACCCACACGTTGGCCTCCTCCCTTCAGACATTGATGCCAAGAAAAGAACTCAATACTAAGTCCATTTTCCTGTCACCATGGCAACCACTGGTGTAAAGCAGAATTTCCTAGAACACAAAGATTAGATTGTTTTACAAACCACTGTCTGATCACAAGGCACCATGTGACAGAGCTCCACGTGATGCAGCCAACAGCACAGGAGAAACAGTCTCTCCCATGAACCACTTGTCTGTTTGCAAATTCCACTTCAAGCCAACCTTATAAAAAGCTTCTGAAGCCCTATTGCTATACACAGAAGGATCACAAAACTTGCATTTCTCAAAATAGTTGAGCCTTGTGGTGGACAGAACTGGACCAGACCTCAGTGGCTTAGCCCATTCACCACTATTCCACAAAGGCTGGAGGCATTAGCAACACATTGAGGTAAAAGTAGAAAGATTACAACTATCATTGTGAAGTCACCTGCTTGCATGCATCTTTGGTATTTACACAGTCTACTTATCAACTTGAATAAAGCTCCATCATGACCTCAGAAAACAGTTTTTAAAATAAGTCTTTTCCATTTCTATTTGTCCTCAAATTCTGTCTTGAGCTAAACAGCACTAAATTTCTCTATAATTTGTCTTTTTGCCCGCTCCAGCAACTTTTCAGACAACAAGGTCTTACTAGTTTATTTTAAATCCACCAGTAGGTTTTCTCAAGTTATCTTTATTTCCTTGTGCTGAGTTCCAAGCCACATCTGATCACAGCAACAGAACTTCAGAAACTCATGCTATATTTACCTCTTGAGGCATATGCACGACTCCAAAAGCTGGGTAAATAAAGAAAGCATCTTTAAATACTAGGCTTAATTCCACACTCCAGTTTTTCTGTACAACACCAGCAATTACTGGAATAATACAGCAGGGAATTCAATTTCATTTACCCATGGTGCAGTTTTTTTATTTGAAATTTCCTGCAAGCAAGGCTTTGCTAAGGTGACAGTTTTTGGGTGTGGAAAGAATGATTGCATTCATATGTAACATAGGTGGTGGTACAAGAAGATCTTAGACCAGTGATTCTCTATCAGGGTGTGGTGGGATGCTTTGAGACCCTTTCAAGGGTGCCACAGGATACTCTGCAATGTTTGCATAACTGCAGTTAGGGAGGAGAATTATTTTTACGTTCCATTTTAGTGCTGTAGAAAACTAAAGCAGACTTAGTTAAGTCACTTACCTTTTCAACAGAAGGAATTAATATCGGAGCCTGAATTACAAGATAGTCAGCTTGCTTTCAGTCTTGCACTAAGCCAACCTGACCATACAGATTCCTACAGCATTGCCTTGCCCCTCCTTGTGAACACTGCCTACTTGGGATACAAGCTAGAAATGACTTTGTAGTTGTACTGCTACCTTAAACAATAGTGGTAGTGGTACCTTTGGTACTAACACACTCCAGAAAAAAGAAAAGAAGAGAGCTGTAATTTTCAATAGCTTAAAGGCAATTGAAACAATCACAGTACACTTCAAGTGGTTACATTTCTGACCTCCTCAAAAAATGATGGCTAGAGACCTTGGCATTTGAAGGGTAGGAACCCAACCTCATACATCACAGACAAGATTCTCAGAAGATGAGAGGTTTACTTTAAAACCTGAATTACAGGCTAGAATCAGCTACTTTCAGATTTTAAGTTTTTATTTCGTCTCTGAATTTGAACCTTTCAGGTTTATATGTAGCAGGCTCACCTTTCAGAGCTTGGGTTGAGTCCCAGGTTTAAGATCTTGTTGTTTTGATTGGTGGAGCCCTTCCACCAATCAGGAGGCAGCAAGAGAAATAAAGGCATGCCCCTTTCCTGAGAGGAGGGAGAGAAGAGCGGACCTGATTGAAGACTGCAAACTGTAGAGTCTGGAAAACTTCAGGGGCAAAGCCCTGGATCATATAAAAGGAGCTGCATGGGACAGAGAAGAGCAGGGCTTAGAAAAGCTGAGGAGAGCTGCTCAGCAGGGTGAAGCAGTAGCCCAGGAAGAGCCCCTGAAGACTTCTATCAGTGGGGAGCAAGGCACGGTTCCAGCAGTTAGGCTCTTGGTATGCAGCACGGTGCATGGCTTCCAGACCCTGGGAGCTGCATGAGGCGGCTCAGGTCTTCAACCTCTGGTGTGTGGCCAGAGACACAGTGCACAGGCTACTGCATGGAGCAGGATCTTTGGAGCCTTGGGTGTCTCAGGTCCACCTGAGCACCTGAGCTGCACTGAGGCTGGGAACTCAGTGCAGGAGGTGCTGCACGGAGGGTGAGAGACCTTGAGAGCTGCTTGAGGTGGCTTGGGACAGCAGCTCAGTGCAGATGATGCTGCCCAGACGGTCCGGGAGCAGACCAAGCCCCAGTACTGCACAAGGTTGTCTGGGCCTCCAACCCCCAGCACAGGGTGAAGCACCCACTACACGCAGCAGTGCATGTGGCCCTAAGCCAGGCCAGTGGCAGCAGAGTTGGGCAGCAGGAAAGCCTGATGGAGAACAGAGCTCGAAATGGAGAATAGGAGGCAACCCTCTGGGACTGTGAAGTAGTAAGTTACCCTGGAGGGAGGAAGCAAACAGGGGGGACCCTCCCAGGGCTGCAAAGGGGAACCGTGTGGGCCACTCCTGGTTGATAGTGGGGGAGCTTAGAAGTCTTTGGGGTCTCCCTCTCCTTTTCTTACCCCTCACCTCCTTTCCCGTAATGGTACCTTGGGAGTGGAGCCCCTCCCCTGGAGGGCACCCAGGTAGTCTAAGAACTGATGGTTATGTTTGTAGACTGTGCTTTATAGTTTATGTGAATAAGTTGAAGCAATAGTTTGTATATTAATAGAGTTATAAAGTTGCCCGATCAATATCCTTTCTTCTGGGTTGTTCTATTGTTCATCTGTATTTTTAAATATTAATTGTGTGTGTGTGTGTATGTATATATGGTATAGGGTTAATTTTTTTGTAAATTTGTACATCTGTATATAATTTGTGTCCTTACCCTTTAATGGTTTTGTTGTAACAATCAATTTGTATAAAGTTAAGTAATTGATTGACTGGGCTTGACTCTATGGGGATGGAGGCGGCTGCTGGGCTGTTGTGTCCCTCTGCAGCACATTGCCCTGACACTAATTTTCTCAATTGGAGGGGAGTACAAACCCATGTACACTGGCCTTGTGAAAGTCCACCGCAGATTGTGAGACTGAAAAAAAAAAATCACAAAAGGTAGCAACAATGAAAACCCAGTGATTGTGAGCATGACATTGCTCAATATCCACAAAGTATCAGGTAATTTAGACAACTAAATATAGTGAAAGTCAAGAATTTCAAAATTGATTAGTGTTCTGAGATACTTCACAGGATTCAGATTTTCAGAAAGTGATAGACATCCATCTTCAGAAATCAGACTCCTAAGAATCCTGTCTCAAGCCAGGCATGCAAATCTCCATTGATTTTTAGAATCTTTGCCTTTGGGCACCCAGGCTTTCAAACTTTCAGCCTTAGTTTTCTGTTAAAAAACTGCCTAGACTTGACTTGTGCAAGGGACACCTGTCCTCATGGGTGGCCTAAGCTGTTGCTGCCTTCATTCTTACAACTGTACTTCTGCTGAAACCTTTCAATGCTTGAATAACATCTTCCATACAATACGTTTAATTTATTTTTACCTTGGATTTCATATGTAGAAAGATTCTAATGTTAGTGTTTGATTATTGCCTGTGTGTAATTAGACACGGAACTCTTTGCTAGGCAGCAATATTATGTAAACAGCAAACAAACAACAGGCCAAAAGCTACTGACAACAGCTTCTTGACATGAAATTAATGACGTAACTGTCAAATCTGTGTGAAATTCAAGGAATCCTGAAACAGGATAAAAGATTCAAACAAGATGAATGATTTGTATTCCCTACCTCTTTGGACAAGGGAAATACAGGAGTTAATATTTACTTACAGAGACAGCTGACCTCAGGTTCCTCAATCTGTAATGGCAGACAAGGTTCTTTGGGTAAATGTGGTATCTTTTATTAAGGTTACTATATGTCCAGGTTTTCCCAGACTTGTTCTCTTTTTGGGTCCTCCCATCTCCATCTGGGCATTTGTTTTAAATATCAACATATGTCCAGGATTTTACTCTGCCTCTGCTTTCCCAGAACCTCCTAGCTTTCCCCAGCAAGGAACTACTTGGGGCTGGGGGCAGCAGGGCAGGGTGATTGGAGGCAGGGGATCATGTGTTCTGCATGTGGCCCTGGCAGCTGCAGGCAGATAAGTCTGTGGGGTGTGGGGGGTAGAGGGCCAGGGCTGGAGGGCTGTGGGGCTGCATGTGAGTGCATGTATGTGTTTGTGAGTGTGTGTGTGCACATGTGCGTGTGGGCCTGCCAGTGCTGGGGCTGCAACAGGGTGGGGAGGCAGGGGACATGCCTGCCCTTCCAGTGGGGGAAGGGGCTGGGGAGGTTCTTCATGGGCAGAGGGGAGCTGTGTGGGAAGCAAGGCTGATGGGGCAGGGTGGAACTGCAGGTCAGGAGTAGGGAGCACTTGCAAGGCTGGGGGGGCTTTGGTCTGGGAGTAAAGGGCACAAGGGAGGCAAGAGATTGTGGGTCAGGAGTGAGGAGCATCATCAGGGATGGGAGGGGCTGCAGGTTGAAAGTCAGAAGCACCACCATGGTTTGGGGGGCAGAGTACTGTGAGTCAGGACTGAGGGGCAGCAGCAGGGCTGGGGGGGGCAGGTTGTGGCTTGGGAGTAAGGGGCAGAGGTAGAGCATGGCCATATCACTTCCCCCCCCCCCCCCGCACTCCACAATCATTTACTCCCTCCCTCATCCCCCTGACAGATATCCTCTTTTTTGAAACTGGAAATATGATTATCTTACTTTTATTAGACCAACTAAATAGTTGGAAAAACTGTTCTTTGCAAGCTTTTGGGTGTACTTCTTCATGCTTCTTCAGACATAGGGAGAGTCTGCTGGTGTTTGTATGCTCTCCTGGATGGAATAGAAGCCAATATACAAAATGCAGGTCTGTGAAAAAGCAGACATGTGGCAGTGAGGATCACAGGCCATGGGAGATAATAGGTGTGAGACAGGTAGATGGGGGGAAGAAAAGGAGGAAATGTTGACCTGGTGATAAAATGTAGCTGGTAAAATGTAGAGAGGTTACCTGGGGTTATCGGAAGGCAGGTAGTTATAAAGTGCCATAAATTCAGTATCTATATTTAGTCCATGATTTTTTGTATACAGTAGTTTTATGAACTGAAGTTCATAGGCTCATCCGCAAAAGGTGTTTTATAAATTCCTGTGAGGATTAGAACTGATAGATTGGAAAGAAAGTGGTTGTCTTGTGAGAAGTATGCACCCAACAGAGAATTGAGCATTTTTGGCTTTGATAGATTTTTGGTGTGTGTTCATTCTGGTAGAATAGTCACAGTAGGGATGATCACATATCAACACTCAGTGTAGAGTTGGTGAAAGAACAGCTAGAGAGGCTGGGTATCTATAAGTCACCAAGACTGGATGAACTACATCTGAGAGTGCTAAACAAACTCACCAAAGTCACTGTAGGACCGCTGGCGAACCTCTTTGAGAATTCATGACAGTCAGGAGATATCCCAGAAGACTGAAAGAGGGCAATGTTGTGCCCATCTCCAAGAAAGGGAGGAGAGAGGACCCAGGGAACTACAGGCCATTCAGCCTGACCTCAATCCCAGAAAAAATCCTTGAAAAATTTCTCAAGAACTCCATATGCAATAAGGAAGTAGAAGGCAAAATTCTGAATGACAGCCAACATGGCTTTGTTGTGGGTACGTCATGTCTGACTAACCTCGTCTACTTCTACAACCAGGTTACTCACCACCTGGATAAGGGAGATGAGGTCAACATCATTTACTTGGACTTTAGGAAGACCTTTGACTTGGTGTTCAAGAGGCTTTCAAGGTAAAACTCGTCAACAGTCCCTTGGAGTAGAGGATGATGTCCATCAGGCTTGATGGGTCCTTAGGTGACTGAGGAGCCCAATTCTGGATACTTAAATTATTCAGCAATGGAAACATGTTGTTGTGTTGGGGTGTGGGATTCACAGCCCTGGATTGGTCTCCTTCTCCTTCCTCCACCATCGCCGTTCCACCTCAGTATCGTCATTGGGCCTTGAAGTGGTGCCCTCCTTGACAGACCAGGTGGCATCGCACCAAATGGTCAGCAGCTTGCTCCTCCCACTGTTGGTGTCAATGCTTCCATGCTTGAGGGTGCCCTTGAGTGTGTCTTTGTACCATTTTCTTTGTCTGCCCTTTGCACATTGGCCAATGGAGAGCTGGGAAAAGAGATTCTGGTGAGGGAGGCAGTTCTTGGACAACCAGCCCATGCATTGGAGTTGATTTCTCAAGAGCAAGGCTTTGATGCTGGTGGATACAGCTTCATGGAAGATGATCCGGTGGTCCTCCCATTTGAACTCCAGGATTCTATGTAAGCACCGCTGGGGAAAGCTCTCCAGGGTCTTAATGTGGTATCGATAGATGGTCCAGGTTTCACTGCATTAGAGGAGGGTGGTCAGCATGACAACCTTGTAAACCAGGACCTTCATTGACTTACGAAGTTCTCTATTTTTTAAGATACATTATTGCAGCTTGAAGAAGGCAGCACTGGTGCAGCTGACCTGGTGCTGGACTTTTTCAGTGATGGTAGCCCATTAAGAGAGGTGGCTGCTGAGACATGGAAAGTGCTCCACGTACTCCAGAGCCTACCTGTCTATGTAGATAGCATGAGGGATGTTCAGCTGGCCTGCAGAGAGTTGGTGAAGAACCTTCATCTTGGCGATGTTCAAGGACAGGCCAAGTCTCTTATACAAAGCACTGAAGAGATCTAAGGTTGTTTGCACATCCTGTGCAGAGTGAGCCATCACACAGCAATCACCCACAAACTGAAGGTCATGGATGTCCTTGGTGGTGAGTTTCTTTTTTGCCCAGAAGCGCCTAATATTGAAATACTTTCCATCCAGTCAATACTGGATACTGACGCTGGATGGTAGATCATCTCAGATGAGGTGGGTGATGATGGTTAGATAGATGGTGAACAGGGTGGAGGCAATCAAGCAACCTTGGTTGACCCTGATCTGGTTACGTAAGGCATCAGTTTCAGATCTTCCTCTCAGGACACCGGTGGTCATAGCATCCTGCAGGAGCCTCAGCATGATGACAAACTTCACCGGGCAGCCAAGGTATTGGAGGATGGTTCACAGAGATTCACAATTTAAGGAATCAAATGCATTGGTCAGGTCAAGGAAGGCGAGGAACAGTTCTTGATTTTGCTCTGGACATTTTTCTTGGATGTTCCTTACAACAAAAACCATATCTGCAGTGCCCCAGAACGGTTGGAAGCCACACTGGATTTCTGGAAGGATCTCCTTGACAATGGGACGAAGGCGGTTGAGGAGGATATGGGTCAGAATCTTACCCGCAATGGACAGGAGGGAAATCCCCCTGTAGTTCCCACTGTCAAGATTTGTCCCCTTTCTTGTAGATGGTCATGATGGTCATGTTTTTGAGATCCCTGGGGATGTCCTCTTTGTCTCAAAGGCGAAGGATAAGCTGGTGGAGTTGTGATGTGAGCTGGAAGCTGCCAGCATGGTAGATCTCTGCAAGTATACCATATGGCCCTCAGGCTTTGTTCGTTTTCATCTGTTGGATGGCCCACTTCAGCTCTACAATGGTTGGTGGTTCACCAAGAGAATCCACCACAGGGTGTTGTAGGATGGCTTGGAGGGTCTCCTCTGATATGGTGGACTCCCAAATAAGGAGGAGTTTGAAATGCTTCTTCTAAAACAGATGGATGATGTCATTGTTCTCAAGGATCTGGGAGCATTCCTATGATCAGAGGGGGTTTTGTTCAATGGAGCAGGGTCCATAGGTTGTCTTGGTAAACTAGAAGAAGTTATGCATGTCATGCTGGTCAGCGTAGCCCTGGATAACGTGTGCCTTCTCCACCCACCAGTTGTTCTTCATGTCACGGATGTGTTGCTAAACCTCAGCCTTCAGCTGGTGGTTCACTGCCATCTTTCACTAAGTTTATTGATAGCTTAGCCAGGTGATGAAGGCTGCATGCTTCTGCTCGAGGAGACTGTGGATCTGAGTGTCACTGGTGTAAAACCAGTCCTGGTTCCACTGAGATGCAAACTCAATAGCCTGGGTGCAGGCATCTTGGACAGCAGACTTGAGTTGCTCCCAGTGTGCCTGGATGGAGATGTCATCAGTAATAGGGGCTTACTCCAGTACACTGTACAACTGGGCCTGGAACTCCTCCCACTGTCTAGGGTTCTTCAGAGCTCTGATGTTGAGCCATCCAGGTGCGCTTCTGGGTCTTCCAGTGTGTTGGTGCCAGGTGGATGTTCATCACTAAGCGCACAAGTCTGTGGTCTGTCCAGCAATCTTCAGAACCCTTCATAGACCTTGTGACAAGCACATCCTTCATGTCTCTATCTCAAACAATGATGTAGTCCAAGAGGTGCCAGTGCTCTGACCTTGGATTTCTCCATGTGGTCGTAAGCTGGTCTTTCTGGTAGAAGATGGCGTTTGTCATGATCAGATTGTGTTGTGCACATTGGGTCAGGAGCAAGATAACATTGGCAGTGGCCTTCCCTATGCCATTCTTGCTGATAGTTCCACTCCAGATTTCATGGTCATGTCGAATCCGGGCATTGAAGTCACCTAAAAGAATGAATTTTTGTCATCCCTGGGGATGGAGGGAAGGGCATTGTCAATATCAGAGTAGAATTCCTTGACTTTCTCATTGGAGTCTGGAGTTGGAGTGTGTGGCAGAATTGCCACCCTGGGCGCCCTCCTCCACAAGCATCTCGCTGTGCCAGCCTGAGAGGCTGCTGGAGAATCCCTCAGGGCAGGGATTTCAACCCGGGTCACATGACAGAGACCCGGAAGAGGAGGCTGTCCTCACCTGG
>JAGPOW010000304.1:29105503-29136058 GCA_030014935.1 Caiman crocodilus
GAGGCACCCCAGGGGAGGCACTCGGAGCCTGGAAGGTGGTCGGGCGCAGGGAGGTGGGCGGCTCGAAACGGGAGCGCCCCCTACTGGCCCGCCACAGAGTGTATGCACTGATGACAATGGTGTGTTGGTTTTGGCTGAGGTTCATATGAAAAGTCAGTCTTTCATTGACACCCAAAGGGAGTTCAGGGAGCATGACAGCGATCTTGTTCTTGATGGCAAAACTGACTCCATAGACTCCTGGCAACACGGGTCTGGATTCCCTTTCCAAAAGAAGGTGTACCCTTCACTGACCTCCCTCAGCTGTCCCTCCCTAGTGAGCTGCGTTTCACTGAGAGCAGCAATGTCAATGTTGTGCCTCGCTAGCTACCGAGCCACAATGGCAGTTTGTCTTTCTTGGCAATCACTCTTTGGGTTGTCGATGAGCATTCTCACATTCCAGGTTCTAAAGTTTAGCTTTTTCTTATTTTGACCGCAGGAATGATGATCCCACTGAGTATGGTTTCCCAGCCAGGAGAGATGGAACAGCATTTTTTCTAGCCCCCTCTCCATCAGGGTGAGTAGAGGGTATCCTAAAAAGGACTGCTCAGTCACAGATGCAGCTGCCAAAAGACACCCCTATTCTGACAGAGGCGCCTGACAACCATAGTAACATGGTGAATCATGATAACTGGGGCCACATCTCAGTTGCAGTCTTCTTCCACCTTCACAGCCATTGGGGCCACCTCTGCATGCTCTACCGTTGAGGACTTCTTAGACCATTCTTTGTCTGGAACCTCTCCCTTGACCTTGCCACCATGGGTGGCCCTACCAGGAGTGTGAGATCCAGACAGCATCACTCTCGGGACTGTTGGAACAGCAAGCTTCTCTGTCATGACAAGGTGATGATCCTCAGAGATCATCTCAGGGTTGGACCCAGACAGTACTAATAGACAGATCTGTGTAGGCCTGGCGGAAGGTAGCCAGTGGGACCTTCCAGGGTTTGGTACTTGGACTGGTACTTTTCAACATCTGCATCAATGATCTAAATGTGGGGTTGAAGAGCACACTGGTAAAATTTGATGATGACACTAAGCTCCCATGGAAGCAGGGAAGTGCAGCCATGCCTCAGGGTAGGCTGATGATTTCAGGTAGACCTAGACAGATTAGATGGGCGAACCAAAACCAGATGCTGTTCAGCTCTGAGAATTGTAAAGTGCTCCATCTAAAGAGGAAAAATCTATGACAAACTTACAGGCTTAGTGGTACTACGCTAGCTAGCACCACATCTGAAAGGGACCTGGGGGTCATAATTGACTATAAAATGAATATGATCCACCAGTGTGATGCTACAGTTAGCAGAGCAAACAATATGCTGGCATGAATCAACCGATGCATCTCAAGCAAAACTAAGGAAGTTATTCTCCTGCTCTACTTGGCATTGGTGAGGCCACATCTGGAGTACTGCATCCAGATCTGGGCACCACACCACAAGAAGGATGTGGAGAAGCTTGAGAGAGTCCAGATAAGAGCCACTCATTTGATTCGAGGCCTGAAGAGCAAGCTATATGAGGAAAGGCTCACAGATATGGGACTGTTCAGCCTAGAAAAGAGAAGACTTTGGGGGGATTTGGTAGCAGCTTACAAATATATCAGGGGAGAGCATCAGGGGCCAGGTGAACAACAATTCACCAAAGCGCCTCGAGAGAAATCCAGAGCAACGGTTATAAACTCTTAGAAGGACATTTCAGACTGGACATAAGGAAAAACTTCTTTACGGTTCATGTGACCAGACTCTGGAATAGACTCCCAAGAGGCACGGTGCAGGCACCTACCTTGGAGATCTTCAAAAGGAGACTAGATGCACACCTTTCTGGGATTATTTGACCCCAGCAGTCTTTCCTGCCCAGAGCAGGGGGTTGGACCCAATGATCTCACAAAATCTCTTCCAGCCCTAAACTTCTGTGAATTTGTGGTACACAGTTGTTGTTTGGTTTCTTCTACATATTTTCCATCAGGGCATTTGGTGCATTGGATGAGATATATTACATTTCTGGAGGCGCAAGTATGAGATTCTGGAATGCTGATGGCTCTGTTGTGGGGTGTAGTTATTGTAGAAGTGGTGGAGATATGTTGGCAGGTTTTACATTTCTTGCCTGGTGTGGTCTGTATCCACTTGGTGTGTTTTGGTCCATAGGAAGTTTGCTCCTGGAGATGAAATTGGTGAGGTTTGGTGCTCATTTGAAGGCTGGGAGGGCTGGTTTTACTTGTATTTCCTAATTTGTTCTAGTCCCACCCCCTTTTCCTCTGTCACTGTAGAACAAATCAAAATAAAATGCTCAAAGGCAACCACATGGTCTTCAAAAAATTGCTGCCCACTTTTCAAAGAAAGAACTACCAAGTGAAACAACTTCCTCCACTTGTCGGTCATTGCCAGGGATCCAGGCTTTCCATTTGCCATGAAAAAACACAGATTGTTTCTTTGCAGAATGGCGGTGTTCCAGTCTGCGGTTTGCAAGTTGCTGCTGGGGGGGTGGGGGGACTGGGAGGAGGAAAATTGGGTGCAGGGGGCCTGCAGGTAAGTCTGTGGGACGGGCGCATAGGTGATGCAGGGAGGGATTGGGGCGCAGATTGAGGTGGTGGCTGATGCCAAGCCCCCACAGTGAGGGAGGGAGTGGGGAAAGGTTGGCAGCTGGGGCTGGGTTGGGGCTAGGGCTGGCCTGGGGCACCGCCCATCCCAGGTGGTGTGCAAGGTCCAGGGCTGGGGTGGGAATAATTCATTGTCCCCTTCCTTTAATAGTGTTCTTGCATTCAAGATCAAAGGCAAAGGTTGCAACATTAGAAATTAGCCATTGTATCCCACCTAGAGTCATGCCTCTTTGGAATGTTTAGTAAGAATTCTTAGGATGTATCTAAACCACAAATTTACTATCATAAGCTTACTATGATATGTAATGGAGTGTTACAACACCACACTGCTCTGTTCTGCTGCCTCCTGAATTGGATGCAATATAGCTGTATTTGCACAGCACTGTATATAAAGTAATTAGCTTCTCAACATTTCATCTGAGCACACCACTGTCTGGCATAAGAAGTGTGCAGTGTACATGCCCTTTTAAGTTACTGTCTGCTTCCCAATAAGAATCTGCATCTAGTTAAAGAACAAAAAAATAATCAGCTTTTTCTTGGAGCTTGAGTATGGACCCCTTGCCTTACTTAATGCAGTCCTGGAAGGCCCTTGGATAAAATGCAGATGAGCAGGGTATAAGAACCTATACAGAATAGAATAAGAGGATATTCAGAAATCTAATTACTTCTGTTCCTCTAGGCTGAAAGATTGGAAGCCCTTAAGCAGGTTTTCTCCATTAGGCAGGAAGCTTTCACGACACTTGCAAGTGGCATTTCATAGTAGCCTTTCAGATGTTACAATGGAAAGACTCTTTACCACATCAGAGGGTATGAAATGTTCTAATTGGGAACATTCAGAACAGAAAAGAAAAAAAAGGTAATGTTGCATGCTAGTAGGTCTCACAAATGAGACTAATGGCATGTTTCCATCCTTAATAAGCCCCTGTGACTAACAGTAATCCTTCCGCTGACTCAGAGCCAACCACATCCACTCTCTGTCACCTACTCCCAATGCCTGCCCACATCAATGCCATAAAAAAGATGCAGCCAGTGCACCACTGTCTTCCACAGCAACCAGCTAGTATCACAATGCCCAGGTGACAAGCAAACTTGTGTTAGTCCTGGTGGTTGATATGGCAACCTTGAAGCTGCTGTAACAAGAGATGGACACACACAAAAATGGCTTTAAAACAAATTCTTCCAAATTCCCTCCTCAGGTGTGCTGCAATCCTATGCCGAATCTGACCCAAACTGAAAGGATAACTTGCACAACCATGGGGAGAAACCAAATTCTTTCATAAAATCCATGTTATTTTAATCTGCCTGAAGGAAATTCAGAGCTATCCTGTAAATTATTCACATCCAGAAAAGGAATGTTTTTTAAATGGTAGCTAGCAAAAGAAACCTGGTGCTTGGATTTACCTTGAACTGGCAGTTTAGAAGCAGGAAGACATAGGTATGACCTAAGAACCCTGGCAATATTAAAGGATTGAGATCAGACACTGCCACAGCTGCTGTAATTTAGAGTAGGGATGTTAAACTGAGTGTCTGGAGGGCAGGCAGCAGAAGCAGAAGGAGGGAAGGAGAGACTGAAGACTCCAGTAGCACCAGCTAGGAAGTGATGGAGAGAGAGCAGTGTCCAGAAGCACAAGCTGGGTAACAGCTCAGGATCAGCTGCATCCCAGAGGTCACCAGTTGCCCAGCCATGATTTAGAGATACTACAGTGGCATTTAGGTTACAGTAGCTTGACAGGCACATAGCAATGTAGCACTGTATATTATATACAGTGGGATTTCCAGGCATCATATGTGGGGATCATGTGTATGCTGCAGTCTTGACCCCTTCCCAGAAGATGTGCCCCTTTGTTTCAGTTTCATCACTGATGTTTCCTGTGCTGGAGCCTCACAACAGAGGACAGCATTAAACTACTTTGAGCAAAGCTTGCACCCCCCACATCATATGCTGCCTGGCAAGGATCACAGCATAGGAGAGAACTCCTCCTGTAACTTTTGTAAAGCTTTTTCTATATCAGTGTCAAATATCAAGTTAAAAAGATACCTGCATTTAGGGGCAACAGGGACAAATACTTACTTCTTCCACACCGACTATAACCAAGGGGAACAATAACATTCAGAAAGAACCCCATGAAAGCAGTAGGGGTGCCTCTGGTTATGTGGAGCACAACAAATGGCATTTCACATCCAGAATGCATGTGGTTTTTCAGAGAACAGCACCCACTGATAAGGCCAGGAATGCAGCAGCCCCCCAAAAGGTACCTTATAAGGTACCTTTTTAAGAACTGCTAAATAATACTTCAAAGTAAAACCCTACTGTAGGAACCATTTTCCCCTGCCCCAAAGTCAAGTCTGAAAGCTTTAAATTACATGAACTGACTCCTAGGCCACATACAAACATTACACATAAACTGGTATAAATGACTGAAAACCAGTTTACACCCATAATAGAACAGAAGCGTGATGCACATCGACTGATTTAAAAATGATGGAACCTGGTCTAAGATAGACCTGGATCCATGAGCACTCAAACTTAATCAATTTAGGTTAGACAGTTGCACCATTATATAGCCACCCAAGCACTCCAGTGGCAACCACAGCAGAGACCATCTGGTTATTTGTACAAAATTAGACCCTGGCTTCTAGGCTGCCCATAATATAATGGCAGCCAGTGTCCCATTCACTAAAGCCATCAGCAGTAGTGTGAACCTAAAATTAATTATTTTTATACTTCAGTCCTCCTTCAAGTGCCACGTTCTATGGTTTTCTGCTAATTTCCTGACTGGTTTCTTTTGGCTTTTTGCTTTGGACATGCACAAATGAACTAATTAGCACCCAAACCCCTTCATTTTCAGTCCGTGTCCAACGAAAACACTCTATTTTTTCCTATGTTGTTTCTAACTCAGTCTGTCCATGTGGCAAGCACTTTGGCTAGCACCATAACAACTCCAAAAGTCCAATTGCTTTCTTTTATTTAGCCAGAATGAAGGGTAGCTAATAAACCCATCAACCTAAATGAGGTCTGTGACTGCTCAGAGACCACAGGCAGGCTTACCGGCATTACCAACATCCTCCACCATAACAGGTTCAATCTGCAGGCCTTACTCACAAAAGCAGCCCCAGCAGGGCAGCTTGCTTCCCCTCCTAGGTCAGTGTGGGCGCGTCTACACGAGTGTGCACGTGCCTTTTGCCCTGCCTCAAACGCCTTTGAAACATGACCAGTGAGACCACGTGTTTCAGCACTAGGACTCCGGTGCCAGTGAGTAATGGTGGAGGAGGGGGAGGGGACCATGGGGGGATCCCCGACAGCCCCACCACTCCCCAGCCCTCCCAACCCCTGCCAGCCCCCCGAAGCCCCTGATTCCTGCCGAGGCTGGCCCCATCCCCCCAAGCTCTCCCCATCCCTGCCATCCCTACTTAAAAAAACCCTCAAAAAACCCTGGCCCTCCCCGGCAGTTGGAGTTGCCGTGTGGCTGAGTGGGGCTCCACCCACAGGGTGTGGGGCAGGCTGACAGGCCCAGCAGCCCCAGCCTGAGCCCTCCTGCCCCCCCCACTGCCCTGTGCTGCCTGGGGCACTGCCACGAGGACCTGGAGCCCACCCCCGCCCTTATAAGGTAAGCAGAGGCTTTTTTTTCCATTTTGTTTCTGTTTTTTTTAAGTGATGGGCCTGAGGGTACAAGTTGGGGGGGTGAGGATGGGTGGGGCACCCATTGGGGGGTCTGGAGAATGGAGGGGTAGGGCTGGGTGGGGCAGCCATTGAGGGGGCTGCAGCAACTGGTGGGGGATGGAGCCAGGTAGGGCAGCAATTGGGGGGCTGGAGTGGGGCATGTGGGCCTTGCAAAGGGGGTGATAGCCCCTGTGGGGGCCATTTGGCCCCCGTTTGGGGCCAGAACCTCTTGTGTGGGGGTTGAACCTCCTGTTTGGGGGGTATATCCCTTGTGAGAGTGTCAAACCCCCTGTTGGGGGGCCGAACCCCCTGTTGGGGAGCCAACCCCCCTGTTGGGGGGGGCATAGCCCTTGTGTGGGGACCATCGCCTTGTGGGAGGGCAGCAAAACATGTATTCATGAATTCATGAAACATCTATTTAGAATTCAATTTATTATTATGATAAGAGACTTGCTCTCACATTGTAAGATATATTAATAAAACATTGTCCAGCTAATCACTGTCTCTTTCTTACTCTCTGTCTTTATAGTGGTCTTTTATTTTACTTGTGCAGGAACATGTATTTGGACATATTTTACTGAGTGACTTGAGGATTTTTTTTATCAGGAATTTTTCAGTTTTCCAACAGGGAACACCAGCATTCCTGCTAGGGAGGCCAGTGATAGGAACCTGCCTGCTCAGAGCTGGCACTTTGGACCCAGCTGGCTGTGGCTGAGCTCCTGGCCAAATGGGGTCAGGAGGACATGCTTTGACAGTTCAAAGCAGGCCACCACACCCGGAACATCTTCTGGGTGATGGCTGCTCAGATTTCCAGGCAGGGGGCACAAATGGCAGCAGTGCCACACAAAGGCCAACCCACTGGCAGCTGGCCCAGGGTGGAGGAGGCCTCTACTGGCTCTGCAGTCCCCATCCGAGTCTGACAGGTGCACAGCAGGTCACAGCCAGGCAGCAGCCCCCACTGCCAGACCCCTGCAGTGGGTAAAGGGTGCAGGGAACTCTCAGGGCTGCTTCAGCAGTCCAGCTGGCACAAGGGGTAGTGTCCCCGGGTACCAGTTGGTTGGGACCCAGAAGCTCCTGAGAGCTAGTAGCTCTGAGCTATTTGCCAGGGCAGCTTTTTATACGGCTGGGGCTAGGACAGGGTAGCTTTTTATACTTCTGGGGACAGCACAGGTCCTGGACCTGGGCTCTAGCTTTCCCTGGCTGAAGATCTGGGAGGAGCCAAGCAGGGTTATTGTGTCCCAAGTGGTACAATTTGCTCCACACCAAAGTGCATGTCCAAGCATATGCACTGAAGCAAAAAGCCCCGGCTAAAA
Organism: Caiman crocodilus; assembly: GCA_030014935.1. Classification (NCBI taxonomy): domain Eukaryota; kingdom Metazoa; phylum Chordata; order Crocodylia; family Alligatoridae; genus Caiman; species Caiman crocodilus. The sequence continues at coordinate 29,113,103 of JAGPOW010000304.1, forward strand.
TTTGCACTGTTTCTATTTGAGCTGCTGCAAGCGCATTTGCTTGCATGTATAGATGAGCCCTGTAAGTTTAGCTGCTGATTTTGGAAGAAGTAGGGAAGGAACTGAGAGAGACTAATAGAAACCTTCATCCTTTTTGGCTCAGATGCACAACTTTTAATGTTAAGATCTTAAAGATGGAATACTTTTTTGCCAAGCATGTCAGAAGCTAGCCCTGAACCTTCTCTGAGGGCCACTCTGATTTCATTGTCCTACTTGATCTGTTGCTCTGTTTTCTGCTCCCTGCCCTGTAGTCCCTGACTGATCTGCTGCTCTGCTTTAAACAGAATGCTTTAAACCCATGGTTTAAACAGAAGGGTAAAAACCCTTATCCCTGATACCAGAATGACACAGGACCACATTTCAAAGTAGATGCCTATGGAGGTTACAAGATATAGGCCATAAACTAGCAGAGAGCAGATTTAGACTGGACATTAGGAAGAACTTCTTCACAGAGTGGCCAAAATCTGGAATGGGCTCCCAAGGGAGGTGGTGCTCTACCCTACCCTGGGGGCTTCAAGTGGAGGTTAGATAGGCATTTGGCTGGGGTCATTTGAACCTAGCACACTTTCCTGCCTATGCAGGGGGTCAGACTTGATGATGTACTGAGGTCCCTTCTGACCCTAACATCAATGAATCTATGAGGTACAGAGGCAGTTGGTGGGATTTTCAGAAATGCCAAGGTAGACTAGATGCAGAAGAGTGAAGTCTTGTTTATACTTGGACAAGGTTTACTGCAAGTATTTGAAATCCTAGCTGACTTGATAGGTTGTATACTTCTATCCCCAGCCTGGATGAGCACAATTTACAGAGCACGGATTCTGGTGCAGTATTTGCCATTACAAATTGGAAATGTGCTTCCAGTGAATATGCTGTATTATTCACTTAAAATTAGCTTCTGTGAACATTCCAGTCAGGGAATTTTCTTGCCTGAGTATTCATAGGAGATGGGGGTGGAGGGAGATACGAGCATTCAAGAATTACATTTTAAATTAGTTGATTTAAAAATCTGAATGACTGGGAATTTTTTTTGTTGTATTGACCCATATCTAATGCACACTTGATTAGTCATATATACATGTGCTTTAAAAGCTGATGTGATACAAGCCCAGTGGTTCTCAATTTTTTTAGGCTCCTGGCACCCTTCCGTAAGTCCTAAATTCAGCAGCACACCATTTCAATAATGAATTTATTTATTGCAGCACTTAACTCCTGGCACAGGGGCTCAGAGGGTAGAAGAGTGAGCACTTAGCTCCCTGCAGAGCAGTGGGGCAGGGAGATCACTTACCTCCTTGCACATGAGCTGGCAGCATCAAGCTTAATCTCTTTTACAGATGGCTCACATTTTATAGACATTACTGACAGGAGTTTCTAGCTTTGGTATTTTTTACAGACTGCCTGTAAATTTGTGGACATTTGGCAACCCTGCACAGGGATCTTGGGGAGGAAGGAGAACTTGGCTCCTCACGTAGGTATGAGCTTACCTTCTTACACTGGAGCTGGGCACAGATGAGTCTGCACTTATCTTCTTCCATAGAGGTCAGGCAGGGAAGAGCAAGTGCTTATCTCCTTGCAGCTTGTGGAACCCTTGTTAAGAACTGCCACACTAGACCAAATCATGACAAATCTATTAAACTGGCTTATGTTGTTCAAGGATTAATACCTGAAGTCTATAGCCACCATGGGTCCAATAGAAACTAGGCAACAGACTCTGATCCCTGGTACCTATATGCAATCCAGAGGTAATAAAAGGCAACTCCCCCTATCCTTTCCAGTATAAGCAAATTGCAATCCTGTGCTGGATCCCTTGCTAGTCCCAAGACAGGTGTGCATATGAGAGAAGGCCTATCAGGAGGAGAAAAGTCTCAATGGTTATGCTGCTACATAGATTCAGGCCTTGTTGAACTATGAAGCAGCCTCAGGAAGCTGCTGTAAATTAGAGTATCCCAAAACTACCCTAAATTATGCTGAGACCATTTGGGACCTGGAGCAATCTGGAATCCTCAAGCATCAAGATGTCTGAAAGTCCCTTTGCCTCTGAAGAGAGAAACAAAGTCTCAGCTCAAGGGTTTCCTCTTCTGGGACTGTCACTCTCAATTCTGCTTTAAAAAACTAAGCAAAAATCACAGGCCATTAGAACAGATCTTTGAGGACTCAGGCACCAAGACAGAAGAAAGACAAATTTCAGGTCTTCTTTACTCAAAACAGTCTTTTCAACTTGAAAACATGATGCAATTCCGTGGGGTTTCTGTAGGACTCTGGTTCATTTTGACTTGTATCCAGGATCAGACTAAAATCAAACATTAAACTGAACAATGTACTAAAACAAGACAAGTTCTGGGAGTGGGAGTGTGCAGAGCATGAACAAGTAGATGCAACATATTTTACCACATGGCTCCCAAACACTGCATGGAGGCATAGGCAGATCTAGGATATGGAAAAGAGGGGTGCAGATGGTGTGGTGCCTCATCACATATAACACAACACTTTTTCTTCAGGTAAAAAAAAATTAGAAAATGTGATAATATGCTATGGGCCCAGGGTTATATTGTTCAGTTAAAAATTGAAGCAGAAACACATATAACTTTATTGAAATATACATTAATTTGCTGTATCTTATATATTCTGTATAAAAATCCCTCAACAAATGAGGCAAAACAATCAAAATATGTTGCTGTTTTAGTCCTGTGGTCATTAGAATTAAATGTACAGCTGTTTCAGATTTATAAGACAAAACCTAGCCACCTTGAGCATCTTAACAGTACATCTAATGCTTCACTGAAACTTATTTCTACACTTGAATTTAATGTTCTCAGCTAGCCTTCAAACAGTTTGCAGGGCTGTGAAATAGGAGCATTGGTGGACTATGAGCAGGCAGTTGGTTTGAAACTTGGAGTGAACCAGGAATCAAAAGGTAGTGCAACTGTACCACAATGCCTCCCCTGGTTCTGCCTCTGCATGGAGGTTGTTTAGACATGTCCTTAATGACCATGAAGCATGTTCAAGGTGCTACAAAAAGGTACAAGGGTTACTGTTCTACTCATAATCCCTTTCCTACTGAACTGGGACAGAATTCATACAACAAAAAGACTGAGACAGGGTCTAATGCACATGGCAAGGAATTGGACAATCTGGCTTCTCTCCTCAGCTCTGCCACTGATTTGCTGTAAGATTTGGGCCAGCTCACTGAAAGCCTGATCCAAAGCCCATTAAAATCAATACTTAGTTTTCTACTTAAATTAGTGGGCACTAAGTCACATACTAATGCCTTATGTTTCAGTCTCACCACCTGTAAAAGGGGAATAAAATATTATGAACTGAAAAGGGAATTGTGAGGCTTTAATTCACTGTAAACACCTTGAAATTATTTGATGAAAGGTGTTATATTATATTATTAGTGTCAGAGACACACAGTTGAGATAGAGGTTACAAAACAGAAAAGTGTTCGACATTGATACGGATAATAAGACAATAGTGTAACAATAGTATAACCATTGTTATACTTAATGGGATTGAACATATTTAAAAAGCTATAACTCTCATGTCTCAACTTCTAATGGGAGGTAAGGGGGGGAAAGAAATTTCCTTGTAGGTGGGTAAGTAATGTGTAACAGGCCATTACACAGTTGTTCACAGATTCCTCTAAAGCATCTGATCCAAGAATGTATACTGAGACAGACTACTAAACTCCTATGTTGCTAAGTTTAAACACATGAAAGCAAAGAAACTCAAAATCATTTCTCTATTCATTTTTGTCTGTTACATGTCACAAAAAGCAGTGTTACACGTCTGGGCTTCATTGAGTTGATAGGTATGTGTTCACACTAGCACCTGGTCAAACTGGTTGCTACATACCACTTTTCAATATCTAGACTTAAAGGATAAACCAAGCATATTTACCAAGCATAAATTAAATAAGTCTGAATGGAATCATTATTTGTATCTAACCCATTATAGGATTGTAAACAAACTCCAGAATGCCAATTTCTATGTGTACATACTCTCCAGCTATGTTTATTCCCAGGCTTACCAGTTTCCTGGAAGTATAGGTACATAGGAGAAATATACAGGGTGCATCTACATGTGCAATTAACATGATGCAATAAACTACAGAGCTGTTTGAGTCAGAGGAAACTGCTTCCAGAAACAGAATCTACATGTGTGTATGGGACATCAGCAATTTGAGCTGGGGTGGAGCTGCTTGGGCTGGCAGGGACATGGGGGGTCAGCCCCAGACTCTAAGTAGTGGCATCAGGCAGCAGAGGGGCTGACTGGGTCATGAGGTTGTTTAGAGTGCAGAGTCATGTGGCTAAGTGGCAGGCAGCCCCTGCATTTTAGCACTCTTGTACCCAGCCTCTGTCACGGTCTACACGTGCGTTTCACCAGTTACTTACTCTGTCATAAGCTAGTACTGTCTCTGACAGTACTATCTTATGGCGAAGCCAATTAGCTTATTGCACTAACCCTAATATCAGCGCACATATAAATGGTGATGTTTTACTGTGGAGCTAATTAGCCTCCACAGTAAAACACATGTGTAGATGCACCCACAGAAAGTTAGATGGGCCTGAATGAAATCCATAGACCTTGTACACACCAATATTTCACAGGTCAAGTGTTTAGAACCTAAGCCCATTTCCAGACTGTATACCTTCATCCAGAAGACCTACAAACTGTGATATATGCACAATTGTGTCTGTGCAGATAGGTTAGAGTGGGAATAGGATTTAAGCCTGATTCTGAGCCAAAAGCTGCATGCTTTGGCCTCTCTGTATATGAAAATGACAATGGAGAAGAGGACTTATGCAAATACTCAAGAGGAATAATACAGAGGAATGGGAAAGATTCTCCTAGATTGATCAAGGATACACTACTGGATATAATGTACTTATTATTTAATTAAGCACAAATTTGATTTAAATTAAAAAAAACTTTACAGATGTCATATTAGCTGGGTTTAAAGACATAAGAAGTACCATACTGGGTCAGATCAATGGTCTATCTAACCCAGTAACCTGTCTCCAACAGTTGGAATATTAGACGTTTTAGGCTACAGGGTGAGCATATGAACATATGGGCATATGAGTATCTAGAATGATCTATCCTTGTTATACCCTCTTTAGCATTCACCATCATTGGTTTAGAGATGCCTGAGGATACAATTCTGACTGTTTTGTTTAATAGCTGTTGAGGGATCTATCATACCTGAATTTGTCTAGTCCCTTTGTGAACATGGCTATACTATCTGCCTCTCCAGTCTCCTGTGGTAATGAGTTTCACAAGGTAACTGAACAACTTAAAAAAAGTACTTTCTCATGTTAGTTTTAAAGCAGTAGAATATTCACCCCAAAGTTGCTAATATGACAGCAACACAAACATTTCAAACAAAGCAACAGTTTTTGTGAGGCTTAGGGCAAACAATGGAGAGGAAATCATGTCGTAGGATGGATTATGACTGTGAAGAAGGTTCCAGATCAAAACTTGGCACCTGAATATGTTCATATATTGGCAGATCACAGATCTGGAACTAGACCCTAGCTTTCAAGCTGGATCCTAACCTAGAAATAAAATAAAGCCCCATCTCAGTACTGAAAATGTTTTGGTCTGAACTTTCAGGTAAGCCCACTTAGACCTTTCAGGTAAGCTCAGGTGTGCCTACCAACCAGTTGTTCTTTTTCATCACGTCTGGTTTCTCTGATTCAGATAAGTGACCTGTACTTCAAGCTGTTGTCTCAACAAGTTTACCCTGAAAGTTCAGCTAGATCTTGCACTGGCTATCTTGGTGTGAGGTACCATAAAGATGCTCAGATGTGGCAGGTGTGGTAAACATATAGGAAGCTAGGTACTGTATATGAAATGAGCTCAGCAGTACTGCTGATGCTGTAAGACAACTTGGAAACATAGACTGAGGGGCACAGTTTCCTTAAACTATGTAGGAAGGAAGAGGAGATACAATAAAAAACGTAGAAACTAGAAACTGGAAAGGCAGAACCAAAATTTTGAAATACGACTTGTGATTTTGGGTGCCTCGAATGTTGGATTTGCAACTTGACACGCCTTAAGGGAGCCTGATTTTTCAGCACTTTCTGAAAAGTATGCATCCTTAGATGGCTTATGCTGGCATCCGAAAAACAGAGGCATACAAGATAATTAGTCACTTCTGAAAATGTTGGCGTTGGAGGGAGATGTAAGGAGGGGAGTTTTTCACTGCTATGAACAAAGTTTCTAGTTTTGAATTGGAAAGTTCCCTCTTCTATTAGGACATTTTCCAAACATCAAATAGCCTGTATGATCAATATAGCTTGCTATAATAAGGGTGCCTAATAAAGGTGTATAAAATCACTATTAGTCACTGGTTCACCTTAATCTTCATCTTCTTCTTTGGAAAGCCCTTGCAGTCAAAGCTGATTGTCTTCCATGATTGTTTTATCTTTGTGTCCAAAGATGGCTGATGAAGCCTATCCAGGATTGACAGACTCTATTGCATTGTGGGCATGAGTTTCCATGTCAGAAGAAGGGGTGGGGGGGCATGGTGCTGAATTCTTGATTTGGTCCGGGATATACTCCCACTTTTCCATCTCCTGTTGTTGTCATGAGGTTTCAGAGTACTCAGATCCCTGCAGCAGATTCTTACTCCACTTGATGTGGTTCTGGGCGACAGTCTCCCATGAGTTGACATTAATGTTACATTTTTTTAAGCTGGCTTTGAGGACATTCCTGAAGTGCTCTCCCAGCCCTCTTCTTGAGCATATGCCTTGGGTGAACTGGGAGAATAAAACTTGTCTCTGGAGTCTGGAGTCAGACACGCAGATGACATGGCTGGCCTAACGAAGTTGATGTCCGATGATCCTCTTGAGCCCAGGCAACCACTTATCCAGAGATTCCTATAGATCATCCACTCCAAGTTTTTGCACCAGGCACAAAACCAAAACACCAAGAACATCTTATACTATCATATGGATAAAAACAGAAGAGAAAAGGGCACTGCCAATGTCCTTCCACTGCAATGGGAGAGAAGTAATTTTTTTAATATATAGTAAGAGGATCCCAAGGAGTATATTTTTCATTTGAGAAGAATCAGCTTCTTTGGATCCATCTCTGGGTATTGATCTGGGGTGTTGGTTGGCTCTCTTGTGGACAGCAGAGTGGCAGGGTACCTTGGATAAGTGGCTGAAACAAGCTTTCTTACCTCGTATGTCTTGTCTGTTACCTTGGAAGATAGATGTGGGAATATCTCCTATCACTTTGGCTGGTTCCAAAAGCACACATTCATGTATTAATTTATCTTACCCCTACAGAGCTGCAGAACTTTCAGCAATTTATCTTGCTTTTCTTGGATTATCTCTAGTGTTAATTCAATGTTTCTACCAATCACATCAGATCTTGGAATACTGTCAACTCCTCAGGAGAGGCTGTAGATCAGGGGTGGGCAAAATACAGTCCACAGACAGGAGGACTTTGTCCCAGCTGTGGCAGGTCCCTCGGTCCTGCCTAGACCGGGTACCATCCAGCCCACAGCACATCCCAGTGCTCCCAGGTGTGCAGCGAGGCTAGGGCAGTTTTGTGGCTGGACTCCATTTCCTGGCAGCCCTGGTAGCACCAACTCCTTCTGGCTGCTGCTGCCAGCCCTGGCCCCAGCCCTAGCCCCATGGAGACCAGCTTGGACTGTGCAGGCAAGGCCCAAGCCCTGGGCTGAGTGCACAGCACCAGCCCCAGCTCAGGCCCCATCCCATCCCATGCGAGGAGTCAGGGTCCCTGCAACATCTGCTCCAGACCTGCCCACCCCAACCATGATGAGCAGTGGCAGCAGCCTCAGCGAGGCTGAGAGCCTCAGGCTCTTGGTCCTGCTTTTCCCTGCTGCCACTGCCACTCATCATGGCCAGGAAGAGCAGGTCTGGAATGGGTGCTACAGAGACCCTGACACTGTGTGGGACAGACTGGGGCCAGGGCTGTGCACTCAATCCGAGGCTCTGGTTCTGCTTGCACCAGTCTCCGTGGGGCTGTGGCTGGTGGCAGTGGCAGCCAGAAGGAGCCACAGCTTCAGCCTTAGCACCTGGGCTGCCACTACCGAAGCTGGCCAGAAGCTTCAGTCCCTCCAGTCCCTGATCAGAGTAGAAGGGCAGCCTGGAGGCAGCACTTGTGGTGACGGGCCTGGGTGCAGAGGCTGTGGTAGTGGCAGCTCCTGGCTATCACTATACTAGGCCTGGCCCCATTGTAGCAAAACCCCCAAGTTTTTTTTCTTTTAAAATACATTCCCTCCCCTTCCCCAACCATTTCTGACTTTGTCTCTCCCTCTCTATTCCCTATAGATAAGTATAAGTACGCTAAGATGTAGGATAAGCTTTAACATTTTATTTTAGGTAGTAAGTTTTATTTCTCTTCCCTCTGCAAATAAGTACCCTGCTATTTTGATATAGATATCCACTGTTTTATAAGTGATAATTATTATGTTTGTATTGATTTTTTACTGCTTTTATATTGTGTGATTACTATTTTAGACCTATACATGTAAGTTAGCATAAGTCATGTCAAGTTTCCACCTTGTAATGTCAAGCCTCCATCTTATCCCCATTCCCGGTTGTGTAACCTATGACTTATACATACTCCTCCTATGTAACTTGGTGCCTGAATGAATGGGGTTGAATGAGGGTGCTTGAGAGACAATGGCAGTAGGTCTAAAAATAGCTCCTTCTGAATGAGCAAACTATCAACACCAATACCTGGACCAATGACCCAGCCATTGGAACCACCCTCAATATTCAAGAAACAAAAGATGAGGCAACTCACCATTGTTTCAAGGCTGCACATGCTCAGTAAGAAGACCTGGAGCCGTCTGGAACAGGACTGACATTGCCTGGACAGGCCCTTCCCATAGGAGACCAGAGGTCATCTGACCCATAAAAAGGGATAGTGAAGACTGACTCTTTGGGACTCCCTCTCCATCTGGACTGGTGCAATGCCACACCATTTATCTACCCAGAGGCCCTGCCAGTGAATCCCCTCTGGACAATGCTAAGCTGAAGGAGTCCCCAACTGGCCATTGAAGACCAACTTTCAGCCTGGGGTAGGTAGATATCACCTGCATATTTCCTCCTCCAATTTGGACTCTCTCTCTCTCCTCCCAGACTTCAGCCCCTGCACCAAGCCTCTTTAACTGCTGCTGCCAGTGTGTGTATGTGCGCGCGTGAGCGCACAAAGGAACCAATAAAAAATCACATCACCATCTCCCCTGTTCAATAAAACCACTGTCATTTGTAATCCCAAATTGGGTTGTGTTTTACTGAGCCCCAGTCCCTTCCCTATCTTAAATTCTGGTCTCTGTCTCTCTCTCCCTCTTGACTCTCAGTCCTATTCCCACCACTTTTTGCCTCTTCTCTGTCCCTTTTCTGCAGACTTTTAGTCCTGTTGATTTCTGCAGACTCTCAGCCCTGTTCCCGCCACTTTTTGCCTCTTGCCACCTCTTCCCAATCCGTATCTCTCACTGCCCACACTTTCACTCTTTCTCTGTTCTCCACCCTCCTACTCCCAGTTTTTCTCTCCCCACATACCTCTTGGCTCCCCTGTAGCCTCTTTGCTCCTACTCCACCCGCCAGGCTTCTCCCTGGCATTGCTCCTTTACTCTGCCAGCTTTCTGCTTTCAATTAACACCAATTAACCTTATGTTACCCCAACTCACCTCCAGTCAGCTGGTTCTAATCCTGGCACTGGTATCTTTCATCTCACTCTCCACCAGCAGTAACCTCAAGCCTCAGTTCATCAGCCCAGCTCTCTCTCAGTCTACCAGTTCTGATCCTGGTCCCAGCAACTTTTACCCCGCTACACTTTCACTCTCTCTCTCTTACCTTAACCTTCCCTCAGGTACACCAAGCACATACATCCACAACACCCAAATTAGGAACTCACCTGTGTGTATGTGTAGGTGAGTGGTATGTATGTGAACTGATATACATGTATGTCACTGTGTGCATGACATACGAATTAGTGATATGTGTATTGGGTATGCAGGTATTGGCAATTGATTCTGATCTAATTTATTTTGGTCTGTATAGTGTGTGTAGGTTCTTGAATTGGTGATAGGTTTGCATTTGCCTAGGCTGGTAATTTTGGATGTGTATGTGCCTGGATTGGTAGTGTGTGTGAGCATGCCTGATGGGGGTGCATGCACCTAGAGTGTGTGTATGCGCCTAGTGTGGGTGTATGCACCTAATTGATTTTTGAGTGTGTGCATGTACAATTTTATACCATGCCCTCCTGTCTAACAGCGCAATATTGACATCCTGAGGGTTGGTCTGACCCCACAGGACAACACCATGGGGCACATCCAGACAAGCATGCACGTGCATCTTGCAGCATCCCAAAGCCCTTTGAGACACTGCAAGAGGCATGTGTAGGAATGAAAAAACATTCCCCAGGGTAAATAAAAAAATGCAGCAGAAAAAAGCTGGGAAAGCCCGGACCATGCCATGAGGCAACCAGAGGCTGGGTCCTCCACAGAGATGCTCTGGAAGCAGCTAGAGCATCTCTATAGCTGGCTCCTCACCCTGGTGCTGAAGCACACTGCCTGCCCATGAGGGGAGCAGTGTGCCAGCTGCAGGGAGCTAGACCTGGTCTACAGTGCTGGTATGTATGGGGTGAGGGGGCTGAAGTAGGGGGAAGGGGACCACTACTGGCCCTGCCCACTATCCCAGCTACCCAATCCATGCCCCACCCAACCCCACCCTGCTCCTGCCCCGGAGCTACCCCATGGCTGCCCTGCTGGACCCATGTCTCCGCCTGCTCCTTAAGCTCTCACCAATCCTGTTCTGCCTGGGCCCACCTGGGCCCCACCCTCTGCCTGCCCCCTGAGCCCCTCTATCATTGCCTCTCCTGGCCTCATCCCCTTTCCAGTCTCCCAAGCCCCACTATCACTGCCCCTCCAGGCTTTAGCATCCCAGCAATTAAAAAAGCAAAAAAACCTCAACCCTGCACTCAACAACAGTAGCAGCTACCATTGGGGTCACTGGGCCCCACCCACACAGCGGGGGGCCAGGTGACAGCTGGAGCATCCCCAGCTCGGGCTCTGCTACCCCCTGCTGTCCCTACTGCCTTGTGCTGCATGGGGCACTCTGCCAGAAAGCCCCACAGGCCCCACAGTCCCTGCTACTGTGCTGAATAGAGGCTTTTTTTTCTTTTTCTTTTTTAAGTACTAGAGGCTGGGGTGTGGGGCAGTCATTTGGGGATCTGGGGGTGCAAGCAGGGAATGGGGCCAGGCAGAGCAGCCATTGGGAGGTCTGGGGGAGTGGGGGTGAGGCTGGGAGGGGCAGCCATTGGCGGGGCTGCAGGAGCCAGTGGGGGATGGGGCCAGTGGGGCAGCAATCCGGGGGGCTGGAGCAGCAAGCTGGGGTGGGGCATGTGGGTGGGGCATGTGGAGTTTCAAGGGGGGTGGTAGCCCCTTTGGGGGCCATTTGTCCTCAGCTGGGGGGGCTGTGGATCCTGGGGGGGGCTGCAACCCCTGTGGGGGCTGTATCCCCTGTAGGGGGGGCTGTGGCCCCTTTGGGGGGCAGCAAAACAAGTATTTAGAATTCACTTTATTAGGATGATAGAGACACTGGTAGGCTTTCAGACTGCTTTAACACTGTAGATATATCAATAAAATATTGCCCAACTGATTGCTGTCTCTCACTATATATAAAGTGGTCTTTTGTTTTAATTGTGGAGGAACATGGATTTTGGGGTATTTTACAGAGTGACTTTGGGATTTTTTTATAAGGGGTTTTTCAGTGTTCAAATAGGGAACACCAGAATTTCTGCTAGGGAGGCCAGTGGTTGGACCCTGCCTGTTCAGAGCTGGCATCTTGGACCCAGCTGGCTGTGGATGACTTCCTTGCCAGTTGGGGCCAGGGGGACATACTTTGACAGTTCAAAGCAGGCCTCCAAACCTGGAACATCTTTTGGGCAATAGCTCCCCAGATGGCTGCGCAGGGGGCACACATGACAGTAGTACACACAAAGACCACCTTTACAGCCACAGCCCACTGGCAGCTGGCCCAGAGGGGCAGATACCTCTACTGGCTCTGCAGTCCCCATCCGGGTCTGGCAGGTGCACAGCACGTCACAGCCAGGCAGCAGCCCCCACTGCCAGACTGTTGCAGTGGGCAGAGGGTGCAGGGAACTCTCAGAGCTGCTTCAACAGTCCAGCTGGCAAAGGGATAGTGTCTCCAGGTACCAAATGGCTGGGCCCCAAAAGCTCCTAAGAGTGAGTAGCCCTGAGCTACTTGACAGGGCAGCTTTTTGTAATAATGGGGCCAGGACAAGGAAGCTTTTTATACTGCTGGGGACAGCATGGGTCCTGGCCCTGGACTCTAGCTCCCCTTGGCTGCAGATCCAGGAGGAGCCAGGCAGGGTTATTTTGCCTCAAGTATCACAATTTGCCTCACACCAAAGCGTATGTCCAAGCACATGTGCTGAGGCAAAAAACCCTGGCTCAAATTTGCACTGCTTCTATTTGAGCTGCTGCAAGCGCATGTGCTTGCATGTGTGGATACATCCATCAAGCCCAGTACAGGCACAGCCAGGCTCAGCATACATCCCCATCCCTGGCCCTGGCCCTGGCCCTGGCCAGCTTGGGGGGTGGGGTCAGGGTCTCAGCAGCACCCACTCCGGACCTGCCCAATCTGGTTATGAGGGGTGGCAGGAAAAGGCAGGACCCATGGCAGGAAGGAGCTTCAGGGCAGCCCCAGTGCCCATGCCAGCCCACCCACATCCATATCAGCTCCCTGCCCACCCATGGCCCCATCCCACATAGGGAGGTTTGGTGAGTTGTTGCACAGGGGAGAGGTGGGATGCTGACTCAGCTCATGACAGCTCCCCAAACCTCCCTGTGTGGCCCACAGGCCCGAATAATTGCCTACCCCTGCTGTAGTTTGAGGTTTAGTTGCCTGGGTGAGAGACAAAAGATAACTAACTAGCAGTAGATGAGGTCTGAACTGGACTCTTGCTTTCTAGCCACCAATTGATAGCTGCTGGAGGAAGTGGATGTTTTTGCTGGAGCAAGATGCCCTACCAGACTGCAGGGGCACTCTCTTTCTCGACAGCACTAAAGAAATCTACTTCATGACGTAAAAGTTGACACAACATAGGAAAAGCTGGTAGGCATATTGAGGGGGACAGCTATCTAGGAAAACGTCAGTTAGGGGTTCCCTTCATGACCCAAGTCTCTCTCATCTGCTTCTCTGCTTCCCACCGTTTTACCAATGGTAGAGATGGGTCATAGTCTGATGAAGAGTCTCTGCTGTATTTCCACAGTGAGAATTAGAAGATCCACAAAGGCAGGGACGGAGGGCAAACTGGATTGGCACCCTTTGAGAGGCTTATGGCCTGATCTTTTTAGTACCCTTCTCAGCCACTACAAGATTAAAGATACAAATCATCAAGTGCTGAGAATTATCTCAGTAAACAGACTGGTATCGGTAGCAAGGAGTTCACCGGTGCTATTTGCACTAAATATGTATTAGATCTCTCAGTGTGGTGATTCCGAGTCATTAGATGCTGGCATGCAGAGTGTTGGAGAGGGGTCTGCATCTGCGCAGTACCATGGGCAGCATAGAATTTGCAGCATAAAGCAGTCATCAATGCCAATTTCACTTTGGGCATGGGGGCACGGGAGTGAGGTTCTGCTTTGAGGCTCTTGGTTGTCAGAGTCTTGGGAAAGGACTTTCATCTGCTGACTTGTGGGGCAGATCTGTGCCTCCTCTCATCTCCAAGGTGGTGCTCCTCTCAGTCCCTTTCTTAGGTTGATGTTGGAGTGGAAGAGAAGTGGGGATTCTGGATGTTCTGTAAACACAGGGTGACAGCACGCCTCACTGAGAACTGGAAGAATGTGAATCTTCAGTTGCCTGTCAAAGTCTGAAGGCACCTGCAAGTTTCATAGTTTCAAGTTATTCTGGGAGATGCTGTTGTTTTGTTTGCCTTCTCTTGTTTTCATCATGCATTATCTTACACCATGCACATATGTCTTTTCCTAAGCATAAGAGACTTCTTAAGTGACCAAGTCTGAGGGCTTTCTTGTGTAGCAGGATGGACAAAACTTGAATCCTGAAGAATTAGCCATCTTAACCATTTTTGGCTTGTGGAACCCAGGTCTTGTACTGGGGAGTGGAAAAGCAAAAAAACTCCATCAGCATATTGGATCTAAGTATTTGTTTTAAAAGCATAATCATTCACTAAGAGTTAACTAAAACTTATCTGGATGATGTAGCAGCTAAATAAATATTACTTCTATGCAGTCTTTCTATAGGTAGAAAGATATATTTGTTTTCCAGCCATAAGAAGGAACTGAGGAGTATTTGAGGTTATCCCAGCTGTGGTTATCTTTGAGGGCTCCCAAAGTGTATGCACTTGCCCAATGAACAGAGAGCTAGCCAAAAGAATCTGACCTTGCATACGTGGGTCACATGAGCTCCAAGATTTAGAGGCTCAGAAGGTGGAATTGGAGCAGGTAACTACTAAAAGAAGAGATAATATTTATGATATGAATTGCCTTTCACCCAAAGGATCTCAAAGAAGTTTGCAGAGCCATCTTACTACCTGTAAGTGTTTCTACTCTCCACTGACATGCAGACACCTCTATGGTGAAAACTGACAGGACTTTTTTAGTGAACAGCATATTACAGTGCAATTTAGAACAGACAGCAATAGTCAACCACCTTTGTAGGTAAAATTTGCACAGGCAGATTGTAATTGTTTTGGAAAACTATCAGCATAGGAGGTAAACATTTCAATTCTAGGCTTACAGAAATTGCTGTGGGATAGCTATTTCAAGTCCAAAAATGGAAATGGTCATGACTTCAGTTGTAATTCTCATTACATGCAAGTCTTTCATGCTGCCACAATACTTTCTATACCTCTGGGTGTCTGATATTCTTCCTAAATTTGCTTCTTTTTACTGCTTACCTAAATATTGCTCCTTCAAGGTACTGAGCTTTCTTGCCCCTATCTGGCAAGTCCCATAAACACCTTTAAGCCAGAGAACTGTCCCATTGATTCAAATCAATACAAAGAGACTGTTCTGACATTAGCTCAGCTGAATTTCTCATATACCTGCATTCAAACAGGTTTTGCTGGTCCAGCATTAGAGTGCTCTGGCGTTGCAAGATGAGGTCATTGTTTTGCTTGTGTGATGCTGTTCCTTGTTTGTGGTTCCTGTGGAGTAGGACATTTTGCCTCTCAATTCTGCATCTCAGTTCCATTCTTCTCACTGTGATTGTAACAGCCAGATTTCCCATTTCTGCAAACGAGGCCTTAAGTTTATCTTAACCAAAGTCATCAGTCTCAGCAAAAAGTCTAGATGATACAGACTCAGATGTCAAGCTCCTTTTGTGTTTGGAAATCTTACTTTACAATTGTGGAACCTTCCTAAACAAGCAAACAAAAATGCAAAAACAGCCTCTTGAGTAGCTCCTTCTCAATGTATTTCTTTCCATGTGTCAACAGGAAAGGATGGAATATGGCACGATTTGTATTCGACTCTGAATGACTTTGTTATGTAAATTAGATTATGTTAAGCTCAGCTTTAGACTAAAGAAAGAATAAGTAACTATTTAAATGAGAAAGGTAACTTAATCCTTATGCAAAATACAATTCAATGAATAAAACAAAGACAGCTTTCTAATACAGAGATCATGATGTGAAGGGGAGAGTGAAACCTTAAAAACAGTCAGAAAATTGATTTGTGCCTGGCATTATTCATAGGGAAATGAACAATTTGGAGTGTAAGAGAAAAAACTTCCCTTTTTAAAAATAAATCCCCCAGATCACCACCTCTCAAACCCTAATCAATTATGCTAATAGCTTTGGAAATGACTGTGCTACTAATAGATTGTTAATACTGCCTTGTTCTACAAATCTTTCATGATCCTGCTTCACAATCCTTTTTAAGAATAAAAAGGGCTGCTTCCCCATGAACGTAGACATCAGACAGCATTGCAAAGCTGCTCACTGAACTAAGAATTACCTACAGTCCACCAGTGCATAGATGTCTCTGTCTAATTACTGTTGTTGTTTGCTTCTATCGAATCTGTCATTTCAGAGATGTCTAAACTAGGGAATATTTTTGCCAAAGATTTCCCACCATGATTTTTGCCACTGATTCAGTTCCAGTAGTAGAAAGTACAGGAGAGCTCTGAAGAAATAGGTTATTATTGTTAATATTAAAATTTCCAAGCAGTTAACACTTCCACCAGGAATTAAATCCTTGCTTCACTGAAGTTGGTGGCAAAACTCCTATTGACCTTATAGGGGACAGAATTCCTCCTAGGTTGTTTAAATGTGATCAGAGGAACACTCCATGACATGGTGCTTAATCTATTCTAGCTGTACAGGCAAAAGCAACAATGGAAAGATTAAATTAAAATCATGTTTAGATATGGCGCTAGGCTTCTGCTATGCCAGACTAGACATGGAACCTGGAATTCACAAGTTCAGAGCCAGTCCTGTAAAATGGATCTCTGTATGGACTGAGCAAGCCACTTCACCTCCACCTCATCTTGTAAGTCAAATTTCCTTTCTGTAGAATGAGAATTCTAATATTTGGGTACTTCACTGGCTTCTGTGAGAATAAATTAATGCTTGGAAAGTGTTTTGTAGATGGGAGGTCCTATGTTAGGTCCATTATTATGATGCTACTGATTAAAGGATTGACTAGGAATGTTATCCAGCTTTTAGAGCTGTGGCAGGTATAGATTAGTAAGATCCATAGATTTCAATATGTAGAGATAGCAGATGTGCATATATCTAGGGCAGAGGTTCCCACACTATGGTGTGCACACCCCTAGGGGTATGCAGTACATCTTTGGGAAATACACAGGATAAATTGTATAACAGCGGATTTAATATTTCTTGTAATATTAATTGGCATTTAAGGGGTTAAAATATAAACTGTATGCTGGTAGGGGTACATGGGCAGCTGGTAAATCTAGAAGAGGTTTGCAATAAGAAAAAGTTTGGGAACCTCTCATCTAGAATATGAATAGAATGCAGGGACCTGCACTGTTATCCTTAGCAAGTCTGATTTCAACATTGCTTCCTAATGAGAAATCATGCTGGAGAACTATATTTTGGATCCCATAGACTCTCAGATCCTTTCCCTTTTTGGCTTATTGTGCCAATATATGTTTGATTCCATATGATTGTGAATACAGGGCAAAAACACAAAAAAGATCAGTTGCTCTTAAAAAACTTAAACCACCTTTGTAAGCTCTGTTTTATCAGTGTTTTGTATTGAATGATCAAAATGTATAATTATCAAATTATCATAATTTATAATTAAAGGCTATAACATATATATTAATCCTTGTTTTGCATCTTATTTACATGCAAGATATAGAACCTTTAACTATAAAAGCCCATTCAAGTTAGGCATAGTGGGCTTCAGCACAGAGCCTAAAAAAGGTGTTATGCATTATTTAAAACAGTCACTGTAAATTAGTCAGAAAACATGTGTGATCCAGTCAGATTAACATTTCCACTTTTTTAGTATTACAGTCTCATGCACAATAATATAGGAGTGCAACGCAGGGTTCCTCAATAGTCTGACTCTTCATTTGCTTTTTGTTCCTCACTTGGCACATTTATACGAGATGTTTACTGCAGAGCTGCCTAATTAGCTCCTCAATAAATGTCTTGGTGTTTATACCCGTAGCTCTATTAAGATGCAGGAAGCTAATAAACTCTGCAGCAGGTTAGTATTTGCAATTACAAGTACTATCTTGCTGTGGAGTTTTTTTGTGCACAGCAGTGCACATGTAGATGCTGACCCAGTTGGCTGAGGCCTAATGGTGCTTCAGTGCAGAGTCTGTCTGCTACCTAGCCCCACACTCAAGCACCCTCATGTGCCAGCCAGCCCTGCTGCAGAATGTTGAGCCAGGTCAGAGCAGCCCTAGGTTGGTAGGCCAACCCCACACCCCCACCCAGGTTTCCTCACCATCAGGGTTGCTCCAACCCAGCTCAGTGTGCTGCAGTCTCAGGCACAGGTGTCTACATGGCACTCAGGAGCAATAAACTCTGGTACAATATGTGCCAGAGTTTATTGCTTCACATTAATATCCAGATGTAGATGTGCCCACTGGATATTTAACCTGACATAAAATTTATGAGGCCAAATACTCTCAGTTCAATAAGCATGCTAGCATAAGTTCTTAGTAACTCCAATGAGGTAATATACAATATATTAATACCTGGAATGTTTTTTTCCCCCTCATATTTGCACCCATGTAATTATGTTGACTTTAGTAGAGGCTTTTAATTTGCACCATGGTAACTAAGAACTCATAAATTTGCATACAAACATGAGGCTCATCTCTCTCCATGCAAGTACCAACCAACAGTAACTCTGTTAAATCAGCTGGATTATTCAAGTGGAAGTGAAAAGAGAATCAAACCCTCTGAATTTTACTATGCATGACAAGAGAGGCCTATTGATTATATTTTCATAATGTATTATTGACCTTAGAATATACTAAGCAGGAATGAAAATTTAATATGATAGTCTAAAGATAAAAACTGTTATGAGAAATTTACTAACATAATCTTGTCATAAATAATACAGTTCCTGGAAATGATGGAGAAAGCCCTTTCTTTTTCAAGTCTTAAACCTAAATGCTAGACATGCTTTGCCAAAAGTACTAATAAAGTGAGTGGCTACCTAAGAGAAGTAGGTCATGATTGTTAATTCCAAGGATACTGTATTTTTGTAGATCTTTCTCCTTGCCTCTCTTTTTCAGACACAACTGCATCTCAATTCTGAGTTTATGGGGCCCTTTTGCAAGTTAAATCCCACTGGCTTCAAAAGAGTTACTTCTGGTTTACATTGATGTATCAAAAATGGTCCATAGTGAGCATCTGTTACTGAATGTATGGCTTGATACATATACCACATTGAAATTAATTCTGGGGTATTAGAGGCCTTATGCTGAGCCATATCTGCCAAACTGTCTGCCCCTGCCATGCTGTATCAGCACTTTCTTTCAGTCAATGACAGAAGAGGCTTGCAATGCTGCCACTAAATGTACCAAGGAAGCCTTGAGCCACATTTGTTGTGCACAGTGGCAAGGAATAATGTGAGTACACTGACACCCCCACTGGCCAATACTGCAAAAGAATTTGATAATTTGGTGCATTCCTGTGGTGTCCCTTCAACCTTCATACCCTCTAAACAGCAAAATATGGTGTTTCTGCATGAGTGCTTCTGTCAGTATCAGGACAGGGTGATATGAAATAGAAGGGTATGGCTGATGTTATGCTTTGTGGGAATGGAATTGTCAGTCTTGAATGTAAACAGTAGAAGCTGCCCCCACGCAGAGGTCAGAGGAGGTGAGTCACAAGATCCCTCTCTAGTGCATGGTAGGAAAGGAAATCCACAGTTCTGCTGTATACCAGTACACTTCACACCTGGTGTCAAAAAAATCAAGGACCTGCAAACCCCTAAGAAAAGTGCAGATCCCACCACCCTATCTTTGTTGCCTGTTCAAAGGCCAGCTGAGTCAGTAAAAAGATTCTCATTAGCCAAAACTGGCTTTGAATCCAGCCCTTACTCAACTGCATTGTTCTATTTCCTTCTTTCCTGTATGAATGTAGTATATTGCTGCAAGGTGCTGGGTTGACAGCCAGGTGGCTGTGGTCCTCCTCATTCAGTAGCAATATGAATACTGGTGGGTACTCAACAGCCAAGCTCTGTTTTCTGAGAAAATGTTCACATATCCACAGTTAGCAGCCACACACATGCCAATCAGCTCGCTTGTCAAAGTAGACACAGGGAGCAGACGGTGACAAGGGGGCAGCAGCTGTCAAATTAGACATTTGCTTTGAAAGTCCACTGAATATTTGCTAACATTGAATTAGCACTTTTGTGGGTAGGAATTGGCAAGGCCCACTGGTCCATATTTATACTTTGGCAGCATTTATGGAGCACTGAAAGTAAGGTACACCTATTTATATGCTCTCATTGCCAGACTCAAACAGCTTCCCGCTTGGAGTGCTGGGCAGCAAAGACTAGAACTCAGGACTCCTCTGTCCTTGCAGGGGCGCCCTTCCCACTGGGGTGTAATGGCAGACTCCTTTTGGCCTCTTCCCTGCCCTATTTATACAGTTGACATTAGACCAACATTGGTCAATATACCAAAATTAATTTTGCAGCAAGGACTCCCTCTTCCAGGGAAGTTCTAGATCCATAAAACTACAGATGCAGGCTCCCTCTTACCACCTTTACTTCTGGCCCCATGATTCTTGGGGTTCCTGGTTGCCTAAAGATCAGCTTCAACAGGAGGGGTGGGGTTTGCCCTTACCTAACCTATTCTACAGCCTGGTGTTTAGAGCACTTGCCCAGCATGTGGATGATGCAGGATGGACCTGTAACAGGTTGTTGGACAAAACGTGGGAACCATCACCAATTCTTGAGCTCTGTTCAGAGCTGTCAGCATGAATTAATTGTGGCTTTTGTCTGCCTAAGGCATAAAGCTTCCTGGAGACTAGATGTGGTATCCATGATGTTTCAATAACTGAATCACAAAGGGTCAGGCAAGGGTCAGGCAAGCAAATGGATATTCTGGGTCAGTTTTGAGCATGTGCATGAGCCCCAGTGAAGACAATGAATCCCAGAGTGGAGGCTTGTACTCCTTTTAGATATATAATAAGATTTTAGGACACTGTTGCTAAGATAATTTGAATTGCTTTTTAGGATCTGAGTGTCCAGATCTCATCCATATCCTGCTTCGGTACTTATTGAGGCGATGTGAATCTGGTTGTTTGTATGCAACTAAAAGCACACTTCCAAAAAAGAACACTGACTTGACCTGAGAAATGGATCCAGTGATTAGTTATCGTGAATATTAAAAACAAATTGTGCCTAATTTCTCATTTAAATATGCCCAGCCTCAGCTTCCAGCTGTTATTTCTTGTAATGTGTATCTCCATCAGATTAAAGGGCCTTTAGAACCTGGTGTTTTCTCTGGTGAAGTTACTAATAGATTATTCAAGTCACTTCTCAATTTACTTTTTGATAAAATGAGCAGATTGAGCTTTTCAAGTCGCTCTCAGTGTTTTTCCAGCCCTGAAGTTATTTGGTGGCTCTTTTCTGCACCCACTTCATTTCCAATGTTCTTTTTAACATGCGGACACCAAACATGCACACAGGATTGTAGCATAGATGTCTACAGTTACATACAGAGGTAAAATCCCCTCCCTACTCCTGTTCATTACTACCCTGCTTATATGTCCAAGAATTGCATAACCTTTTTCTGATCACAACATCACAATGGAAACTCAATGCTGAGCTGCTTGTCCACTGTGACTGCTAAATCTTTTTCACAGTTGCATTTTTCAGAATAGAGTGCCGTAGGCATGGCTTACATTCATTATTCCCAGATGTATAACTTTGCATTTAGCAATGCAAACAAAATCTTTGAATGGGCCTAGCTTACCAAATTATCCAGATTGCTCTGTATGATTGTTATGTTCTCCTTGTTATTTAACACTCTGCTAATCTTTGTGTCAGCTGCAAATCTAACAGCAGTAATTTCATTCTGACTTTCAGATCACTGATAAAATACTGAATTGTGTCTCATCTGGAATTCATTTCTGTAGAATTATACAACGAACACTACCATTTAGTGACAATTCCATGCTGACAGTTATTTTGATAGTTAGCCTTTCCTTAATCAGTTTAATTAATGCTTTATTGATATCCCATAGTGCCATTGGCATCAGTCAAATGCCTTACAAAAATCTATGGCTTTTGCCTTTATCAATCAACCTGGATAACAGATTGAAAGCAGATTTGTTTGACAAGACCCATTTCCTAAAACTACATTGACTGGGATTAATTATATTCTTATCCTTTGATTCTTTATTAACTGAATCCCTTATTAACTGAATCCCATATCAACTTTCCCATCATTTTGCCCAGAATCAATACAAAGTAACAGGCCTTTAGTTATCTGGGACACCACACTAACTGGTTTTCAGTATTGAAGCACCATTACCATTATAGCATTGTTCTGAAATTTCCCTGCTATTCATCCTACCCTTCCTTGTCTTACTCACTCACTTTCCCTTCAAAGTACCCTCTTCTTTCATTTTTCCTTCTCTTATCTTATCCCCTTCTAACTAAACCCACAATCCACTGCAAAAAACCCATGGGACATACACGCTGTTGGTTGCTATCATATGCTTCACTGTGTATATTATAATCCTCTCTCCTATCATTCCTACTTAGTTGCTAAGCTTTCTCAGGCAGAGACTATCTGCTACTACGTGGCTGATACAATATGATGCCATTTTTGTTTTATGGCAATGGCTAAAGGCCAAACACTATTAATATAAATAATTGTTTATAGAAGAGAAATTAAATAATTGTGTAATGGGACTAAAATAACTTAGTCAATGACAAAACAGTGAAGTACCAATATTAGTAGTGCCACTCTTCTGTAACATTGAAGGCAGTGCAAGAAGCACCAAGGAATTCACCTGCTATTCTTTTCCTCTACTCTCAGTCCTTCCCTCTTCTTCATTGCAAGAAAGGAAATCACATTTTATTAATACTGTATCCCCAGCTGTGGAGGCAAAGGGACAACCACCCTTCTGCTTGTGCATTGGGCTGGTTCTCAGCTCAGCTTTCAAACTATCTGCTTTGCTGCCAGGTACTCTCCTGTGTAGTCACTGGTAAAAAATGGTTTCTAGTCTTTGATCTTCAGTAGCTATTTATTTTCCCTCATGCTATTCTTGTACAGCTGGAGACTTATCATTTGAGTTTCAATTTTAAAAAAAAATCTGTTGGTGCTTTTATTTCTCTCTCTCATTAATTAGTTATAACCCTGTCCTGGTGTTAAGGCTTATGTCTCTTTAAATGGTTGCTGTCTGCTAAATACCTCTCTCAAGGGTTTAAAAAAA